>CM035154.1:2971518-3621446 GCA_020205615.1 Panax quinquefolius | reverse complement strand
GTTGAAAAATCGGATTTTGGTAAAAACGTAACATGAAATTCAATTGATCATATCTCCTATTATATTTTGAATTTTTGAGTGTGGTCAAGTCCTAGAGTGAGATCTATGAGTTTTGTAGCTTATCCAAGTGGAATCTTTGAAAAAGGTCTTTGTAGATTTTGTGTGGACTGAATTTAGCAAAAGAGTCCAAAGCTGCAAATTACAAAAGCGCTACGCTTGAAACTTTAAGGGGCTGTTTTGGCCACTAAATTTATGTGAAAAATTCTGGCCTTTTGGGACATGAAAATATATGTTATAAAGTACCTCCTGTCCAAAAATGAGCTCATTCTGACTTAAAATGAACAAGTTATGACCATTTCAATATTTAGGTTTTTGACAAAAATGCTATAAGCGGAGTTCTATAACTCAGATGACCATGAAATTTAAGCTGGAGGCTCACATTAACATGTGTAAGGTCTTGTCAAGATTTAGGAATTTTTGGAGTTAAACTTGAGGTAGCTAATTTCTTAAGGAATTAATTAGAAATTAATTTTTGAAAAATAGTAAATGAATTTTAAAAATTCCGAGAAAAATATATTTTCATCATGGGACTATATTATGCTAAATCCCAGAAAAGAAATATTTTTGGGACTAATTTGGTATTTTTCATGAAAATAGTTTAGTTATGAACATATGAGTTAAATATGTTATGTGAAATAACAAAAGTTGAAAATATGATTTTATGGTTAGAGAATCCTATATAGAGTATATGCATATTTTTTTGATGAGGATTTGATAATTGGTGATGATATCTTATGAGTATGGCATTTTGAATGATTAAATGCATTATATGGTAAAGCGTAAACAATTGAGATAAATTATTTATAAATTTCTGAAGTGATTAAAATATTGTTATAATATTAATGATATTAGATTATGAGATTATTAAGTGATTGATAACATGGGGATATTCTTGAATCCTGGATAAATTATATTATAAATGTTTAATATTTATCCTTTATCTCATTTGATTGATTCTTTATATCATTATCCTCATGCTTATATTGTGTTGAAAGTCATATGTGGCTTACGTGAATAGATGGACTTGGTATGATTATGACCAGGGATTATTCGGTATAATCATAACCTTAATTGAAAACACGATTATCTTTGGCCGTAGTGCATGGATAATTTGTGGTCGTGATCTTAATGAATACACGATTATCTTTGGTAGTAGTCATGGATAATTTGTGGTCGTGATACTTAATGAATACACGATTATCTTTGGTAGTAGTGCATGGATAATTTGTGGTCGTGATCTTAATGAATACACGATTATCTTTGTCAGTAGTAGTCATGGATAATTCGTGGTCGTGATCTTAATGAATATCCTCGGCACGTAGTGCGAGGATGATTCGATGATATGGATTAATTATTGAAATGAGTTTCATTGAATGAAATATTAATTCATGGATGTGGTAAAAGTCATCTTTAGTCAGTAGTGCATTGATAGACTTGGTATGATTTACCAAAGATTATTCTAAGTATAATCATGACCATAATTGAAAACACGAATATCCTTGGCGAAGAAGTGCATGGATAATTCGTGGTCGTGATACTATTAAGGTTGCATCTCAAAGCATTATTAGTTTTACTGGTTGTATATCTTTGGCCCAGTGAGTGCAAAGATGAATTGTTAATGAATATCTTTTGGTAGGATTGCGAAGATGAATTTAATATTTTTAACGATAAAGGTATTCAAGGTATTCTCACCTCTTTATCATATCAGTATCGCACCCTAATTTCGAGGGCGAAATTTCATAAGAAGGGAGGTTGTAAGACCCCAAACTTTTATAAATAAAGATGAATTTTCTATAAATATTATTTTTGAATATTATGGAATAAAATTTGATATAATGTTATAGTTGTGGGTAATATTTATAAATTTTGCAAAGTAAGCAAGTTGTTATAAAATATTCGTTTGGTCTGGGAATATTCTTTTTGTCGGGGAATATTAAATGCGACTACTCAATCATTAAGTGGACCCCCTTAACGGAAGTATTGTCGTAGTTAGAAAGCGACAAAATTATCTTTCTATAAAAATAGCGGTGGAGGTGTTACCGTTAAAACATTGAACTACCGGTGGTAAAAAATACGATGTCTGGCGTGGTTGCATAGTAGCACGCGGTATTGATTATTGATCTTACATTGAGAAGTCACTTAGCTATACTCGATTATTGCTACTGAGAATTCACGTGATCATATCTCTTATATTATTGATTCAATTATTGTCACAAGATCATCTCAGTATAATATGTTATATTATTAATTGAGACGACAAGTTATAAATGATTAATAATTGTTGAAAGATTAAAAGTGTGTTGATTAAAATAAAATGATTTATGGTAATATCTATTCAATCCTTGATGTATATAAAAAGTCATTGTATGAGACGTTTGTGGTAAGTTTGATTATTTTATGGGGGCCCGTATATGTCATCATCTAAGAGTCTCTTCGTCGATAGTAATTACCTTTATGAATAGTAATTACCTTTGTGAATAGTAATTACCTTCGTCGATAGTATTTACCTTCATGAATAGTAGTTGTCCCTTGATATTACCAAGAGTTAAGCTATCTCTTGATTGTTCCAAAGGTTAATTACCCTTCGCAAATAGTAGTTGTCTCTTGATATTACCAAGAGTCATTTTAACCCTTCGTTAAGACCAAGAGTCACCCTCGGTTTTTCTATAAATAGAAAGCTCATTCCTTCATTATTTCTTACGAATTCATTGAAACTCTAGAGAGAAACTATAGAGAGAAAGAGGAAAAGTATTACGCTACTTCACTTTTCCAATATTGATTCTTCTAAGGTAGGGAATATTATTTGTTGTACTTCGTAAGTGGGTGTTATTTTTTTATTCATGAAGAGAACTTACATTATTCCATTCTTTATTATTACATTGGAATAACTTTTGTAAAAGTGGTATACCACTATACATGACTTTTGTATATACGGAATACCCTATACTTGGTGAAATCCTTATATTATTCCATTCTTATTTATTACATTGGAATAACTTTGTATATCGCGAATCCCCTATACTTGGTGATATTCTTTTATTATTTTATTATTCGTTGGAACATCCTGTTTGTGCTTTCTGTGGGACTGGTTCCGTCTTTATTATTACATCTTTTATTATTCTATTGAAATATCATATACTGTGTGTTTTTACACGGACTGTTTAAAATCTTTATTATTCATCTTTATTATTCTATTGGAATATCACGTCGTGTGTTTTACATCGGACTGGTTTAAGATTTTATTATTCGTATTTATTATTCATTGGAATAACTCCGCATCATGCCAAGTACCGCATTTACGTGGTGATTTCTTTTGTTATTTCATTATTTATTATACTCGGTTGGTTAAAATTTTGACTTATATACTCCATGAATTTAGTGGAATATCCTTGATATTTGCGCTTCATCCAGTATTTTTAATAAAAATATTTTTTCTGAGCATTCTTGAATTTTACTCTACAAAGCAGTAAGTATCATGTTGACAATTTGGACGTTATTAGTTCCTGAATAAATTAATTCGTGAACTTATTTTATTGAATTATTATGTCATTGTCATCATCCTCATGTTATATTATGTTATCTTTGGCTTACGTGCATAGATGAACTTAGTATGATTATGACTAGGGATCATTCGGTATAATCATGGTTTGATATAAATGATGTGACAAAAGTCCTCGATTGGCTGTAATGCGATGATGGATAGTTTTTGGTATGATTATGACCGGGGTGATTCTAAGATAGTCGTGACCATTGATAATTTGATGAAAATCCTTGGCCGTAGTGCGAGGATGATTAGATATTGTGGTTTATTCATTAAGCTGAGTCTTAGTGATAAAAATTGATGAAAACCTTTTAAAACCTAAAAGATAGTAGACTTTATTTTCTACTTGACTCTTTTAATGGATTGCGATATTCATTGCTTGATTAAACCGTTGTCTATTGTATTTTATCGGTTTAACATTGTTGAAGACTATTGATAATTTATTACGCATTATCTTAGTTATAATATTTCTTCTTGGGCTAGTTGAGCTCACCCTTTCTTTCACCGTTCTCTTGTGAAATGAGAAATATATTGGGACGAGTCGGGGAAAAGAGTGATGGTCCAGAAGATAGCATTAGTAGTCCTCACTATTCTGTTAAATAGTGTGACAATAAATGTAATAAGGACTCCTTGAGTATGGATATTTTCTAAATGACAATATTCCTATTAGAACTCTCAATTTATGTATTGTCATATGTTACACGACAGATGTATAATTAAGTTTGTATTTGAATTTATGTACCATGTAAGTGGCGACCCAAGATGGGTGACGTATACCTAATTTTGGGGGCGTCACATTTACGCATGACCTGGTTCCGTTATTTATTATTCTGTTGGAATATCATATCGGTGCGTATTACGCCTGACCTGGTTCCATTAATTATTATTTTGTTGGAATAACATGTCTGTGCGATCTATCGCATGCATGGTGATTTCTGTTATTATTCAATTCTTTATTATTACATTTGGAATATCCACGTCGGTCGTAAATTTTGCGACTAGTTCCATTATTTATTATTTTATTGGAATAACTTTTATGCATGCGATTACATCGCGTGCACAGTGCTTTCTTTTGTTATTTCATTCTTTATTATACTCAATTGGTTAAAGTTTTGACTTCTATACTCCATGAAATTAGTTGAATATCCTTGATATTTACGCTTCATCCAGTATCTTTTTATGGAAATATTCTTCTGAGCATTCTTGAATTTTACTCTACAAAGAAGTATCATGTTGATAATTTGGACGTTATTAGTTCCTGGATAAATTAATTCTTGAACTTGTTTTATTGAATTCTTATATCATTGTCATCATCCTTTTGTTTATTTTATGTTGAAAGTCATCTGTGGCCTGTAGTGCATAGATGGACTTGGTATGATTATGACCAAGGATTAATCGGTATAATCATGACCATAATGTTACAAATGATGTGGTAAAAGTCTTCATTGACCCGTAGTGCATTGATGGACAGTTGTTGGCATGATCATGACTATTGATGAATACACGAATATCCTTGGCCGTAGTGCATGGATAATTTGTGGTTGTGATCTTAATGAATATCATTGGTAGTAGTCTTGAGGGATGATGTGAATTATTTATTGTCGAGTCTCAAATGCGATAAAAGTGATGAAAAACTTTTTAAATCATAAAAGATAGTAGATTTTATTCTCTACTGACTCTTTTAATGGATTACTTGTTCATTGCAGATTAAACTTGATGTCTATTGTATTTTATCAGTTTAACATTGTTGAAGGCATTTAATAATTTATTCTGCATTATCTGAGTCATAATATTTTTTACTGGGCTAGTTGAGCTCACCCTTTTATTACTTTCATTGTTCTCTTCTGTGAAATGAGAACGTAGCGAGGGACTAGTCGGGGAGCGGGTGTGACTCGGTCGAACGATAGCATTATTAGTAGTCCTCACTATTACATGAAATAGTGTGTTAATAAATGTATTGAGGACTTATTTTGAGTTTTAATAATGTCTTGAAGACAATATTTGTATTAAAACTCACAGTTCATGTTGTATATTTAAGATTGTATTTGTATTCTGTACCATGTATTTGGCGACTCAGAATAGGTGATGTATACCTATTTTGGGGGCGTCACAGGTAGCAATTATTGTGGACAAATTTATCTCTACTCTTCTCCTGCTTATATGCAAGGAGGATCTGTTTGAGGTGCAGTGTAGGCAGTTGCCTTTGCTGAATTTTTTTTATAGGTATAGAGGCCTGGGGTAAATATGTAAGATAACACATTCAAAGGAGCATATTAATAAAAGAATTAAATTTGGAAGGTTTAGTTTAGTTGCTATAATCACTTTACTTCCCTACATCTTATTAATGGACCCTATATGATTTTTGGTATTCTGAGTATAAATTTTGGGTGGTTTGTTTCTCTTATTTCAAGTAAAGTTTATTTTAAACTTATAAAAAGATGCCAAAATTGGTATATACTTTGAAATTAATTTATGATTTTGTTTAAATATAAAAAACAAATTTGGTTTGAGGCTTTGAACATTTGGGAAATCATTTAAATTAAACTATGACAAGTAACCAAAATAAATTTCTAAATTGTATCTAAATATTTTTATTCAAAATTTAATTTTTAGTTTAGATTAATGAATATTTATTTTAATTTGTAAATGTTCAAGATTTCTTTATTTAATTTTAACAAAAAAAATTAATTTAAAAAAAATCTAAAATTCGCGAATGCTTACATACCTAGCTAAAATGGTATGGTATGGTAGTTAATTTTCACCAACTCATAATAAATTCCCATGGTATTTAACCTTTTTTTTTAGCTCATCTTCCCGACCAACTTCCCCTATTTTTGTTGACTGAAAAATAAAGTTGGGCATACACACACATAAATTAAATTTAGTTAGGCAAATTGGTGGAAGCTGGCTAGTATTCTTTTCTATTCTTCTGTTTTCAAAGTGGGCCAAAATACACATTCCTTCACAGCAGAAGTCACATGGAGCCATTCACCGCCGATCAAGGAGAGCAGGCTCATATAGATAGATAAATAAATAAATATTGGGCAAAGGTCCAAAAATGACCCGACGTTTACATGGATGTCCCACTTACATCTTAAACTAATTTTTTTTTTCTTTCAAAAGTACCTCTAACGTTATAAAACGTAGCTCAAATATGCACCTCCCGTTAAAAAAATGACAGCTAGACAAACGAATGTTAATTTATTTATGATGTGAGTGACATGTGGCAATACAATACAGTGCGGTGATAAATGATCTATCTCTGCTTCGACTATATATGTCAAGATCTCACTTTGTGCAATTAATATAATTGTGAGATTTGAATGATCATATATAAATGTCATGTTACCATTGACAAAGAGATCAGAATGGGAGTGAGTAACAAAAGCTTCAAGGTGATTGATAAGTGAAATTAATGTTGAAAGTCACAATTATCATTTTTCCCTAATTACATGCATACTTATTTTGTTCTTTGAAAATAAACTCAAATTCTTAATTTAAAATAAATAAATAAACCAATAAAGGTTTGGTCTTTGTCGAATATTCGTAACTTGCATATATCAACCTTGACGTACGTAGCAGTAGCAGTAGCAGTAGCACCACTCTTTTTTTGCTAATGTCTGTGCTTATGACTACACCCTTGTATAAGAAAGAAGCTAGCATGAGTAGTAGTAGTAGTTGACTAAAGTCATTAAGCACAAAAATGAAGATATGTTCTTCTTCAGTTAGTTAAACTGCTTATGAAATTGTGAGAATTCATAACAATGGATTCCGTATTTTCTCAAGATCGAAGAAATTGTCAATGCTACGGGCCGGGGACTTGATATGAGATATTGATTGCTAGGATTGGAAAAGCACATGGTAGGTAGTGAATACCGTAAAATTATTTCCTGGAAACTGAGAAAATAAAAAAAAGGACTTAACCTATAACCAGTATGACAAATATCCATCGTGCTCTATATACATATAATGTTCTTGTTGACGCCATATTACATCTCTGAGGATGTTTGTTTCTAAATACTAACGGAAGGTTGACCTGAGACCCGAAACTAGACCATAGGTCTTGGATAAACTTAAAATGTGAGCCTAACAATATCTTGAGAATCCAAAAATATGTTTATGAATAAATGTCGGGGTATGGAGTGACTGAGTGGAAAGAGTTCTGGTCGTTAAAAAAATCTTGGCTTCAATTTATCCAATAGATTTTTGATTTTTATAACAAAGAAACCACAAAAAGACATGGCATATTATTGCAAACAATACTCGTAATAACACAATGGTCATGTGTAAAGTAAGAGAAAAGGTCTACGTACTTTTTGCCACGGCTTCTTCTACATAAGTCATTACCCACATAACTATTTTCATGATAAATAAATACTTTTTACAAATGGAGAGACAAATCAAGCTTTTGATCTTTTTCCCTATCATTATTCCCACTGCTGACATTCTTATTTTGGGATGAACTTTCCCTGATAAACCCATTGCCACCATTTCTCTGCCAGTTCAAGAAGCTCTGTTCATCTTCTTCCAAGTGATATGGATTATTCAGGTAGTTCCCACGATAAAATACCATGTTATCGAATTTGGGTGCAACCCCATTTGATCCGAACCGATCCGAAAATGGCTGGCCGGGCAATTGACAGAGATTGGCTGCATGGGCGGTTATGTAGAGTGAATGATTAAAAAGGCCTATCTGATGGTTGGGTGTGAAAAACAGAGGTGGGTGTGGAAGGGTAGAATTGGAAGATGCCCTTTTAGCCTTTCTTGCTGCACTTCTCTCCTTTTTGTGGGCATTTTGATGGCCTCCCAAAGCTTGTGAACTATGAAATTTTCTTGAACAAAATAAACAGGGGAATGATCTTGTTGATGTATCTTCTGCTGCATTATTTGGTGCATGATTATTGGCTATGTTTTCAGCTTCCATAATCTGTAACAAAACGAAATATCAAATATCGACAAAATAACTTAAAAAGGGAAAATTATGAACATGTAATTGAGAAAACCTTGAGGGGCAGAGTGACAGAAGCTTGGAAAGAAACAGAATGAGCCAAAGTTTAAAGAGTTTGAAGTTTGGCTTTTGAAACAGATGAAAATAAGGGTTTTGAAAGAGATTTGGAAGTTGGGAAATGTGAACTGATCAAGGGGGGTGTGTGTATAATTAATAATTATTAAAAAAAGTGAATGGCAGAAAGGAGTAAACAAGACAAGAGGGTGTATGGGCTTGGGAACAGAAGATATAAGAGAGAGAGAGAGAGAAGAGGAGGAGGGAGATAAGTGGGGATGGATGGATGGATGGAAGTAACCTCCAATAAGCTTCCTCATGCTGAGGCAAGGAGAGTGATTGGAATGGTGGAAGGAGAGATGCATGAATGAATTGGGAAATGGAATCTCTACCTCTCTGACAGTTTATCTGGTTATATGGTCACTTGGGTTTCCTCTTGCAGGGATTTTAACTCTGGTTCTTTATTTTCACTACTTTGTTTGATTCCATCAATTAAGATTACAATTATCATTTAATCGGCCCAAGAATCATGGTTTCTTCTTGGCTCAAAATTTCATTTAATCGAGAAAAGGAGGGGGTTGGAAAATGATAGGTAATTAGACAATTTTTGCATAATTTATCGAGACAAAACTTTGATTAGTTGTAGTGTCTAGCCTGTCAATATCTATTGTGATATTGATGAGTTGTAGATCTCAGCTAAGGGGGTTATTTGATAAAATTAAATCAAATGTTCTGAATGTATTAAAAAATTTGAATAAATTGGAATGAAGTAAAAATTTTAAATACAAAATAAAATGATGTGTTTGATAATTGTTTATCTAAAATATTTGAATACGTATATTATTCTATTTTAATTTTGAATTTCATTATGAACAAATTTATTATATAATTATAAATAAATAATGCTATCTAGAAAAAAATTAAATATAAACTTTTGAACAATCTTTGATGAAGTATACTATTAAAAATATAATTTTAGGAATTAAACACTAAAAAATATTAATAACATTCTATAGTACATAAGTCAAAACACAAAAAACTACAACAACATTCATTAATTTAGTTATCTAATTTTTTGTTAAACACAAAATCAAAACAATTTGTACATAACAAAATTTGCTTACAATAGTGTAAACAAAATGGACATTGAATGTAAATTTTAATTGTCCATGAGAGAATGTAAATAAAAATATCATTTATCACTACTTACACATTCAATCATAATTTTTGAATAAATTATTAAAATTATTAAATAAACAATCAATCTGAATAATTTATTAGTTCATATTCAAAACTTATTCAGACTAATTGATTCGGGATTAAGGGGTGTTTTGGTTTGCCTTGTTTTTATTAAGCTATAGGTATTTTTTTTTTTTTTTTTGTACATATATAAATTATATTGGTGACTTGGTGGAGAGGAGAGAGGAGAGAGGAGAGAGGAGAGAGGTGAGGTTGAATAATTAATGAGTGGGCATATGAGGCAGGCAGTAAATGATCTGGGTTGTAATATGTAATGGGCAATGTGGAAGGATTGGGTAACTTAAAGCTAAAGGTAGTCCCCCACTGTAGTAGTTGTTGCCTACACATTTAGCATCATTCTTTTTTCTTCTATCAAATTCCTTACTTTGCATGCAAATGGCCTCCCTCAGCTCAGCTGCCCTAGACTAGACTGGTACTTGCCTTTATTACAATAAATAGTTATGGGGCTAGCACCCACTAGTACTATAAGCATATATATATATATATATATATATATATATATATATCTGACATCTGATCCACCGCCACTGCCATGCAATTTGTCACTTTCCATCTCCTTCCTATTCGTTGCATGCTCTGCTATTTCACATCATTTCTGTCACGTTAAACTCCATCACTTCCATAAAAAGAATTTTTATCATGTCACTATTATTAAGTAATAAATTATATTATTTATAAAGATATAAATAAAACAAAAATACATTCCTAGCATTCGTATAATTTATAAATGGGACTTCTATGGAAAGGAAGGAGTATAAGAGAGAAGTAGACTCCTTATGTTTCACACCATGTTCTTGCATACACCTACACGCGGCAGGAATGAAGGGCTCAAAACAAAAACACCATCAGAATTCATAACTATTACAACTACATTTGTCAGTTCTCCATGCCCATCTGCCAGCTAATTAATACTAACAGAAACCATAAGGGGAAAACAGTGAAAATAGTTGAGGCCTTCATGGATATGGAAGTTAAGGGAAGGAGGCGAGAAAAGAAAATCTCACTTGCTGGTAATTTGGCGAACATTGTTTGGTAGATTATTGGCAATGTGGACCAAAAGCTGACGTTAGAAAAAGAATAACGTTGGCATGGTGGTCAATTCCTACCTTGACTTTCTTCAGAAATAATCTCTTCAATGAACCAAACCGATGTGAGTACGTTAGCTGCCTGTTTCAACTAAAACTAAAAAAAAAGGACGTTAGAAAAAGATAGAGAATTGGAAAAGGAAAGAGCTAGAATATTCTTGGAAGTCCTAACAATACCACCTTTTAAGCAAATACGAGTACCACAACATCAAAATTTTATATCAATTGACAGTTCTGAGTGTGCAAATTGAATGCACCTAAAAGTGTCCCCTCCAACTCTGGTTCCCACTTACAAGCAAGTAGAACATTGCATCAGGATAGTAAGTATTTTTCCTTTTAGACAATTACCATGTTGGAAAGTGAGATTAAAAGAGAGAAGGAGATCAGAAAATAATAATAACAATTCTGCATGAACTTGATGAGTAAATCAATACAATTATAAAGGTTTAAATGGCTTTGACAGATCGGGGAGTGAACCGTAGTCTAGGTAAGAGAGATCACTACTGAAAACGTCTTTTCTCTAATTACACTAAGAATTAGACAAGCAAAGAATGCACAAATAGCCGTGGCAATTTTCAACCAAACTTGTAATATTTAGGAACATCCAAAACATTTACTTAGGAAGAATCCTGACGGCACTGGTGTAGGCTCAGGCTCAGTCTTTCTACAAGGAAGATATTTAAAAAAGGCTTTTACAGCTCCTGCCACCCCATCTTCATCCTCCATCGCCTTTGCAAGTTGTATTGCACTCTCCTTCACCTGCATTGTTTAATTAAACTTTTAACTAACCCCTTAAGGTATAAACCATGGTGATTATCATAAAACATACAATCACATTCTTAAACTTCCTGCATATGCATATGGCTAGGGAAAATGGACATAAGTTGATAAAATCAAATCCACTTGTTCAAGATATTTAATAATTACCTTGGGCTCTAGCATGAACTTGATTGCATCAACCAACTTGGGAAGTGAAAATTCATCAATTGGTATGGGTGCAGGTCCTACTCCTCTTGCATGCACTCGTTCTCCCCAAAAAGGTTGGTCGCCAAAGAAAGGTACAATGGTAGTTGGGCACTATATTGCAATAATAAATTAAAATTTAGCCAGTGACAGAATCAAATGGAACAACTACAACAGCTAGATTAATCGTTGAAGCCATTACCGCAGCCTTAAGACCAGCAGCTGTTGTCCCAGCACCCCCATGGTGCACCTGAAAGCAAAGTATAAAGCCATAAGAATCAACTAAAATAATAAGCAGGAACTACCAATTATAATGCAAATTTTGTGTTACAGAATTATTTACACAAAAACATTCGTACTATATTTTAAGGTTACAATACTCTCAAAATAGAGACTAATTACATAAATTACAGGCTTCTCCTAGATTTAAAATTATAACCTACCAGTATATCCAGATGCAGTCCTGAATATTAAGGCTTCGCATCAAGCTTGCTCCGGTTTAAACTTTTAATATGCCAGTTAACAATATTTTAAAGATTTTTAACTTGGCTTTAAGCCTAAAACCTCTCAAATCCCACAGAAAACCAACCTTGAACATATATTGTTACAAACACAACAGAGAGTCACAGACCAATATACACACCACATGACAACATATACACATGTACTATATGATGGAAAACTTGTGCAAACTACTTCAAAGGGTCTTCAAGTTTGAAGTGCAAATCTACAGAAAGCATGATCATGCTAATCTGGTGGGTCATGCCTCACATTATGCCACACAGGTTTGCTCCAGTTTAAACTTTTGCTACATCAGTTAAAGATATTTTTAAAGATTTTTAACTTTGCTTGAAGCCTAAAACCTCCCAAATCCCATAGAAAACAAACTTTTTAACATATACAGACACTATATTATGCAAAACATTTTGCGAAGTACAAAAGGGCCATCAAATATGAAGAAGCTCAAATCAAAAGAAGGAAAGGTCATGCAAACCTGGGCTTGCTGGATCATGCCAACAAGTCCTCGCATTGTGCCAAATGGGCATACTAACCAGGTTGGATTGTAAAGACCAGAAATTGTTTGAAAATTAATAGTATACTATATACTAAAAACCAGTACACTTGCTGAAAGTAACAACTATATGCTACCACTGTTTTTGGATGTTTAATAGCAAAAGGGAAATTATGAAGCCTTACCACAGCCGCACATTGTAAGAAAAGCCAGTCGTGAGGGACATTATCAAGTGAGTAAATGGTGTCCTTTGGTTCCGCCACTGGGAAAACATATATTTAACAATATTAAAAATAGATTCCACTGCAGAGGCAGATTGAAGAGGTAAATAATAAGACTTCTGTACAGAAGTATGTATAGATGCAGAAGAATGTGATTCAGAGAAAGAACAAAATACTTACAGTTACCAAGGCCGCCCCAGCCTTTGTTAATGATGCCCCTTTGTCCAGTAATTTCTAGAGCTTCAACAATTACTTTTGTCATTTTCTCTGGATCTTGAACAGGCTGAGATGGAAGAAACAAGTCAGAAACTTAAAATGGATTGAAACTGAACTTCAGAAAGAAAAAGGTTAGCAGTAAAAAGACAGGACTACTAGGAAGCACAACCACAGTTTACATCTGTTTCCTCGTGCTATCAAGTTTTAACATTGAAGCCTTGAAGGTATGCAATTGTAATATCCTCATCCCTAATGAAGGGACCCTCTTTGCATGGTACATAACTTAAGAAAGGGGAGTAATGTTGAAATAGAAAGGGTATAACCAGAGGTGATCAACGTCACATATTTGTGGAATCTATTAATAGATACAAGTATCATTTCCCCAGCTTTTTCACTAACTACACTCCAATTGAAAAATGAATTGCTTTGTTTTAATACTTCATATAAGATCATTATAATGGAGGACGACTAATAACTGACCTTAACTCTAGAGAAACAAGTAACAACATAACAATTTGGACAACCAAACAATAGGAGAACATTCCATTTATTATATGCTTTACTGATATGCACAACAAAATCAGTCACATCCAGTGAAAATATAATCATAAAATATGAGTATGAATGTATACTCTCTTTTGCATGGATAAATAAATCTAGACGGGAACTAAAAAGATAACTCACAAGGCTACCAAACCCAATATAGATAGGCTTTGTACCACCATTAAGCCAGTTTACAAGTGATTCAGGAGGTTCATAACTTGATGCAAGATCAAGGAAGCAAAATCCCACAACATCAATCTTGGGTCCCCAATCTGCAAAACAAGCGATAAAATAAGCTTTTACGCAGCCTTTTGACAAAAAACCTTGCAACCATCTTTGAATATAAGAATAGCAAAAGAGTAAGAATTTACCTGTGAAAAAAGAATTACTTTTAGTTTTATTAGTTTCAAGTAAACAAGAAACCAAAAACAAAAATTATTATGTAAGAATGCAGGTACAAGGCTGTATCTTTACTTCAGCATTGAAGAAACAGCAAAAGAGGATTGAACATTATGGTGACAAAATTAAATCCAAGAATACTTATCAAAATAGTATAAGATCCAAGAAACTCCACAAAATCTATCCACTTAGCACTATGCAACATTTTTTACTCCCTAAATGCTTTTTACAGAAAATATAGCCTCATTATGATAGTCATGGTAGAGTAAGTGGTCATTGCATGATAAGTTGTTAAGGTGAAATAGATCCCTCGTCATATTATTCTCTCTTAGAGGACAACATTTACCAAGTGATTTCATTTGACATGGAACTTGAAAAATGAATGCTCTTTACACCTCAGTAGAAGAGTTATAATATCCAGCGAGTAAATTGTATATCAGACTTTATATGTCAAACAGAAACTGGAGTTCTTATTGCACTATAGAGGCATTAAGAAGTTTAAAACACCAAGATATGTGCATAGCTTCCACACGTATAGATCATGATTCTTTTGGTGAGACTTAATTTTCTTATTGAAGGATGGGTAGTACATGTCTTTTCAATTCGTATCTCCTCAACACATACAAGAACATTCATACTGATACTGTGACGAGAATAGGCACATACAACAACTATGCAAAAAATAAAAATAAATAAATCCTGGCGATATCCCCAACACCAAATTCAACAAAATACCATATTCCATTTCCACTATTCATTTACCAAGGATGTCATCCTAGCCAAGAACATACAACTGTAAAAATAATTTACCCCACTACTTGAACTTCCTTCAGTCAACTATAACCTTCTATTCAAAGCAATTCTTTTAACTAAGAGAATGGTCATCCTATAAAACAAGGGGAGGTTATGGAAGAGGTAGAGCTGAAAATGAATTATGAATAACCACCAGACATAAAATATATTAATATTAAGAGATATATTCAGGGAAAATAAACAATTTTGATTGAATTTGCATGCAACTTGGTACTCATTTATTTCACAAAATGGGCTATATTTGTAACTGTTCCCATATGATCAATGTAAATCTGAAGTGATCACCTTTTGGTTTAGGAACAAGGTGAGGACTCCAAATATATCCATATGGCACATCAGCATCGGAACCTTGTGAACCACTTAAATACGTGACCGGTCGTAGCTTCAGCTTTTTCTTCCTAACATCATTTATCATGTCTCGAATTCCAAGCCATATCAAAGTGTCCACTATTTGATAAGACAGCTGCAAAGTTCATTGAAGATCACAAGTAATTTAGGCCAAAAATTGAGAAGGAAACAAACATAATGTCCTATTTGACAAGATCACCGGATGATGTTGCAAAGGAAACAAACATATACGTATTGTACTCCCTCTGTTCCACTAAATGAATCCTATTTGTTATTTTTCCCCCATAAAAAGATATAAAATGACATCATGTCCTCAGTTTGCCATCATAATTTCATTATCATGCCACTACTACTAAACCTACAACTTATTATACTTTTTTGGGGGGGACATTAAACAAAAGTACATATTTAATATTTGCAAATTTCGGAAATAAGACTCTTTTGTAGGCCATAGAAAGTATTATATGAGTAAATTGGTTTGGTTTGGTTTGGTTTGGTTTGGTTTGCTTCCTCTGCCACAACTTGACTTTCCATAGGTAGCCCATGGCAAAAGGAGAAAAAAATATTAATTACAAAACAAAAGGATAATTTTTAAAATTACTTAAATTTGACAACCATATAAGACTTTGTTTATTTCAAAGCTATAATAGAACTCGCGTCACTCGTGTACGACCTTAGTATCATACGATGCTAAAGCAAATCATTCAATGAACTTACTCTATATCCAGCCGGTTGCTTAACACGTGACAAAGGATGTGGAAATTCACTAGTTGGCCTGGTAGGAAAAGATAAGTGTTATTTTGCAATGCAATTCAAGATTCCTGATCAAGCGGCATAATAAAAAGAGATTAATACAAGACAAGAAGGAAGAAGGCAAACATAAGCACAAGGTAGTGAATGGATAATGCTATAGTATTTCAAGTAAATCCATTATCCAGACAAGGCTTACGTCCATGGCATTGTAAAAAATACATGAATGGGTACTTTCATTGCCTCAGCCACATGTGTATGTCCTGAAATGGTATTTATCAAGGTTAGTAATTCAACGATGGCCTTCCATAATAGTACTGGTATGTATCTTAGTGATAAAACCACCTATGAGTTGGAAATATGGAATTAGATAAAATCATCCACACTAATAGTTTATTAAAAAGTTACAAAGATCGGTTAGCAAAAGAGAAATACCAAATACATTGAAGAAAAAAAAACAATTATCTCAAATCTAACCATATGCTGGGGGATTGGCAATAATTGCATCAGCTTTGAAAGGTATCCCAGTATCAACATCAGGTTCTTTGCATGCTGGAAGCAAAGAATGTATTATGTCCTTTAATTGATTCCTTTGCACAGGTATTTCTGAAGGTCCTGATGGCAAAAATCCTTTGTTTTTTACCATGTCTGCAAGGAAAATGAAACAAGTCGCAAGATAATTACAGAAGTTAACATTTAAGAACTAGATCTTAATTAATTCACAAGGGAAAAAAAACAATACGTATTTGGAATTATCTAATTCCATTAACTTATTTTATTTAAATTAGTTCCTATTAAAATGATTAAGCAACAATATAGGTCAAGCAAAAAGGCTACTAAAAAATCTTGTAATAAGAGGTACACACAGTTTCTGTCAAACAAGAGATTATATGATGGAACATTTAAGTTTTCAATTGAGAAATTTTAAAGTGTAAGCTAAATAGTTTTTCACATTAATCCCATACTGACAACACAGGATATATTTTGATTTCAAATTATTAGCATGAAAGCCCTCTTTTAAAGAACAACGAGCTTCCACCGAAAAGTTGTAAAGTTCATTGAAAAGAAATGTCAACTGTTTGGCAACACAGAATTCAGGGTGAAGCAATTCCCTTTTCTTTGATCTTTTTTCCTTTTGGGTGGTAAATTATGCAACATTATTTTGAAGTGAAATTTTGTACATAAATATATGGAGAGTCAGAGAATAACACAATTCAGAAACATTTAGTATGAGCAGACAACTTTCATAAACAGGTTAACCATTTATGGAATGTTCACAAAGACAAAAGGGAGGAATAATCTCCTATACTCAATTAATTTTAGACAAACTAATTAACAAAATAAAACAATCTTTATGTGGTAATCTATTAAATAAGGATCAAGGGCATACATCTAACAATGGGTATCATGTCTCAGTATGTCCCAGAAACTCGGTTAAAATTTGAGAACACAAATGATTGTATTAAGTGATCCAGTTATTCCATCTACAACTGTGTACTTCAGCCACATGTAAAGCCATTGCTTACAAAACACTCGGTCAAAAGAAAATAAATAACTGTCATTCAGTTCATACAATATCATCAGGTCAGCTTAAAACAAGAGAAATTTAAGAAACATACATCCAGCAAGAATCTTTGGATCTCCACCTAGAGGATAGAACTCCAACCCAGCAGTCAAAACAAACTCTTTGAAATTTGAATGAGTAGCCAGTCTAACACGATGGCCATAGTACTGCACAAAATGAATCCTCGTTAACTAGTACACCCAGGTATAAAGTTCAAACGATTTATCTATCTATCTATACATATATATGTGTGTGTGTGTGTGCATATTTAACCAAAAGCAAATTTTTCAAAGCATAAAGAGATTAACAATAGATCACTTTCATCTCCACATTAAATGTCATTTCAATGAATCAAGTGTTAATCCTAATCCCAAAGTTAACAACACTTGAAAAATCATAAATTGATTGGAGGAGCGAAAACAAATGTACCAGATAGTTAAGGTATGGACTATAATGGAAACATCTAGCAGACATAACAAAGGCGAAGGAAACTTAAGTTGATTCAGGAAATTGCTGCTATTGAAATTGCACAATCTGTCACGATACCAGTATACCAAGAGACAAAAGCTAGTAATGACAATTGAACTGAAATTTTTATTGATCTTGGAGCAGATAAAGGTTATAGAAGAAACATAGTATTAATAGGAAACTTAATAGAATAGTAATATACATGACTACAGCAAAGCGCCAGACTTAATGAAACCAACAGCTTATGTTAATTGAATCAGGGGAGCAGTGGTACTTGGCTCAAAATAGAATACGAGTATTACACATCCCTTTCAAGTCCAGCTCCAATAGACCTACCTCTATAGTTATCAAAAGCGTACGACGTAGGATATGATATGATACAAGGAGGCAATTTGATATGGTATCGCCGGTGTATTAGAAATGGCATCTTATTGCATGTATCGGTTACTATACGCATTTAAAGTTAACAATGTACTTGAGGAAAAAAATTGGAGATCCAAATGGGTTAAAACAAGACTTTAAAGCCTTTTACCATTTCAGCAGAAGAGGTTTTTAAGTATGCACACATTCTATACAGGTTGATGAGACACGCTTTTTAGAGTTTCTTATCTTCTTCTGCAATATGTCACTTTATTATTCTCATTCCACTTTCCATACAAAGAAACATAAATACATAACTTTAGAATCAACATTTTTCCCTCCACTTAGTAAATCAACATCTTTGGGTTTTATATTTCAACGGTGAAGCTAAATTTTCGTTCTCATGTTATTCTATAAATGTTACTGGGATAATGTTGAATATTAATTAATACTTGAATTTAGAGTCTTTCGAATACTATTTAACTAGTTAAAGTTTACTTCTAGGCTATTATTATATTTATTTGGCCACTTTTACATTATAGTCAAGCAAATATGCTTTATTGTCCATAAATTGAGCTTTTTGTTTAGATAAATATTATCACTTTTTTATTTCTTTTATATATCTTACGATACGATTCATGATAAAATATGAAACCTGATATGGGGTTTTCGACGCTCCATAAAATTCACAATTTGACAACTATGTCTATAGTAATCAGTGTAATATCTTTTCCATAGCTTTAAAAATTATAATGTTAAAAACAAACTTGTATTCGTTTGATGCTTATGCTTTTTCCTGGAAGTGTTAATCCACCTTTAGGTCCATCCTGCAGTGAACTGTAAAGTGAACACTTCTTACAGCTTTCTACACAACAAGAAAAGTTTGTTCCACAGATGATAGTTTTCACTGAAACTGATCTAAAGAGGAGCCCTACTCAATGAGCAAGCAATCTTGATCAGAGGCACTCGAAATAACTCAAGTAATAAAATCATTACATGAGAAAAATGCATAACCTAGCAAATTTACAAACCCAAGATTGTAAGTTGTATAGTTTCTTCCACTTGTACTTGAAAATGACGTGTGCTGAAAATTTTGTTTTTTATTTTTCTGGTAGGTAACTAGTATAATATATGCACAGATACTCGAAGAAAGCTATATTTGAGGAAAAGGTGCAAGAACACTAAGATGGCAAGCACCATGTATATAAAACAAAGAAATACACAATCAGTTGATTAGAATCCAGAATCCATGTTGAAAGTTTGGGTCAAATATCTAGAGATCAAGGAGCAAGTATACAGATGTCAAATTCAGGGAAAATATATCATCGCTAGATTTCAACAGCAAGAGCTCACTGTGGACATTTTAATATTTTTGAAGGCTAAATTAGTTGATATAACTATGACACATGGCATACCAAAGTATCAACACAATTATGTAAGAGGCCATCAAAATTGACTAATTAAGTCGTTCAACAGAAAATTCACTAATCCCTCTTCATAAGATTAAACATAAGTGTCTACAGCCAATATGTAGCTAAATATCCAAATGATGATCACAGTTAAGGTGAACAACAAAACAAGTAGTTCACATTAATACATTTAAATAAAATACACACTTGCAAATATGAACAATGTCACAACACCTGTAATCGTTTGCCAATTGCAATAAAGGGCTGCACATCACCACGTGTACCGACAATAAGGATTACTATTTGCAATGGCGGAATATCTTGAAGTTCGGCAGCATCAAGAGGATCATCATCAAGTTCATTATAAACATTTTGAGGCCGAACACCAAGTGCTTGGGGTTCAACATCTCCGGGGACTTCAAATTCTACCGTTCCATCATCTTTAACAGTAGCTATTCTCTTCAACAAACTGAGCTGCAGTTGTTTACATGTTTAATAGAAATCCGAGACATGTAAGTAAACCAAATTTTAATACATCACACAAGTGATCACACATTAACATTATTCATAAAGAGTAACATGAATGATATAAGGAGTTTTGCGTACTGAACCATAGGTGAAGATCAACAGAAATCCGATGACAATGCCCGAATAAATTAACTACATTATTAAACAACTGGACAGAAGAGAAAACTGATTGCCTCAACAACTACAGAACTGTAACAAATTTCAAATCCTAAAACTGTGTCCCACGTCGAATGTGGGAAGTTCAGATCATCTCAAAAATAATAAGTTTGATTTGTTTTTTTTACCAAGAATTGGCAATAACTAATACGCTATGTTCGAGTCCTTTATAGCCCCAGTATAAAATGAAAATTTAAATACAAATAAATTGTACAGAATTCTATGGATTAGCTCTTCTTAACCTCATGTTGAGGAGGCACAAGTGCTGTACTTGAGCTCAAATTAGTGATGTTGGAGTGTTTTTCATTTGGCTTCATGACGTGTTTAATAGGACCATTCGTGCTTCATTCTTTGTAGGTTTTGGGATATTTTTTATCGGGAGAGGATATGTCTCCCGGGCAAGTCCCTTACATTTGGAGGCTTTAAATTGAATTATACTAATTATAGATCAAAAAAAGAATACCTTAAAAAATAATAAATAAAGGCTTTCTAGTAAGTACTAAGTAGTAACATCAGAGAAGGGCCACAAGAAACAAAAAGTTTCGCATTAAATATGATAGATAGACAAACTCGCATCAAAAGAATACATGAAGTTTACAATAAGGACCTTGATAGCATCAAAAGGGGATGTCATCCTAGTACATGCAAAGAAAACATGGACAACATCCCAGAGAACCCAACAAATAGGTATCGCAGCCCAAACATGATTTAACTTTGGTTTATCACCATGGATTAAAAGTTAAAACTTAAAAGGAAAAATGCACCAAAAAAAAGACTATTTCCTTACAAATGTTGTTAATCATTTGAAGTAAAGAGTAAAGAAACTTCTCACATGGACCAACATGAAGATATAAATATATGTATGCATGTATGTGTGTGTGTGTGTACATATTTATATATACTTTTTATTTTACCTTCTCTTTGATAGGAATTTTATCATCAAAAATTTGTGCAGCCTCTTCAGCAAATATATTATTATGTCGACTATCAGTCTTTGAAGGTGGCATAAACTTGTCAGAGCTCAATATATCTGGCGGCAAAGTATTTACTCTGGGAAAATTTCGGCTAGCATTGCCTGTCACATTGAATGTAATAACCCGATTTTTTGTTAATAATTAAATATTGATTTTATTTTTCCTAAAAGCACAAATGAATTAAAAAGGTAAGTTACTATTTTTTTTGTTTCTTCCTTTTTTTGTTTGGAAAGTTAAATTCTTTTAATATATAATTAATTTAATTATATTGAGCAGTCCATTAAAGTTTTGGTAACTCCTATTGTTTTGGAAATCCTATTCTAATTTGATTAGTTGAATTCTTATACGTATTGCAGTCTATTAGAAAAATCATAATTAATTCATCTAATGTCAGAATTAAGTAAATCCAAAACCTATTTTTTCAGTTTTTCGTTCTCTACAATTATGAAGAGAAAGAGAAGTTATCTGACGTCATCTTCATGACTTAAATTACTAAAAACCGCAACTTATCCTGATTTTTGTCACTATTTTCAGCTCTAGATTTAAAAATTCGTAATTCAGTTATATTAACTCCAAATCGAGTGATTCTTGAGTCTATTTCGTGTATCTTTTCAAGAGTTACAATTTTCGTGAAAACATGAAGAGATTTTAAAGACTTTAGAAGACCCGGAATTTAGATTCTTTAGTGTTTCGTATTGAAGATTGACGAATAAGGAAGGTAAATATTATTTATTATTTTGATTTTAAGTTTAGTTATGAGGGTTTTTAAATTAGAAATTATTTTAAATAAATATAGACATGGAATTAGATATCATAATAATCAAAAAGAGGAGATAAATTTATATAAACAAATATAATTTGATTGAATGTAGACATTAAAATCTGAAAATTAGTTTTTATATTTTAAGGTATATTGCGCGAGTTATATCTCTTAATTCAACCGTTGGATCTTGGATATGTTATAGATATATAAGTTGGGAATATGTTCACCAATTTTGAACCGTTAAAGATTAATGTATGATTTGTTATGAATTTTAAGAAATTGTTAATCTAGAATTTTTGTAGCAAATTTTCAGCAGCGAGTTTTAATATTTAAAAATATATAACTTAATGATTTTAAACCCGATTTAGGTGATTCTTGAGGCTAAATTGGAGTATTTGAAGTCTAGTTTCTGTTTATAATTTTAGTTTTAGAAAATAAGTTAAATATGAGGGAATTTTGGCAGAAATAGTGACATGAGGTCTTGATGATATTTGGACAGATTTGGGAATTGAATGTTTAAGATTTATGATTAATTATTAAAACACTAATTATGCAGAAGAGTGTTACGAGATGAAGTGGTAATTGATTCTCTGGTTGAAACGACGTTTTGTATAACAAGATTAATCTTTTGGGTACTTGTACAGTAAGTGGTTTTCCGAACTATTTAGTGTTTTTAAATTATCGTACTTTTATGTATTCCTTAATAATTACTCGGATGTCTAAATATACGGTTTCAAAATTTGTTATATTTTATTTAAGGTTTCCATTTAAATTAAAATATTATGTTCTTCTATTTCAAACTTCGAATTGAGTATTTATTTTTGAACTGGGAAATGGGATTATATGATTTTGAATTGTGAAATAAATATAGTTTTGAATATCGATGAGATTATGAAGCATTTTGAAATCCTCAATCCGAATATGTATAGAACCCGTTAGTGTTTACGTTTAGTTCCAGAGCTAATATAAAACCTACTAAGGCACACACATTTTAGATGCCTTTCGGGGGAGTGCACTTTATAAATACCTTAGTAGGGTGTGTAATCATTGACATTATCGAACTTTTGTGTTGTGTTACAGGGCTATTGTAACCTTAGTCGTTAGGGTTGTGGATTAAAAGATGTATTGCATACATTGTAATCATTTATGAATATGAATTCGCTTTGTTATTAATTGTTTTCGTTTTGAAAACATACCTACTATTTTTATCGAACAAAAGTTATTTTGAAAAAGTGTTACAAATTTTACTTTAGCCGGCTAGATAAAAAGGATTGCTACTTGTTGAGCTTCATCGCTCACCCCTTATTTATAATATTACAGGTTAGCTTGTTTCGAAAGTTGGGACGCCATGGGTCAAGTCAAGGATAAACATCAGATGATTCAGTTTCGGTATAGTATTATGATATGATTTTGTTGGACTTTGATTTAGAGGAATTGCAGTACCTCCGTTGGTATTGTTTTAGGCTCAAGATTTTTGCTTATTCGATAAAAAATTTATTGAGGTTTTTTGATAGTCACATTATTTATTTGGTTTTGTAATTGTTTTGAGCTGCGCAATTGGATTTTAGTCGCCTTGCGGGGGCTTTTGGGCTTGCGACTTGTAGCACTTCATGCCTGTAACAGGTGTTACATTGATCATAAACAGTTACAGATGAGCCAATTCAGAAGGTTCAAAACTTAACACAGCAAAGTTAAATAGCATGTTAAGTTAACAACTTACATGAAAGCTTAAGCTGTTGGTGAAAGTCCTATATCAAGCTAACATACAACTTTAGTGTAGAAGTAGACTTAACGTATAATTTAACTTCCTGCACTTCACATTTTGTCAGTAGTTTGTAATTTAGTTTAACTCCTATGTATTGAATCATTACGATTAGTTTCCAAAAGAAGCCCTTTTTCAAGCATTGAATTCACTATTGCCAGAGTTATCTCAACTATTTTTGTTTACAGTGTCATTTCTTTAAACAACTTTTGACTATTGTTGAACTGAAAAACTAATCAAGAGTTTTGTCCACACACAAACATTTATACACCTGATGAAGCCACAACATCGACCACTACTAAGAATAGATACACGGTATTAAGTATTTTCCATTTCAACTCCCGTTTTGATTGCTAAAATACATTCAAACAAGAGAAGCTGCACTTACCGAGAGAGAAAAATGCTTTGTTTGATATCCAGCATATTCAAAAACTCTAATGTGCTAAGATTAAAAAAATTCTAATCGTTTTCCACAATTTCTCGCCAACCAAATAAAATCCAATTGCAAAATGGAAAGTTTAGTGAAATTCACAAACCTGAAGAATTATTGGATAGTGAAGCAGCAACAGCTTCTTTACTATCCAATTCACTACCACTAGTACTTCCGCGGGTAACTTCCTTGACAGTAACTTCACCGGAACTTGTGGCGTTGTTCTCCGGCATCGGTGGCTTCACCGACTCGAGCAAACTGTCTCCCCCTTGCTGTTGGTGATCCAGATCTGCAGAACTTTCCACAACTTTATATATGCGTCAACTCATCCGGTGTTGTCACAATTCAAAATATATATATATATATATATGTCTTCAGCGTGACCGTGAAGGCGTCAGCCTTTGGATTTCATTTTCATCGAGCGGTTTTGTTGTTGATCAACTTCAAGAGAAATCCTACATTAAAAAGGGTCAAAGGGAACATAACGACCACTATGTGACATTAGGGACCAGAGATATTTTCTACGAGATTGTTACCTCTTGTAGTTGTATGGCAAATTAAAAAAAAAAAATTATTTGTCAATAAAGTTCACAATAAACATATACTCGATCTCTCACATACAAAGCTATTATATTCTAATATTTTATATAAAACATACTCGTTTTGATGATTTTATATCAGCTTAAAAAAATAAAATAGAAGAAAAATATATCTCTATAATTTATAATTTTTTAAATGAAATTTTTTTTATACATACTTATAAAATTAGATACATATTTTTAAAATGACAAATCATTTAAAAAAATACTTTTTTTCAAACGTATTCCTAACATTTGATAAATAAATAGTTCTGATGGAATTATAATATTCAATATTCTTATAAATGTGTGAATTATAATTTAATAAAATCAAAATATATTTTTAATTTTGAAACCAATTAAAAATACCATATCCCTAATTTTATTTTTAAAATAGGAATAAAGCAACTTGGTTTGAATTTTAAAATGTGTGACAAAGTGCGGACACCTGGTAAAGAAGATGCATGAAGCCAATGTTTTAGCTAAAGGGTAGGGTGTAAAAATAAATCGGGTCGAGCCGGTTTAAATTTAATTCACAAAATTTATTAAGTATAAAATAAAATTTTATTGAAGCTCATTTAGTTACCGAATCGAGTCCAAACAGTTTAAATTTTTCGAACAAATATAATCCGAATATCAATAAATCGAATAATTTATCGAACTTTAAAATTTAATCGTATTTGAATCATTTTTTCAAGTCCAGATCGAATCGAACTTTTAATAAAACAGTACAAATCAAACCCAAACTGTTTGTTCATGAACTTTCTGCATTTTTTACTCCACCACTAGATTCCCACTATCCCTATTTACAGCTACCAATCAATAACATAAAACAATTCAACCTTAAAATCACTTTTCATTTGGTGCAACAAAAGTTTCATAGAGGAGCTTATCAAACAATTACTTGTACATCATCATTGAACTAGCTAATAACACCAATAAACAATAATTGCATAAATTCCAGAAAATTAAAAACTTCTTAACAAAA
Organism: Panax quinquefolius; assembly: GCA_020205615.1. Taxonomy (NCBI): domain Eukaryota; kingdom Viridiplantae; phylum Streptophyta; class Magnoliopsida; order Apiales; family Araliaceae; genus Panax; species Panax quinquefolius. The sequence goes on along the minus strand of CM035154.1, from coordinate 3,595,253 downwards.
TATACTTTGTACACGTCCCGCAGAGTAAAGATGACATCCATTCCTCTCAATATATAAGATTTGTAGCAGAAAGAATAAAGAAGGAAGTGGCTCTTTCACAATTAGTCGCCATATGTAAAGCCTGCAGAAAATTTTGAGTACATCAAATTAGACAGATCCGCGTGAACGTAATTCAAGAATTTAAATCTCATAAGTTAGTAAACTCATCCCTTCTCAAGTAAAAAGGTAGCAAGACAAGTTATCAAAGGTAATATTTTTCCACTCTCCAAATCATAAACTCTTTTGATGTCTCTTTAATACCACCTATGAAATTTAAAGCTAAGGCTGTCTGGTGAAAATGCAACTCAACTACATAAGCAATCATAATTCAAAGAACCGAATATTGAAATATGGAAACTTCAAAGAGGATACTAATCGATGTAGAAATTAGAATCAATTAAAGCTGATAATTCACTAGGTTTATTAGGTGCTAGTTCAAGAAACTTTCCCAGTTCATAGAGATTGCTGCTTTTGCATTATCTGAAACACTTCAGAATCAACTAAGGTTCCAATTTTTAGCACTTTGAAGGGATATATTCATGCAGAACCAACTTCTGCTAAATATGTCCAGTCTTTTCTTTAGGCTTTCAATCGACTTGGTCATACCAAAGTTCTTTCTTTTTTCTTTCGTGCAGATTTTGGGGCATTTATCGTAGAGTTTGGCAGTGCTTAGTCTAGCATTATATCTTTACTTTTTACAAATAAATTAGTATTATTCTATTTCAACTTAAACAATAAATCAAAATAAAAACATATGGGTTCTTAACTAACAATAGACATTGGGTGTGGCAGTTACTGATGGTATCTTCGAAGACACATTTGAAATGACCTGTTTTTACAGAAAGGGTTATCAAAGAAATCACTGTAATATCAATTATAAAGTGAGAATGTGGGAGGACTAGAAAGGCTCAGGCCTGAGCCGCTCAGGGTATAAGAATTTCTTCATCATTAAACAATAGTACCAGAATAAAACATAAGAAAAAAATTTGAAACATTACGAGTAGTAAATACATTACTTAATGCATAACATGATAACATACTACTATGATCCAATCAAAATAACAGGAGCATATAACAATAATGCAAGAAGAGTTTAATTAAAGAAGTAATAGCAAAAAGTTTGCATATCCATAAATGGTAGAACCTCATCAGGAGGAAAAGTAGACCAAAATCCGCCTTCTACACATCTTTATACAACAACTGGAACTTTGGTATCCGCTCTGGGGGCAGTGGGCAATTTACTATAAGCTTCCCTTTCATGGCACCTCTAAATATTTCCTGCAAAGGAAAATGGAACAAGTATCACATATTAATGCACCATAACAAACGCTAACACTTGAAGAAAGATCATTCATTAAGAATTTGAGAGTAACTTCTGGTTCTCATCAAAACTTCTAAAGCGAGATTGATATAAAAAAGTATTGTGATCAAGTGATAAACACAGATGCCGAATATCTTTCAGTAATGGCCAAACTGTAAGAATAAAAGACAGCAGCATAGATCCAACATGGAAATAGTTGAACTTCTTTTATTCTCAAATGTTTAGCCAGAATTAAATGGGACTATTTTTCCAACTTATTCCTTGCATAATTTTCTTAAGTCTACCCTCATCAGTGACGAAACCAAGAATTTTATTCAGTGGAATCAAAATATTGTGAAGCTATAAATAATTTAGCGGGAGTTCGGGGACAGTAGCCAATTTTTTTGGATAATTTTGCTCTTCCAATTAGGGGTGTTCATCGGTAAAAAACCGGACCGAACCGAACCGAACCGAACCGTACCGAATATCGATAGTAGCCAATTTCATGAACCAATACCGATACCGGTTGAACCGGTATACCGAACCGGCGGTACCGGTTCGGTACCAGTTTTTAGAAAATTAATATAATTATTATTTTATTATTTTAATTATTATTATTATTAATATTATTATTTTTATTATTATACATTATTTTATTTTTATTATTATTATTATTAATAAATTATTAACAATAATAAAAAATTTATATATGTGTCCGGATTCGGTAAAAATCGAACCATAAAGCGTCGGAATAAAACTGCATTAAAAAAAAGATATATCTGGGTTTTTTACCGAACCGGACCGGTTCTTTTTTATACCGAACCGACCGGTCCGGTCCGTTCCGGTCCGGAAGACCGAAAAAACTGGTTGTTTTGAACACCCCTACTTCTAATTGCATATAACATGAATACATATCCAATGCATAATTTTCTAAAGTCTACCCTCATACACTTTTCTAATCACAAATTTGTCATAAATACTTAATTCCTTAATTGTTTTAAAAAATAATATAAACTATATTATTATTTATTTTAAGAAGATTAGAGGAAAATGCATATATAAAGGAGTAGGAGTGATATGTGATTAAGAAGTTATAAAATTTTAATTTGATCCAGTATATTATAAAATTTTAGTGGGACCGATTTGTTTATTACACTTAAATTTTTCTAAAATTATCAAATATTATAAAATATTTTTTTCCCCAGTGGGGTTAATTGACCCCAACCTCAATGTGTGACTTCGTCCCTGACCCTTATTAACTTTAAAATTCACCACCCTATGTGTCATGTAAGAAATATAGTAAAAATAGTAAATTAGAAAAACGATGAAATTGAATATTCAATGTTTCAAAGGGTTCGTGTATTGAGGGATGTTCTAGAAATGAATAGACCTCTAAATTTGGGATGAAGGGAGTATATCTACATTGACAGACTCACTTTATTATGCATGAAAAAACAGTAAAAAAAACGAATATATGCATATGGCATCCAGCAAAACAATGACTGCGCTACATCTAGCATATCAGCATAGATCCCACCTCTACAACATCAATGAAGTCCTGTTTTCTGTGAAATGCACCGACCCACTTAGTGTGATCTGCACTCCTGAATAAAGAGATGACATAACAAAGTTAACTCAAAATTTTCCCAGAAGAAGATATGATATCCAAGAAAACAGAAACATCATGTGATTCGTCATAAACGACATCGTGGATAAACAGCATAGAACCAATACAGCAGTACCACATGATTAAGGTCACAACGTGATGCTCATAAAATAGTGTTTCGTTCATTCCATAAATTAACTAACCAGTCCACGGTAGGAAAGAGGATGAAAACTTCCCAGTATTCCTAATTTGGCTCAACCAGGGAGAAGACAACAGAACTAGGAAAGGAAAAGGGATAAACAGAAAACACCTCTCCAGCCAACCTACACTATCACCTCAAGATGAGTTGTTTTTCCCTGATCTAAAAAGAAGGAATTACTAAAAGTAAAAGATTTCATGAGCCAATTTGACTAACACCTCTAGAAACAAACTATTAAGCCTAATTAAGTTCTTTCCGTTGTTCCATTCTTTTCAAAGTCTCTTTTGTTCTCTTTAAGTAAGAATGCAGGTAAAGTGACTTGTCAAAAAATAAGACTAATGCATCAAACAGCAATTTGCTGAGATTCTTTTGAGTACTGTTTATCTATGATATATGTTTGCTCGACAATAAAGTCGTATAATTTATAATATTAATGCCTGAATAAATTACAATGGATAAAATTCCCAAATTTCAGTGGAAGAGAAGACTAAGGAACTTCCCCACACAAGTGATCAGAAATGGCCCAGCAGACAAGATTGCAAGCAGCCTGATTACAAAGCCTAGGGGTTTAAATAAGGACCAACCCTAGAACCTTTTGAGGTCTGGAGAGGCTTCATTGACGATTGGGTCCAATTTATGATTAACTTCCTGTAATCCTAAAATAAACATAGTGAGCACTAACTAAAATTCGGACTATCCTATCTGAGTTTAAGAGAACCTTTCTATAATGCTAGGTTTGGATTGAAGAAATGGAAATATTTTTTAGTATCTCAATTGCTTGGTTGTTGTTAGTAGTGGATGGTGTAGTAGGATGACATAATTGTGACATACATTCATTCCATTGGAATGAATCTCATTCCACCAAGCACACGGAATGAAAATCAAGGGAATAGAATGAATTTTCATTACATCGGAATGGTTTATCCGACAAAATATCATCAAATACACTATTTTTCATTAAATATCTTTATCCATTCAATTCCTTCAATCTAAAAGTAGCATTAAGGGTGTTAACACATCAAATTGACAAATCCTATAACACTTGTAAACAACTATTGGTCTATCAATATCAAAACAAGATACCTATCACATAAATATCAACACGGTCATAAATGATTCATTTATCATGGTAAGCGTTAGCCGAACAAATGCAGCTAAAGTACCATTATTTTTCAAAATAGGGAATCCTATAATAACCACAAAAAAACATAGACACAATGGAATGTTCAAAGGAACTACCAATTAATAGCAAGATTAGAAGCAGTACCCTGAATCCATCTTCATGTGGTGAGCATTAAAGAAAAAAATTGTGGATGGGATAAAGGTAATGTCGAAATACTTGACATAAACTTGAATTTCCTCAGAATCAATATCTACTAAAGCTACAGTTCCGAACTTGGACACCTCCCTCTCGGATTTAGAAAGCTGTGTTCAAACCAAGACAGACAGACAGTGAAAGTTATTAAATATGAGTAACAGTAGAAGAATATAACATCATACAACCTTCAATTCATTCAACTTGGAAAAAAGCAAATTAAAAGAAAGGAATTAAGACCCTCATGCTTAAGTACGGAAATTTAATGTCATATACAGATGCAAGTGAAATCTTGTTCTTTGTAAACTATGCTGAATCAGTGAAATTGTTATATACTGGTTGAAAAATTATAGGGCCCATATAAGGGACCAATGATTCAAATTAAGGGTTTGCATTCAATCTAATCCTCTATCGGACTAACGTCAACCATAGAGAATATTAGTATCGGATTAGGAATTCTTTCACGATAAAAAAAGATTAGGTGTTCTTTCTGATTAATCTCGGAGTTGCATATATATACTGTTAAACAATATTTAGTATGGATAGAGGATAGAAAAAATACGATGTCATCGAGGAGGAGACAGGCGGAGTCGGAGGCTCTGCCGAAACGAAGGACAAGTACTTTATCAATGGTGTCTCTGATGATGGAGTCCACTTCTTCCTTCTTCCTCAGCGTTCTCAATACATAACTCATCTTCACGCTCTCTTTCTTCTTGCTTCCTTCTGCCGATCACCGGCACCGTTTGCCCTTCCCAGATTTACCGCCAAAAGTCCCGTTTTCAGTGCCTTCCTTTATAGGGAGTGTGATTATGAAGGGGTGGAGTGGAGTGGGGTGGAGTGGGGTGGGGTGGGGTGGGGTGGGGTAGGGTGGGGTGGCGTAGAGGGGGGTAGTCCGGTGCCATTAACGACCGGTAACGACCGGTATCTTTAATCTTTTTTTTATTATTTTTTTTAATTATAATTATAAAAATAAAAAATAAAAATAAAAAAAATTTAAATTTTTTGTTCAAATTTATTTTATTATTTTTATAATTATGGTTAAAAAAAAAAATTAAAGGTACCGGTTGTTATCTATTGTTAAGGGCACCGGACGCCCCCAAATTTGATTATGAATTGGGAAAAAAAATTGAATAAAATAAAATAAAAAACCACGTGTGATTTTATTAATTCAATCAAATTTCTTCCCGCATGCGACGTGGAAATACTCTTTTTGTTTTAAAATTCATAGATACATTTTTTTTATTAAAGATTGAAAGATTTTGATTTGTCAAAATATATTTACTATTATTTTTAAAAATATAATTATTGGAATATTATAATTAGAATATACTCCTTCTTTGAGGTATAAATTTTTTGTTCACAAAAGAATGTGTTAAGATACATAAAATGATGAAGGGTAAAAATATTATTTAGTGGGGTTACTAATATAAAAAACACTCATCCCTTTCTTAGACTATAATCACGTGGAGTCTTTAAAGATAAATTTGAATTTTTTTATTCTTATTAGTCTATTTTACTCTTTTCTTAATATATATAAAAAATATTTATTCATTTTTGGAGAACGAACGAAATATATGGTCTATACTGCTTATTTTTAGTCTAAATTAAAATTTTATCTCTAATTTTTTCGAGATTGTTATAATCATATAAATAAGTACTTTTTGCCAATTTAAATTTATTTATTTTATAAAATTATTGACACAAATCACTTAACAATATAAAATTTATTATTTTTGCAGAGATTAATTAACATAAGCTAACAAGAATAGCCAACAAAAACCGACATATCAAGACAACCTACAAATTAAAAAGTTTTCAAAAATGATTTATATATCAACAAATCTGAAATTATTGCAACTAAACTATAAGCAATAAGATATAATAAAATAGAGCATATTTAGAAAGGTTATCCACCACCTCCTTTTGTTTGTAATGCTTAGATAATCAATAATAGTACTCTATAGTCCATACTTTGTCAAAAAATAAAATAAAAAAAAATGAGTCACATCAAACAAATTCTTTCAAACAGCCTCTTTAACCTCAGTCCTCTTCAACCTTAGTCATTAATTTTGCAGCCTCTCACTCTTCAAATTCACAATTAAAGGCTAAAAATATTTATTACACTTGATAAGTTTAATACTCCCTCCGTCCCAATTCCAAGATAAAAATTTTAGTGGACTTTTCACGCATATTAAGAAGAAGAATGAAATGACAAAATTACCCATAACAATATGTCATTAATTATTTTCAATGTAGGTGAGAGAGTAACTTTCTACTTATTCAATTCAAAATATTCTTTCTTCATACTTATTCAATATGGAGAGAGAATTAGAATAAGAAAAGTATGATATATTTAATACTATGGGCATAATAGGAAAAAATATGTAAAAGTTTAGTTATTAAAGGAAAGTTGACATTTAACATGGGACAATCAAAAATAGTAATAAGGACTTTTATCATGGGACGGAGGGAGTATAAAACTCATTGAATTAAAGAGACTGACGAAACACAAAATATAAAAGTAACAAATAATAAACTTCAAATTGTCACGCATATCAACAAACTTCAATTTAAAGTTTTTTTTTGCTACTCCTAGAGAGGTGGCAAAGCCAAGGGTGGTCTTGGTAAGTGCTTTGCCCAGCCTAAATCAATGAGGCTCCCAAAATAGGTATATATCACCCATTTTGAGTAAATCAATAATACTAATGCGTAAACAACTACAACTTTATTAATACAACATAAAAATTGTGAGTTTAAATACAAATATTGCCGTCTAGACAATATTCACACCCAAATAAGTCCTCATTACAATTATTGGTACATTATTTTAAAAAAATAGTGAAGACTACTAAACAACTTTCTAGAACCTTCATTCCATACCCGACTAAGACTTTCGCTACATTCTCGCTTGAGAAGAAAAATAGAACAAAAAGGAAAAGGGTGAGCTCAACTAGCCTAGTAAAGAATATTATGACTAAGATAATATAGAACAAATTATCGTTAGTCTTCAACAGGAAAAATCGATAAAATTCAATAGACAACAAGTTTTGATCAATATTCGCAATTGAAATAATAATTCATAGAAAAGTTACGTAGAGAATGAAATCTACTTTTTATCTATGAATTTAAAAGTCCATCATCAATATTTTATCCTCGTAACATCAATCAATATTCATCTTGAATCAAATATTCATCTTCAGACTACGTGCCAAAGACATTCATCATCGGTCATGTTCATCTCAACACTGTACATCTTTTTTGCTACTACAGGCAAATATATTCATCAAAATTCATTCATCTTTGCACTACATGCCAAAGATATTTAGTAATACCATTATTTAGGACTGAGGATGATGAAAAATATTTTAAAGAAAATGAATCTAGTGAAACAAAAGAGCAAATATTAAGTGTAAGACCCAAATTTTTATAAATAAAGATGAATTTTCTATAAATATTATTTTTGAATATTATGGAATAATTTGATATAATGTTATAGTTGTGGGTAATATTTATAAATTTTGCAAAGTATGCAAGTGGTTATATTATATTGATTGGTCGGAAATATTGGTTTAGCGAGGAATATTCGTCAGATAACTACCAATCATCGTGGACCTCACAATGTAATTATTGGATCGGATTGAGAAAACGACAAAAATATTTTATTGAAATAACGGCGGAAGTTTTACCATCGATCATTGTTGAACTACTCAAGAGTAAAAGTAAAAAGAATGTCGTGTGGTCGCATAAGTAGACTTGCGGTATTGATTATCGATGCTTTATGTGAGAAGTCACTCGGTTTGATTCCATTATCATCGATTAATAATATGAATTATTATAGCGATAATGACGTTTTATTTTATTCAGTATTATTAACGTAATAAAAAATGTAAACATCTTTTTATATAAAACAAAATACTTTATTAAAGTTATTCTATAAATAAAATATATTATATTTTATTACGCATGATATTTTGCATAGTGTTTTGCATAGTGTTGCATAAGATTTGCATAGTAAAATATTTTTATATAAATAGAATATATTATATTTTATTTAAAAGATTTTGCTTTAAATATGGACCGTCGGATTAAAGTAAATCAACTGACCGTTCATGGATTAATTACTATGCATTCTATTTTCCTATAAATAGAAGCTCATTCCTTCATTATTTTCTTTTTAATTCTTTGAAACTCTAGAGAGAGAAACTATAGAGAGAAAGAAGAAAGTATTCTCGCTACTTCACTTTGCCAATATTCGGTTCTTCTAAGGTAGGAAATATTATTTGTTGTATTCGTAAGGGATATTATTTTTTGTATTCATGAAGAGAACTTGCTTATTCCATTCTTTATTATTCATTGGAATAACCTATATCGCTGATCACCCTATACTTGGTGACATTCTTCTATTATTCTCATTGGAACATCTTATGCATGTGTTTTACACCGCACCGGTTCCATCTTATTATTATTCATTGGAACATCCATGTCGTGTGTTTTACACCTGATTGGTTCCGCTTCTTATTATTATTCTCGCATTGGAACATCCACATGCATGTGTTTTACACGGGACTGGTTAAAATCTTTATTATTATTCATTGGAACATCCGTCTGTGTGTTTTACGCCGGACGGGTTCCGTTATTTATTATTCTATTGGAATAACTCGCATGCATGCTCTATCGCATTTATGGTGATATCTTTTGTTATTCCATTCTTTATTATACCCGGTTAGTTAAAACTTTGACTTCTATACTCCATGAAATTAGTGGAATATCCTCGACATTTCAAGGCTTCATCCAAAGATCCTTTCATGGAAATATTCTTCTCAAGATTCTTGAATTTTACTCTACAAAGCAAAGATTCATGTCGACAGTTTGGATGTTATTAGTTCTGAATAACTTAATTCTTGAACTTGTTTTATTGAATTCTTATATCATTGTCATCATCCTCATGTTTATATTTTTTTAAAGTCATTTTGTGACTTTAGAGCATGGATGGACTTGGTATGATTATTATGACTGAGGATTATGATTGTAATCATGACCGTAATGTTACAAATGATGTGGTAAAAATCCTCAAATGTCAGTAGTGCATTGATGGACGATTGTTGGCATGATAATGACCATTAATGAATACACAACTATTCTTGGCCCGTAGTGCATAAATAATTGTGATCGTGATACTAAAGAATATCCTCAGTGGTAGTAGTGTAGGGGTGATTCGATGATGTGGATTATTTATTAAAGTCGAGTCTCAATTTATAACAAATCTTGAAAAACCTTTTAAATCATAAAAGATAGTAGATTTTATTTTCTACTTGACTCTTTTAATGGATTCGCTTTGTTCACTGCAGATTAAACTTGATGTTTATTATATTTTATCGGTTTAACATCGTCAAGGCTATTGATAATTTATTTCGCATTATCTTAGTCATAATATTTCTTCGGGCTAGTTGAGCTCACCATTTCTTTTCTTCGTTCTCTTCGTGAAATGAGAACATAAATGGGACGAGCCTGGGAAGCAGAGTAATGGTCCAGAGGATAAGATTAGTAGTCCTCACTATTCGTGAAATAGTGTGATAATAATTGTAATGAGGACTCCTTTTGAGTTTGTATAATATCTAGTAGACAATATTTGTATTCAAACTCACGCTTTATGTCGATTGTATTACTACAGCAGTTATATTAGTAAGTTGTATTTAAATTTTCGTACCATGTATCGACTACCCAAGATGGGTGATGTATACCTAATTTTGGGGGCGTCACATTAAGGATTCGTACTTTAAACAGTCCAAGTTCAAAAATACTTCATTAATAATCATAGTGAAGTAAAATTCAAGAATGATCAAAACATGGATACAATCAAAGCTAGTATCCATAATAGATATTTTGGACAAAAAAAGAAAATTTAATTTTTCTGTGAATAGTGCCGTATTCGTGAATAGTGCCGTATACGTGAATAGTAACTCCGACACTAAAAGATAAGAATTTCACAAGAAAAATCTTATCAATAATCCGGCATAATGATATTAGAAGAAATAATATCATTTTAAAAAAAAATAATATCCCTTACCTCGAAAAAGACTAAGTGCTTACATTTGGAATCTTTGGATATAGTCTTTGAAGGAACTTGTATCAGTATAGCAACACTCAAAGTCTCAAAATACTCACAAGAATACCCTCAATAATATAGAGAGAGAAAACTTCAGTTTCTGGTGTGATTTTCAATTCTAACCTAAGCACCCTATTTATAGGAAAATGCTTAGAACACCAAAGCAGAAAATTTAATAAAATAATATTATTAATAATAAAATTTCATACGCCTTCTTAGAAATCAGATCTTAGCATTTCCCACATGCCCACCTTCTAGAAAAAGTTAGAAAACGTTTTTCATAAATAAAATAATTAAAACTTCCAAAAATCAATTATTTCGGAACTTCAAAGCTTCAATAATTCATAATAAATAGCCCTTTTATCAGAAAAATTCAAACCTTATGTCTTTTTCATAGGAAATTTCATTCTCTACAACTTTTCAGAAAAAAGTTTTTCCAAATTCCAAACAGAAACTGACCAAAATCCACAAACGAAGCGATTTTATGTTTATAATCAAATTTCAAACCAAGAAATGGGCTCACAAACATGTTTAACATGTTTTAAACAACTTTTTAACAAAAATACTCTTTCCTCCTCATATATTCATATATCCCACATTCATTATAAAAATATCACCATTATTATATTATTAAAATATAATAATATATTTAAATGAATTATTTTATCGAAAAAATAAAATATCAATTTTTAACAATTGTCACATTAAAAATTTTCACCATCTATATCCACATGAAATGAATAATTTTCTTATCATATAAATCAATAATTAATTATTCACAAATAATATTATAGAATCACAATCAATCATTGACTGTGCGGTTCTGCAGGAAAGAGAGGCTTTCGATAAGGATTTCTCACTTCTTGGCGTATGATTAGGTAACCAAACCTCTCCTTAGATAGAACTTTCTAGACATTGCCATTAATGTTATCTAGTAATATTATTCAAATAATATGAATTATTGTTCTGATAATGAAAATATTTTGTAGTGACAATTATTGAAACAAAAATAATATAAAATATCAATGTAGCAATTATTGAATCAATAAAATAAAATATTGAAAAGTAACTATCGTAACAATTATTGAGTAATGCATTCTATGTAAGAATCAATAATTGGTGCCTATTAGCGTGTCTTCTTGTGTTTTAACCAATGAAGTATTCCAAACAAGATAATAATAAGAATAACTACGTCGTTATTTATAAATAACTTATATTTGTCGTTTTCTTCATCCAATCGCTTTTTAGTTATGGGGCCCCCAGGTCGCACTTGCCGCATTTAATATTCCCGAACAAGAAGAATATTCCACGACCAAAACTAATATTCTCCGATAAAATGAATATTTTATAACCCACTGCATTTTTGAAATATTTGTGCATTTTACCCATACTATTTCAAAATAATAAATAAAGAAAATTTTATTTTATTTATAATAAGTTGGGGTCTTCAGAAAGGTCCGAATTTTATGAAATAAAAGTATTCAATTTTTCTTATAATTACTATTCAAAGAAATGGTTAAATTGATAAAAGTTAAAGTTAAGGGTGATATATATAATTTTTTCAAAATAAGCAAGTAGTTATAAAATACTCATTATTATTCTCTGGGAATATTCGTATTTACATGCAAAATAGCAACCATGTGTGGGCCCCATAACGAAAAAGCGATTGGATGAAGAAAAACGACAAATATAAGTGGTTTAAAAATAATCAGGCAGTAATTGTTATCGTTAATCATCGTTAAAATATCCGGTGGTTAAAACACAAGAAGATTACCAGATTGCACCAATTATTGATTCTTACGTGAAGAAGGCACTACTCAATAATGGTTTAAAGAATTATCGCTCAATATTTTATTGAGTTAATAATTGCTGCGTTGATATTTTATATTGTTGTTGTTTCAATAATTGTCATTACACAAGATTTTCATTATCGAAGCAATAATTCATATTATCCTAATAATATTATTAGATAACATTATTGGCAATGTCTAGAAAGTTCTCGCCTAAGGAGAGGTTTGGTCACCTAATCGCGCGCCAAGAAGAAGAAATTCTTATGGAAAGCCCTCTTCCGGGAACCCACCTCGTCATTTATATATTGTGATTATGTAATATTATTTGTGAATAATTAATTATTGATTTTATGATGAGGAAAATATTTATTTTATGTAGACATAGATGGAGAAAATTTTTAATGTGACAATTGTTGAAAATTAATATTTTGTCTTTTTCTCGATAAAATAATTTATTTAAATATATTATTTTAATAATATATTAACTATGATATTTTTATAATGAATGTGGGATATATATGAGTATATGAGGAGGAAGAGTATTTTGTGGTAATAAATGTTTAACACATATTTTGTGTGTTGGTGGACACAATTATTGACCTAAATTTGATTATAGCTTGTAAAATCACCCGCTTGTGGATTCTCGCTATTTATTATGAATTATTAAATTTCAAGTTCAAATAATTGATTTTTGAAAGTTTTAATTATTTTTATTTACAAAACGTGTTTTTCATTTTGTTTTCCTCATTTAACATGTGATAAAATGAGTTCGGATGGTAAAACATGCGTGATGAATTTTTGGAAAAATATAATAATATTTAATAAATTTTCTCGCTTTGGTGTTCTAAAGATTTTCCTATAAATAAGGTGCTTAGGTTAGAATTGAAAATCACACCGTAAATCAAGTTTTTTCTCTCTATATTATCGAATGTATTCTTGTGAGTATTTTGAGTATACTTTGAGTGTTGCTATACTCTGCAAGTTCGCTCAAATATATTCTAATTTGTAAGATCGCTTTTTTGAGGTAAGGATAGTAAGTGGATTTTAAGGGTTATTATGTTTTTAGTTTCAAAATTTTTCTGAACCTTCAAAAATTCTAGAAAAATTTGAAATGATATTTTGATGAGTTTTGTAGATTGTGTCCAAAAATGGCGATTTTTTGGATGTATAGATTAGGAGTTATGGATTTTATGAGAAAAGACTATTTTAAAAGTAACCGCTTATAACTCCTTGTGGTTAACTCCAAAATTGATAAAATATTTATTGGGAGTACATCTATATAATATCAGTATACCGTATTAATTTCAGAATTTTTAGACAAAAGTACAATTTATGATAAATGTTTAAATATTCGGTGGTTTTGGCCATGTGAAAAATAGTAAATGAATTTTAAAAATTCTGAGAAAAATATATATTCAATATGGGACTATATTCTTCTAAATTCCAGAAAATAAATATTTTTGGAACTGATTTGGTATTTTTCATGAAAATGTTCTAGTTATGAGTAAATGAATTAAATATGTTATGTGAAGTAAGAAAATTGGAAAATATGATTTATTGGCTTGAGAATCATATATGAGGTATATGAAGATTTTTATGAGGGTTTTGGTTAATGATGATGAAATCTTATGAGGATGGCATTTTAGATGATTAAATGCATTAATTATTAAAGTGTAAATAATTGGATTAAATTATTTATAAGTTTAAGAAATGATTAAAATATTATTATAATATTAATAACATTAGATTATGAGATTTCTAAGTGATTTATAACATTTGGATTAAGGTGTTATAAATATGGATATGAATTTTATTATGAAACTTTATCTTTTCGTGTCGAGGTTACTTTACATGACGATACCTGTTACTACGCACGAATCACGGGTACTATTCACGACAAATTGGTTTTTTCTCTTACCAAATTATCGTTGATTTATGAATCTTACTTTTGAAATTAAAATCATGTTTTGATTATATTGTTTTTTATATAACATTCTTATAACCCTAATGATGATATTTCTTCGACTTGAGTGTAAAGATGGGTAGATTATTGGTATGATCGCGACTATAGGTTCTCTTTGGCCAAGAGTGCAAAAGTTGAATTGTTGAATCGGTATGATCATGACCATTGAATTTACAATTGAATATTTTTAGCTTAAGTGCAAAGGTGAATCGATCAACATGGTTATAATTATTGTTATATAACTTCGAAATGATTATGTATTTCTTTGATATATGAATATCTTTCGCTCGTAGTGCAAAGATGACTTGTTGATGAATATCTTAGCTTTGTAAGCGAAAGATGAATTATTGATGAATATCTTTGGCTCAGTAGTCAAAAAGATGACTTGTTGATGAATATCTTAGCAGTAAAGTGCAAAGATGAATTATTGATGAATATCTTTTCGCTCGTAATGCAAAGATGACTGTTGTTGAATATCTTTAATTTCAGTAGTGCAAAGATGAATTATTGATGAATATCTTTGGCTCGTAATGCAAAGATGACTCGTTGTTGAATATCTTTAAACCGTAGTGTAAAGATGAATCTGTTGATGAATATCTTTTGTCCGTGGTGCAAAGATGAATTTATTAGTATGATTATGAACAGAACTGTGATTTGGTATAACCATGATATTTGATGTTTCGTGTAAAGACAAAGTGATGAAAATTACCTTCGTCCCGGATGAGAAGAGGAATTTAGAATCACAATTATGATTATGAGTTATTCATATGATTGTGGAAAGGAACTGCTGATTGATGTTACGGTGGATAAAATATTGTTGGTGGACTTTTAACGTGGAGAAGACAATAGAATTTTATAGTCTATTTGACTCTTTTAATGGATCGCTTCGTTCACCGCAACTATAGTTGAAAAGTTTTATCATCTACTATATGTTCTAAATCTCCGATTCATTCTTGATGAAGACTATTGATAATTTATTTATCTTTAGTCATAATATTCTTTATCGAGCTAGTTGTGGTTTCACCCTTTTGTTTCACAATTCCTTTCGTGTAATAAAAGTGTAGTGCATTTGGGTTGATGCGGGGATAACAAGGAATAGAATCGGTGGTCTATAGTTGTTGAGGTTCTCCTAAAGAGTATGAAAATAATTTTATTGAGGATTTAGTGTGTCAGATTTTATACATCATTTAATAGTTATTTTTGGTGAATTAAATAGGGTGAGCTAACCCAACTTTGGAAGGGTGTTTTGTCACTATCATACAAGATGTCTAATGACATACAAACTCGTGTTATCATAAGACATGGTTGTGTTTCATCCACTTGTCGAGTATATTTACAAGCACTACCTATATAATCTTGGTGTTTGTTTGGAGTATAATACCCAATTAGAGACAAATGGAGATAATGATATGTCAAGAGAAGACTCACCATTGGGAAGAATACGATAGTAATCTTCTCATTTTTCTTTGGGGTCTATTGGTCAACCAAGGATAATTTGCGTGGCCATATGATATCTACCATAACCTAAAAGCATGGCCTCCCATGTACGAAGGTTTCCTTGAGCACTTCCCAAAGATTCTAATTTCTAAAACAGTTTTTGACTATACCTTTATGTAAGGTGTCATTGTGACGTACACTGCTTGGTATATATTTGTATCCAAACTCACAGCATATGTGTTGTTGTATTTTGCACGACAATTGTTGTAATAAAGTTGTAGTTGTTTTTCGTACCATATATTTGGCGACTCAGAATGGGTTGGATGGAATGGACCTATTTTGGGGTCGTTACATTTGGTATCAGAGCTTAGGGATATGATCTCCCATGGCGGAGATCGGGATTAGAACTAGGAGGGAGAGATGAGTAAATCCTTCGCCAAAGTGTGTCCTTCCTAAGCTTATTTGTTGGTCGTCATCATAATATCGAGGATATTATGTGATATGTTAATTTGTTAAATTAACCCTTGTTTTGAAAGTCAGTATTCTAGAATGATATCTCAAAAATGTGAGATGAGCAATGGAGAAATCATGATGACGGGGAGATAGAATCTGAAATGAAAGTAAGGTATTCTCAACTCTTTGAAATACTGTGCACGTAAATTTTGGGACTTAAATTTCATAAGGAGGGAGATTCAGAAGGCCCCTAATTTTATGAAATAAAAGTATTCAATTTTTCTTATAATTACTATTCCGGTAAATGGTTAAATTGATAAAAGTTAAAGTTAAGGGTGATATATATAATTTTTTCAAAATAAGCAAGTAGTTATAAAATACTCATTATTGCTTTGGGAATATTAAATGCGACTCAGCACAAGAAAGAATGTGTGGGCCCCATAACGGAAAGCTTATGGATGAAGAAAACGACAAATATAAGTGGTTTTAAAATAATCTACAGTATGTGACGCCCAAAATAGGTATACATCACCTATTCGAGTTGTCAATACATGGTACGTAAACAACTACAACTTTATTATTACAACAAAAACTGTGAGTTTGAATACAAATATTATCTTCTGTATAATATCTATACTCAAATAAATCCTCATCACATTTATCGATACATTATTTTACAAAATGGTGAGGACTACTAAACAATCCTTTTCTAAAACCTTCATTCCATACCCGACTGCACTCGCTATATTCTCGCCTCCCGAGAAAAATGGAACAAAAAGGAAAAGGGTGAGCTCAACTAGCTCAAGAAAGAATATTATGACTAAGATAATATACAACAAATTATCGTTAGTCTTCAACAGGAAAAATATAATAGAATACAATAGACAACAAATTTTAAATCAATATTCGCAATGAAATAATAATTCATTAGAAGAGTTAAGTAGAGAATGCAAACTACTATCTTCTATGTATGAATTTAAAAGTTCATCGCTCATCTTTTATCCCCGTAACATCAATCAATATACATCCGAATCAAATATTCATCTTTGCACTACAGCCAAAGATATTCATCGATTGGTCATGTTCATTTAAACACTGCTCATCTTTGCACTACGGCCAAAGATATTCTTCAGAAATCATTCATCTTTGCACTACGTGCCAAAGATATTCTTTAAGAAATCATTCATCTTTGCACTACGTGCCAAAGATATTCCATAATATCATCATTTAAGACCGAGGATGATGAAAAATTTTTTTAAAGAAACGAATCCGGTGAAACAAAATGACAAGGATTAAGGATTAAGGATTCGTACTTGGTTTTATCCACGCTTCAAAAAAATACCTCAAAAATAATCATAGTGGTGTAAAATTCAAGAATGATCAAAACATGGATACAATCGAGTTAGTATCCGAATAGATGTTTTGGACGAAAAGAAGAAATTTTATTTTTCTATGAATAGTACCAAGATACGTGAATAAGATCAGATATCGTGAATAAAGGCCGTGATACGTGAATAAGAACTCCGACACCAAAAGATAGAAATTCCACAAAAACATCTTCACGCTTACATTAATAGTACTCGTGAATAAGAACTCATGAATAGTAACTCGTGAATAGTAACTCATGAATAAGAACCCATGAATAGTAACCCGACATGAAAAAGTTTCAAATTTGATAAAACTTCAGATCAACATTTCAAAGATAATGATATTGAAGAAATAATATCATTACGAAAAAAATAATATTCCTTACCTCGAAAGATCAAGACTTTAGCTAGAATACCGTATAAGGTGAAGGAACTTGCACCGCCTAGCAATACTCAAAGTATACTCAAAATACTCACAAGAATACGCCGATAGAGAGAGAAAACTTCAGCTTTTGGTGTGATTTTCAATTCTAACCTAAAGACCCTATTTATAGGAAAATGCTTAACACCAAAGCAGTAAAATTTAATAAAATAATAATATAATTAAACAAATTCAAGCCCACCTTAGACCAACTGAATTCAGCACATTTGTATCACATGTGGGATTGCAAAAACGTTTTTCTTAAATAAAACAATTAAAACTTCCAAAATTAATTATTTGAACTTCGTAGCTTCAATAATTCATAATAAATAGCCCTTTCATCAGAAAATTCGAATCTCATGAGTTTTTATAGGAAATTAAATTCTATACAACTTTGCAGAAGAAAGTTTTTCCAAATTCCAAATGTAAATCAACCGAAATCCACAAACCAAGCGATTTTACAAAAGCTATAATCAAATTTCACCAATAAATGGGGTCCACCGACATGTTTAACATGTTTTAAACATTTATTGCAACAAAAATACTCTTCCTCCTCAGATACTCATATATCCCACATTCATTGTAAAAATATCACCGTAATATATTATTAAAATAATATATTTAAACGAATTATTTTATCGTAAAAGATAAAATTTCAATTTTCAACAATTGTCACTATAAAATTTTCTCCATCTATATCCACATAAAATCAATATTTTTCTCATCATATGAATTAATAATTAATTATTCACAAATAATATTACGTAATCACAATATTGACAAACCGTGCGGTTCCTCAGAAAGAGGGGCTCGCTAATAAGAATTTCTTCTTCATGGCAAGCAATTAGGTGACCAAACCTCTCCTTAGATGTAACTTTCTAGACATTGCCAATAATGTTATCTAATAATATTATTCAGATAATATGAATTATTGCTTCGATAAAGAAAAATCTTGTGTAATGACAATTATCAAAAACAAAGAATATAAAATATCAACGCAAAGAATTATTAACTCAATAAAATCTTTGAAAGAATTATCGTAACCATTATTGAGTAGTGCCTTCTTCACGTAAGAATCAATAATTGGTGCAATACCGCAGCAATCGCTTTCAACAACGCCAGACATTAGTGTTTTAACCATTGGGTATTCCAACAAGATTACTCAGAATAACTACGCCGTTATTTTTTAAACAACTTATATTTGTCGCTTTTCTTCATCCAATCGCTTTCCATTATGGGGCCCACACATGGTCGCTACCGCCGCATTTAATATTCCCTCGACAAGCATTTAATATTCCACCACCAAACGAATATTCCCGATAATAATGAATATTTTATAACCACTTGCTTATTTTGAAATATTTCATGATTTAACCCTTAACTATCCACATTAATCAAATCAACCCTTACTATTTCAAAATAATAAATAAAGGAAATTCCTTTTATTTAAAAATTTTGGTCTTACAACCTCCCTCCTTATGAAATTTCGTCCTCGAAATCGACGACGACGATTCTGTGTTTCAAAAGGTGAGGATACCTCGCTTTCATTTCCGCTTTCCAATTCCTGTGTCATTTCCTCTATAGCATGATTCCTCCACAAAACTTTAACTTATGGTATGACCTTCATGCAGTAGGACTTGCTCCTTCCTATCCAAGATCTTGACAGTACCTCCTCACACGTTAAGTCTTCACTATCTCGTCCGGCTTCTAACTCAATAACGTGGTTCGGGTCTTTCATATATTTATTTAAGTATGATATGTGAAACACATTATGAACACAAGACATACTGGAGGTAACGCAAGTCTATAGGCTACATTTCCTACTACGGCTAAGAATTTGAAATGGACCAATAAATCGTGGATCGAGCTTTTCTCTCTTCCCAAATCTTGTAACTCCCTTCCATGGAGCAACTCGCAACAATACATGATCCCCTACATTAAATTCCACGTCCTTTCGATGAAGATCCGCATAACTCTTTTGTCGATCTTGTGCCGCTTTGTATACGTTGTCGAATCATTTGGATCTTTTCTAGAGTCATATATTTAACTCGGGTCCCAACAATGTTGCTTCACCCACCTCATCCCAACATATTGAGAACGACATTTTCGCCCATATAATGCTTCAATGGAGCCACACCTATACTTGCTCGATAATTGTTGTTGTAGGAGAATTCCACCAATGGTAAATACTTATCCCAATCGCCTTGAAGTCAGGACACGTAGTCTTAATAAATCTTCAAGAGTTTGAATAGTCCTCTCCGATTGTCCGTCTGGTTTGGGGATGGTATGTCGAACTAAATCGTAAACTGCGCCCATAGCTTTTTTGCAAGCTAACCCAAAATCTTGAAGTGAATCTTGGGTCACGATCCCAAACTATGGATATGGTGCATGCCACGCAACCTCACAATCTCATTCACGCATATACTAAAGCAAGACGCTCAAGGAATAAGTCTCCGTGATCGGCAAGAAATGAGCAGACTTGGTTAATCTATCAACAATAACCCAAATAGCATTGATGCCTTGAGAAACCGTAGGAAGACCCAGAACGAAATCCATAGTAATGTGTTCCCACTTCCATTCCGGAATCTCAAGTGGTTGCAACGGACCCTTAGGTACAAGATGCTCCGCCTTTACACGCTGGGCAAGTTAAACACATCGAGATAAACTTTGCAATCTCTCTCTTCATATTGTTCCACCAAAATGTATGTCAAGATCACGATACATTTTAGTACTTCCAGGATGGATTGCAAATGGCGATTGTGTGCCTCCATCATAATCTTGTACTTCAAATCGTAGTCGTTAGAACACAAAGTCTCAGAGTGGACTCAAGTATTCCTTCTTCATCAATTCTCGCCCTAATAGCTCCTTCTTGTACTTTCTTCTTCATAACGATCATTTCCGGGCCCATTGGCTCGAAGCAACCTTAACTTTTTCTATTAAAGTTGGCTCTACGCGATACTTGACATCATCGCACTCGCTCCCGCGATATGATCTTCTACTCAACGCGCCGCCTACCACGCTCGCTTTTACCGTGATGGTATTGAATAGTGTGGTCGTAGTCTTTCAATAGCTCGAGCCAACGTCACGCCGCACGTTGAGTTCTTTTGAGTGAAGAAATATTTAAGGCTTTTATGGTCCGAATATATCTCCACTTTCTCCCCATATAGATAGTGCCTCCATATCTTTAGCTAATAAAACGATCGGGCCGCTAACTCTAGATCATGAGTAGGATAATTCCTCTCATACTCTTTAAGTTGTCGCGAGGCATAGGCTATGACTTTCCCACGTTGCATGAGAACACATCCTAACCCTTTGCTCAAGCATCGTCAGAGATAACAAATCCATCCGAACCAGATGGTATTGTTAGAACAAAAGTCAAATAAGTCTCCTCTTAAGCTCTTGGAAACTTTTCTCGCATTCTTCGCTCCAAACGAATTTTGTATCCTTCCGAAAGTTAATGAGTTAATGGAGTAGCGATTCGAGAAAACCCTTCCACGAATCTCCGATAATAACCAATTTAAGCCCAAAAGCTACGCATTTCACCACCGACTTTTGGTTGTTCTAACTTTGTATTGCTTCAATCTTCACGGATCAATGATACTCCATGTTTCGACACCACGCGCCCAAGGAATGCTACTTCCTCAAGCCAAAACTCGATTTCTTCAATTTGGCATATAGTTGGTTTTCACGAAGCCTTTGGAGTACCAAATTTTAAATGGTGCTCATGATCTTCACGGCTTTTGGAATATATGAGGATGTCATCAATAAAGACAACAACGAATCGATCCAAATATTCCTTGAATACTACTGGTTCATCATATCCATGAAAGCCGCAGGAGCATTAGTTAGTCCGAAAAGACATGACTAAGAATTCATAATGCCCATACCGAAGTTCAAGGCGCGCTTTTGAATATCCTCGCCTAATCTTCATTGATGATATCCGTAACTAAGATCGATTTTTGAAAAGAATGTGCTCCCTCAGAATCGGGTCAAACAAGTCATCAATACGAGGTAGAGGATACCTATTCTTGATGGTGACATGGTTCAATTCCCGATAGTCAATACAAAGTCGCGATACCCCGCCTTTCTTCTTTACAAATAAAACAGAGCACCCCAAGGAGATGTACTAGACGAATGAAACCGGATGTCCAACAATTCCTCGTAGTTGGACCTTTAACTCCCCGAAGTTCAATAGAGCCATTCGATATGGGGTTTTAGAAATGGGCTTTGTACTCGTGTTCAAGATCAATAAAGAATTCAACTTCACGCTCGGGGTAACCAGAAGTTCTTCGGGAAATACGTCAGAAAGTCAATAACAACAGAATATTATTCAAATTTGACGTGTTTTTATTCAAATCCATAACATGGGCTAAGAAAGCTTGACATCCGCTTTTTTAATAAACGAATAGCTTTATGATTAGATATGATGTTGATCGATTTTAATGGTTTAGTTGCTTGAATTGCATAACAACAGTTGGTTAGGAATATGAAAACTAACAACCTTATTTAAAACAATCAATTTTGGCATGATGAGTAGTTAACCAATCAATCCCTAAAATCACATCAAAAGCAAGTATCTTTAAAGAGATAAGGTCAATGTGTAAGGTAATGGTGCCAACTTGAATCAAACAAGATTTATAAACAAGTGGATGTGATGAAAGTTTCTCCTAACGGAGTTTCCACAGATAGTCAAAGTCTAATTTCTCCGAGTCAAGTTTAAACGTTGAGCACACGCAGAGAGATAAATGAATGGGTAGACACCCCAGATCAAGTAAGGTATAAACTTTGCAAGAATTTATAAATAGCTTACCCGTGATAACCTCGTTTGGGTTTCTCGATTATGACCAAACCACAACAAACGCTCTTCCTAATCGCTGACTTTGACTTTTTCGGGATGATTTTTCGAGTCACCGCCCCCTCATTGAACTAGGTTTCGCCATCATCGCATAATCTCGAGCGATATATGTCCTTCCTTTCCACAATTATAGCATACCTTGAACTGTTGTGGGCGCTTGACCGATATGTCCTCTTTTTCCGTGATTTAGTAGCATATATGACCGGTGGTCGTTCTCCTCCCTTAGAACCATTCTTGTCACGCAAGACCATCATCTTCACATGGTCGTTGTTAAATCTCCTCTTTTAAAATCTCCTCCCGACTCGCGCTTCTATTTTCACGGCTATGATTACCACCAGAGTGGTAACCATTTTTGTCCGTCTGCTTTTTTCTCATTTGGTTATCATTATTCTCGCTGATCGCTATCTCCGGTACGATCTCGGTTGTGGTCCCTCAATTGACCGCACTCGTTATCTCGCCTAATAATTGAGCCCTGCTTACAACATCCGAATAAAGAGAAAATTTATGAGAAAAATGAGATATCGACGACGCCGGTTTCAAACCTCTAAGAAACATCCCGCCATAACGCTCCTCATTCTCCACCAAATGATGAGGTAAACTCGGATAACTCGCAAACTTTGCCTCGCATTTTAAGACACCGCCATGTTGTTTTGTTCCAATCTGATGAACTCCACTTCCTTCATACGATTTAACACTTTCGTGAAAGTATTTGTCATTAAATAGCTTTTCAAACGCCTCCCAAGACATGCCGAAAGGGCCGGATGGGTACGCTTCACGCACTCCCACCGAGTCCGCTTCGCCACTTTAACATAAAGGTGGCGAATGGAACCTTCTTCTTCTCCGCATCCCAAGACATCGAATATCTTAGTAATTTGCTTGACCCATGTTTCCGCCATGATCGGATCCGGCTTTCCTTAAATTTCGTGGTCCCAACTTTGAATCGCTTGGTTGTGACAACCCGTGAATTGCTATCATTTCCTCCTCGTATTTTGAACACGAAGTCTCCTCGTCGATTTTGCGTATGAATCGCAAAAACTTCTAAACATCCCCTCGCTCATCATCTCGCTTCAATGGTGTTGTTCATGGGAGGAACATTGCAACTTTGTTGCACGCTCTCCTCGTTGGTGAGTACAGCAGGCATCTCCACGGCCTCATTTCCATTGTTAATATTCTCAACGACATTCTCAAATCGCCATAAAACAAGGGTTAATTAAGGAAATCAATATATCACATAATATCCCTATATCTCGACCAACTAACAAATAAGCTTAGTAGGACACACTTTAGCGAAGGATTTACTCGCTCTCCCCTCCTAGTTCTATTCCCCGATCTCCGCCAGAGATCATATCCCTAAGCTCGATAATAATCGTGACGCCCCCAAAATAGGTATACATCACCTATTCTCGAGTTGTCAATACACGGTATGTAAACAACTACAACTTTATTATTACAACAAGAAACTCGTGAGTTTGAATACAAATATTATCTTCTGACATAATATCTATACTCAAATAAATCCTCATCACATTTATCGATACATTATTTTACAAAATGGTGAGGACTACTAAACAATCCTTTCTAAAACCTTCATTCCATACCCCGACTGCATCGCTATATTCTCGCCTCCCGAGAAAAATGGAACAAAAAGGAAAAGGGTGAGCTCAACTAGCTCAAGAAGAATATTATGACTAAGATAATATACAACAAATTATCGTTAGTCTTCAACAGGGAAAATATAATAGAATACAATAGACAACAAATTTTAAATCAATATTCGCAATGAAATAATAATTCATTAGAAGAGTTAAGTAGAGAATGCAAACTACTATCTTCTATGTATGAATTTAAAAGTTCATCGCTCATCTTTTATCCCCGTAACATCAATCAATATACATCCGAATCAAATATTCATCATTTGCACTAAAGCCAAAGATATTCATCATTGGTCATGTTCATTTAAACACTGCTCATCTTTGCACTACGGGCCAAAGATATTCTTCAGAAATCATTCATCTGCACTACTGTGCCAAAGATATTCTTTAAGAAATCATTCATCTTTGCACCATGTGCCAAAGATATTCCATAATATCATCATTTAAGACCGAGGATGATGAAAATATTTTTTAAAGAAACGAATCCAAAGGAAACAAAATGACAAGGATTAAGGATTAAGGATTCGTACTTGGTTTTATCCACGCCCAAAAATACCTCAAAAATAATCATAGTGGTGTAAAATTCAAGAATGATCAAAACATGGATACAATCGAGTTAGTATCCGTAATAGATGTTTTGGACGAAAAGAAGAAATTTTATTTTTCTATGAATAAGATCAGATACGTGAATAAGTATTATATACGTGAATAAAGGCCGTATACGTGAATAGTAAATCAGACACCAAAAGATAGAAATTCCACAAAAATATCTTCACGCTTCATGCTTAATAATAAGACTCGTGAATAAGAATC
Organism: Panax quinquefolius; assembly: GCA_020205615.1. Classification (NCBI taxonomy): domain Eukaryota; kingdom Viridiplantae; phylum Streptophyta; class Magnoliopsida; order Apiales; family Araliaceae; genus Panax; species Panax quinquefolius. The sequence goes on along the minus strand of CM035154.1, from coordinate 3,569,937 downwards.
GTGAATAAGAATCGTGAATAAGAACTCATGAATAGTAACCCATGAATAGTAACCCCGACATGAAAAAGTTTCAAATTTAATAAAACTTCAGATCAACATTTCAAAGATAATGATATTGAAGAAATAATATCATTTGAAAAAATAATATTCCTTACCTCGAAAGATCAAGATTTAGCTAGAATCAATGTATATAAGGTCAAGGAACTTGCAACTCGCCTAGCAATACTCAAAGTATACTCAAAATACTCACAAGAATACGCCTATAGAGAGAGAAAACTTCAGCTTCGGTGTGATTTTCAATTCTAACCCAAGACCCTATTTATAGGAAAACGCTTGTAACACCAAAGTTAGTAAAATTTAATAAAATAATAATATAATTAAACAAATTCAAGCCCACCTTAGACCAACTGAATTCAGCACATTTGTATCACATGTGGGATTGCAAAAAAACGTTTTTCTTAAATAAAACAATTAAAACTTCCAAAAATTAATTATTTCGTAACTTCGAGCTTCAATAATTCATAATAAATAGCCCTTTCATCAGAAAAATCGAATCTCATGAGTTTTTATAGGAAATTCAATTCTCTACAACTTTGCAGAAGAAAGTTTTTCCAAATTCCAAACAGAAATCGACCGAAATCCACAACCAAGCGATTTTTAAAGCTATAATCAAATTTTCACCAATAAATGGGGTCCAACCGACATGTTTAACATGTTTTAAACATTTATTGCAACAAAAATACTCTTCCTCCTCAGATACTCATATATCCCACATTCATTGTAAAAATATCACCAGTTAATATATTATTAAAATAATATATTTAAACGAATTATTTTATCGTAAAAAGATAAAATTTCAATTTTCAACAATTGTCACTATAAAATTTTCTCCATCTATATCCACATAAAATCAATATTTTTCTCATCATATGAATCAATAATTAATTATTCACAAATAATATTACGTAATCACAATATTGACAATTGTGTGCGCTTCCTCAGAAAGAGGGGCTTTCCAATAAGAATTTCTTCTTATCCTGGCGCCGCAATTAGGTGACCAAACCTCTCCTTAGATGTAACTTTCTAGACATTGCCAATAATGTTATCTAATAATATTATTCAGATAATATGAATTATTGCTTCGATAAAGAAAAATACGTGTAATGACAATTATTGAAACAACAAAGAATATAAAATATCAACGCAAAGAATTATTAACTCAATAAAATCTTTGAGCAAGAAATTATCGTAACCATTATCGAGTAGTGCCTTCACGTAAGAATCAATAATAATGGTGCAATACCAGGTAAATCGCTCAACAACGCCAGATTAGTGTGTTTTAACCACTGGGTATTCCAACAAGATAACTGTGAATAACTACGCCGTTATTTTTTAAACAACTTATATTTGTCGCTTTCTTCATCCAATCGCTCAGCATGGGGTCCACACATGGTCGCTATTCGTCAGCATTTAATATTCCTCGACAAAGATTTAATATTCCACCACCAAAACTAATATTCCCCGATAATAATGAATATTTTATAACCACTTGCTTATTTTGAAATATTCATGATTTAACCCTTAACTATCCACATTAATCAAATCAACCCTTACTATTTCAAAATAATAAATAAAGGAAATTCCTTTTATTTAAAAAATTTAGGGTCTTATAAACAGAAGTTGTTACTCAATTATCATTGTTAAAATATCCGATGGTTAAAACACAAGAAGATTACCAGGTATTGCACCAATTATTGATTCTTACGTAAGTGAAGGCACTACTCAATAATGGTTATAGTAATTACTATTCAATATTTTATCGAGTTAATAATTGTTGCGTTGATATTTTATATCATTCGTTGTTTCAATAATTGTCATTACACAAAAGATTTTTCATTATCGAAGCAATAATTCATATTATCCGAATAATATTATTAGATAATATTATTGGTAATGTCTAGAAAGTTCTGCATCTAAGGAGAGGTTTGGTCACCTAATCAATGCCGCCCAAGAAGAAGAAATTCTTATCGAAAAGCCCTCTTTCCTGAAAGTACGTACCGGGTTGTTTATATCAGGATTCTATAATATTATTTATGAATAATTAATTATTGATTTATATGATAAGAAAAATATTCATTTTATGTGGATATAAATGGAGAAAATTTTAAAGTGACAATTATTTAAAATTGATATTTTATCTTTTTGATAAAATAATTTATTTAAATATATTATTATATTTTAATAATATAATAATGGTGATATTTTACAATGAATGTGGGATATATGAATATATGAGGAAAATATGTATGAAGTTTTGGAAAAAATATAATAATATTTAATAAATTTTCTGCTTTTGGTGTTCTAAGATTTTCCTATAAATAGGTGCTTAGGTTAGAATTGAAAATCACACCGTAAACTCAAGTTTTCTCTATATTATCGAGCGTATTCTTGTGAGTATTTTGAGTATACTTTGAGTGTTGCTATACGGTGCAAGTTCGATTCAATGTTATTCTAATTTGAAGTATCGCTTCTTTTGAGGTAAGGATAGTAAGTAAGGATTTTAAGGGTTATTATGTTTTTAGTTTCAAAAATTTTTCTGAACCTTCAAAAATTCTAGAAAAATTTGAAATGATATTTTGATGAGTTTTGTAGATTGTGTCCAAAAATGGCGATTTTTGGATGTATAGATTAGGAGTTATGGATTTTATGAGAAAATACTATTTTAAAAGTAACCGCTTATAACTCCTTGTGGTTAACTCCAAAATTGATAAAAAATTTATTGGGAGTACATCTATATAATATCAAGTATACCGTATTAATTTCAGAATTTTTAGACAAAAGTACAATTTATGATAAATGTTTAAATATTCGGTGGTTTTGGCCATGTGAAAAATAGTAAATGAATTTTAAAATTTCGAGAAAAATATATATTCAATATGGGACTATATTCTTCTAAATTCCAGAAAATAAATATTTTTGGAACTGATTTGGTATTTTCATGAAAATGTTCTAGTTATGAGTAAATGAATTAAATATGTTATGTGAAGTAAGAAAATTGGAAAATATGATTTATTGGCTTGAGAATCATATATGAGGTATATGAAGATTTTATGAGGGTTTTGGTTAATGATGATGAAATCTTATGAGGATGGCATTTTAGATGATTAAATGCATTAATTATTAAAGTGTAAATAATTGGATTAAATTATTTATAAGTTTAAGAAATGATTAAAATATTATTATAATATTAATAACATTAGATTATGAGATTTCTAAGTGATTTATAACATTTGGATTAAGGTGTTATAAATATGGATATGAATTTTATTATGAAACTTTATCTTTTTAGGTCGAGGTTACTTATGCGACGATACTAAGATTACGCATTTAACACGGGTCTTATTCACGCACAAATTGGTTTCTTCTCTTACCAAATTATCGTTGATTTATGAATCTTACTTTTGAAATTAAAATCATGTTTTGATTATATTGTTTTTATATAACATTCTTATAACCCTAATGATGATATTTCTCTTTGACTTGAGTGTAAAGATGGGTAGATTATTGGTATGATCGTGACTATAGGTTCTCTTTGGCCGAAAGTGCAAAAGTTGAATTGTTATTCGGTATGATCATGACCATTGAATTTACAATTGAATATTTTTAGCTTAAGTGCAAAGGTGAATTGATCAACATGGTTATAATTATTGTTATATAACTTCTGAAATGATTATGTATTTCTTTGATATATGAATATCTTTGGCTCGTAGTGCAAAGATGACTTGTTGATGAATATCTTAGTTTGTAGCAGCAAAGATGAATTATTGATGAATATCTTTGGCTCGTAAGTGCAAAGATGACTTGTTGATGAATATCTTAGCTTTGTAGTGTAAAGATGAATTATTGATGAATATCTTTTGCTCGTAATGCAAAGACGACTGTTGTTGAATATCTTTAGCTTTGTAGTGCAAAGATGAATTATTGATGAATATCTTTGGCTCGTAATGCAAAGATGACTGTTGTTGAATATCTTTGCTTCAGTAGTGTAAAGATGAATCTGTTGATGAATATCTTTGTCCGTGGTGCAAAAGATGAATTTATTAGTATGATTATGAACAGAACCGTGATTTGGTATAACCATGATATTTGATGTTTCGTGTAAAGACAGTGATGAAAATTATCTTCATTCCGGATGAGAAGAGGAATTTAGAATCACAATTATGATTATGAGTTATTCATATGATTGTGGAAAGGAACTGTTGATTGATGTTATAGGATAAAATATTGTTGATGGACTTTTACGCGTGGAGAAGATAATAGATTTTATAGTCTATTGACTCTTTTAATGGATTCGCTCGTTCACCGCAACTATGGTTGAAAAGTTTATATCATCTACCATATGTTCTAAATCTCTACGATTCATTCTTGATGAAGGCTATTGATAATTTATTTATCTTTAGTCATAATATTCTTTATCGAGCTAGTTGTGCTCACCCTTTTGTTTCACAATTCCTTTCGTGTAATAAAAGTGTAGTGGGTTCGAAATGGGATAACAAGGAATGTAATCGGTGGTCTATAGTTGTTGAGGTTCTCCCTAAAGAGTATGAAAATAATTTTATTGAGGGCTTTAGTGTGTCAGTATTTTATACATCATTTAATAGTTATTTTGGTGAATTAAATAGGGTGAAAGTAACCCAACTTGGAAAGGTGTTTTGTCACTATCATACAAGATGTCTAATGACATACAAACTCGTGTTATCATAAGACATGGTTGTGCTCATCCACTTCTTTGAGTATATTTACAAGCACTACCTATATAATCTTGGTGTTTGTTTGGAGTATAATACCCAATTAGAGACAAGTGGAGATAATGATATGTCAAGAGAAGACTCACCATTGGGAAGAATACGATAGTAATCTTCTCATTTTTTTGGGGGTCTATTGGGTCAACCAAGGATAATTTCGTGGCCATATGATATCTACCATAACCTAAAAGCATGGCCTCCCATGTACGAAGGTTTCTTGAGCACTTCCCAAAGATTCTAATTTCTAAAACAGTTTTTGACTATACCTTTATGTAAGGTGTCATTGTGACGTCTACTGCTTGGTATATATTTGTATCCAAACTCAAAGATATGTGTTGTTGTATTTTGCACGACAATTGTTGTAATAAAGTTGTAGTTGTTTTTTCGTACCATATATTTGGCGACTCGAGAATGGGTTGGATGGAATGGACCTATTTTGGGGTCATTACATTTGGTATCGAGCTTAGGATATGATCTCTGGCGGAGATCGGGATTAGAACTAGAGAGGAGAGATGAGTAAATCCTTCGCTAGTGTGTCCTTCCTAAGCTTATTTGTTGGTCACCATAATATCAGGATATTATGTGATATGTTAATTTGTTAAATTAACCCTTGTTTTGAAGTCGTATTCTAGAATGATATAAAATACGAGGAGATGAAGCAATGGAGAAATCGTGATGACGGGGAGATAGAATGCGAAATGAAAGCAAGGTATTCTCAACTCTTTGAAATACCAGTGCACGTAAATTTTGGGACTTAAATTTCATAAGGAGGGAGATTGTAAGACCCCGAATTTTATGAAATAAAAGTATTCAATTTTTCTTATAATTACTATTCAAGTAAATGGTTAAATTGATAAAAGTTAAAGTTAAGGGTGATATATATAATTTTTTCAAAATAAGTTAAAGTAGTTATAAAATACTCATTATTGCGGGGAATATTAAATGATATACGCATGTAAGCAGACCATGTGTGGGCCCCATAACTAAAGCGATTGGATGAAGAAAACGACAAATATAAGTGGTTTAAAAATAACTGGCGTAGTTGTTACCATTAAATTGTTAAAATATCCCGTGGTTAAAAAACAAGAAGATACCTCAGTATTGCACCAATTATTGATTCTTACGTAAGAAGGCACTACTCAATAATGGTTACAGAATTACTATTCAATATTTTATTGAGTTAATAATTGCTGCGTTGATATTTTATATCATTGTTGTTTCAATAATCATTACACAAAGATTTTTCATTATCGAAGCAATAATTCATATTATCCGAATAATATTATTAGATAATATTATTGGCAATGTCTAGAAAGTTACATCTAAGGAGAGGTTTGGTCACCTAATCATCGCCGCCAAGAGTTAAGAAATTCTTATCGAAAGCCCCCTCTTTCCTGAGAACTACGGGTTGTTATATATTGTGATTATGTAATATTATTTGTGAATAATTAATTATTGATTTTTATGATGAGGAAAATATTTATTTTATGTGGACATAGATGGAGAAAATTTTAATGTGACAATTGTTGAAAATTAATATTTTGTCTTTTTCTCGATAAAATAATTTATTTAAATATATTATTTTAATAATATATTAATGGTGATATTTTTATAATGAATATGGGATATATGAGTATATGAGGAGGAAGAGTATTTTTGTGGTAATAAATGTTTAACACATATTTTGTGTGTGTTGGTGGACACAATTATCGAATAGAAATTTGATTATAAACTTGTAAAATCACCCGTTTGTGGATTCTCGGTCAATTTTTGTTTGGAATTTGGAAAAAATTTCTTCTGCAAAGTTGTAGAAAATTGAATTTCCTATAAAAACACGCGAGATTCAAATTTTCTGATAAAAGAGCTATTTATTATGAATTATTAAAGTTCTAAAGTTCCGAAATAATTGATTTTTGAAAGTTTTAATTATTTTTATTTACAAAAACGTGTTTTTCATTTTGTTTTCCTCATTTAACATGTGATAGGGGCTGAGTTCAGATGGTAAAACATGCGTATGAAGTTTTGGAAAAAATATAATAATATTTAATAAATTTTTTGCTTTGGTGTTCTAAGCATTTTCCTATAAATAGGGTGCTTAGGTTAGAATTGAAAATCACACCAGAAACTGAAGTTTTCTCTCTCTATATTATCGAGCGTATTCTTGTGAGTATTTTGAGTATACTTTGAGTGTTGCTATATATTGCAAAGTTCGTTCAATTGTTATTCTAATTAGAAGTACTGCTCTTTTGAGGTAAGGGATAGTAAGGGATTTTAAGGGTTATTATGTTTTTAGTTTCAAAATTTTTCTGAACCTTCAAAAATTCTAGAAAAATTTGAAATGATATTTTGATGAGTTTTGTAGATTGTGTCCAAAAATGGTGATTTTTGGATGTATAGATTAGGAGTTATGGATTTTATGAGAAAAGACTATTTTAAAAGTAACCGCTTATAACTCCTTGTGGTTAACTCCAAAATTGATAAAATATTTATTGGGAGTACATCTATATAATATCAGTATACCGTATTAATTTCAGAATTTTTAGACAAAAGTACAATTTATGATAAATGTTTAAATATTCGGTGGTTTTGGCATTATGTGAAAATAGTAAATGAATTTTAAAAATTTCGAGAAAAATATATATTCAATATGGGACTATATTCTTCTAATTTCCAGAAAATAAATATTTTTGGAACTGATTTGGTATTTTTCATGAAAATGTTCTAGTTATGAGTAAATGAATTAAATATGTTATGTGAAGTAAGAAAATTGGAAAATATGATTTATTGGCTTGAGAATCATATATGAGGTATATGAAGATTTTTATGAGGGTTTTGGTTAATGATGATGAAATCTTATGAGGATGGCATTTTTAGATGATTAAATGCATTAATTATTAAAGTGTAAATAATTGGATTAAATTATTTATAAGTTTAAGAAATGATTAAAATATTATTATAATATTAATAACATTAGATTATGAGATTTCTAAGTGATTTATAACATTTGGATTAAGGTGTTATAAATATGGATATGAATTTTATTATGAAACTTTATCTTTTTCGTGTCGAGAGAGTTATTATGACGATACACAGATTACACGCATTTAACACGGGTACTTATTCACGACAAATTGGTTTCTTCTCTTACCAAATTATCGTTGATTTATGAATCTTACTTTTGAAATTAAAATCATGTTTTGATTATATTGTTTTTATATAACATTCTTATAACCCTAATGATGATATTTCTCTTCGACTTGAGTGTAAAGATGGGTAGATTATTGGTATGATCGTGACTATAGGTTCTCTTTGGCGAAGAAGTGCAAAAGTTGAATTGTTGATTGGTATGATCATTGACCATTGAATTTACAATTGAATATTTTTAGCTTAAGTGCAAAGGTGAATTGATCAACATGGTTATAATTATTGTTATATAATGTGAGACCCCAGATTTTATCAATAAAGATTTAAATTTAGTCGAAATAATTTTTAATATTATAGTGTGAATTTGAGATAATATTATAGTTGTGGGTAGTATTTATAAATTTTGCAAAGTATGCAAGTGGTTATATTATATTCGATTGGTGGGAATATTCGGTTTAGCAGGGAATATTAAATACAACTACTCAATCATTGGTGGACCCTAATGTAATTATTGTCGGATTGAGAAAACGACAAAAATATTTTATTAAAATAACGGCGGAAGTTTTACGTGGTTCTTTGTTGAACTACTCAGTAGTAAAAGTACGAGAATCGTGTGGTTGCATAAGAAAGACACCAGTATTGATTATTGATGCTTATGTGAGAAGTCACTCGGTTTGATTCCATTATTGTCGATTAATAATATGAATTATTATAGCGATAATGACGCGTTTTGTTTTATTCGTATTATTAACGTAATAAAAGCGAAACATCTTTTTATATAAAATAGAATACTTTATTAAAGTTATTCTATAAATAGAATATATTATATTTTATTATGCATAGTGTTGTAGTGTTTTGCATAGTATTTTGCATAGTATTGTATAGTGTTTGCATAGTAAAATATTTTTATATAAATAGAATATATTATATTTTATTTAAAAGATTTTTCTTTAAATATGGACCGTCCGATTAAAGTAAATCAATCTGGACCGTTCATGGATTGAATTCTTATGCATTCCATTTTCCTATAAATAGAAGCTCATTCCTTCATTATTTTCTTTACGAATTCATTGAAACTCTAGAGAGAAATTATAGAGAGAAGCTATAGAGAAAATTATAGAAAGAAGAAGAGTATTCTCGCTACTTCACTACTTACGTATTCGGTTCTTTTTACGGTAAGGGTGTTATTCTTTCTTCTTGAAGAGAACTTCGTTATTCCATTCATTATTATTCATTGGAATAACCGTAAAAGTGGCATACCCTATACATAACTTTGATACGCTGATACCCTATACTTGGTGAAATCCTTATGTTATTCCATTGCTTATTATTACATTGGAATAACTCAGATATCTGCAGTTTACCCTATACTTGGTGACATTCTTCTATTATTCATTTGTTGAACATCACATGCATGTGTTTTACACCGGACTGGTTCCGCTTTTTATTATTACATTGAACATCATCACATGCATGTGTTTTACACCGGACTGGTTAAAATCTTTATCATTCTCGTTGGAATATCCTATTCGTGTGTTTTACACCGGATCCGTTCCATCTTTATTATTCTGTTGGAACATCCCGCCGATTGTGAATTTCACCCGACACGGTTTCGTTATTATTATTATTACGTTGGAATAACCTCATCTATGCAAGCACCGCATGCATGGTGATTTCTTTTGTTATTCCATTCTTTATTATACCCAGTTGGTTAAAACTTTGACTTCTATACTCCATGAAATTAGTAGAATATCCTTGATATTTGCGTTTCATCCAAAGATCTTTTCATGGAAATATTCTTCCGATCATTCTTGAATTTTACCTCACGTAAACAAAGATCATGTTGACAATTTGGGACGTTAATAATTCATGGATTAAATAATTCTTGAACTTGTTTTATTGAATTACTATGTCATTGTCATCATCCTCATGTTATATTATGTTATCTTTGGCTTACGCAAGATAGATGAACTTAGTATGATTATGACCAGGATCATTCTAAGATAATCATGACTTGATATAAATGATGTGACAAAAGTCCTCTCGGTGGGTATTCGTAATGCGTTGATGGATAGTTTTGGTATGATTATGACCGAGGGTGATTTAAGTATAGTCATGACCATTGATAATTTGATGAAAATCCTCGACCGTGGGTACAGGATGATTAGATGTGGTGGTTTATTATTGTCGAGTCTCAAATGATAAAATTGATGAAAACCTTTTAAAACCTAAAAGATAGTAGACTTTATTCTCTACTTGACTCTTTTAATGGATTGCTTATTCCAACCGCAGATTAAACTGGTTGTCTATTGTATTTTATCGTTTAACACATTGAAGGCTAATGATAATTTATTACGCATTATCTTAGTCATAATATTTCTTCTTGGGCTAGTTGAGCTCTTTCCTTTCTTTCACCGTTTCTTCGTGAAATGAGAAACATACCGGGACGAGTCTGGGAACGAAGTAATGGTCCAGAGGATAGCATTAGTAGTCCTCACTATTACGTGAAATAGTGTGATAATAGTTGTAATGAGGACTCCTTTTGAGTTTGTATAATATCTAGTAGACAAAATTTGTATTCAAACTCACGCTTTATGTCGTATTGTATACACAGCTTATATTAGTAAGTTGTATTTGAATTTATGTACCATGTAAGTGGCGACCCAAGATGGGTGACGATACCTAATTTTGGGGCGTCACGGTTGGTATCGAGCTTAGGATATGATCCTTGGCTAAGATGTGAGAATAGAACTAGGAGGGGAGAGACGGGAATTCCTTCGCTAGTATGACCTACCTAAGTTTATTTGGTATTTGATTGGTCTGGCCGGAGTATAGTGATAATATGTTGTATGTCAATTAACCCTTATTTTGTGGCGGTGTTTGAAAATGGCATCCGAGAATGTTGAGAATAAGAATGGAGCACGAGGAGGCTGATTCTCCACGATCAATAATCGTGACAATGTGCAACGGGATGGCGATAATCCTCTTGTAAACAACAACACCGATCAATTGATGAATGACCAGACGCTTAAAAGGTTTTTAGAATTCATGCAACATCAAAGTAGAGCGACTCGTCCAAAAACGTAGGTGGAAACACGGAAAACTCTCAAGCGGTCACCGCTAAACAATTCAAGGAGTTGGGACCACCGGAGTTTAAGGGAGAGCCAAAACCACTTTCGCGGAAGCATGGATTAAGCAGATTACCAAGATATTTGATGTCTTGGGATCTCTCAGGAGCAAAAGGTTCCTTTGCCGCCTTCATGTATTCTTGCGGAGAGGCGACACTTGGTGGGAATCCAGAAACGACTCAACCTCTTTGATCAAGATATCTTGGGAGAAGTTCCAGGAGTCGTTTCAACGACAAATACTTTCCGAAAGTATTCGCCACATGAAGGAGGTGGAGTTTATCAAGTTGGAACAAAACAATATGAATGTCGCAATATGAGGCAAAATTTATGAGTTATCACGATTTAAGGCCGTCCCACTTGGTGGATAATGAAGAGAGAATGACGCTAATGTTTTTAAGAGGTTTGAAGCCAGAGATACGCCAACATCTTATTTCTCATAAACCGTGTTTTTATTCAGATGTTGTAAATAGGGCTCGATTAGTGGAGCGCGATAACGAGTCAACGAACTAAAAAGAGAGCGGTATAAGCAAAATTATAATACAATGAGAGTAGTCATGAAGCGGTGACAACAAAATGCGTGGAGGAAATCAACAAGGCGAGATATGGTAACCACTTGGTGGTAATCGGGGCCAAAATAATAAGAATGGACATTTCAAGAAAAGGAGATTCAACAATGATGGAAAGACGCCAAGACCAAAGACCGCTTCAAAGGAAGAAGAACGACCACCCCATTATATGCTTCAAATGCGGAGGAGAGGGACACATCATCCCCGATGAGCGCTTATAAAATCAAAGCATGTTATAATTGTGGAAGAGAAGGTCACTTAGCTCGATTTTGTCGCCATCAAGACAAATTCAACTAGGATGGAGGCACCAAAGGTCATGTCCTGCACAAACCAAAGCCTAGTAGTTTAAGAGAGAGTTTTTTTCTCGTGACGAGGAACCCGAATAAAATTATCACGGGTAAGTTAATCGTAAGCTCTTGCGAAGTCTATACCGTGTTAGATACCGATTCTACCCACTCTTTTATTTCACCTAGTTGCATTCAACGTTTGAATTTGACTCAAGAAGAAGTTAAACTTTGACTTATTGGTTGAAACTTCGTTAGTAAGAGAGCCTTCGTTACCTCCACATTTATTAAACTTGTTGTTTCAAATAAACACTTTCACGTTACTGTCGATCTTATCTCTTTGAAAATACTTGCCTTTGAGGTAATTTTTGAAAACGATTGATTAACTACTCATTATTCTTTTTGTAAGGTTGTTAGCTTTCATATTCCTAACCAACCGTTATACTTAATTCAAAGTAACCAAATCCTAAAGTTAATCATCGTTATATCAAGCCATAAGTAAAGAGCCCGATCCTTTCGTTGTTGACTTCCTTGTGTGGAATGCACGAAGCCGGACTTTTCAGAAGCGACGTCGTGGATGAAGATGGCAAGTTGATAGGTATCATTGTGAGGTGCTATCCAAAGTTAAGGGATAGAAGTCACAATTGGTATTAATCGACGTCTTATCCAAGTCTTGGGACGAGAGTAATGAGTTTTGAATGATATTTCTATCATTAATAAATTTATTATTGGCGTATTCTTGAAGACTTCCTAGCCTACCCTAGAGCGTGAAATCAATTTTGTATTGACCCCAAAGACAAAACCCATTTCTTAAACCCTCAAATATTTCTTCAACTAAAAGGATCATTTACGTGGATTATGATGAAAGTCATAATAAAAGTATAGAACTAATAAAAATCATGGGTATATGAAGTATTAGTAAGTTTTATGATGAGTTATGTTGGTTAGTATGTAAAAACATGAAAGTTTCTTAGAAATAACAAAGAGTTGAAAATCAGATTTTAGTGAAAAACGTAACATGAAATTCAATTAACCATATCTCCTGTTATATTTTGAATTTTTGAATGTGGTCAAGTCCTAGAGTTAGATCTATGAGTTACCTAACTAATCCAAGTGGAATTACTGGAAAAGGTGTTGTAGATTTTTGTGGACTGATTTTAGCAAAGGAGTGCAAAGCTGCAAAAACCGAAAAAAGCTTCTGCCATGATTTTAGAGAGGCTGTTTCGGCCACTTAAATTATGAGAAAAATTCTGGCCTTTTGGGACATGAAAGTATATGGTATAAAGTACCTCCTGTCCAAAAATGAGCTCATTCTCGACTTAAAATGAGCAAGTTATGACTATTTCAATATTTAGGTTTTTCCGATTTAAAACGCTATAACCGGAGTTCTATAACTCCGATGACCATGAAATTTAAACCTGAAGCTCACGTTAACATGTGTAAGGTCCTGTCAAGATTTGGGAATTTTGGAGTTAACCTTGAGGTAGCTAATTTCTTAAGGAATTAATTAGAAATTGATTTTTGAAAAATAGTAAATGAATTTTAAAATTTCGAGAAAATATATTTTCATTATGGGACTATATTATGCTAAATCCCAGAAAAGAAATATTTTTGGGGCTGATTTGGTATTTTTCATGAAAATAGTTTAGTTACTGAACATATGAGTTAAATATGTTATGTGAAGTAACAAAGTTGAAAATAAGATTTTATGGCTAGAGAATCCTATATAATATATGCATATTGTTTTGATGAGGGATTTGATAATTGGTGATGATATTTTATGAGTATGGCATTTTTGAATGATTAAATGCATTATATGTAAAAGCGTAAACAATTGAGATAAATTGTTTATAAATTTAAGAAGTGATTAAAATATTGTTATAATATTAATGATATTAGATTATTAAGTGATTGATAACATGGGGATATTCTTGAATCTCGGATAAATTATATTATAAATGTTTAATATTTATCCTTTATCTCATTTGATTGATTCTTTATATCATTATCCTCATGTTTATATTATGTTGAAAGTCATCTCGTGGCTCTGTAGTGCATAGATGGACTTGGTATGATTATGACTGTGATTGTTCTAGGTATAATCATAACCAGTAATTGAAAACACAATTATCTTTGGTCAGTAGTGCATGGATAATTTGTGGTCGTGATACTAATGAATACACAATTATCTTTGGTCAGTAGTGCATGGATAATTTGTGGTCGTGATATTAATGAATACACAATTATCTTTGGTAGTAGTGCATGGATAATTTGTGGTCGTAATACTAATGAATACACAATTATCTTTCGTCAGTAGTGCATGGATAATTTGTGGTCGTGATACTTAATGAATACACAATTATCTTTGGCAGTAGTGCATGGATAATTTGTGGTCGTGATACTTAATGAATACACGATTATCTTTGGTAGTAGTGCATGGATAATTCGTGGTCGTGATACTAATGAATATCCTTGGCCCAGTAGTGCGTGGATGATTCGATGATATGGATTAATTATTGAAGTGAGTCTCAAAGAATGAAATATTAATTCATGGATGTGGTAAAAGTCATCTTCGTCAGTAGTGCATTGATAGACTTGGTATGGTTATGACCACGGAGTATTTTAGTATAATCATGACCGTAATTGAAAACACGAATATTCTTAGCCAAGAGTGCATGGATAATTCATGGTTGTGATACTATTAGTGAGTCTCAAAGATTATTGGTTTTATAGATTATATATCTTTTGGCACCGTAGTGCAAAGAGGAATTGTTAATGAATATCTTTGGTAGGATTGCAAAGATGAACTTAATATTTTCAACGATAAAGGTATTCAAGGTATCCTCACCTCTTTATCATACCAGTGCACGCACCCTAATTTTGAGGCGTAAATTCCATAAGGAGGGAGATTGTGAGACCCCAGATTTTATCAATAAAGATTTAAATTTAGTGAAATAATTTTTAATATTATTGTGTGAATTTGAGATAATATTATAGTTGTGGGTAGTATTTATAAATTTTGCAAAAGTATGCAAGTGGTTATATTATATTCGATTGGCTCGGGGAATATTCGGTTTAGCAGGAATATTCGCATAACTACTCAATCATTGGTGGACCCCATTAATGTAATTATTGCCGGATTGATCGAGAAACGACAAAAATATTTTATTGAAATAACGGCGGAAGTTTTACCGTGGTTCTTGTTGAACTAATCAGTAGTAAAAGTACAAAGAATACGTGTGGTTGCATAAGAAATATTACCAGTATTGATTATCGATGCTTATGTGAGAAGTCACCGTTTGATTCCATTATTGTCGATTAATAATATGAATTATTATAAGCGATAATGACGCTTTTGTTTTATTCAGTATTATTAACGTAATAAAATGTAAACATCTTTTTATATAAAATAGAATACTTTATTAAAGTTATTCTATAAATAGTAATATATTATATTTTATTATGCATAGTGTTGCATAGTGTTTTGCATAGTATTTTGCATAGTATTGTATAGTGTTTGCATAGTAAAATGTTTTTATATAAATAGAATATATTATATTTTATTTAAAAGATTTTCTTTAAATATGGACCGTCAGATTAAAGTAAATCAATCTGGACCGTTCATGGATTAGTTACTTATGCATTCCATTTTCCTATAAATAGAAGCTCATTCCTTCATTATTTTCTTACTTAATTCATTGAAACTCTGTAGAGAGAAATTATAGAGTTTTTATAGAGAGAAAATATAGAAAGAAGAAGAGTATTCTCGCTACTTACTACGTATTCAGATTCTTTTTACGGTAGGGTGTTATTCTTTCTTCTTGAAGAGAACTTCATTATTCCATTCATTATTATTTCATTGGAATAACTCCGTAAAAGTGGCATACCCTATACATAACTCAGATCACGCCAGATACCCTATACTTGGTGAAATCCTTATGTTATTCCATCGCTTATTATTCTGCTGGAATAACCTCAGATACTGGTTTACCCTATACTTGGTGACATTCTTCTATTATTTCGTTGGAACATCCCATCATGTGTTTTACAGGACTGGTTCCGCTTTTTATTATTCTGTTGGAACATCCTGCGTGTGTTTTACACAGGACTGGTTAAAATCTTTATCATTCTGTTGGAATATCTATATCGTGTGTTTTACACCGGATCCGGGTTCCATCTTTATTATTCATTGGAACATCCCGCTTGGTGTGAATTTCACACGACTCGTTCCCGATTATTATTATTCGTTGGAATAACTTTGCATACATGCGGCACCGCATGCATGGTGATTTCTTTTGTTATTCCATTCTTTATTATACCCGGTTGGTTAAAACTTTGACTTCTATACTCCATGAAATTAGTAGAATATCCTCGATATTTGCGTTTCATCAAAGATCTTTTCATGGAAATATTCTTCCGATCATTCTTGAATTTTTACCCACGTAAACAAAGATCATGTTGATAATTTGGACGTTAATAATTCATGGATTAAATAATTCTTGAACTTGTTTTATTGAATTACTATGTCATTGTCATCATCCTCATGTTATATTATGTTATCTTTGGCTTACGTGCATAGATGAACTTAGTATGATTATGACTGTGGATCATTCGGTATAATCACGACTTGATATAAATGATGTGACAAAAGTCCTCAAAGTATTCTGTAATGCGTTGATGGATAGTTTTTGGTATGATTATGACTGGGGTGATTCGGTATAGTCATGACCATTGATAATTTGATGAAAATCCTTGACCGTGGTAGTACGTGGATGATTAGATGTGGTGGTTTATTATTGTCGAGTCTCGCCGATAAAAATTGATGAAAACCTTTTAAAACCTAAAAGATAGTAGACTTTATTCTCTACTTGACTCTTTTAATGGATTGCTTATTCACGCATTGCATTAAACTGGTTGTCTATTGTATTTTATCGGTTTTAACATCATTGAAGGCTAATGATAATTTATTCGCATTATCTTAGTCATAATATTTCTTCTTTGGGCTAGTTGAGCTCACCTTTCTTTCACCGTTCTCTTGTGAAATGAGAACATACCGGGACGTCGGGGAACGTAAGTAATGGTCCAGAGGATAAGATTAGTAGTCCTCACTATTCGTGAAATAGTGTGATAATAGTTGTAATGAGGACTCCTTTTGAGTTTGTATAATATCTAGTAGACAAAATTTGTATTCAAACTCACGTTTTTATGTCGTATTGCATACACACGCTTATATTAGTAAGTGTATTTGAATTTATGTACCATGTAAGTGGCGACCCAAGATGGGTGACGATACCTAATTTTGGGGGCGCCACATATAACTTCCGAAATGATTATGTATTTCTTTGATATATGAATATCTTTGGCTCGTAGTGCAAAGATGACTTGTTGATGAATATCTTAGCTTTGCTTGCCTTGAAACAAAGATGAATTATTGATGAATATCTTTGGCTCGTAGTGCAAAGATGACTTGTTGATGAATATCTTAACTTGTAGTGTAAAGATGAATTATTGATGAATATCTTTTGCTCGTAATGCAAAGATGACTGTTGTTGAATATCTTTGCTTTGTAGTGCAAAGATGAATTATTGATGAATATCTTTGGCTCGTAATGCAAAGATGACTTTTGTTGTTGAATATCTTTAGCTTTTGTAGTATAAAGATGAATCTGTTGATGAATATCTTTGTCCCGTGGTGCAAAGATGAATTTATTAGTATGATTATGAGCGAGGCGTGATTTGGTATAACCATGATATTTGATGTTTTGAGGTAAAGACGGTGATGAAAATTATCTTCGTCTGGATGAGAAGAGAATTTAGAATCACAATTATGATTATGAGTTATTCATATGATTGTGGAAAGGAACTGTTGATTGATGTTTACGAGGATAAAATATTGTTGATGGACTTTTAACGTGAGAAGACAATAGACTTTATAGTTTATTTGACTCTTTTAATGGATTGCTTTCGTTCATTTGCAACTATGGTTGAAAAGTTTTATCATCTACCATATGTTCTAAATCTCGATTCATTATTCTTGATGAAGACTATTGATAATTTATTTATCTTTAGTCATAATATTCTTTCTTGAGCTAGTTGTGCTCACCCTTTTGTTTCACAATTCCTTTCGGGTAATAAAAGTGTATTTGGGTTGAATGGGGATAACAAGGGAATAGAGCGGTGGTCTATAGTTGTTGAGGTTCTCCTAAAGAGTATGAAAATAATTTTATTGAGGGCTTTAGTGTGTTGTATTTTATACATCATTTAATAGTTATTTTGGTGAATTAAATAGGGTGAGGCGAACCCAACTTTGGAAGGGTGTTTTGTCACTATCATACAAGATGTCTAATGACATACAAACTCGTGTTATCATAAGACATGGTTGTCTTTCATCCACTTCTTGAGTATATTTACAAGCATTTCCTATATAATCTTGGTGTTTGTTTGGAGTATAATACCCAATTTGAGACAGTGGAGATAATGATATGTCAAGAGAAGACTCACCATTGGGAAGAATACGATAGTAATCTTCTCATTTTTCTTTGGGGTCTATTAGGTCAACCAAGGATAATTACGTGGCCATATGATATCTACCATAACCTAAAAGCATGGCCTCCATGTATACGAAGGTTTCTTGAGCACTTCCCAAAGATTCTAATTTCTAAAACAGTTTTTGACTATACCTTTATGTAAGGTGTCATTGTGACGTGCTACAGTTGGTATATATTTGTATCCAAACTCACAGCATATGTGTTGTTGTATTTTGCACGACAATTGTTGTAATAAAGTTGTAGTTGTTTTTCGTACCATATATTTGGCGACTCAAAATGGGTTGGATGGAATGGACCTATTTTGGGGTCATTACATTTGGTATCAGAGCTTAGGGATATGATATCTGGCGGAGATCGGGATTAGAACTAGGAGGGGAGAGATGAGTAAATCCTTCACTAGTGTGTCCTTCCTAAGCTTATTTGTTGGTCAGTCATAATATCAGGATATTATGTGATATGTTAATTTGTTAAATTAACCCTTGTTTTGAAGCTGTATTCTAGAATGATATCTGAAATACAGGAGATGAGCAATGGAGAAATCATGATGACAGGGGAGATAGAATCTGAAATGAAAGCAAGGTATTCTCAACTCTTTGAAATACCAGGTACGTAAATTTCGGGGACGAAATTTCATAAGGAGGGGAGATTGTAAGGCCCCGAATTTTATGAAATAAAAGTATTCAATTTTTTTATAATTACTATTCAGTAAATGGTTAAATTGATAAAAGTTAAAGTTAAGGGTGATATATATAATTTTTTCAAAATAAGCAAGTAGTTATAAAATACTCATTATTGTTTGGGAATATTCGTATTTAAATATTCAGCGAGTTATGTGATTAAGCCATGTGAAAGCGATTGGATGAAGAAAGCGACAAATATAAGTGGTTTAAAAATACAGGCGTAGTTATTCATCAATTATCATTGTTAAAATATCCGGTGGTTAAAACACATGAAGACGGTATTGCACCAATTATTGATTCTTACGTAAGAAGGCACTACTCAATAATGGTTACGAGAATTACTATTCAATATTTTATTGAGTTAATAATTCTTTGCGTTGATATTTTATATTGTTGTTGTTTGATAATTGTCATTACACGATATTTTTATTATCGAAGCAATAATTCATATTATCTGAATAATATTATTAGATAATATTATTGGCAATGTCTAGAAAGTTTACATCTCAAGGAGAGGTTTGGTCACCTAATCAAGGCGCAAGAAGAAGAAATTCTTATTGGAAAGCCCCTCTTCTCAGAGGAGCTGCACGGTTGTCGATATTGTGATTATGTAATATTATTTGTGAATAATTAATTATTGATTTTTATGATGAGGAAAATATTTATTTTATGTGGACATAGATGGAGAAAATTTTTAATGTGACAATTGTTGAAAATTAATATTTTGTCTTTTTTACGATAAAATAATTTATTTAAATATATTATTTTAATAATATATTAATGGTGATATTTTTATAATGAATGTGGGATATATGAGTATATGAGGAGGAAGAGTATTTTTGTGGTAATAAATGTTTAACACATATTTTGTGTGTTGGTGGACACAATTATCGAATAGAAATTTGATTATAGCTTGTAAAATCACCCGTTTGTGGATTCTGGTCAATTTTTGTTTGGAATTTGGAAAAACTTTCTTCTGCAAAGTTGTAGAAAATTGAATTTCCTATAAAAACACGCGAGATTCAAATTTTCTGATAAAAGAGCTATTTATTATGAATTATTAAAGTTCTAAAGTTCCGAAATAATTGATTTTTGAAAGTTTTAATTATTTTTATTTACAAAAACGTGTTTTTCATTTTGTTTTCCTCATTTAACATGTGATAGGGGCTGAGTTCAGATGGTAAAACATGCGTATGAATTTTTGGAAAAATATAATAATATTTAATAAAATTTTTCGCTTTTGGTGTTAAGCATTTTCCTATAAATAGGGTCTTGGGTTAGAATTGAAAATCACACGAAGCTGAAGTTTTCTCTATATTATTCGAAAGCGTATTCTTGTGAGTATTTTGAGTATACTTTGAGTGTTGCTATACTGGTGCAAGTTAGATTCGGCGTTATTCTAATTTGAAATCTTCTTTCTTTTGAGGTAAGGGATAGTAAGAGATTTTAAGGGTTATTATGTTTTTTAGTTTCAAAATTTTTCTGAACCTTCAAAAATTCTAGAAAAATTTGAAATGATATTTTGATGAGTTTTGTAGATTGTGTCCAAAAATGGCGATTTGTGGATGTATAGATTAGGAGTTATGGATTTTATGAGAAAAAACTATTTTAAAAGTAACCGCTTATAACTCCTTGTGGTTAACTCCAAAATTGATAAAAAATTTATTGGGAGTACATCTATATAATATCAGTATACCGTATTAATTTCAGAATTTTTAGACAAAAGTACAATTTATGATAAATGTTTAAATATTCGGTGGTTTTGGTCATGTGAAAATAGTAAATGAATTTTAAAAATTTGAGAAAAATATATATTCAATATGGGACTATATTCTTCTAAATTCCAGAAAATAAATATTTTGGAACTGATTTGGTATTTTTCATGAAAATGTTCTAGTTATGAGTAAATGAATTAAATATGTTATGTGAAGTAAGAAAATTGGAAAATATGATTTATTGGCTTGAGAATCATATATGAGGTATATGAAGATTTTATGAGGGTTTTGGTTAATGATGATGAAATCTTATGAGGATGGCATTTTAGATGATTAAATGCATTAATTATTAAAGTGTAAATAATTGGATTAAATTATTTATAAGTTTAAGAAATGATTAAAATATTATTATAATATTAATAACATTAGATTATGAGATTTCTAAGTGATTTATAACATTTGGATTAAGGTGTTATAAATATGGATATGAATTTTATTATGAAACTTTATCTTTTTAGGTCGAGAGTTCTTATGCTGCATTATACGGAAGACTATGTATGCGAATCACGGGTCTTATTCACGACAAATTGGTTTCTTCTCTTACCAAATTATCGTTGATTTATGAATCTTACTTTTGAAATTAAAATCATGTTTTGATTATATTATTTTTATATAACATTCTTATAACCCTAATGATGATATTTCTCTTTGACTTGAGTGTAAAGATGGGTAGATTATTGGTATGATCGTGACTATAGGTTCTCTTTGGCGATGAGTGCAAAAGTTGAATTGTTATTTGGTATGATCATGACCATTGAATTTACAATTGAATATTTTTAGCTTAAGTGCAAAGGTGAATTGATCAACATGGTTATAATTATTGTTATATAACCACGAAATGATTATGTATTTCTTTGATATATGAATATCTTTGGCTCAGTAGTGCAAAGATGACTTGTTGATGAATATCTTTGGCTCGTAAGCGCAAAGATGAATTATTGATGAATATCTTTGTCTCGTAGTGCAAAGATGACTTCGTGTTGATGAATATCTTAGCTTTGTGTAGTAAAGATGAATTATTGATGAATATCTTTTGCTCGTAATGCAAAGATGACTGTTGTTGAATATCTTTTGCTTTGTAGTGCAAAGATGAATTATTGAGGAATATCTTTGGCTCATGTAATGCAAAGATGAATTGTTGTTGAATATCTTTGGCTTTGTAGTGTAAAGATGAGCTGTTGATGAATATCTTTGTCCCGTAGTGCAAAGATGAATTTATTAGTATGATTATGAGCAGGCGTGATTTGGTATAACCATGATATTTGATGTTTCGGTGTAAAGACGGTGATGAAAATTATCTTCGATCCCGGATGAGAAGAGAGAATTTAGAATCACAATTATGATTATGAGTTATTCATATGATTGTGGAAAGGAACTGTTGATTGATGTTACGAGGATAAAATATTGTTGATGGACTTTTAACGTGGAGAAGACAATAGACTTTATAGTTTATTTGACTCTTTTAATGGATTGCTTCGTTCATTGCAACTATGGTTGAAAAGTTTTATCATCTACCATATGTTCTAAATCTCGATTCATTCTTGATGAAGACTATTGATAATTTATTTATCTTTAGTCATAATATTCTTTCTTGAGCTAGTTGTGCTCACCCCTTTTGTTTCACAATTCCTTTCGTGTAATAAAAGTGTATTTGGGTTGGCGGGGATAACAAGGAATAGAATCGGTGAATTCTATAGTTGTTGAGGTTCTCCTAAAAGAGTATGAAAATAATTTTATTGAGGGCTTTAGTGTGTTGTATTTTATACATCATTTAATAGTTATTTTGGTGAATTAAATAGGGTGAGGTAACCCAACTTTGGAAGGGTGTTTTGTCACTATCATACAAGATGTCTAATGACATACAAACTCGTGTTATCATAAGACATGGTTGTGCTTCATCCACTTCTTTGAGTATATTTACAAGCATTTCTATATAATCTTGGTGTTTGTTTGGAGTATAATACCCAATTAGAGACAAGTGGAGATAATGATATGTCAAGAGAAGACTCACCATTGGGAAGAATACGATAGTAATCTTCTCATTTTTCTTTTGGGGTCTATTAGGTCAACCAAGGATAATTCGTGGCCATATGATATCTACCATAACCTAAAAGCATGGCCTCCCATGTATACGAAGGTTTCTTGAGCACTTCCCAAAGATTCTAATTTCTAAAAGCAGGTTTTTGACTATACCTTTATGTAAGGTGTCATTGTGACGTGATCGAGTTGGTGTCGAGTTACATTGGTATATATTTGTATCCAAACTCACAGCATATGTGTTATTGTATTTTGCATGACAATTGTTGTAATAAAGTTGTAGTTATTTTTCGTACCATATATTTGGCGACTCAGAATGGGTTGGATGGAATGGACCTATTTTGGGGTCGTTACACTTACAACCTCCCCTCCTTATAAATTTCGTCCTCAAAATTGACGTACGTATCTGGTGTTTCGAAAAGGCGAGGATACCTCGCTTTCATTTCTGTTTCCAACTCCCAGGTCATTTCCTCAATAGCATAGTTCATCCACAAAACTTTGACTTGTGGTATGACCTTTGTACGTAAGACATGCTCCTTCCTATCCAAGATCTTGACAGGTACCTCCTCGTACGTTAAGTCTTCGGTTATCTAATCCGGTTCTAACTCAATAACGTGGTTCGGGTCTTTCACATATTTACGAAGCACAGATATATAAAAAACATTATGAACACGAGACATATTTGGAGGTAACGCAAGTCTATAGGCTACATTTTCTACTCGGTCAAGAATCTGAAATGGACCAATAAATCGTGGATTGAGCTTTCCTCTCTTCCTGAATCTTATAACTCCCTTCCATGAGGCAACACGCAACAATACATAATCCCCAATACTAAATTACACGTCCTTTCGATGAAGATCCGCATAACTCTTTTGTCGATCTTGAGCCATTTGTATATGTTGTCGAATCATTTGGATCTTTTCCGTAGTCATACGTACCAACTCGGGTCCCAACAATGTTGCTTCACCCACCTCATCCCAACATATTGGAGAGCGACACTTTTGTCCATACAATGCTTCGAATGGAGCCACACCTATACTTGCCTGATAACTGTTGTTATAGGAGAATTCCACCAATGGTAAATACTTATCCCAACTCCCTTTGAAATCTAGGACACAGAGTCTTAATAGATCTTCAAGAGTTTGAATAGTCCTCTCTAATTGTCTGTCCGTTTGAGGATGGCATGCCAAACTGAATCGTAAATCCGTGCCCATAGCTTTTTGCAAGCAAACCCAAAATCGTGAAGTGAATCTTGGGTCACGATCCGAAACTATGGATACTGGCATGCCATGCAATCTCACAATCTCATTTACATACATATGAGCAAGACATTCAAGGGAATAAGTCTCCCGTATCGGCAAGAAATGAGCATATTTGGTTAATCTATCAACAATAACTCAAATAGCGTTTATGTCTTGAGAAACCGTGGGAAGACCCGTAACGAAATCCATGGTAATGTGTTCCCACTTCCATTTCAGAATCTCAAGTGGTTGCAATGGACCCTTAGGCACTTGATGCTCCGCCTTTACACGTTGACAAGTTAAACACCTCGAGATAAACTTCGTGATCTCTCTCTTCATATTGTTCCACTAAAATGTATGTCGAAGATCACGATACATTTTGGTACTTCCAGGATGGATTGCAAATGGTGTATTGTGTGCCTCCATCATGATCTTGTTCTTTAAATCGAGAATCGTTAGGAACACAAAGTGCAGAGTGGACTCAAGTATTCCTTCTTCATCGATTCTTGCTTCGGAATAGCACCTCTTGTACTTTCTTCTTCATACACATCATTTCCGGTTCGATGCGTGGCTCGAGCAACTTTAACTTCATCGATTAAAGTTGGTTACTATCGCAGATACTTGACATCATCGCACTCGTTCCTCCTGCATATGATCTTCTACTCAACGCGCCTACCACGTTTGCTTTTCCGGGATGGTATTGAATGGTGTGGTCATAATCTTTTTTAACATTTCGAGCCAACGTCGTTGTCGCATGTTGAGTTCCTTTTGGGTGAAGAAATATTTGAGGCTTTTATGGTCCGAATATATCTCCACTTTCTCTATATAGATAGTGCCTCCAGATTTTTAGCCTTGAAAACGATTGCGCTAACTCTAGATCATGAGTAGGATAATTCCTCTCATATTCTTTAAGTTGTCGCAAGGCATAGGCTATGACTTTTTCCCGTTGCATGAGAACACATCCTAACCCTTCGCCTCGAAGCATCATTGTAGATAACAAATCCATCCGAACCGGATGGTATTGTCGAGCAGTCTTAGAAATGAGTCTCTCTTAAGCTTTTGGAAACTCTTTTCGCATTCCTCGCTCCATACGAATTTTGTATCTTTCTGAGTCAGCTGAGTTAACGGAGTAGCGAATCGAGAAAATCCTTCCACAAATCTCCGATAATAACTAGCTAAGCCCAAAAGCTACGTTTTGCCATCGACTTCGGTTGCTCCAAACTTTGTATTGCCTCGATCTTCTTCAGGGTCAACAGATACTCCATCTTTTGACACCACGTGCCCAAGGAATGCTAGTTCCTCAAGCCAGAATTCGCATTTCTTCAACTTGGCATATAGCTTATTTTCACGAAGCCTTTGGAGTACCAGCTTCAAATGGTGCTCATAATCTTCACGGCTTTTGGAATATATGAGGATGTCATCAATAAAGACAACAACGAACTGATCCAAATATTCCTTGAATATCCGGTTTATCATATCCATGAAAGCCAAGATAACATTAGTCAATCCAAAAGACATGACTAAGAATTCATAATGCCCGCATTAGAGTTCTAAAGGCGGCTTTGGAATATCCTCAGTTCTAATCTTCAGCTGATGATATCTAGAACGAAGATCAATCTTTGAAAAGAATTGTGCTCCTTGCAACTGGTCAAACAGGTCATCAATACTAGGTAGCGGATACCAATTCATGATAGTGACATGGTTTAATTCCTAGTAGTCAATAGAAAGTCGCATACTTCCGTCTTTCTTCTTTACAAATAGAACAGGAGCACCCCAAGGAGATGTACTAGGGATAATGAAAAGCGATGTCCAACAACTTCGTAGTTGGACTTTTAACTCTGAAGTTCAATAGGAGCCATTCGATATGGGGTTTTAGAAATGGGCTTTGTGCGGAGTTCAAGATCAATAAAGAATTCAACTTCACGTTCTAGGGTAGGCGGGGGAAGTTCTTCAGAAATACGTCGGAAATTTACTAACAACAGAATATTATTCAAATCGGCGTGTCTTTATTCAAATACATAACATGGGCTAAGAAAGCTTGACATCCGTTTTTCAATAAACGAATAGCTTTATGACTAGATATGCGGTGATTGATTTTAATGGTTTAGTTGCTTGAATTGCATACAACAAGGTTGGTTAGGAATATGAAAACTAACAACCTTACGAAAATAATCAATTTTGGCATGACAAGTAGTTAACCAATCAATCCCTAAAATCACGTCAAAAGCAAGTATCTTTAAAGAGATAAGGTCAACAGGTAATGTGATGGTGCCAACTTGGATCAAACAAGATTTATAAACAGTGGATGTGATGAAAGTTTCTCCTAATGGAGTCTCCATAGATAAATCAAAGTCTAATTTCTCCGGAGTTAAGTTTAAACGTTGAGCACAAGCAGGAGAGATAAATGAATGGGTAGCACCGGTATCAAGTAAGGTATAAACTTCGCAAGAATTTATGATTAGTTTACCCGTGATCACCTCGTTTGGATTCCTCGCATTTTGACCGATTCATTTACAAACGCTCTTCCAGGAACAGATTGACTTTGACTTTTTCCGGGGAACGACCTTTTGAGTCACCATCCCCACTGGACTTGGTTTTTCGCTTCTTGTCATAATCTCGAGCAATATGTCCTTCCTTTCCACAATTATAACATACCTTGAACTGTTGTGGGGCGATTTGGATTGATATGTCCTTCTTTCCCACATTTATAGCATATGACCGTGGTGGTCGTTCTCTTTCCTTAGAACCGATTCTTCTTTGGTGTTGGCGTCTTCACATGGTCATTGTTGAATCTCCTCTTTTTAAAATCTCCTCCCGACTCGCTTCTTCTATTCTCATGGCCATGATTACCACCAGAGTGGTTACCGCCTTTGTCCGTATTCTTCTTTCTCCGCTGGTTATCGTTGTTCTGATGACTGTTGTCACCAGTATGATCCTAGTTATGGTCCCTCGGTTGAACATACTCATTATCTCGCTCTAACAATTGAGCCCTGTTGACAACATCTGAATAGAGAGAAAATTTATGAGAAATGAGATACTGACGTATGCCGGGTTTCAAACCTCTCAGAAACATCCGCGTCATACGTTCCTCATTCTCCACCAAATGAGGTGCAAACCTGGATAGCTCTGCAAACTTTGCCTCGTACTAGGACACCGTCATGTTATATTGTTCTAGTCTAATGAACTCTACTTCCTTCATATGACGAATACTTTCAGGAAAGTACTTGTCATTGAAAAGTTTCTGAAATGTCTCCCAAGACATGCTGAGTGCGGCTGGATGGGTACGCTTAACAGATTTCCACCAGTAATCTGCCTCAGTATGGAACATAAAGGTGGCGAATGGAACCTTCTGTTCCTCCGTGCATCCCAAGACATCGAATATCTTGGTGATTTGTTTGACCCACGTTTCTGTCTTAATCGGATCCGGCTTTCCCCAGAATTCTAGTGGTTCCAACTCTTTGAACTGCTTGGCTGTGATAAACCGTGCGTTGTTATCATTTCCACCTGTATTTTGTGCACGAGTCTCCCTCGTCTGATTTTGCATGAACTTCAAAAAGCTTCTAAACATTCCGTCGTTCATCATCTGCTCAGTGGTGTTGTTCACAGGAGGAACATTGCCAGCCTGTTTCACGTTCTCCTCGTTGGTGAGTAAAGGTGTCTCCACGGTCTCATTTACTCCACTGTTAACATTCTCAGTCGACATTCTCAAATACTGCCATAAAACAAGGGTTTATTAAAAAAATCAACATATCACATAATATCCCTATATACTGACCAACTAATAAATAAGCTTAGGTAGGACACACTAGCGAAGGATTTACTCATCTCTCCCCTCCTAGTTCTATTCCCCGATCTCCACCAGATATCATATCCTTAAGCTCTGATACCAACCGTGACGCCCCCAAAATAGGTATACATCACCCATTTTGAGTCGTCAATAACATGGTACAGAAACAACTACAACTTTGTTAATACAAAATAAAAATTGTGAGTTTAAATACAAATATTGCCGTCTAGACAATATTCACACCCAAATAAGTCATCATTACAATTATTAGTATATTATTTTAAAAAATGGTGAGGACTACTAAACAACTTTCTAGAACCTTCATTCCATATCCCGACTAGTATTCGCTATATTCTCACCTACTGAGAAGAAAAATTGAACAAAAAAGGAAAAGGGTGAGCTCAACTAGCCCAGTAAGGAATATTATGACTAAGATAATATAGAACAAATTATCGTTAGTCTTCAACAGGGAAAAATCTGATAAAATACAATAGACAACAAGTTTCAGATCAATATTCGCAGCGGAAATAATAATTCATAGAAAAGTTACGTAGAGAATGAAATCTACTTTTATCTATGAATTTAAAAGTCCATCATCAATATTTTATCCCTGTAACATCAATCAATATTCATCTTGAATCAAATATTCATCTTTTTGCACTACTGAGCCAAAGATATTCATCGATCAATATGTTCATCTCAACACTTGTACATCTTTTACTACTGAGGCAAAGATATTCATCAAAATTCATTCATCTTTGCACTACATGCCAAAGATATTCAAGAATACCATCATTTAGGGATGAGGATGATGAAAATATTTTAAAGAAAACGAATCCGATTGAAACAAAAGAGCAAATATTAAGGATTCGTACTTTTAAGCGATCAAGTTCAAAAATACTTCATTAATAATCATAGTGAAGTAAAATTCAAGAATGATCAAAACATGGATACAATCAAAGCTAGTATCCATAATAGATATTTTGGACAAAAATGAAAATTTAATTTTTTACGTGAATAGTGTCGTGATTCGTGAATAGTCAAGATCACGTGAATAAGTAATCTGATACACTAAAAGACAAGAATTTCACAAGAAAAATCTTATCAATAATCCCAAGATAATGATATTGAAGAAATAATATCATTTTAAAAAATAATATCCCTTACCTCGAAAAAGATGCATACTTACATTTGGAATCTTTGGATATAGTGTTGAAGGAACTTTATGCGTATAGAAACACTCAAAGTCTCAAAATACTCACAAGAATACGCTCAATAATATAGAGAGAGAAAACTTCAGTTTCTGGTGTGATTTTCAATTCTAACCTAAGCACCCTATTTATAGGAAAATGCTTAGAACACCAAAGCAGAAAATTTAATAAAATAATATTATTAATAATAAAATTTCATACGCCTTCTTAGAAATCAGATCTTAGCATTTCCCACATACCCACCTTCTAGAAAAAGTTAGAAAACGTTTTTCATAAATAAAATAATTAAAACTTCCAAAAATCAATTATTTCGGAACTTCAGAGCTTCAATAATTCATAATAAATAGCCCTTTTATCAGAAAAATTCAAACCTTATGTCTTTTCCATAGGAAATTTCATTCTCTACAACTTTTCAGAAGAAAGTTTTTCCAAATTCCAAACAAAAACTGACCAAAATCCACAAACGAGCGATTTTACAAGCTATAATCAAATTTCAGTCAAGAAATGGGCTCACAAACATGTTTAACATATTTTAAACAACTTTTATAACAAAAATGCTCTTCTTCCTCATATATTCATATATCCCACATTCATTATAAAAATATCACCATTATTATATTATTAAAATATAATAATATATTTAAATGAATTATTTTATCAGAAAAAATAAAATATCAATTTTTTAACAATTGTCACATTAAAAATTTTCACCATCTATATCCACATGGAATGAATAATTTTCTTATCATATAAATCAATAATTAATTATTCACAAATAATATTACAGAATCACAATACTGACAACCAGGCAGTTCCTAGAAAAGAGGGGGCTTTCCAATAAGGATTTCTCCTTACTGGCACGCAATTAGGTAACCAAACCTTTCCTTAGACAGAACTTTCTAGACATTGCCAATAATGTTATCTAATAATATTATTCAAATAATATGAATTATTGATATGATAATAAAAATACTGTGTAGTGACAATTATTGAAACAACAATAATATAAAATATCAATGTAGCAATTATTGAATCAATAAAATAAAATATTAAACAGTAACTATTGTAACAATTATTGAGTAATGTCTTCCTATGTAAGAATCAATAATTGGTGTAATAGCGTGTCTTCTTGTGTTTTAACCAATAAAGTATTCTAACAAAGATAATAAAGATAACAACTCACGCCAAGTTATTTATAAACAACTTATATTTGTCGTTTTCTTCATACAATCGCTTTCCGTTATGGGGCCCATTCAAGGCTGCGCCGTCGTACGAATATTCCCCGACAGTAAGAATATTCCACGACCAAACGAATATTCTCCGATAAAAATGAATATTTTATAACCACTTGCATATTTGAAATATTTGTGCATTTTACCCATACTATTTCAAAATAATAAATAAAGGAAATTTAATTTTATTTATAATAAGTTGGGGTCTTACAACTTCCCCTCCTTATGAAATTTCGTCCTCAAAATTGACGTACGTGTCTGGTGTTTCAAAAAGGTGAGGATACCTCGCTTTCATTTCTATTTCCAACTCCCAGGTCATTTTCTCAATAGCATAGTTTATCCACAAAAATTTGACTTATGGTATGACCTTTGTACGTAAGACATGCTCCTTCCTATCCAAGATCTTGACAGGTACCTCCTCGTACGTTAAGTCTTCGGCTATCTCATCCCGTTCTAACTCAATAACGTGGTTCGGGTCTTTCACATATTTACGAAGCACAGATATATAAAAAACATTATGAACACGAGACATACTTGGAGGTAACGCAAGTCTATAGGCTACATTTCCTACTCGGTCAAGAATCTGAAATGGACCAATAAATCATGGATTGAGCTTTCCTCTCTTCCCGAATCTTGTAACTCCCTTCCATGAGGCAACACGCAACAATACATGATCCCCAATACTAAATTCCACGTCCTTTCGATGAAGATCCGCATAACTCTTTTGTCGATGTTGAGCCATTTGTATACGTTGTCGAATCATTTGGATATTTTCTGTAGTCATACGTACCAACTCGGGTCCCAACAATGTTGCTTCACCCACCTCATCCCAACATATTGGAGAGCGACACTTTCGTCCATACAATGCTTCGAATGGAGCCACACCTATACTTGCTCGATAGCTGTTGTTGTTGTAGGAGAATTCCACCAATGGTAAATACTTATCCCAACTCCCTTTGAAATCTAGGACACGAGTCTTAATAGATCTTCAAGAGTTTGAATAAGTACTCTCTAATTGTCCGGTCGTTTGAGGATGGTATGCGCCGAATAAATCAAATCCGTGCCCATAGCTTTTTGCAAGCTAACCCAAAATCGTGAAGTGAATCTTGGGTCACGATCCAAAACTATGGATCTTGGCATGCCATGCAATCTCACAATCTCATTTACATACATATGAGCAAGGCGTTCGAGGAATAAGTCTCCGTATCGGCAAGAAATGAGCAGACTTGGTTAATCTATCAACAATAACCCAAATAGCATTTATGCCTTGAGAAACTGTGGGAAGACCCGTAACGAAATCCATGGTAATGTGTTCCCAATTCTATTTCGGAATCTCAAGTGGTTGCAATGGACCCTTAGGCACTTGATGCTCCGCCTTTACACGTTGACAAGTTAAACACCTTGAGATAAACTTCACGATCTCTCTCTTCATATTGTTCCACCAAAATGTATGTCGAAGATCACGATACATTTTGGTACTTTCAAGATGGATTGCAAATGGTGTATTGTGTGCCTCCATCATGATCTTGTTCTTTAAATCAGAATCGTTAGGAACACAAAGTCTGGAGTGGACTCGAAGTATTCCTTCTTCATCGATTCTTGCTTCTAGAATAGCACCCTCTTGTACTTTCTTCTCCATACGCATCAGCTCCGGGTCTGTGGCTTGAGCAACTTTAACTTCATCGATTAAAGTTGGTTCTATGTGTATACTTGACATCATCGCACTCGTTCCTGCATATGATCTTCTACTCAACGCGTCAGCTACCACGTTTGCTTTTTCAGGATGGTATTGAATGGTGTGGTCATAATCTTTTAACAGCTTGAGCCAACGTCGTTGTCGCATGTTGAGTTCCTTTTGGGTGAAGAAATATTTGAGACTTTTATGGTTTGAATATATCTCCACTTTCTCTTCATATAGATAGTGTCTCCAGATCTTTAGCGCAAAAACGACTGCTGCCAACTCTAGATCATGAGTAGGATAAATCCTCTCATATTCTTTAAGTTGTCGCGAGGCATAGGCTATGACTTTCCCACGTTGCATGAGAACACATCCTAACCCTTTGCCTGAAACATCGCTGTAGATAACAAATCCATCCGAACCAGATGGTATTGTCGAAGCAGTCTTAGAAATGAGTCTCCTCTTAAGCTCTTGGAAACTCTTTTCGCATTCCTTGCTCTATACGAATTTTGTATCTTTCTGAGTTAGCTGAGTTAACGGAGTAGCGATTCGTGAAAATCCTTCCACGAA
This sequence comes from Panax quinquefolius, assembly GCA_020205615.1. NCBI lineage: Eukaryota > Viridiplantae > Streptophyta > Magnoliopsida > Apiales > Araliaceae > Panax > Panax quinquefolius. Next base: position 3,537,252 of record CM035154.1, on the reverse strand, counting down.
TCTCCGATAATAACTAGCTAAGCCCAAAAAGCTACGTACTTCGGTTACCGACTTCGGTTGCTCCCAACTTTGTATTGCCTCAATCTTCGCCGGGTCAACAGATACTCCATGTTTTGACACCACGTGCCCAAGGAATGCTACTTCCTCAAGCCAGAAATCGCATTTCTTCAACTTGGCATATAACTTGTTTTCACGAAGCCTTTGGAGTACCAGCTTCAAATGGTGCTCATGATCTTCACGGATTTTGGAATATATGAGGATGTCATCAATAAAGACAACAACAAACTGATCCAAATATTCCTTGAATATCTGGTTCATCATATCCATGAAAGCCGCAGGAGCATTAGTCAATCCAAAAGATATGACTAAGAATTCATAATTGTGAGACCCCGAATTTTATGATATGAAAGTATTCAATTTTTATAATTATTATTCTATTTAGTAAACGGTTAAATTGATAAAAGTATGCGATGTCTGGCGTGGTTGCACGATGTGGCACACGGTATTGTACAATATCTTTGATTATTGATGCTTACGTGAGAAGTCACCCAGTTTTATTTAATTATTGTCAATATTTTATATATTATTAAATTAATAATTGAGACGAAAAAGTTATTCATATTATTAAATTTCAATATTTACAATGTCTAGAAGTTTTACCAAGGAGAGGTGTGGTCACCTAATTGCGCGCCAATAGGGAGAAATCCTTATTGGAAAGCCCCCTCATTCCCGGGAACGACCTGGTTGTTAAATATTGTGAATTATGATATTAATGATGGATAAGTTCGTGTTGATTAAAGATGAATTTGATAGTTTCATTGTGTTGAAATTATTTGTGTTAGTGGAAATCGACATTTATTTCGATAATAATTGATGTCTGAAGGTTATATTGTTCAATCGGGTATTCGGGGCACTTTTCGTGTCGGAGTACTATTCATGAGTTACTATTCATGAGTTACTATTCACGAGTTACTATTCATGAGTTACTATTCATGAGTACTATTCACGGGGTACTATTCACCCGAACAATATATTTATTTTCAGTCCAAATCATTTTTGGGTACAATATTATTCCATGAGGAGATGTCTTTAATTTTTTGAATCAGTTGGTTGAAATTATAATAGTAAATCAATATGGATCGTTGATTTAAAGTTTTAATAGTAACTTGCCCTTTCGATGTTCCAAGGGTTAATTGTCCCTTCGCAAATAGTAGTTGTCTCTTCAATATTACCAAGAGTTACTTTTCTTGGTGTCCAAGAGGTTAATTTCCCTTCGCAAAATAGTAGTTGTCTCTTCAATATTACCAAGAGTCATTTTTACCATTCGTTAAGACCAAGAGCCACTCTCAATTTTTCTATAAATAGAAGCTCATTCCTTCATTATTTCTTAGAAATTCACTGAAACTCTATAGAGAGAAATTATAGAGAGAAATTATAATGAGAAGCTATAGAGAGAAAATCTATAGAGAGAAAGAAGAAGAGTATTCTGCTACTTCACTACTTCTATATCCAGTTTCTTTATAAGGTAAGGGATATTATTTATTGTACTCGTAAGGGGTGTTATTCTTTCTTATTCATAAAGAGAACTTACATTATTCCATTCTTTATTATTACATTGGAATAAACTTTTATATATCTGTGACATACCCTATACATAAAGCATGTATCTGTGGCATACCCTATACTTGGTGAAATCCCTCTGTTATTCCATTTTATATTATTATGTTGGAATAACTTTGTTTATCACAATCGCATACGTGGTGAAATTCTTCTATTATTCCGTTCTTTATTATTACGCCGGAATATCACTTCGGTCTTAATTTTGCACGACTGGTTCCATTTATTATTACATTGGAATAACTTTGTATCGTGGATTACAGTATACGGTGATGTCTGTTGTTATTCCATTCTTTATTATTACATTGGAATAACTTTTGTATACGTGGATTCTAGTATATACGGTGATTTCTGTTGTTATTCCATTCTTTAATATTACCCGGAATATCTCATACGTGCATTTCTGTTGGACTGGTTCCATTCTTTATTATTACATTGGAATAACTTTCGTACATGTGGATTACCACATGCGTGGTGAATGATCCTTTGTATTCATTCCTTATTAAATTGTGGAAATGATGATCGGTTATGTTGATTATGATGAGAGTCATAATAAAAGCATTGGACTGATGAAAATCATGGGTATATGAAGTATTAGTAAGTGCTATGATGATTTATGTTGGTTATTATGTGAAAACATGAAAGTTTCTTAGAAATCACAATGGGTTGAAAATCAGATTTTGGTAAAAACGGAACATGAAATTCAATTGACCATATCTCCTATTATATTTTGAATTTTTGAGTGAGATCAAGTTCTAGAGTTAGGTCTATGAGTTATGTAACTTATCCAAGTGGAATCACTGGAAAAGGTGTTGTAGATTTTTGTGTGTACCTATTTTAGCAAAGGAGTCCAAAGCTGCAATTTACGAAAAAAGCTACTGCCCATAAATTTAAAAGGGCTGTTTCGGCCACGTAATTTGTGAGAAAAATTCTGGACTTTTGGGACATAAAAGTATATGGTATAAAGTACCTCCTGTCCAAAAATGAGCTCATTCCGACTTAAAATGAGCAAGTTATGACCATTTCAATATTTAGGTTTTTTCGATGAAAAATGCTATAACCAGGAGTTCTATAACTCCGATGACCATGAAATTTAAGCTGGAAGCTCACGTTAACATGTGTAAGATCCTTCCAAGATTTGGGAATTTTTGGAGTTAAACTTGAGGTAGCTAATTTCTTAAGGAATTAATTAGAAATTGATTTTTTAAAATAGTAAATGAATTTTTAAAATTAGAGAAAAATATATATTCATTATGGGACTATATTACGCTAAATCCCAGAAAAGAAATATTTTTGGAACTGATTTAGTATTTTTTATGAAAATAGTTTAGTTACAAACATATGAGTTAAATATGTTATGTGAAGTAACAAAATTGGAAAATAGGATTTTATGGCTTGAGAATCCTATATAGGGTATATGCATATTTTTGATGAGGGATTTGATCATTGGTGATGATATCTTATGAGTATGGCATTTTTGAATGATTAAATGCATTATGTGGTAAAGTGTAAACAATTGAAATAAATTGTTTATAAGTTTAAGAAGTGATTAAAATATTATTATAATATTAATGATATTAGATTATGAGATTATTAAGTGATTGATAACATTAGGATATTCTTGAACCCTGGATAAATTATATTATAAATGTTTAATATTTATCCTTTATCTTATTTGATTGATTCTTTATATCATTGTCATGATCCTCATGCTTATATTGTGTTGAAAGTCATACATGGCTTTACGTGCATAGATGGACTTGGTATGATTATGACCGAGGATTATTCGGTATAATCATGGTAGTAATGTTACAAATGATGTGGTAAAAGTCATCTTTGGCCCGTAGTGCATAGATGGACTTGGTATGATTATGACCGAGGGATTGTTCGGTATAATCATGGTAGTAATTGAAAACACGAATATCCTTGGCACGTAGTGCATGGATAATTCGTGGTCGTGATAATATTATTGGTGAGTCTCGGCATTATTGGTTTTCTGAGTTGTATATCTTTGGCTGTAGTATAAAGATGAACTGTTGATTCTTTGGTTATCTGATTGTATATCTTTGGTAGTAGTAGTCTGCAAAGATGAATTTATTAGTATGATTATGAGCAGAAATTGTGATTTGGTATAACCATGATTTTTGATGTTTCAGGTGAAGATAGGTGATGAAAATTATCTTCGTCTTAGGTGCGAAAAGGAATTCAAATCACAATTATGATTATGAGTTATTCATATGAATGTGGACAGGAATTGTTGATTGATGTTACAGGGATAAAATATTATTAGTGGACTTTTAACTTGGAGAAGATAATAGACCTGATGGTCTATTTGACTCTTTTAATGGATTGTTTGTTCTGCTGCAACTATGGTTGAAAAGTTTTATCATCTACCATATGTTCTAAATCTTTGATTTATTACTGATGAATGCTATTGATAATTTAATTATCTTTAGTCATGATATTCTTTACTGGGCTAGTTGTGCTCAACCTTTTGCTTCACAATTCCTTTCAGGGAATAAGAGTGTAGCTGGGTCGAGCGGGGATAACAAGGAAATAGTGAGATGGTTAGAGGCTGTTGAAGTTTCTCAATACATTAAAAGCGGCATGACATGCGATATATATTTGCATTGAGGACCTAAGATGTGTGTGTCGTATTTTATCGTCACTTGATAATTGATTTTGGTGAACAACAATAGGTTGATGAGAACCTGACTTTGGAAGGTGTTTTGCCACTATCATACAAGATGTATAATGACATACAATCTGATCATGTTATCATAAGGCGTGGTTGTGCACATCCACTTTTTGAGTATATCTACAAGCATTACCTATATGATCTTGGAGTATATTTGAGATATAATTCTCACTTGGAGATAATAGAGATAATATGTCGAGAGAAGACTCATCATTGGAAGGAACATGATAGTAATCTTCTCTTTTTTTCTTTGGGGTCTATTGACCAACCAAGGATAATTCTCTGGGCATATGATATCTATCATAACTTAGATTCATGGCCTCCCATGTATGAAGGTTTTCTTGAGCTTTTCCCAAAGATTTTAATTTCTAAAACAATTATCGATTTGTACTTTTTATGTAAAGTACCTTTGTAAGGTGTTGTGGTCGAGGCACCATGAGAGTTACATAGATTTTGTATTGAAACTCACGACTTATCTCATTTCGTATTACTCGCACTTGACGACAGTTCAACGATTGTATAAATGAAATTTGTATTTGATTTTTATGGAATGATATCTGGCGACTCAGAATGGGTCGTGTGGACCTATTTTGGGGGCGTCACAATAATGCACGTATCGAGTTCTAAAGGCAGTCTTTGGAATATCCTCAGTTCTAATTTTTAGCTGATGATATCCAGAACGAAGATCATTCTTTGAAAAGAATTGTGCTCCTTGCAACTGGTCAAACAAGTTATCAATACGAGGTAGCGGATACCTATTCTTGATAGTGACATGGTTTAATTCCCGGTAGTCAATACAAAGTCGCATACTTCCGTCTTTCTTCTTTATAAATAAAACAGGAGCACCCCAATGAGATGTACTAGGACGAATGAAACTGATGTCTAACAACTCCTGTAGTTGGACTTTTAACTCCTGAAGTTCAATAGGAGCCATTCGATATGGGGTTTTAGAAATGGGCTTTGTACCAGGTTCAAGATCAATAAAGAATTCAACTTCACGTTTTGGGGGTAGACCGAAAAGTTTTTCAGGAAATACGTCAGGAAATTTACTAACAACAGGAATATTATTCAAATCTGATGTATCTTTATTCAAATCCATAACATGGGCTAAGAAAGCTTGACATCCGTTTTTCAATAAACGAATAGCTTTATGACTAGATATGATAGTGATTGATTTTAATGGTTTAGTTGCTTGAATTCGTACAACAGGTTGGTTAGGAATATGAAAACTAACAACCTTACGAAAATAATCAATTTTGACATGATGAGTAGTTAACCAATCAATCCCTAAAATCATATCAAAAGTAAGTATCTTTAAAGAGATAAGGTCAACAGGTAATGTGATGGTGCCAACTTGGATCAAACAAGATTTATAAACAGTGGATGTGATGAATGTTTCTCCTGACGGAGTCTCCATAGATAAATCAAAGTCTAATTTCTCCGGAGTTAAGTTTAAACGTTGAGCACAAGCAGGAGAGATAAATGAATGGGTAGCACCGGTATCAAGTAAGGTATAAACTTCGCAAGAATTTATGATTAGCTTACCCGTGATCACCTCGTTTGGATTCCTCGCATTTTGACCAGTTACGACAAACGCACTTCCAGGAACCGTTGACTTTGACTTTTTTGGGACAGCCTTTTGAGTCACCATCCTCGCTGGACTTGGTTTCGCTACTGTACAATCTCGAGCGATATGTCCTTCCTTTCCACAATTATAACATACCTTAAACTGTTGTGGGCAGTTTGGACTGATATGTCCTTCTTTCCCACATTTATAGCATACGACCGGTGGTCGTTCTCCTCCCTTAGAACCAGTTGTTGCTGGTGTTGACGTCTTCACATGGTCATTGTTGAATCTCCTCTTTTTAAAATCTCCTCCCGACTCGCTTCTTCTATTCTCATGGCCATGATTACCACCGGAGTGGTTACCGCTTTGTCTGTATTCTTCTTTTTCCATTTGGTTATCGTTGTTTCGATGTTCTTTGTCACCGAGATGATCCTGGTTATGGTCCTCGGTTGAACGTACTCGTTATCTCGTTCTAACAATTGAGCCTTGTTGACAACATCTCGAATAGAGAGAAAATTTATGAGAAATGAGATATCGACGTATCTTGGGTTTGAAACTCTCGAAACATCCGCCATCATCGTTCCTCATTCTCCACCAAATGAGGTGCAAACACGGATAACTCTGCAAACTTTGCCTCGCATTTAGGACAATCGTCATGTTATTTTGTTCCAGTCTAATGAACTCTACTTCCTTCATATGACGAATACTTTCAGGAAATGACTTGTCATTGAAAAGTTTCTGAAACGTCTCCCAAGACATGCTGAGTGCGGCTGGATGAGTACGCTTCACAGATTCCCACTCAAAGTGAGAAATACTCACAAGAATACGCTCAATAATATAGAGAGAGAAAACTTCAGTTTCTGGTGTGATTTTCAATTCTAACCTAAGCACCCTATTTATAGGAAAATGCTTAGAACACCAAAACAGAAAATTTAATAAAATAATATTATTAATAATAAAATTTCATACACCTTCTTAGAAATCAGATCTTAGCATTTTCCACATGCCCACCTTCTAGAAAAAGTAAGAAAATATTTTTCATAAATAAAATAATTAAAACTTCCAAAAATCAATTATTTCGGAACTTCAGAGCTTCAATAATTCATAATAAATAGCCTTTTTATCAGAAAAATTCAAACCTTATGCCTTTTCCATAGGATATTTCATTCTCTACAACTTTACAGAAGAAAGTTTTTCCAAATTCCAAATGCAAACCCAACGAAATCCACAAAGCAGACGATTTTACGTTTATAATCAAATTTCAGTCAAGAAATGGGCCCACAGAATGTTTAACATGTTTTAAATAACTTTTGTAACAAAAATACTCTTCCTCCTCATATATTCATATATCCCACATTCATTGTAAAAATATCACCATTATTATATTATTAAAATATAATAATATATTTAAATGAATTATTTTATCAGAAAAGATAAAATATCTATTTTTCAACAATTGTCATATTAAAAATTTTCTCCATCTATATCCACATGAAATGAATATTTTCCTTATCATATAAATCAATAATTAATTATTCACAAATAATATTACAGAATCACAATACTGACAACCAAGCAGTTCCTAAGAAAGAGGGGGCTTTTCAATAAGGATTTCTCCTTACTGGCGCGCAATTTGGTAACCAAGCCTCTCCTTAGACAGAACTTTCTAGACTTTGCCAATAATGTTATCTAATAATATTATTCAAATAATATGAATTATTGATCTGATAATGAAAATACTGTGTAGTGACAATTATTGAAACAACAATAATATAAAATATCAATGTAGTAATTATTGAATCGATAAAATAAAATATTGAGCAAGAATTCATCGTAACAATTATTGAGTAATGCATTCCTACGTAAGAATCAATAATTGGTGCGATAGCAGCGTCTTCTGAGTGTTTTAACCAAGGGTATTCCAAATAGTATAATGATGAATAACTACGCAGATTATTTATAAACAACTTATATTTGTCGTTTCTTTCATCCAATCGCTTTTCGTTATGGGACCCACACAATTTGTAGTTATACCTAATATTATTCCAACAAAGAAGAATATTCCACGACCAAACGAATATTCTCCGATAAAAATGAATATTTTATAACCACTTGCATATTTGAAATATTTGTGCATTTTACGCATAACTAACCACATTAATTAAATCAACCCTTACTATTTCAAAATAATAAATAGAGAAAATTTAATTTTATTTATAATAAGTTGAGGTCTTACATAAACAGCCCGGATTTTCACGGGCCAAAAAATGCAAGCCCATAGCCCGCGGGCCGAAGGTATTTTGTACCTATTTTTGATATTTTTTTGGGCTCAAAAACTACGGCCCAAAGTCCGCTTTTTACGAGCGGATCAGCCCGACCAACGGGCTTTGGGCCCGTTTGTCGGGTCTAGCTACTCCCTACTTTTGAAAATGCTCTGACGTTGTATACACAAAAGTCAAAATTCACCATCATAAATTTGTCCGCAAGACTCAAAGTGTGTTAAAAAGTTGAGAACCTAAAGGGCATTTTAACTGTATATCCTCAGAGTGGAAATCTGCATTTAAAATTATGGCACTTTCTAACAAATCCATGAAACATATGGCATGCCTACGATTTTAAAGTTTGTTGATTGATATTTTCACACAATCATTGCATAAATAACAAGTGGATTCATCCCAATTTTTGCAAGAGATAACTTTGTGAAAAAACAATTCCCATAATATTTTTAATGACATTAGTACATTAATAGATATAGCAAATTATTCACAGAAAGAATGCCTCTCCAAACACACCAGGCAGGCAAGACAGCAAAACCCATGTATAACATGAACCAATGCAACAGTTTTCTTTGAAACCGCAATGACAACTTCACCAATTGAGGGGGAGAAAAATAAGACTGATATGATAGATGACATTAAACCTGACAAGTTTAACAATGACTACAACACAACAAACTCAAAGTCGATGGAAATTTACATAGTTTTGGAGCTAATACTCCCAATGAGTACGCGACCAGACCAAACAGTTGTGTTTCTTCTCTACCCCTACAAGAAGACATGGATTTCTAAAACCAGGTCCTCACCTCAGGTAAAAGGTCCTGATTGCGTATTCTGCACAATAGCAGAACATTGTGATAAATACCAAACAGGTAATTCTACATTATTATTCCTGTAGGTAAAATTAATTTAATGTCCAGAAACAGGGAATCTACCAGATTGTGCAGTGCTTGGTTATGACTGATCTTCGTCAGATCGATATCGTGTCAAACGTCGACGTCTTCTTGGGACTGGAGATGCATCTTCATTCGTATCACTTAATATATTCACGCCCAGGGTCATCATCGTGGTAAATGCGCTCCAAGCAAATTCCGACCCCACAAGAACCGACGTCCAGGAACGGCCCCTGTAGAGCGTCGATGTCTGGTTGAAGAAGCCCTAGACCTCCCAGCCCTTCGCTCAGCAGCTGGATCCATTGAGCCTAGCATCTGAAACAAGAAAAAAGTAGTGAACCATGGTCCATCACGTTCAGCTGAACCCCTTACCCTTTCACCAGATGCTCCATCTCCATTTTCAATTACATAGTCCCCAAGCACAATAGCTCCTGGCATGGCTGTACGAATGGCACTGACAATATCACCATAATCTCTCTGGTGCTCAAGGTGCCGCCATGCTCGTTCTCTTGAAGGGTCAATGTCAGAAGGTCGTGCTGATGGGTGAACTCTCCTGGCATGCCTACGCAATTCTCTGTAGCTACCACTGAATGAGCATGATTCACGAGAGCAACTTCGAGACTTTGAGTTGAGATATTTTCTGACCTCTTCAACCACCTCCCAGCCAAGTACATTTCCACGGCATAAAGGGCATCTCAAACTTGATCTTGCATCTGAAGAATTCTCATCATTCATTTCTGCAGGATCAACCCTTTCAGATACCTCAGAATCTCCGATTTCCAGATTTACTTCTTGCATATCAAAGTGCCTACTAGCAGCATGGATGCTATTCTCATCCAGTCCTCCAGGCAATTCCACAGAATCTATAGTGTCATTTCTAATTAGATTGTTTAAATGAACTTCGGTAGAATCACTTGTAGTTCTAAAACCAGAGTTCCTCTCTGAAGGAATGAAAGATCTATGCTGGCTTCTGGGTGACAATCTGGGTGGTGAGGGGCTGTTTTTGTTGTCTGCACTCAGTTTTTTGAAACGGTCCAAGCAATTTGAATGCCTGTAACTTGTGTCACAAATGTAAGATCTGCACCCCTTATCGTGCGAACTGCACAAGAGAAGAACAGCATTGTGTGGGTGATCCATGCAAATGGGGCATGATGTGTCATCCCATTCCTTGTGGAGGGCGCTATTATCTGCATCATTTGATAAGCTTCGTTTTCTACTAGCCATCTACATTCACTGTAGTATGTTACTCAAATATCAAAATGATCAGAACAGTAGTATTAGTCCAGCAGAGAATGGAACAATGAACTGAATGCGTATTAAAATATTAAAAAATAACTTTTTAGTGTACCAATGGACACAGGAGAATCCTCAAATTAAACCTGGCTTCTCCATTAGTAACGAGAAGCGAAATTACTCAATGAACCAACAGTCTAGACAAACTAACTAACTACATCCTGATGCTTAGAATAATGTTACAAAACCATCTCACTAATCCATTGTTTTATGTGAGAGAGAAAGGGGTATTTGACATTTAGGTGGAATGTAGTCTGTCAGTGTGTCTTTTCTTTTCTTTCCTTTCTATGTTTCGTTTTTAAGATCAATAATCTGAAATATGTCATTACAATTCATTTTGTAATTATCCCTTAAACCAAGTTCCAAAGAGTAATGTACGATATTAAATTAGTAAAATACAATCACGGCCAATTGCAATTACCATCTATTTAATGTATTTTGTTCAGAAGACACCATAATCCTACAGGTTTCTTAAAAATTATCACTATCACCCAATCGCCCATGCCAGCACACGTAACTGAAATTGGAAAACAATGAAAGAGGAGAGAGAGAGAGAGAAAAAAAAAAGAGGGGGAGAGAGGAAAGTAAAGGAAGGAACCCCGTACATTAGACTAAGATTCATTAACAAAGTCGAATATATTTCCTAATTGAACACGTCTACCAGCCAAATTCTATAACCATTTTAAAATGAAATTTAACATTCTGAGATCCACACATTCTCCAGCTAAATATTGAAATGAAACACAGAAATGCGTGCATGCCACACATCTGAAAAAGTAAAGTTGACTATTCACAGGGAAGAATGAACACTCAAAAAGAACTGCTTCATCTTTAGAATTACCAAAATCCAAGAAACTTCTCAATAACTGGCCAACATTAGCATCAAAAGGATAATGAATAGAGACCTAAAGGCTATGTTTGTTTGCAAAGATTATACTTGGGATAGGACTATTAATCCCAAGTGTCTTGTTTGTTTTCAAATTTAGACTTGGAACTATTAGTCTCAAGATTATAAAATGGCTTAATAATCTTGACATTATAATTATAATCCTGGGATTATAATCCTAGGATTAATAGTCTTGGGATTATAATCCCAAGAATATAATCCTTGCAAACAAACATAGCCAAAGAGTACACATAGTTTTAAGAAATAGCAAGCCAATTTAATAAAAGAGTAATGCCATGTATAATGCAAATGTATAGCAAAGTTATTCCTACAGAGACTACAAACAAATCTAATTCTAAATAAACCAACCAAAACCCAGAGGTGAGAAGATTGAATACACCAAAAAAGTAACACCAGCAACTAAAGACCAATCGAAACCATGATACTGGAGCCTTACCACCCAAAAAGGTGAGTTCTGACAACCAAATATTTCTAGACTAAATTCAAGAAAAAACTTCCACAATACAAACACATCAACAAACTCTAGATTGGGAAGGGAAAAAAATAACCGTAAATTTTTTTCAACAAAAACTACAACTGTTGAAGCTACAGATACCACCTCTTGTGTTCCAAGATCTCCGTTGACAAATAATTTCTTCTAAATCACTCAATGATTGCAGAAGCCATTATCACCATGCAGTAAAGGAAACAGCCTTAACAATCAAACATTTATAGCCTCATATAACATATTTCACTAGTTTAATGTACCCTTTTGAGAAACCAAAATCTTATCATCGGATTAACTGTCAAGTGAAGGAAAGCCCAAAGTCTCAATGTTAGAGACATAAGGTTAAGTTGAGTTACCTTCATTATCTGTAAGGGATGCAAGAAGCTGCGTCAGCTAATAAATCATTGTTACCATAGCCTAATAAATTGTTGACTAATGTTAACCCATATTTTCTGACAAGCACGTAGAAACAAACAACTATACAGCCTGCACTCTCAGCAACCCAACGGAAACATGAGAAAAACAATACCTACACCACGAAAGAACAGTCTATCTACCAAAAATTCAATAAAGGCAGTCACATTCAATCAGTCAATAATTAACAAGATACTAAAAGTATCAATAACAACTGCTTTGATTAAATGTCCAGCAATTTTAATTCTTGCTTTAACCTATGTTACTCGGACTCTTCACTTTGCTCTAAGAACCCATATCCGACACTTGATACTGGACAAGTTTATGGGTACTGGATACTTTATTTTAGTGTTAAAAATGGGTAAAATTGATGGGTACATGTGGCAGACTCTTCAAAATACCGTGTCCACTCATTCCGTATAACATAGGTTTTAACCTATCATCACCACAAAAGACACAAAAGGAACCATGTACTGACCTCATAGATCATTCACTAAAAGTGAGACTAAACATTTCGATTAAACTTTCATTCGCATATAAGGGATAAGTCTAGAAGCACATAAGCGTAATCAATTTACACAAACACTCACCAAGAGAAGGTAATCTCAGAATAATTCCCAACTAGGAGCTTCTGAATTTTGATGACACTGATCAGGGTTAGCACATAACAAAAACAGAATCCTTATGCAACCTTATAGTATATCCAAAAGCAAGTCCACAATGCTCCAAAGCATCAAACAGACAATCGAGTAAACCACAGTCCTAGAATCTTGAACGAATAAAGCCTTGAACAAGTATTTATAGATTCTATCTTTTTGTCAGTCACCAACGAGTCTTAAAACCTGCACTTGTACCGTAGAATAGAAGCGATAGTCATGCACATAGTACCTCAATCCAGAAATCCACTACTACATATATCACAGAAATTTTTTCAGATTAGTCAACTTTATCTCAGAAGGATATGTTGTGCAAGGGTTCATATATTACGAGAAGATTATTGCAGCTAGGACTTGATAAGCATAAGTAAAAGCAGAATTCAAAGCAACAAAATGACGTCTGTCACCACCCAAAAAATAGCCACTCAAAACTACAAATCAGAAGGAACACAAAGATATTATACAAACATTTCTGAGTAAAGATCAAAGTACACACTTAAGTGACATTCATTATTAGAATATTATTCCCAAAAGAAGATGCAAAATCTCCTAATCTTGCACAATATGCTTGTAAAAACCATAAAAACAGTAAAATATCAAAAACTATCTGCTGTGACACGGAATAGTTATTCGGTACAGATACTACTGTAAATGCTTACACAGTTCTCTGCTTATGTCTTTTACCACTGGTATAGAGTTCTAACAGACGAATTGTATTATTTGTATATAAATACATAGTAAATAACCTTTACTACAAAAACTATTGATTTGCAAGTGATGAGAATCCAATCACATTAAGAACCCTACAATGATGTCTTGCCTCTACAAAGACAAATAAAATTGGAAGTCTTAAAAGGGTAAATCAGGACAAATCTTATCCTGTTTAATTTAACTTTGTGAAAATGTTGACTTAAAAAAAGATCATAACATGATTTGAAAAGAAATATATAAAAGGACTGCAATTATGCTAAAATTTCAAAAGCTCTTTTTGTTCATTCAAACAGATATATAGAAACTAAGATCAGATAAACACAAACAAAAATTATTCAACCTAGCCGCTAAGGCGCTAACCAATAACCCTAACCCTAGTTCTACCTTTATCCACACATAAGATCAAAAAGATCATTCCTTTTATTAGGGAATCAATGAATGATTACATATACATGTTCACATATGTCATAATCAATATAATTGGATCAATAAAGATGAATATTATTTCACAATATTCATAAACCCAATATGAGAATTAAGAAATTGAAGTCACGAAATTACAAGAATTTTTGTTCTTCACCCTCTGTCTCTACGAGATTGATTGAGGAAGAATTGCTGACCGAATAAATTATAAACATTTGTGTGAAAATCTGAGGTAGCGTCCGATTACAGAGGGTTGAATAAATAGAGAACAACGTTTTCAAGTTAGAAGGAAAAATATTTATTATATGTCATTACTATATAGAGAGAGAGAGATAGGGGTTAAATATTTTTACATCACTGATAAACTTATAAATATCTAATTATATTTTTTAACCTTCAACTAATTTAATTTTTATTTTCTAACAAAAAAAATTATTAAATTAGTTTAACTAAATATATGAGAGCGTATAAATATGAATTATAAATTTCACTTTAATCATGATTTGACAATTTAACTCTTGATGATGATGTGCTTTATTAATTCGTTTATAAAAAATACTAGTTAATCAAAGCAAAAAAAACAAATTATTTCTCATCTCTCTACCCCATCGGACAATCTTAAATCCCACAAAATTTTCATCTTCCATTTTTATATTTTCAAAATGGAGAGAAAATTAAGCATAATCTATTTAAATATAAGCATTAATTAAGCAAAATAAAAAAAACTAATTATATTTTTAACCTCTATTCAACGTACAAAAAAATGGTCAAAGAATATAAAAAAATTCATACTTAGCGTTCAAGAGTATTTTTGATAACTATCTCGACCGCAATATTATACTGCGGCTAGTTACATATTACATTGCGGATTGGAGATCTTCCTTACCGTTCAATTCGCAGATACACAATTGAAATTTGTTGTAAGAATAAAGTTATCATTGACTATGAATCAGTTCGCACACATGTATATAGGGATGTTCAAAACAACCTGTTTTTTTGATTTTTTGGAATGGACCAAACCAATTTGGTTCGATATAAAAAGAAACCTATTAGGATTGGTAAAAAAAATGGTATATCTGGATTTTCTAATTTTTATGGTTCGATTTTTTCTAGAAAGGATTCTAGATATATCTTAGGTTTTCTAATTTGTTATTATTATTAATAACTTAATAATAATAAAATAATGATTATAATAATAAAAATAATAATAATATTAATAAAAATAATAATAATAAAAACAAAATAATAATAATAAAATAATAATAAAAATAGTAAAATAATAATTAAATTAATTTTTGATAAAAGCCAATATCAAACTGGTACTGCATGGGATTCAATATCTTTGGTTCAATAGATGCTTCAGATTGGGATTCATGAAATTAAATTCTTATCCAGATTCGGTTCGGATTCTTAGAAATTTGGTCCGATCCAGATTTTTACCGATGAACACCCTACACGATATATGTGGCCGCCCCAAAATAGGTATACATTGTAAGACTCAAATTTTTAAATAAAAAGGAATTTTCTTTATTTATTATTTTAAAATAGTAAGGGTTGATTTGATTAATGTGGATAGTTAAGGGTTAAATACATAAATATTTCAAAATAAGCAAGTGGTTATAAAATATTCATTATTATTAAAGGGAATATTCGTTTGGTGTGGAATATTAAATCTTTGTCGGGAAATATTACGACCAGCAATGACCGTATGTGGGCCCCATGTGAAAGCGATTGGATGAAGAAAGCGACAAATATAAGTTGTTTAAAAATAACGGCGTAGTTATTACAATTATCATTGTTGGAATACCCGGTGGTTAAAACACACTAATACTGGCGTTGTTGAATAAGACATTGCAGTATTGCACCAATTATTGATTCTTACGTGAAGAAGCCACTACTCGATAATGTTTACGATAATTCTTATTGATTATTTTATTGAGTTAATAATTCTTTGCGTTGATATTTTATATTCTTTGTTGTTTCAATAATTGTCATTACAAGTATTTTTCTTTATCGAAGCAATAATTCATATTATCTGAATAATATTATTAGATAACATTATTAGCGATGTCTAGAAAGTTACATCTACAAGGAGAGGTTTGGTCACCTAATCGCGCTACCAGATGAAGAAATTCTTATTGGAAAGCCCCTCTTTCTGGAGGCTATGCAGTTTATCGATATTGTGATTCGTAATATTATTTGTGAATAATTAATTATTGATTCATATGATGAGAAAAATATTGATTTTATGTGGATATAGATGGAGAAAATTTTATAGTGACAATTGTTGAAAATTGAAATTTTATCTTTTTACGATAAAATAATTCATTTAAATATATTATTTTAATAATATATTAATGGTGATATTTTTTTACAATGAATGTGGGATATATGAGTATACGAGGAGGAAGAGTATTTGTGGCGCCCAAAATTAGGTATACATCACCCATCTTCTTTTACGACACTTACATGGTATGTAATTTAAAAACAACTTATTAACATAAGCGTAGGTATAATATCTGACATAAAGCGTGAGTTTAAATACAAAAATATAAATCTACTAGATATTATACAAACTCAAATAAAAAGTCCTCATTACAGATTATTATCACACTATTTTACGAGAATAGTGAGGACTACTAATCTATCTTCACGACCATCACTCGTTTCCCAGGACTCGTCCAAATTTATATTATCATTTCAGAGAAAACGGTGAAAGAAAGGGTGAGCTCAACTAGCCCAAGAAGAAATATTATGACTAAGATAATGCGAGAATAAATTATCAATAGTCTTGATAATGTTAAACCGATAAAATCTGATAGGCAACCGGTTTAAGCTGCGGCGGAATATCGCGATCCATTAAAAGAGTCAGTAGAAAATAAAGTCTACTATCTTTTAGGTTTTAAAAGGTTTTCATCATTGTTTATAAATGAGACTCAAACTTTAATAAATATTTCACATCATCGAATCACCCCCGCACTACTACTGGCCGAGGATATTCTTTAGTATCACGACCACAATTATTCATGCACTACGGGCCGAGAATATTTGTGTATTCATTAATGGTCATGATCATGCCAACAATCGTCCATCAATGCACTACTGACCATCGAGGATTTTTATCACATCATTTGTAACATTACGATTAAATGATTACATAGAATAGTCTAAAGTCATAATCATACCAAGTCCATCTACGCACTACAGAGCCATGAGATGACTTTCAAAAAAAAAATATAAACATGAGGATGATGACAATGATATAAGAATTCAATAAAACAAGTTCAAGAATTATTTTATCCGGGAATTATTAACGTCAAATTGTCAACGTGACATTTTGTAGAGTAAAATTCAAGAATGATCGGAAGAATATTTCCATGAAAGATATTTGGATGAAAGCTTAAATATCAAGGATATTCTACTAATTTCATGGAGTATAGAAGTCAAAGTTTTAACTTATTTGGGTATAATAAAGAATGGAATAACAAAAGAAATCACCATGCATGCGATAGGCCTTGCAGACGGAGTTATTCTAATGAGAATAATAAATAACGGAACCGGTCGGTGAAATTCACTGCAAGCATGGATGTTCCAATGAGAATCATAAAGATGGAACCGGATCGGTGTAAAAACACGAGATAGGATATTCCAGCGAGAATAATAAAGAGCGGAACCAGTCGGTGTAAAAACACATGCATGAGGATGTTCCAAGCGAGAATAATAAAGAGCGGAAACCAGTGGGTGTAAAACACACGAGCGAGGATGTTCCAGCAGAATAATAGAAGAATGTCACCAAGTATAGGGTAAACCACTTATACTGAGTTATTCAATGAGAATAATAAGCGATGGAATAACAACAGATTCTCTTCGTGAATAAGAAAGAATAACACCCTTTACATTTGGTAGGAGATTGAATCTGCGTGACGGTGTAGTAACAAAATACTCTTCTTCTTTCTCTCTTATTCTCTATACTTTCTCTCTATAGCTTGAATGAATTAAGTGAAAAATAATGAAGCCCTAGGCCTCTATTTATAGAAGATTTCTAGCTTAGCACCTTAGTGTGAAAAGTGAGTGGCTTGACGATTGGTTTGGCCTTTGTAATGTGAAACGACAAGTGGTTCGACGTACGGTAAAGGTAATTACTATTAACGAAGGTAAATACTATGTGACGAAGGTAAATACTATTCACAAGGGTAATTCTTATTGTGAAGGTAATTACTATCGATTGAAGGTAAATACTATTCACAAGGGTAATTACTATGGCCGAAGGTAATTATTATTGTGAAGGTAAATACTATTCACAAGGGTAATTACTATCGACGAAGGTAATTACTTATTGACGAAGGTAAATACTTATTGTGAAGAGACTCTTAGATGATGACATATGAGCCCCCATAAAATAATCAAACTTACCACAAATCATTTTTTTTCATCAACACATATTTAATCTTTCAACAATTATTAATCATTTATAACTTGTCGTCTCAATTATTGATTTAATACTATAACATATTATACGATGATAATCTTGTGACAATAATTGAATCAATAATATAAGAGATATGATCACGAAGAATTCACATGTAGCAATAATTGAGCATAATTTGAGTGACTTCTCACGTAAGCATCGATAATCAATCTGAGTGTAACTACTTACGAACTACGCCGTATTCATGTACTTTTACCACCGGGTAGTTCAGCGGTTTTAACGGTAACACCTCCGTAGTTATTTTTATAAAATATTTTTGTCGTTTTCTCAATCCGACAATAATTACATTATGGGGTCCACCAATGATTGAGCCGTTGCGACGAATATTCCCTAACAAAAAGAATATTCCCAGAACCAAACGAATATTTTATAACAACTTGCATACTTTGCAAAATTTATAAATATTACCCACAACTATAACATTATATCAAATTTATTCCATAATATTCAAAAATAATATTTATAGAAAAAATCATCTTTATTAAAAAGTTTGGGGTCTTACAACCTCCTTTCTTATGAAATTTAAGCCCTACCGAAATTAGAATGCGATACTGGTATGTCGAAGAGGTAAGGATACCTTGATTTCATTTGATTCTAACTCCCAAGTCATTTCTCAACATCGTGGTTCCTCCACAAAACTTTGACTTGAGGTATAACCTTGGAGCGTAGAATATGTTCTTCTTATCCAAAATTTGAACAGGAACCTCTTCATACGTCAAATCTTCCGCTATTTTCGTCCGGTTCTAACTTCGATAATATGGTTCGGGTCTTTCACATATTTACGTAACATAGATATGTGAAAAGCGTTATGAACACGAGACATATTTGGCGGTAAAAGCGAGTCTATAGGCCACAGTTCCTACTCGATCGAGGATTAAAAATGGACAGATGAATCGAGGGTTAAGTTTCCTCTCTTTCCAAATCTTGTAACTCCTTTCCATGGAGCGACTCTTAACAACACATGATCTCCTATATCGAATTCCACGTCCTTTCGATGAAGATCAAGATAACTCTTTATCGATTTTGTGAGGTTTTTATACGTTTGTCGGATCGTTTGAATCTTTTTAAAGTAGTCATACGTATCAACTCCGGTCCCAACAACGTTGCTTCACCCACCTCATCCCAAAGATATCTTGGAAGCGACACTTTCTTCCATACAACGCTTGAATGGAGCCATGCCGATACTTGCTTGATAAGCTGTTGTTGTAGGAAAACTCCACCAATGGTAAGAACTTGTCCCAACTCCCTTGAAATCAAGGACACGAGTCTTAATAGATCTTCAAGAGTTTGAATAGTCCTCTCCGATTGTCCAGGTAAAATCGAGGATGATATGCCGAAAGCTAAATCGTGAAGTACGTGCCCATAGCTTTTTGCAAACTAACCCAAAATCGTGAAGTGAATCTTGGGTCTCGATCGAAACTATGGATACCGGCAGATACCATGCGATCTTACAATCTCGTTTATGTACATACTGAGCAAGGCGTTCAAGTGTATAAGTTTCTCGTATCGGTAAGAAATGAGCGGACTTGGTCAACCTATCAACAATGACCCAAATCGCATCAATGCCTTGAGAAACCTTAGGAAGGCCGAGTAGCTTGAAATCCATGGTAATGTGCTCCCAC
The DNA here is from genome assembly GCA_020205615.1 of Panax quinquefolius. Classification (NCBI taxonomy): domain Eukaryota; kingdom Viridiplantae; phylum Streptophyta; class Magnoliopsida; order Apiales; family Araliaceae; genus Panax; species Panax quinquefolius. The sequence continues at coordinate 3,517,199 of CM035154.1, read as the reverse complement.
TTCCATTACGGAATTTCAAGTGGTTGCTGATGGACCTTTTGGTACTTGATGCTCCGCTTTAACTTCGTTGACAAGTTAGACACCTTGAGATAAAAGCAGCGCTCTCTCTCTTCATATTGCTTCCACCAAAATGTATGGCCGAATATCATGATACATTTTGGTACTCCCCGAGATGGATTGCAAATGGTGTGTTGTGTGCCTCCATCATGATATTATACTTTAAATCGTGGTCGTTAGGAACACAAAGTGCGGAGTTGACTCAAGTATATTCTTCTTCATCGATTCTTGCTTGGCGATAGCACCTTCTTGCACTTTCTTCTTCCTCATACGTATCGACTCCAGTCCGTAGCTTGAGCGACTTTAACTTTATCAATTAAAGTCGGTTCTACTCGTATACTCATTATCATCACATGCGTCCACAGAGTCTTTAATTCTATCTCCATCCTTTGCAAGTCACACAAAATGGGCCTTTGCGTTGACAATATCGCTTTTCGTGCTTGCATATGATTTTCTACTCAACGCGTCGCCTACCACGTTCGCTTTTTCGAGGATGGTATTGGATGGTATGATCATAATCTTTCAGCAGATTCAAGCCAACGTCGTTGTCGCGTGTTGAGTTCCTTTTGAGTGAAGAAATATTTGAGGCTTTTATGATCGTAAAGATCTCCACTTTCTCCCCATACAAGTAATGCCTCCAAATTTTAAGTGCTGAAGACAATATACCGCCAACTCTAGATCATGAGTAGGATAATTCCTCTCATATTCTTTGAGTTGTCATGAGGCATATCTTATTACTTTTCCATGTTGCATGAGAACACATCCCAACCCTTTGCCCGAAGCATCATGTAGATGACAAATCCCTCCGAGCAGATTGTATTGTCGAGCAGTCTTTGAAATAAGTCTCCTCTTGAGTTCTTGAAAACTCTTCTCACATTCTTCGCTCCAATAGAACTTTGTATCTTTCCAAAAGTCAATTTGAGTCGATGGAATAGCGATTCGAGAAAATCCTTCCACGAATCTCCGATAATAACCAATTAAGCAGAAAGCTACGTCTTGATCCTTCGATTTAGGTTGTTCCGACTTTGAATAGCTTTGATCTTTCTTTGGGTCAAACAGATATTCCATGACTTGATACCACGTGCCCAAGGAATGCTACTTCTTGACGAACTCGCATTTCTTCAACTTGGCATAAAGCTTATATTCACGAAGCTTTTGGAGTGTCGACCTCAAGTGTTGCTTATGATCTTCACGGCTTTTGGAATAAATAAGGATGTCATCAATAAAGCGACCACAAAGTGATCTAAATATTCCTTGAATACTCGGTTCATCATATCCATGAAGGCAAAGAGGAGCATTAGTCGATCCAAAGGACATGACTAGGAATTCATAATGCCGTGTCGAGTTACGGCGAGTCTTTGGAATGTCGTGGTTCTAATCTTCAATTGGTGATATCCGGAGCGAAGATCGATCTTTGAAAAGAATTTAGCTCCTTGCAATTGGTCAAAACAGGTCATCAATACGTGGCAATGGATACCTATTTTTGATGGTGGCGTGATTGACTCCCGATAATCAATACAAAGTCGCATACTCCCATCTTTCTTCTTCACGAATAGAGCGGAGCACCCCGAGGAGAAGTACTAGGACGAATAAAGCCGATGTCTAATAATTCCTGCAGTTGGGTCTTTAACTCCACGAAGTTCAATAGGAGCCATTCGATATGGGGCTTTGGAAATAGGTTTTGTCTGGGTTCAAGGTCGATACAAAATTCAATTTCACGCTGCCGGGGTAGGCGGGGAAGTTCTTGGGGAATACGTCGGAAATTTATTAACAATAGGAATATCGTTTAAAAGCGGCGTATTTTTATTTAAATACGTGACATGAGCTAAGAAAGCTTGACATCCGATTTTTTCAATAAGCGAATAGCTTTATGGCTTGACATGACCGTGATTGATTTTAATGGTTTGGTCGTTTGAATTAGCATAATAGGTTGATTAGGAATATGAAAGCTAACAACCTTACGAAAACAATCAATTTTTGCATGATAAGTAGTTAACCAATCAATCCTAGAATCACGTCAAATGCAAGTATTTTTAATGAAATAAGATCGACGGGTAATGTGAGGGTACCGATTTGAACCAAACAAGACTTATAAGCGAGTGGATGTAATGAAGGTTTCTCCCAGCGGAGTTTCCACAGATAAGTCAAAGTCTAATTTCTCGGAGTCAATTTAATCGATGGCGCAAGTAGTAGGAGAAATAAAAGAATGGGTAGAACCAGGTATCAAATAAAGTATAGACTTCATTAGAGTTTATGATAAGCTTACCGTGATGACCTCATTCGGATTCCTTGCTCTTTGGGAGGTCACAACAAATGCTCTCCCTTGCACTTCTAGGTTTTGAATTTTACGGGATGGCCTTTGGTGCCTCCATCCTAGCATGAAATTGTCTTGATGAAACGACAAAATCGAGCTAAGTGACCTTCTCTTCCACAATTATAACATGCTTTGGATGGCATGGCCATGATTTGGTGATGTGTCCCTCTCCTCCGCATTTGAAGCATATGATAGGTGGTCTTTCTCCTTCCTTAACAATGGGTCTTTGGTCTTTGACGTCTTTCCATCATTGTTGAATCTCCTTTTCTTGAAATGTCCATTCTTATTGTTTTGTACGATTACCACCACCAAGTGGTTACCATATCCGGCACGTTGATTCCCTCACGCTTGTTGTCACCGCCTCGATGACTATTCTCATTGGTATTATAATTTTCTTTTACTCTCTCTTTTAGTTGCGTTGACTCATTATCGCGCTCCACTAATCGAGCCCTATTTACAACATCGAATACTGAAACACGGTTTATGAGAAATAAGATGTTGACGTATCTCGACGCTTCAAACCTCTTAAAAACATTCGCGCCATTCTCTCTTCATTATCCACCAAGTGGGATATAAACAAGTGATAACTCCGCAAATTTTGCCTCGTGTTATTGACACGGTCATATTGTTTTGTTCAACTTGATAAACTCCACCTCCTTCATGTGGCGAATACTTTCGGGAAAGTATTTGTCGTTGAACGACTCTGGAACTTCTCCCAAGATATCTTGATGCAAATTTGGTTGAGTACGTTTCTGGAATTCCCACCGATGAATCCGCCTCCCCCACGCAACATAAAGGCGTGAAGGAACCTTTGCTCCTCGGAGCATCCCAAGACATCAAATATCTTGGTAATCTGCTTTATCCATGCTTCCGCTTGAAGTGGTTTTGGCTCTCCCTTAAACTCCGGTTGGTCTAGCTCCTTAAATTGTTTAGCGGTGTGACCTTGAGAGTTTTTCCGTGTTTCCACCTACGTTTTTGGACGAGAGTCGCTCTCACTTTCTTTGTTGTATAAATTGCATAAAGCCTCTGAACATTTGATCATTCGTCATTTTGGTCGGTGTTGTTGTTTTGCATGAGGATTATCGCCTTCACGATGCACATTATCACGATTATTGATATGTGGTGAATCAACAATCGTCGCTGCGCTCCATTGCTATTCTCAACTTTCTCGGATGTCATTTTTCGAATCTTGCCCACAAAACAAAAGGTTAATTGACGTGTAACAAATTATCCCTATCTTACGACCAACCAATAAAATATCACATAAACTTAGGTAGGTCATACTAGCGAAGGTATTCCCGTCTCTCCCCTCTAGTACTATTCTCACATCTTAGCAGGATCATATCCTAAGCTCGATACTCAACTGTGGCGCCCCAAAATTAGGTATACATCACCCATCTTGGGTCGACACTTACATGTAGTCTGAAATTTAAAAACAACTTATTAACATAAGCGTGCGTGTATAATACGACATAAAGCGTGAGTTTAAATACAAATATAAATCTACTAGATATTATACAAACTCAAATAAAAAGTCCTCATTACTGATTATTATCACACTATTTTACGAGAATATTGAGGACTACTAATGCTATCTTCAGGACCATCACTCGTTTCCCAGACTCGTCCCGGCTATATTATCATTTCAAGAGAAAACGGTGAAAAGAAAGGGTGAGCTCAACTAGCCCAAAGAAGAAATATTATGACTAAGATAATGCGAGAATAAATTATCAATAGTCTTGATAATGTTAAACCGATAAAATACAATAGACAACCGGTTTAAGCTGCGGTACGGAATATGAAATCCATTAAAAAGTCAAGTAGAAAATAAAGTCTACTATCTTTTAGGTTTTAAAGGTTTTTCATCATCGTTTATAATTTGAGACTCGACTTTAATAAATATTTCACATCATCGAATCACCCCCGCACTACGGCCGAGGATATTCTTTAGTATCACGACCACAATTATTCATGCACTACGGGCAAGAATATTTGTGTATTCATTAATGGTCATGATCATGCCAACAATCGTCCATCAATGCACTACTACCTTTCGAGGATTTTTATCACATCATTTGTAACATTACGGTCGTGATTACTTAGAATAGTCTCTGGTCATAATCATACCAAGTCCATCATACTGCACTACGGTGCCACAGATGACAAAAAAAAAAAATATAAACATGAGGATGATGACAATGATATAAGAATTCAATAAAATAAGTTCAAGAATTATTTTATCCGGGAATTATTAACGTCAAATTGTCAACATGATTCTTTTGTAGAGTAAAATTCAAGAATGATCGGAAGAATATTTCCATGAAAAGATCTTTGGATGAAACGCAAATATCGAGGATATTCTACTAATTTCATGGAGTATAGAAGTCAAAGTTTTAACCAATTTGGGTATAATAAAGAATGGAATAACAAAAGAAATCACCGTAAATGCGATAGGCCATGCAGAACGAGTTATTCCAGCGAAGAATAATAAATAACGGAACGGTCGGGTGAAATTCACACCAAGCGAGGATGTTCCAACAGAATCATAAAGATGGAACCGAGATCCGGTGTAAAACACACGATAGGATATTCCAAATGAATAAAAAAAGCGGAAGGAAGTCAGGTGTAAAACACATGCATGAGGATGTTCCAATGAGAATAATAAAAAAGCGGAACCAGTCCGGTGTAAAACACTGCATGCAGGATGTTCCAACGAGAATAATAAAAAGCGGAACCAGTGGGTGTAAAACACATGCAGCGAGGATGTTCCAATGAGAATAATAGAAGAATGTCACCAAGTATAGGGTAAACCACTTATACTGAGTTATTCCAATGAATAATAAGCGATGGAATAACAACGATTCTCTTCATGAATAAGAAAGAATAACACCTTTACATTTGGTAGGAGATTGAATCACTGGCGATGTAGTAACAAAATACTCTTCTTCTTTCTCTTATTTCTCTATACTTTCTCTCTATAGCTTGAATGAATTAAGTGAAAATAATGAAGCCCTCAGCCTCTATTTATAGAAGATTTCTAGCTTAAGACTCTTAGTGTGAAAAAGCAAGAGTGGCTTGAATTGGGTTTGGCGCTTTGTAATGTAAAAGCGACAAGTGGTTCGACGTCGGTAAAGTAGGTAATTACTATTAACGAAGGTAAATACTATTCGACGAAGGTAAATACTATTCACAAGGGTAATTACTATATTGTGAAGGTAATTACTATTATTTGAAGGTAAATACTATTCACAAGGGTAATTACTATCGTGAAGGTAATTATTATCGACGAAGGTAAATACTATTCACAAGGGTAATTACTATTGACGAAGGTAATTACTTATGACGAAGGTAAATCTTATCGTGAAGAGACTCTTAGATGATGACATATGAGCCCCCGTAAAATAATCAAACTTACCACAAATCATTTTTTTTTTCATCAACACATATTTAATCTTTCAACAATTATTAATCATTTATAACTTGTCGTCTCAATTATTGATTTAATCTTTATAACATATTATCTGACGGATGATCTTGTGACAATAATTGAATCAATAATATAAGAGATATGATCAAAGAATTATCGTAGTAATAATTGAAAGCATAAATTTGAGTGACTTCTCACGTAAGCATCAATAATCAATACCTGTGTGCTACTGCAACTACGCTGGCGTATTATTCTTTTACTTTTACCACCGGGTAGTTCAGCGGTTTTAACAGGTAACACCTCCGTAGTTATTTTTATAAAATATTTTTTGTCATTTTTCTCAATCCAAACAATAATTACATTGCTGGGGTCCACCAATGATTGAGCCATTGTACGAATATTCCCTAACAAAAGAATATTCCCGGACCAAACGAATATTTTATAACAACTTGCATACTTTGCAAAATTTATAAATATTACCCACAACTATAACATTATATCAAATTTATTCCATAATATTCAAAAATAATATTTATAGAAAAATTCATCTTTATTAAAAATTTGGGGTCTTACAAGTATTTTTGTTGCAATAAATGTTTAAAACATGTTAAACATGTCATTGGACCCCATTTATTTTGAAATTTGATTATAGCACGTAAAATCGCCCGTTTGTGGATTTCGGTCGATTTCATTTGGAATTTGGAAAAACTTTCTTCTGCAAAGTTGTAGAGAATTGAATTTCCTATAAAAACTCATGAGATTCGAATTTTCTGATGAAAGGGCTATTTATTATGAATTATTGAAGCTCGAAGTTCGAAATAATTAATTTTTGGAAGTTTTAATTGTTTTATTTAAGAAAAACGTTTTTTGCAATCCCACATGTGATACAAATGTGCTGAATTCAGTTGGTCTAAGGTGGGCTTGAATTTGTTTAATTATATTATTATTTTATTAAATTTTCGCTTTTGGTGTTCTAAAGATTTTCCTATAAATAGGGTCTTAGGTTAGAATTGAAAATCACACCGAAGCTCAAGTTTTCTCTCTATATTATCGGCGTATTCTTGTGAGTATTTTGAGTATACTTTGAGTATTGCTAGGCGGTGCAAGTTCCTTCAAAGACTTATACCCTAGATTCTAGCTAAATCTTGATCTTTCGAGGTAAGGAATATTATTTTTTGTAATGATATTATTTCTTGAAGATCATTATCTTTGAAATGTTGATCTGAAGTTTTTATCAAATTTGGAACTTTTTCATGTCGGGGGTTACTATTCATGAGTTCTTATTCACGAGTTACTTATTCACGAGTTCTTATTCACTAAGTCTTATTACGTAAGCGTGAAGATGTTTTTGTGGAATTTCTATCTTTTGGTGTCGGAGTTCTTATTCACATATACCTAAGACTATTCACGTGATCTGAGACTATTCACGATACTGACTTATTCATACCTAAAAAATAAAATTTCTTCTTTTCGTCAAAACATCTATTCTCGGATACTAACTCGATTGTATCCATGTTTTGATCATTCTTGAATTTTACACCACTATGATTATTTTTGAGGTATTTTTGGGCGTGGATAAAACCAAGACAATTCTTAATCCTTAATCCTTGTCATTTTGTTTCTTTGGATTCGTTTCTTTAAAAAATATTTTCATCATCCTCGGTCTTAAATGATGATATTATGGAATATCTTTGGCACAGTAGTGCAAAGATGAATGATTTCTTAAAGAAATATCTTCGCCTTTGTAGTGCAAAAGATGAATGATTTTGAAGAATATCTTTGGCCCGTAGTCAAAGATGAGCAGTGTTTAAATGAACATGACCCAGTGATGAATATCTTTGGCACGTAGTGCAAAGATGAATATTTGATTCAGATGTATATTGATTGATGTTCTGGGGGATAAAAGATGAGCGATGAACTTTTAAATTCATACATAGAAGATAGTAGTTTGCATTCTCTACTTAACTCTTCTAATGAATTATTATTTCATTGCGAATCTTGATTTAAAATTTGTTGTCTATTGTATTCTATTATATTTTTCCTGTTGAAGACTAACGATAATTTGTTGTATATTATCTTAGTCATAATATTCTTTCTTGAGCTAGTTGAGCTCACCCTTTTCCTTTTTGTTCCATTTTTCTCGTGGAGGCGAGAATATAGCGAGTGCAGTCGGGTATGGAATGAAGGTTTTAGAAAGGATTGTTTAGTAGTCCTCACCATTTTGTAAAATAATGTATCAATAAATGTGATGAGGATTTATTTGAGTATAGATATTATCAGAAGATAATATTTGTATTCAAACTCACAGCTTTTCTTGTTGTAATAATAAAGTTGTAGTTGTTTACATGCCATGTATTGACAATTTCAGAATAGGTGATGTATACCTATTTTGGGGGCGTCACAGTTGGTATCGAGCTTAGGGATATGATCTCTGGCGGAGATCGGGAATAGAACTAGGAGGGAGAGGCGAGTAAATCCTTCGCTAAAGTGTGTCCTACCTAAGCTTATTTGTTAGTTGGTCGAAGATATAGGGATATTATGTGATATATTGATTTCCTTAATTAACCCTTGTTTTACGATGATTTGAGAATGTCGATCGAGAATATTAACAATGGAAATGAGACCGAGTGGAGATGCTCAGACTCACCAACGAGGAGAGCGCGTGCAACAAATTTAGCAATGTTCCTCCTGTGAACAACACCATTGAAGCGAGATGATGAGCGAGGGGATGTTTAGAAGTTTTTGCGATTCATGCAAAATCGCACGAGGAGACTCGTGTTCAAAATCTGAGGAGGAAATGATAGCAATTCACGGGTTGTCACAACCAAGCAGATTCAAAGAGTTGGGACCACGAATTTAAGGGAAGCGAGATCCGATCATGGCGGAAACATGGGTCAAGCAAATTACTAAGATATTCGATGTCTTGGGATGCGGCGGAGAACAGAAGGTTCCATTCGCCACCTTTATGTTCCGTGGGCGAGGCGTACTCTTGGTGGAATGCGTAAGCGTACTCCATCCAACCCGCACTCAAAGATGTCTTGGGAGACGTTTGAGAAGCTATTTAATGACAAATACTTTCCCGAAAGTGTTCGCTATACGTATGAAGGAAGTGGAGTTCATCGATTGGAACAAAACAACATGGCGGTGTCTCGATGACGAGGCAAAGTTTGCGAGTTATCCAGTTTGCACCTCATTTGGTGGAGAATGAGGAACGTATGACGCGGATGTTTCTTAGAGGTTTGAAACCGGCGATACGTCAAGATCTCATTTCTCATAAATTTTCTCTTTATTCGGATGTTGTAGAAATGTGGCTCAATTATTAGAAGCGAGATAACGATGCGGTCAATTGAGGGACCACACTGAGGATCGTACCGGAGATAGCGGTCAGCGTAATAATGATAACCCGGCGGAGAAAGAAAGCAGAGACGGACAAAAATGGTTACCACTACGGTGGTAATCATGGCCATGAAAATAGAAGAAGCGAGTCGGAGGAGATTTTAAAAGAGGAGATTTAACGAACGTACTATGTGAAGATGACAAAGGCTTACAAAGAATCGGTTCTAAGGGAGGAGAACGACCACCCATTATATGCTACAAATCTGAAAAAGAGGACATATCATTCAAAGCGCCCACAACGATTCAAGGTATGCTATAATTGTGGAAAGGAAGGACATATCGCTCGAGATTAGACGATGAAGCGAAACCTAGTTCAATGAGGGACGGTGACTCAAAAGATCTGTCCCCGAAAAAGTCAAAGTCAACGATTCCGGAAGAGCGTTTGTTGATCGGTCATAATGCGAGGAACCCAAACGAGGTTATCACGGGTAAATTTATTTATAAATTCTTGCGAAGTTTATACCTTACTTGATATCTGGGTCTTTACCCATTTATTTATCTCTCTGCATGTGCTCAACGTTTAAACTTGACTCAGGAGAAATTAGACTTTGACCTATCTGTGGAAACTCGTTTGGAGAAACTTTCATCACATCCACCATTTATAAATCTTGTTTGATTCAAGTTGGCACCATTACCTTTACACTGTTGACCTTATCTCTTTAAAGATACTTGCTTTTGATGTGATTTTAGGGATTGATTGGTTAACTACTCATCATGCCAAAATTGATTGTTTTCGTAAGGTTGTTAGTTTTCATATTCCTAACCAACCTGTTTATGCTAATTCAACAACTAAACCATTAAAATCGATCATCGTCATATCTAATCATAAAGCTATTCGTTTATTAAAAAGCGGATGTCAAGCTTTCTTAGCCCATGTTATGGATTTGAATAAAGACACGTCAAATTTGAATAATATTCTGTTGTTATTGACTTTCCGACGTATTTCAGAAGAACTTCCGGTCTACCCCGTAACGTGAAGTTGAATTCTTTATTGATCTTGAACACGTACAAAGCCCATTTCTAAAACCCCATATCGAATGGCTCTATTGAACTTGAGGAGTTAAAGGTCCAACTACGTGAATTGTTGGACATCCGGTTTCATTCGCCCTAGTACATCTCCTTGGGGTGCTCTGTTTTATTTGTAAAAAGAAGAAAAGCGGGAGTATGCGACTTTGTATTGACTATCGGGAATTGAACCATGTCACCATCAAGAATAGGTATCCTCACCTCGTATTGATGACTTGTTTGACCGATTCTGAGGGCACAATTCTTTTCAAAAATTGATCTTTGTGGCGATGTCTGAAAATGACATCCGAGAATGTTGAGAATAAGAATGGAGCTTGAGCGATCGTTGATTCACCACATATCAATAATCAGGATAATGTGCATCGAAGGCGACAATCCTCTCACAAACAACAACACCGACCAAATGATGAATGATCAAATGTTAGGAGGCTTTATGCAATTTATGCAACAAAGAAAGTAGGCAACTCTGTCCCAAAGCGTGGGTGGAAACACGAAAAACTCTCGAGGCGGTCACCGCTAAACAATTCAAGGAGCTGGGACCACGGAGTTTAAGGAGAGCCAAAACCACTTCGGCGGAAGCATGGATAAAGCAGATTACCAAGATATTTGATGTCTTGGGATGCTCCGAGGAGCAAAAGGTTCCCTTGCCACCTTTATGTTCTTGCGAGAAGCAGATTCTTTGGTGGGGAATCGGTAAAAAACGTACTCAACCTCTTTCAGATGAAGATATCTTGGGAGAAGTTCCAGAGTCGTTCAACGACAAATACTTTCCTGAAAGTATTCGCCACATGAAGGAGGTGGACTTTATCAAGTTGGAACAAAATAATATGACCGTATCGCAATACGAGGCAAAATTTGTGGAGTTCTCACGATTTGTGTCCCACTTGGTGGATAATGAAGAAAGAATGGCGCGAATGTTTTTAAGAGGTTTGAAGTCGGAGATACGTCAACATCTTATTTCTCATAAACTGTGTTTGTATTCAGATGTTGTAAATAGGGCTCAGTTAGTGGAGCGCGATAACGAGTCAACTTAACTAAAAGAGAGCGGTAAGCAAAATTATAATACCAAATGAGTAGTCATCGAAGCGGTGACAACAAGCGTGGAGGGAATCAACGGGCCGAGATATGGTAACCACGCCGGTGGTAATCGAGGCCAAACCAATAAGAATGGACATTTAAAGAAGCGGAGATTCAACAATGATGGAAAGACGTCAAAGACCAAAGACCCATTGTTAAGGAAGGAGAAAGACCACCCATCATATGCTTCAAATGCGAGGAGAGGGACACATCGATCCAAAGCTGCGCCATGTCAGTCAAAGCATGTTATAATTGTGGAAGAGAAGGTCACTTAGCTCGATTTTGTCGCCATCAAGACAAATTCAACTAGGATGGAGGCACCAAAGTCATTCCCGGAAAAAGTCAAACCTAGTCTGCAAGGAGAGAGCGTTTGTTGTGACCTCCCAGAGAGCAAGGAACCCGAATGAGGTCATCACGGGTAAGCTTATCATAAACTCTAATGAAGTCTATACTTTATTTGATACCGGTTCTACCCATTCTTTTATTTCTCTACTTGCGTTCATCGATTAAATTTGACCGAGAAATTAGACTTTGACTTATCTGTGGAAACTCCGTTGGGAGAAACCTTCATTACATCCATCGTTTATAAGTCTTGTTTGGTTCAAATCGGTACCTCACATTACCTCGTCGATCTTATTTCATTAAAAATACTTGCATTTGACGTGATTCTGTGGATTGATTGGTTAACTACTTATCATGCAAAATTGATTGTTTTCGTAAGGTTGTTAGCTTTCATATTCCTAATCAACCTATTATGCTAATTCAAACGACCAAACCATTAAAATCAATCACGGTCATTTCAAGCCATAAAGCTATTCGTTTATTGAAAAACGGATGTCAAGCTTTCTTAGCTCATGTCACTGATTTAAACAAAAATACGTCAATTTTGAACGATATTTTTATTGTTAATAAATTTCCGACGTATTCCCTCAAGAACTTCACCGCCTACCCCGGAGCGTGAAATTGAATTTTGTATCGACCTTGAACCCGAGACAAAACCTATTTCCAAAGCCCCATATCGAATGGCTCTATTGAACTTCGTGGAGTTAAAGACCCAATGCAGGAATTGTTAGACATTGGCTTTATTCGTCCTAGTACTTCTCCTTGGGTGCTCCTCATTCTATTCGTGAAGAAGAAAGATGGGAGTATGCGACTTTGTATTGATTATCGGGAGTTGAATCACGCCACCATCAAAAATAGGTATCCATTGCCACGTATTGATGACTGTTTGACCAGATTGCAAGGAGCCAAATTCTTTTCAAAGATCGATCTTCGTTAGGATATCACCAATTGAAGATTTAAACCCGGTGACATTCCAAAGACGGCGCTTAAACTCGATGCGGGCATTATGAATTCTCTAGTCATGTCCTTTGGATCGACTAATGCTCCTCGCCGCCTTCATGGATATGATGAACCGAGTATTCAAGGAATATTTAGATCACTTTGTGGTCGTCTTTATTGATGACATCCTTATTTATTCCAAAAGCCGTGAAGATCACGAAAGCAACACTTGAGGTCGACACTCCAAAAGCTTCGTGAATATAAGCTTTATGCAAGTTGAAGAAAATGCAAGTTCGGCGAAGAAGTAGCATTCCTTGGGCACGTGGTATCAAGTCATGGAATATCATTGACCAAAGAAAGATTGAAGCTATTCAAAGCCGGGAACAACCTAAATCGATGATATCAAGCACGTAACTTTCTCGGTTTAATGGTTATTATCTGAGATTCGTGGAAGGATTTTCTCGAATCGCTACTCCATCGACTCGGTGACTCGTAAAAGATACAAAGTTCGGTTGGAGCGAAGAATGTGAGAGGAGTTTTCAAGAACTCAAGAGGAGACTTATTTCAAAGACTGCTCGACAATACCATCCGGCTCGGAGGATTTGTCATCTACTGATGATGCTTGAAGCAAAAGGTTGGGATGTGTTCTTGTAAGACCGAAATTTTTTTTAAATAAAAAGGAATTTCCTTTATTTATTATTTTGAAATAGTAAGGGTTGATTTGATTAATGTGGATAGTTAAGGGTTAAATACGCAAATATTTCAAAATAAGCAAGTGGTTATAAAATATTCATTTTGTCGGGAATATTCGTTTGGTCGTGGAATATTAAATGCATCGTTGGGAATATTCGTATGACGGCCAGTAGCGACCATGTGTGGGCCCCATAACGGAAAGCGATTGGATGAAGAAAACGACAAATATAAGTTGGTTAAAAATAACTTGGCGTAGTTATTACCAGTAAGATCTGTTGGAATACCCGGTGGTTAAAATACAAAGAATGTCTGGCGTGGTTACAAGCGAAGACACCGGTATTACAACGATTGTTGAATTATTGATCCTTACGTAAGAAGGCACTACTCAATAATTTTTACAAGAGTTCTTGTTCAATATTTTATTTTATTGATTCAATAATTCTTTGCGTTGATATTTTATATTATTGTTGTTCAATAATTGTCACGCACATTATCTCCATTATCGGATCAATAATTCATATTATTTAAATAATATTATTAGATAGCATTATTGGCAATGTCTAGAAAGTTACATCAAGGAGAGGTTTGGTCACCTAATTCGGCGCCAAGAAGGAGAAATCCTTATCGGAAAGCCCCTCTTCCAGGAACTACCTGGTTGTCATAATTGTGATTACGTAATATTATTTGTGAATAATTAATTATTGATTCATATGATAAAGAAATATTTATTTTATGTGGATATAAATGATGGATTTATTTATGTGGTTATAAATGAAGAAATTATTGTTGAGGTGTTTTATCAAGATTTTACAGATTGGAGGTATTAAAAATTAAATCGGGGTTTTGAGATATATCATGGGATTATAATTTTTAATCCAAACCGTTGGATTGTGGTAATTTTTGGGTATGTTATACATACATAAGTTGAGTATATGTCCACAAATTTTGAACCGTTAAAATGCACGAATGATTTGTTATGAATTTTAAGAGGTGTCTCGATTCTAAATTAGGGTTATAATTGATTTTGGTGGAAAATTCTAGAATTGAGTGGGCCCCACTTGTGGTTGGTGAAGAAATGTGCTGAATTTTATTTCAAATGTGGTGGGTGGCAATAGTAGCGAGGTAAAGCCATCGGTAGTGGTCAAGTTCGCCTTGGTACGGCTAACATTTTCCTATAAATAGAGGGCTAAGTTAGAATTGAAAATCACACCGTAAACAAAGTTTTTCTCTTTCTCTCTATATTATTGAGCATATTTTGTGAGTATTTAGATACTTTGAGAGTTCTTTGTTAAAGACAAGTTTCATTCAAAGATCACTTGAACCTTTCCTTCCAAGAAATCTTGATTCTTCGAGGTAAGGGATATTATTTTTTTTCGTAATGATATTATTTCTTCAATATCATTATGTTGAAATGTTGATCTGAAGTTTTTATCAAATTTGGAACTTTTTCATGTTAGTTACTTATTCATGAGTTACTATTCACGAAGTTACTATTCACGAGTTACTATTCACGAGTTACTATTCATTTAGTACTATTCATGTAAGCGTGAAGATGTTTTTTGTGGAATTTCTATCTTTTGGTGTCGGATTTTATTATTCACGATATCTGAAGATTATTCACGATACTCAAGACTATTCACGATATCAAGACTATTCACCAAAAAAATAAAATTTCTTCTTTTGTTCAAAACATCTATTTTGGATATTAGCTTTGATTGTATCCATGTTTTGATCATTCTCGAATTTTACACCACTCGTGATTATTTTTGGGGTATTGTTGGACATGGATAAAAAAGTACTAATCCTTAATCCTTAATCCTTGTCATTTTGTTTCACTTGGATTCGTTCTTTAAAAATATTTTTCATCATCCTCGCCTTAAATGATGATATTATTGAATATCTTTGGCTTCAGTAAGTGCAAAGATGAATGATTTTCAAGAATATCTTTGGCCCGTAGTGCAAAGATGAGCAGTGTTGAGATGAATAATACGATCGATCGATTAATATCTTTGGCCCGTAGTGCAAAGATGACGAATGTGTTTAAATGAACACGATTAATCGATGAATATCTTTGGCTCAGAGTGCAAAGATGAATATTTGATTCCGGATGTATATTGATTGTTGTTACTGAGGGATAAAAGATAGACGATGAACTTTTAAATTCATACATGTAAGATAGTAGTTTGCATTCTCTACTTAACTCTTCTAATGAATTATTATTTTTCATGTAATATTGATTGAAAATTTGTTGTCTATCAGATTCTATTAAATTTTTCCTCGTTGAAGACTAACGATAATTTGTTGTATATTATCTTAGTCATAATATTCTTTCTTGAGCTAGTTGAGCTCACCCTTTTCCTTTTTGTTCCATTCTTTCGGAGGCGAGAATATAAGCGAGTACGTAGTCGGGGTATGGAATGAAGGTTTTAGAAAGGATTGTTTAGTAGTCCTCACCATTTTTGTAAAATAATGTATCAATAAATGTGATGAGGATTTATGTGAGTATAAATATTGTAAGTAGATAATATTTGTATTTAAACTCACGATTTTATTGTTGTGATAATAAAGTTGTAGTTGTTTTCGTATACCATGTATTTGGCGACTTCTCGAGAATGGGTTGGGTGGAATGGACCTATTTTGGGGTCGTCACGGTTGGTATCGAGAGCTTAGGATATGATCTCATGGCGGAGATCGGGGAATAGAACTAGAGAGGGAGAGACAAGTAAATCCTTTCGCTAAGTGTGTCCTACCTAAGCTTATTTGTTAGTTGGTCAAGATATAGGATATTATGTGATATATTGATTTCCTTAATTAACCCTTGTTTTATGACGATGATTTGAGAATGTCGATCGAGAATATTAACAATGGAGTAAATGAGACCGTGGAGATGCTGCATTTCACCAACGAGAGAACGTGCAACAGTCGGCAATGTTCCTCCCGTGAACAACACCATCGAAAGCAGATGATGATGAACGAGGGATGTTTAGAAGCTTTTTGCGTTCATGCAAAATCGCACGAGGAGACTCGTGTTCAAAATACAGGAGGAAATGATAGCAATTCACGGGTTGTCACAAACAAGCAGTTCAAAGAGTTGGGACCACCGAATTTAAGGAAAGCCGATCCGATCGTGGCGGAAACATGGGTCAAGCAAATTACCAAGATATTCGATGTCTTGGGATGCACGGAGGAACAGAAGGTTCCATTCGCCACCTTTATGTTCCGTGGCGAAGGCAGACATCGGTGGGAGTCTCGTGAAGCGTACCCATCCAAACCGCACTCAAAGATGTCTTGGGAGACGTTTCAGAGACTATTTAATGACAAATACTTTCCGAAAGTGTTCACATATGAAGGAAGTGGAGTTCATCGATTAGAGCAAAACAACATGACGGTGTCTCAAGACGAGGCAAAGTTTGCAGAGTTATCCGAGTTTGCACCTCATTTGGTGGAGAATGAGGAACGTATGACGCGGATGTTTCTTAGAGGTTTGAAACCCGCATACGCCAAGATCTCATTTCTCATAAACTTTCTCTTTATTCAGATATGTTGTAACAGGCTCAATTATTAGAGCGAGATAACGAGTACTACCAACCGAGGACCATAACCAGGATCGTACCGTAGATAAAGTCAGCAGTAATAATGATAACTGCGGAGAAAGAAACAGACGGACAAAATGGTAACCACTCTGGTGGTAATCATGGTCATGAAAATGTAAGAAGCGAGTCGGAGGAGATTTTAAAAGAGGAGATTTAACAACGACTATGTGAAGACGACAGTCTGCGGCAAGAAGAATCGGTTCTAAGGGAGGAGAACGACCACCCCGGGCCATATGCTACAAATGCGGAAAAGAGGGACATATCACCAAATCAAGCGCCTACAACATTCAAGGTATGCTATAGTTGTGGAAAGGAAGGACATATCGCCGAGATCAGACAAGAAGCGAAACCTAGTTCAATGGGACGGTGACTCAAAAAGATCGTCCCGTAAAAGTCAAAGTCAACGATTAAGGAAGAGCGTTTGTTGTGACCGGTCATAATGCGAGAACCCAAACGAGGTGATCACGGTAAGTTATTTATAAATTCTTGCGAAGTTTATACCTTACTTGATCATTGGTGCTACCCATTCATTTATCTCTCCCGCTTGTGCTCAACGCTTAAACTGACTCAGGAGAAATTAGACTTTGACCTATCTCGTGGAAACTCCGTTAGAGAAACTTTCATCACATCCATCTATTTATAAATCTTGTTTGATTCAAGTTGGCACCATTACCTTACCGTTGACCTTATCTCTTTAAAGATACTTGCTTTTGATGTGATTTTAGGGATTTATTGGTTAACTACTCATCATGCCAAAATTGATTGTTTTCGTAAGGTTGTTAGTTTTCATATTCCTAACCAAACTCGTCAGACGTAATTCAAGCAACTAAACCATTAAAATCAATCACCCGTCATATCTAATCATAAAGCTATTCGCTTATTAAAAAACGGATGTCAAGCTTTCTTAGCCCATGTTATGGATTTGAATAAAGACACGCCAAATTTGAATAATATTCCTGTTGTTATCGACTTTTCCGACGATTTCGAAGAACTTCCTGGCCTACCCCGTAACGTGAAGTTGAATTCTTTATTGATCTTGAACTCGGTACAAAGCCCATTTCTAAAACCCCATATCGAATGGCTCTCTATTGAACTTCAGGGAGTTAAAGGTCCAACTACGTGAATTGTTGGACATCGGTTTCATCTGGCCCCAAGACATCTCCTGGGGTGCTCCTGTTTTTATTCAGTAAAGAAAAAAGACGGAGTATGCGATTTTGTATTGACTATCGGGGAATTGAACCATGTCACCATCAAGAATAGGTATCCTCTACCTCGTATTGATGACTTGTTTGACCAATTGCAAGGCACAATTCTTTTCAAAAATCGATCTTCGCTCGGATATCATCGGTCAAGATTAATCGAGGATATTCCAAAGACCGCCTTCGTAACTCTCGGTATGGGCATTATGAATTTTAGTCATGTCTTTCGGACTAACTAATGCTCTCGCGGCTTTCATGGATATGATGAACCGAGTATTCAAGGAATATTTCGATCAATTCGTTGTTGTTTTTATTGATGACATCCTTATATATTCCAAAAGTCGTGAAGATCATGAGCACCATTTGAAGTCGGTACTCCAAAGGCTTCGTGAAAACCAACTTATATGCCAAATTGAAGAAATGCGAGTTCGGCTTGAGGAAGTAGCATTTCTTGGGCATGCGGTGTCAAAACATGGAGTATCCGTTGATCCCGCCAAGATTCAAGCAATACAAAGTTGGGAGCAACCAAGTTCGGTGATCAAGCACGTAGCTTTTTGGGCTTAATTTGGTTATTATTCTGAGATTCGTGGAAGGGTTTTCTAATCGCTACTCCATTAACTCCGCCTAACCTAAGGATACAAAATTGCTTGGAGTGAAGAATGCGAGAAGAGTTTCCAAGAGCTTAAGAGGAGACTTATTTCAAGACTGTTTCTAACAATACCATCCGGTTCGGATGGATTTGTTATCTCATGACGATGCTTGTGCAAAGGGTTAGGATGTGTTCTCATGCAACGTGGGAAAGTCATAGCCTATGCCTCGCGACAACTTAAAGAGTATGAGAGGAATTATCCTACTCATGATCTAGAGTTAGCAAAGCAATGCTTTTCGCTTAAAGATATGGAGGCACTATCTATATGGGGAGAAAGTGGAGATATATTCGCACCATAAAAGCCTTAAATATTTCTTCACTCAAAAGAACTCAACACGCGGCAAATGACGCTGGCTCGAGCTATCGAAAGACTACGACCACACTATTCAATACCATCCCGGTAAAGTTTAACGTGGTAGGCCGACGATCGAAGGTAAGATCATACGCGGAACGAAAGCGATGATGTCAGTAGTATACGACAGAGCCAACTTTAATAGAAAAAGTTAAGGTTGCTCAAGCCACCAACCTTGAAATGATGCGTATGAAGAAGAAAGTACAAGAAGGAGCTATTCCTAAGCTTAGAATCGATGAAGAAGGAATACTTTGAGTCCACTCTAGACTTTCAGGTTCCTAACGACTCGATTTGAAGTACAAGATTATGATGGAGGCACAACACGCCATTTGCAATCCATCCCGGAAGTACTAAAATGTATCGTGATCTTCGACATACATTTTGGTGGAACAATACGAAGAGAGAGATTGCAAAGTTTATCTCGATGTGTTTAACTTGCCAACGTAAAGGCGAGTATCTTGTACCTAAGGGTCCGTTGCAACCACTTGAGATTAGGAATGGAAGTGGGAACACATTACTATGGATTTCGTTATGGGTCTTCCTACGGTTTTCAAGGCATCAATGCTATTTGGGTTATTGTTGATAGATTAACCAAGTCCGCTTCATTTCTTGCGACACGGAGACTTATTCCTTGAACGCCTTGCTAGTATGTGACGTGAATGAGATTGTGAGGTTGCATGGCATGCCCAGTATCCATAGTTTCGGATCGTGACCCAAGATTCACTTCAAGATTTTGGGTTAGCTTGCAAAAAGCTATGGGCACGGATTTACGATTTAGTTCTAAAGATACCATCCCCAAACTGGACGGACAATCGAGAGGACTATTCAAACTCTTGAAGATTTATTAAGACTCGTGTCCTAGACTTCAAGGGCGTTGGGATAAGTATTTACCATGGTGGAATTCTCTTACAACAACAAAGCTTATCGTGCAAGTATAGGTGTGGCTCCATTCAAGCATTATATGGACGAAAATGTCGTTCTCCAATATGTTGGGATGAGGTGGGTGAAGCAACATTGTTGGGACCCGAAAGTTAAGACGTATGATCACCGAAAAGATCCAAATGATTCGACAACGATACAAACGGCACAAGATCGACAAAAAGAGTTATATGGATCTTCATCGAAAGGACGTGGAATTTAATGTAGGGGATCATGTATTGTTGCGAGTTGTTCCATGGAAGGGAGTTACAAGATTTGGGAAGAGAGGAAAGCTCAATCCACGATTTATTGGTCCATTTCAAATTCTCGACCGAGTAGGAAATGTAGCCTATAGACTCACAAGCATTCTCCGAGTATGTCTCGTGTTCATAATTTGTTTCATATCCGTTTTCAGAATATGTGAAAGACCCAACCACGTTATCGAAGTTAGAACCCGGACGAGATAGCCAAGACTTAACGATGAGGAGGTACCGCCAAGATCTTGGATAGGAAGGAGCATGTCCTACGCCAAGAAAGGTCATACCACAAATTAAAGTTTGTGGAGGAATCATGCTATAGAGGAAATGACCGGGAATTGGAAACGGAAATGAAAGCGAGGTATCCTCACCTTTTCAAACACAGTACGACGCCAATTTCGAGGACTAAATTTCATAAGGAGGGAGGTTGAAGACCTCAAATTTTTAAATAAAAAGGAATTTCCTTTATTTATTATTTTGAAATAGTAAGGGTTGATTTGATTAATGTGGATAGTTAGGGTTAAATACGCAAATATTTCAAAATAAGCAAGTGGTTATAAAATATTCATTATCGTTTGGGAATATTCGTTTGGTCGTGGAATATTCAGATCGTTTGGGAATATTCGTATTTACTGCCATGCACCATGTGTGGGCCCCATAACTGAAAAGTTTATTGGATGAAGAAAACGACAAATATAAGTTGTTTAAAAATAACGCAGTAGTTGTTACCGTTAATATCATTGAATACCCAAAGTGGTTAAAACACACTAATACGCTGTTGTTGAAGCAAGAAGACATGGTATTGCACCAATTATTGATTCTTACGTAAGAAGGCACTACTCAATAATGGTTACGTGAATTAATCGCTCAAAGATTTTATTGAGTTAATAATTGTCATATTGATATTTTATATTGTTGTTGTTTCAATAATCACATTACACAAGATTTTTCATTATCGAAGCTAATAATTCATATTATCCTAATAATATTATTAGATAACATTATTGGCAATGTCTAGAAAGTTCGCTCAAGGAGAGGTTTGGTCACCTAATCAAGCGCTACCAAGAAGAAGAAATTTTATCGAAAGCCCCTCTTTCCGGAACCGCCTCGGTCACAATATTGTGATTCTCAGAATATTATTTGTGAATAATTAATTATTGATTCATATGATGAGAAAAATATTGATTTTATGTGGATATAGATGGAGAAAATTTTTATAGTGACAATTGTTGAAAATTGAAATTTTATCTTTTTCTCGATAAAATAATTCATTTAAATATATTATTTTAATAATATATTAATCGGTGATATTTTTACAATGAATGTGGGATATATGAGTATATGACGAGAGGAAGAGTATTTTTGTTGCAATAAATGTTTAAAACATGTTAAACATGTCTGTGGACCCCATTTATCGATCGAAATTTGATTATAATTTTGTAAAATCGCCTGCTTCAGGATTTCTTGGCCGATTTCATTTGGAATTTGGAAAACTTTCTTCCGCAAAGTTGTAGAGAATTGAATTTCCTATAAAAATTTGCGAGATTCGAAATTTTCTGATGAAAGGGCTATTTATTATGAATTATTGAAGCTCAAGTTCAAATAATTAATTTTGGAAGTTTTAATTGTTTTATTTAAGAAAACGTTTTTTGCAATCCCACATGTGATACAAATGTGCTGAATTCAGTTGGTCTAAGGTGGGCTTGAATTTGTTTAATTATATTATTATTTTATTAAATTTTTCGCTTTGGTGTTCTAAAGATTTTCCTATAAATAGGTGCTTAGGTTAGAATTGAAAATCACACCGTAAACCCAAGTTTTCTCTCTATATTATCGAGCGTATTCTTGTGAGTATTTTGAGTATACTTTGAGTATTGCTAGATTTGCAAGTTCCTTCAAAGACTATACCCTAGATTCTAGCTGTAAGTAATCGATCTTTCGAGGTAAGGAATATTATTTTTTCAGAATGATATTATTTCTTCAATATCATTATAATCGAAATGTTGATCCAAGTTTTATCAAATTTGGAACTTTTTCATGCTCTGGGTTACTATTCATGAAGTTACTATTCATGAGTTACTATTCACGAAGTTACTATTCACGAAGTTACTATTCACGAAAGTACTATTCAAAGTACTATTCAAGCGTGAAGATGTTTTTGTGGAATTTCTATCTTTTGGTGTCTGAGTTACTATTCACGATACTAAGACTATTCACGATACTCAAGACTATTCACGATACCTATATACTATTCACCGAAAAATAAAATTTCTTCTCTTTTCGTCTCAAAACATCTATTCGGATACTAACTCGATCAGATCCATGTTTTGATCATTCTCAATTTTACACCACTATGATTATTTTTGAGGTATTTTTGGACGTGGATAAAACCAAGTACTAATCCTTAATCCTTAATCCTTGTCATTTTGTTTCAATCGGATTCGCTTTTTAAAAAAATATTTTCATCATCCTCTATTTTAAATGATGATATTATGGAATATCTTTGGCCCGTAGTGCAAAGATGAATGATTTTAAAGAATATCTTTGGCCCAGAAAGCAAAAGATGAATGATTTTCAAGAATATCTTTGGCCCGTAGTGCAAAAAGATGAACAGTGTTTAAATGAATATGACTAATCGATGAATATCTTTGGCCCAGTAGTAAAAAAGATGAATATTTGATTCCGTATGTATATCGATTGATGTTACAGTGGATAAAAGATAGACGATGAACTTTTAAATTCATACATGTAAGATAGTAGTTTGCATTTTCTACTTAACTCTTCTAATGAATTATTATTTCCGCCGCGAATATTGATTTAAAATTTGTTGTCTATTGTATTCTATTATATTTTTCCTCGTCAAGACTAACGATAATTTGTCAGATATTATCTTAGTCATAATATTCTTTTATCGAAGCTAATGAGCTCACCCTTTTCCTTTTGTTCCATTTTTCTCGTGGAGGCGAGAATATAATGAAAGTATTTAGCTCTGGGTAAAAATGGAATGAAGGTTTTAGAAAGGATTGTTTAGTAGTCCTCACCATTTTGTAAAATAATGTATCAATAAATGTGATGAGGATTTATTTGAGTATAGATATTGTCAGAAGATAATATTTGTATTCAAACTCACAGCTTTTATCGTTGTAATAATAAAGTTGTAGTTGTTTTCTTCGCACATGTATCGACAACTCGTAATAGGTGATGTATACCTATTTTTGGGGCGCCACATACATCACCCATATTTGTAATATTAAGTCGCTAAATACATGATACTAAATTCAAATACAACTTGATTATTAACAATAGGTAAAATAATTAATACAAAATACATGCCGTGAGTTTTAATACAAATATTATCATCTAGTCCACACTCAATTTAGTCCTCATTACATTTATTATCACACTATTTAATGTAATAATGAGGACTACTAAGACACCATCTCGGACCATCACTAATACTTCCTCGACTAAGACAAACTACGCTCTCATTTTCTCAAGAGAAAAATGAAATAAAGGGTGAGCTCAACTAGCCTAAGAAGAAATATTATGACTAAGATAATGCGTAATAAATTATCATTAGTCCTCAACAGTGTTAAACTGATAAAATACAATAGACATCAAGTTTAATTGCAGCGGAACATGCAATCCATTAAAAGAGTCAAGTAGAGAATAAAATCTACTATCTTTTATGATTTAAAAAGGTTTTTCATCACTTTTATCACGAGACTCAAATTTTAATAAATAATCCACATTATCCCCGCATTACTACCAAGGATATTCATTAGGTCACTACCACAAATTATCCACGACTACGGGCCAAGGATATTTGTGTATTCATCAATGGTCATGATCATGCCAACAACTCGCTCATCAATGCACTTGGGCCAACGAGGACTTTTACCACATTATTTGTAACATTACTACCATGATTACAATCAATAATCCTCGGTCATAATCATACCAAGTCCATCTATGCACTATAGGCCATGAGATGACTTTCAAAATAATATAAACATGAGGATGATGACAATGATATAAGAATTCAATAAAACAAGTTCAAGAATTAATTTATTCAGAACTAATAACGCCCAAATTGTCAACATGATACTTTTTGTAAAGTAAAATTCAAGAATGCTCGTAAGAATATTTTCATGAAAAGATATCGGATGAAGCGTTAAATATCAAGAATATTCCACTAATTTCATGGGAGTAGAAGTCAAAACTTTAACCAACCGAGTATAATAAAGAATGGAATAACAAAAGAAATCACCACGCACGCAGATTGCAGATGATAAAAGTTATTCCATCGTAATAATAAATAACGGAACCAGTCAAAGCGTGAATACGCACCGGATGTGATATTCCAATGTAATAATAAAGAATGGAATACAATGTAAATCACCATGCATGCAGATTTTCAGATGTATGTGATATTCCAATGTAATACTAAATGATTTTAACTAGTCAAGTGAAATTCACACCAATGTAATGTTTCAATGTAATAATAAAGAATGAACCAGATCCCAAGATAAAGATAGACATGTATGTGATATTCCAATGTAATAATAAAGAATAGAATACGTGAAGAATTTCACCAAGTATAGGGTAGCTTGCAGATACAAAGTTATTCCAAATGTAATAATAAAGATGGAATAATGTAAGTTCTCTTCATGAATACAAAAGAAATAATACCCTTACCGTAAAAAAACTCGATATGATATAAAGTGAAGAAAAAGTAATACTTTTCTTTCTCTCTCTATAGTTTTCTTTCTAAAGTTTCAAAGTGAATTCGTAAGAAATAATGAAGGAATGAGCTTCTATTTATAGAAGAATGGAATGAATAAGAACCAATCCATGAACGGCTCAGATCGATTTACTTTTAATCTGACGGTCCATATTTAAAGCAAAATCTTTTAAATAAAATATAATATATTCTATTTATAATCTAATAAAACTAATAACTTTTAAAAAGATTTTACTACGCAAACACTACGCAAGCACTATGCAAACACTATGCATAATGAAATATAATATATTCTAATTATTGTTCTAATAAAATAGATAACTTTATAAAAGTATTCTGCTTTATATAAAAAGATTTTACTATTACCAAATAAAACGTAATAACTTTATAAAAGTATTACATTTTATATAAAAGTTTTTTCGCTTTTATTACATTAATAATACTTAATAAAACAAAACGTCATCATCATTATTATTATTTACACTATTAATCGACCTGTGTCATTCCCGGAAAGAGGGGCTTTCCAATAAGGATTTTCCTATCATATCAATGCAATTAGGTGATCAAACCTCTCCTCGCGTAACTTCTAGACATCGTTAATAATGCAAATAATAATATTAATAACTTCATCATCTCAATTATTGATTTAATAACATATAAAATATCGACAATAATTGAATAAAACTGAGTGACTTCTCACATAAGCATTAATAATTAATACCGTGTGCTACTATGCAACCACGCCAGACATCGTATTTTTTACTACCGAAAGTAGTTCAACAAGATCAACCGGTAAAACTTCCGCCGTTATTTTCATAAAAAATTTTTTTGTCGTTTTTTCAATCCGACAATAATTTTGTTGTGGGGTGCACCAATGATCAGGCTTGCCGCATTTAATATTCCCCGACCAATCGAATATTATATAACAACTTGTGTATTTTAGCAAAATTTATAAATATTACCCACAACTATAACATTATATCAAATTTATTCCATAATATTCAAAATGATATTTATAGAAAATTTATTTTATTCATAAAAGTGGGGTCTTACAATCTCCCTTCTTATGAAATTTCGCCCTCGAAATTAGTGGCATACTGTGGTATGTCGAAGAGGTAAGGATACCTTGATTTCATTTCAGATTCTAACTCCCGTGTCATTTCCTCAACATCGTGGTTCCTCCATAACACTTCGACTTGAGGTATAACCTCGAGCGTAGAATATGTTCCTTCTTATCCAAGATTTGAATAGAACCTCTTCATATGTTAAATCTTCCGCTATTTCGTCCGATTCTAACTCAATAATATGGTTCGGTCTTTCACATATTTACGTAACATGGATATATGAAAACGTTATGAACACGAGACATACTTGGCAGAAAGCAAGTCTATAAAGCTATGTCCCTACTCGATCGAGAATTAAAATGGGCCAATGAATCGAGGATTGAGCTTTCCTCTCTTTTCAAATCTCAGTAACTCCTTTCCATGGAGCAACACGTAACAACACATAATCTCCAATATCGAATTCCACGCCCTTCGATGAAGATCAAGATAACTCTTTGTCGGTCTTTGTGAGATTTTTATACGTTGTCGGATCGTTTCAATCTTTTTCGTAGTCATACGTATCAACTCCGGTCCCAACAACGTTGTTTCACCCACCTCATCCCAAAGATAACCGAGAACGACACACTTTCTTCCATATAACGCCTCGAATGGAGCCATGCCAATACTTGCTTGATAACTGTTGTTTGTAAGAAAAATCCACCAATGGTAAGAACTTGTCCCAACTTCCTTGAAGTCAAGGACACAGAGTCTTAATAAATCTTCAAGAGTTTGAATAGTCCTCTCGATTGTCCGTCCGTCTCGAGGATGATAAGTTCAACTAAATCGTAAATATGTGCCCATAGCTTTTTTCCAAACTAACCCAAAATCGTGAAGTGAATCTTGGGTCTCGATCGTAAACTATGGATACTAGCATACCATGCGCCTTACAATCTCGTTTATGTACATACAAGCAAGACGTTCAAGTGTATAAGTTTCTCAGATTGGTAAGAAATGAGCAGACTTGGTCAATCTATCAACAATGACCCAAATTGCATCTATGCCTTGAGAAACCTTGGGAAGACCAAGAATCTAAATCCATATTAATGTGCTCCCACTTCCATTCGGAATTTCAAGTGGTTGTAATGGACCTTTTGGTACTTGATGCTCCATTTGACTCGTTGACAAGTTAGACACCTCGAGATAAACAACGCTTATCTCTCGTTTCATATTGTTCCACCAAAATGTATGACTAAGATCACAATACATTTTGGTACTCCTGTGATGGATTTGTAAACTGTGTTTTGCTTCCATCATGATTTTATACTTTAAATCGTGGTCGTTAGAACACAAAGTCCGGAGTAGACTCAAGTATTCCTTCTTCATCGACTCTTGCTTCCAAAAGATAACACCTTCTTGCACTTTTTCCTCATATGCATCGCCAGTGTCCGTAGCTTGAGCAAATTTTTAACTTTATCGATTAAAGTCGGTTCTACTCAGATATTCGCCATCATCACATGGGTCCTCGAGTCTTTAATTCTATCTCCATCCTTTGCAAGTCATACAAGATGGGTCTTTGCGTTGATAATATCGACTTGTACCAAGATATGATCTTACTCAACGTCGCCTACCACGCTTGCTTTTCCGATGGATGGTATGATCATAATCTTTCAATGATTCAAGCCAACGTCATTGTCGCGATGTTGAGTTTCTTTTGAGTGAAGAAATATTTGAGGCTTTTTATGATCCGTAAAGATTCCACTTTCTCCCCATACAAGTAATGCCTCCAAATTTTAAGTGCGAAGACAACAACCGCCAACTCTAGATCATGAGTAGGATAATTCCTCTCATATTCTTTGAGTTGTCGAGAGGCATAGGCTATGACTTTCCCATGTTACATGAGAACACATCCTAACCCCTTGCCTGAAGCATCACTGTAGATGACAAATGTAAGACCCCAACTTTTATAAATAAAGATGAATTTTCTATAAATATTATTTTTGAATATTATGGAATAAATTTGATATAATGTTATAGTTGTGGGTAATATTTATAAATTTTGCAAAGTAAAGCAAGTTGTTATAAAATATTCGCTTTGGTGGGGAATATTCTTTTGTTGGGGAATATTAAATGCGACGGCTCAATCAAGATGGTGGACCCTTAACCAAGTATTGTCGCAGCTTAAAAAAGCACAAAATTATCTTTCTATAAAAATAACGGCAGAGGTGTTACCGTTAAAACCATTGAACTACCCGGTAGTAAAAGTACAAAGAATATGCTCTGGCGTGGTTGCATAAGAAGACACTCAGATTGATTATTGATGCTTACGTGAGAAGTCACTTAGCTATACTCAATTATTGCTATAGTAATTCACGATCATATCTCTTATATTATTGATTCAATTATTGTCACAAAGATCATATGTATAATATGTTATATTATTAATTGAGACGACAAGTTATAAATGATTAATAATTGTTGAAAGATTAAATATGTGTTGATTAAAAATAAAATGATTTGTGGTAATATTTATTCAATCCTGATGTATATAAAGAGTCCATTATAGACGTTTGTGGTAAGTTTGATTATTTTTACAAATTTATATGTCATCATCTAAGAGTCTCTTCGTCAATAGTATTTACCTTTGTGAATAGTAATTACCTTCGTCAATAGTATTCACCTTTGTGAATAGTAATTACCTTTGTGAATAGTAATTACCTTTGTGAATAGTAATTACCTTCGTCAATAGTATTTACCTTCGTCAATAGTAATTACCTTCTTCAATAATAATTACCTTCGTCAATAGTAATTACCCCTTCGCAAATAGTAGTTGTCCCTTCAATATTACCAAGAGTTAACTGCCTCTTCGTGGTTCCAAGGGTTAATTACCCCTTCGCAAATAGTAGTTGTCTCTTCAATATTACCAAGAGTCATTTTGACCTTCTTACACTCAAGAGCCACCCTCGCTTTTTCTATAAATAGAAAGCTCATTCCTTCATTATTTCATTTAATTCATTCAAACTCAGAGAGAAACTATAGAAAGAAGAAAAAGTATTCGCTACTTCACTTTTCCAATATTCAGTTCTTTTTAAGGTAAGGATATTATTTGTTGTATCCGTAAGTGGTGTTATTCTTTCTTATTCATGAAGAGAACTTCATTATTCCATTCTTTATTATTCATTGGAATAACTTTGTCACGCCAAGCATACCCTATACTTGGTGAAATCCCTCTGTTATTCCATTCTTTATTTATTCATTGGAATAACTTTGATAATGCTGGTTACCCCTATACTTGGTGACATTCTTCTATTATTCTCATTGGAACATCCACATGCTGTGTTTTACACCGGACTGGTTAAAATCTTTATTATTATTACATTGGAATATCACATGCTCGTGTGTTTTACACCAAACTGGTTTCATTTTTTTTTATTATTCCGTCTTTATTATTCGCATTGGAATATCCTCGTCTCGTGGCTATACGTCGGACCGGGTTCCATCATTTATTATTCCGCATTTATTATTCTGTTGGAACATCCCGCTTGTGTGAATTTCACCGACTTGGTTCCGTTATTATTATTCATTGGAATAACGCCATGCGCGGCAATCGCGCGTGCATGGTGATTTCTTTGTTATTCCATTCTTTATTATACCCGGTTGGTTAAAACTTTGACTTCTATACTCCATGAAATTAGTAGAATATTCTTGATATTTGTGTTTCATCCAAAGATCTTTTCATGGAAATATTCTTCGATCATTCTTGAATTTTACTCTACAAAGCAAGATCATGTTGACAATTTGGACGTTATTAGTTCTGAATAAATTAATTCGTGAACTTGTTTTAGTGAATTATTATGTCATTGTCATCATCCTCATGTTATATTATGTTATCTTTCGCTTACGTGCGATGCATAGATGAACTTAGTATGATTATGACCGAGAGATCATTCGGTATAATCATGGCTTGATATAAATGATGTGACAAAAGTCCTCGATTGGCTGTAATGCAATGATGGATAGTTTTTTGGTATGATTATGACCGGGGTGATTAAGTATAGTCATGACCATTGATAATTTGATGAAAATCCTTGACCGTGGTACAGTGGATGATTAGATATTGTGGTTTATTCATTAAACCGAGTCTTAGTGATAAAATTGATGAAAACCTTTTAAAACCTAAAAGATAGTAGACTTTATTTTCTACTTGACTCTTTTAATGGATCGTGATATTCCGCCGCAGATTAAACCGGTTGTCTATTGTATTTTATCGGTTTAACATTGTTGAAGACTATTGATAATTTATCTCGCATTATCTTAGTTATAATATTTCTTCTTTGGGCTAGTTGAGCTCACCCTTTCTTTTCACTTTTCTCTCGTGAAATGAGAATATAGTGGGACGAGCCGGGGAAAAGAGTGATGGTCCCAAAGATAGCATTAGTAGTCCTCACTATTCATTAAATAGTGTGACAATAAATGTAATGAGGACTCCTCGAGTATGGATATTGTCTAAATGACAATATTCTATTAGAACTCTCGGTTTATGTATTGTCGTTATGTTACACGACAGATGTATAATTAAGTTTGTATTTGAATTTATGTACCATGTAAATGGCGACCACAAAGTGATCCAAATATTCCTTGAATACTCGGTTCATCATATACATGAAGGCAGCAGGAGCATTAGTTAATCCAAAAGACATGACTAGGAATTCATAATGTCCATACCGAGTTCTGAAAGCCGTCTTTGGAATGTTATCGGTTCTAATCTTCAATTGGTGATATCCAGAACGAAAATCAATTTTTGAAAAGAATTTGGCGCCTTGCAACTGGTTAAACAGGTCATCAATACGTGGCAATGGGTACCTATTTTTGATGGTGACATAATTCAACTCCCGATAATCAATACAAAGTCGCATACTCTCATCTTTCTTCTTCACGTATGAATAGAACAGGAGCACCCCAAGGAGAAGTACTAGGACGAATAAAGCCAATGTCTAACAAATCCTGCAGTTGGGTCTTTAACTCCTGAAGTTCAATAGGAGCCATTCGATATGGGGCTTTGGAAATAGGTTTTGTACCAGGTTCAAGGTCGATACAAAATTAAATTTCACGCTCTGGGTGTAGTGTGACGCCCCCAAAATAGGTCCATTCCATCCAACCCATTCTGAGTCGCCAAATACATGGTACAGAAATAACTACAACTTTATTATTACAACATATAAACTGTGAGTTTAAATACAGATATTGCCATTTAGACAATATCCACACGCAAATAAATCCCCATCATAATTATTGATACATTATTTTACAAAAAAATGGTGAGGACTACTAAACAACTCTCTCTAGAACCTTCATTCCATACCCCGATTAGTACTCGCTACATTCTCGCTTCCTGAGAAGAAAAATGGAATAAAAAGGAAAAGGGTGAGCTCAATTAGCCCAATAAAGAATATTATGACTAAGATAATATACAACAAATTATCGTTAGTCTCCAACAGGGAAAAATCTAATAGAATACAATAGACAACCTATTTTAAATCAATCTTCGCAGCGGAAATAATAATTCATTAGAAGAGTTAAGTAGAGAATGTAAACTATTATCTTCTATATATGAATTTAAAAGTTCATTGTCGATATTTTATCCCTGTAACATCAATCAACATATATCTGGAATCAAATATTCATCTTTGCACTACAAAGCTAAAGATATTCATCATTGGTCATGTTCATCTAAACACTGTTCATCTTTTTACTACGGGCCAAAAGATATTAATCGATCCTACATGTTCATCTCAACACTGCTCATCTTCAGACTACGGGCCAAAGATATTCATCAAGAATCATTCATCTTTGCACTAAAGGCCAAAGATATTCAAGTAATATCATCATTTAGGATCAAGATGATGAAAAATATTTCAAAGAAAAACGAATCCGGTGAAACAAAAGAACAATTATTAAGGATTTGTATTTTAAACAATCCAAGTTCAAAAATACTTCATAAGTAATCAGAGTGGAGTAAAATTCAAGAATGATCAAAACATGGATACAATCAAAGCTAGTATCCAGAATAGATATTTTGGATAAAAAGAAGAAATTTCATTTTTTGAATGAATAGTGCAGATTCGTGAATAGTGTCAGATATCGTGAATAAGTGTCGAGTATACGTGAATAGTAACTCAGACACCAAAAGATAGAAATTTCACAAAAAATATCTTCACACTTCGTGAATAGTACTCGTGAATAGTAACTCATAAATAGTAACTCGTGAATTACTCATGAATAGTAACCCTAACATGAAAAAGTTCCAAATTTGATAAAAATTTCCAACCAATATTTCGGCATAATGATATTGAAGAAATAATATCATTTTCGAATAAAATAACATCTCTTACCTCGAAAGACAGTACTTCTAGTTGAAACACCGGATATAGGTTATGACTTGAACTTGCACCGTATAGCAATACTCAAAGTATACTCAAAATACTCACAAGAATAAACCGATAATATAGAGAAAACTTGGAGTTTCGGTATGATTTTCAATTTAACCTAAGACCTATTTATAGAAATCGCTTAGAACACCAAAGTAGAAAATTTAATATAATAATATTATATATATTACAAATTCTCACGCACACTTAGCATCTGAAATCGCTAATCCTAACACATGTTAAATGAGTCCCAACAATGTAAAACACGTTTTGTAATTAAAAATATTTTAAACTTCCAAAATCAACTATTTTGAGCTTGAACTTCAATAATTCATAATAAATAGCTCTTTATTAGAAAATTCGAATCTCGCGATCTTTTTAGGAAATTCAATTTCTACAACTTTGCGTAAGAAAGTTTTCCAAATTTCAAATGTAAATTCAACCGAAATCCACAAACGGGTAATTTTACAAAGTTATAATCAAATTTCACCAAGAAATGGGGTCCATCGACACACAAAACATGTGTTAATCATTTAATGCCACAAAATACTCTTCCTCCTCATATACTCACATATCGCACATTCATTATAAAAATATCACCAGTTAATATATTATTAAAATAATATATTTAAATGAATTATTTTATCGAAAAAGATAAAATATTAATTTTCAACAATTGTCACATTAAAAATTTTCTCCATCTATATCCACATAAAATCAATATTTTCCTCATCATATAAATCAATAATTAATTATTCACAAATAATATTACGAGAATCACGATCTTGGCAACCGTGTAGTTCACAGGAAGAGGGCTTTCGATAAGGATCTCTCACAAGCATGCAATTAGGTGACCAAACCTCTCCTTAGATAGAACTTTCTAGACATTGCCAATAATGTTTTCTAATAATATTATTAGGATAATATGAATTTTTGCTTCGATAATGGAAAATACGTGTAATGACAATTTATTGAAACAACAAGAATATAAAATATCAATGCAAGCAATTATTGAATCAATAAAATAAAATCTTGAATAGTAATTCTGTGTAATAATTAGTGAGTAGTGCCTTCACGTAAGAATCAATAATTGGTGCAATACTGGTAGCTACTTGTTCAACAACGCGTATTAGTGTGTTTTAACCACGGGTATTCCAACAAAGATTAGTAATAACTTCTGTAGATTATTTATAAATAACTTATATTTGTCGTTTGCTTCATCCAATCGCTTTTAGTTATGGGGCCCACAAAAGATCTTGCAAATGTCATACAAATATTCCCAACGATCTGAATATTCCACGACCAAACGAATATTCCCAAAACAATAATGAATATTTTATAACCACTTACTTATTCAAAATATTTGCGTATTTTACCCATAACTAACCACATTAATCAAATCAACCCTTACTATTTCAAAATAATAAATAGAGGAAATTCCATTTTATTAAAAAAAAAAATCGGGGTCTTACAACCTCCCCACCTTATGAAATTTCATCCTCGAAATTGACGTACGTACCTGGTGTTTCAAAAAGATGAGAATACCTCGCTTTCATTTTCATTTCCAACTCCCAGGTCATTTCCTCAATTGCATGGTTTCTCCACAAAACCTTAACTTGTGGTATAACCTCAGTAAATAGGACATGTTCTTTCCTATCCAAGATCTTTGAAGTACCTCCTCGACGTTAAGTCTTCTATTATCTCGTCCGGATTTCTAACTCAATGACGTGGTTCGGGTCATCCACATATTTACGTAACATCAAAACGTGAAAAACGTTATGAACACGCGTCATACTTGGCGGTAAAACGAGTTTATAGGCCACAGTTCCTATTCGATCGAGAATTTCAAATGGATTAATAAATCGAAGGTTTGAGCTTTCTCACTTCACCGATTCTCGCTTTGAAATAACAACTTCGCACCTCCTTCAAATTCATCACTCCGGTGTGTAGCTTGAAAAACTTTAACTTTATCGATTAAAGTCGATTATACTCAGATATCATCACGTGGGTACCTAGAGTTTTCATCTCCATCTCTATTATTTGTAAATTATACTGAAATGAGTCTTTGACAATATCGCATTTCGTGACTTCAGATAACGATCTTCTACTCAACACGCCGATTACCACGTTCGCTTTTCCAGATGGCATGGTCGAACATGTCTTTGAAATGAGTCTCCTCTTGAATTCTTGAAGCTCTTCCCACATTCCTTGCTCCATTCGAATTTTGTATCTCAGTGAAATTGCGTTAATAGAATAGCGATTCAAGAATATCCTTCAATGAATCTCCGATAATAACCAACTAAGCCTGAAAGCTACGATTTCGATTACCGACTTAGGTTGTTCTCAACTCGTGACTCATATCCCAACCTGGATAAGACGTTATGTAACCAAAATTTTTTTAAATAAAAAGAATTTCCTTTATTTATTATTTTGAAATAAGTAGGGTTGATTTGATTAATGTGGATAGTTAAGGGTTAAATATGCAAATATTTCAAATTAAGCAAAGTGGTTATAAAATATTCATTATCGCTTTGGGAATATTCGTTTGGTCGTGGAATATTCAGACGGCTGGGAATATTCGCATTGACGCTGTAACCATTATGTGGGCCCTATAACGAAAAAAGCGATTGGATGAAGAAAAATGACAAATATAAGTTGTTTTAAATAACTGGCGTAGTTGTTACAATTATCATCATTGAATATATTTGGTTAAAACACACTAAACGCGTTGTTGAACAAGAAGCATTACCAGATTGCACCAATTATTGATTCTTACGAAGAAGGCACTACTCAATAATGGTTACGAAGAATTATCGTTCAAAGATTTTATCGAGTTAATAATTGTCGCGTTGATATTTTATATTCTTTGTTGTTTCAATAATTGTCATTACACAAGATTTTTCATTATCGGAAGCAATAATTCATATTATCCTAATAATATTATTAGATAACATTATTGGCAATGTCTAGAAAGTTCGCCTAAGGAGAGGTTTGGTCACCTAATCAAGGCCAAAGAAGAAGAAATTCTTATTGAAAGCCCCTCTTCCTGTAGAACTGCGCCGGTTGTCAATATTGTGATTCTCGTAATATTATTTGTGAATAATTAATTATTGATTTATATGATAAGGAAAATATTGATTTTATGTGGATATAGATGGAGAAAATTTTTAAATGACAATTGTTGAAAATTAATATTTTATCTTTTTCCGATAAAATAATTCATTTAAATATATTATTTTAATAATATATTAATCTGTGATATTTTTACAACGAATGTGGGATATATGAGTATATGAGGAGGAAGAGTATTTTGTGGCATTAAATGTTTAACACATGTTTTGTGTGTTGGTGGACACAATTATTGATCGAAATTTGATTATAACTTGTAAAATCACCCGTTTGTGGATTTCGGTCAATTTCTATTTGGAATTTGGAAAAAATTTCTTCTCGCAAAGTTGTAGAGAATTGAATTTCCTATAAAAACTTCATGAGATTCGAATTTTCTGATGAAAGGGCTATTTATTATGAATTATTGAAGTTCGAAGTTCAAATAATTGATTTTTGGAAGTTTAAAATATTTTTAATTACAAAACGTTTTTTTTCATTTTTAAACTCATTTAACATGTGGTTAGGAGGCTGAATTCAGATTGTTAGTGTGCGTATGAAGTTGTGGAAAATTATAATATATTATATTAAATTTTCGCTTTGGTGTTCTAAGCAATTTCCTATAAATAGGGTGCTTAGGTTAAAATTGAAAATCACACCTTAAACCTAAGTTTTCAGAAGACCCCAAAATTTTTAAATAAAAAGGAATTTCCTTTATTTATTATTTTGAAATAGTAAGGGTTGATTTGATTAATGTGGATAGTTAAGGGTTAAATACGCAAATATTTCAAAATAAGCAAAGTGGTTATAAAATATTCATTATCGCTGGGAATATTCGTTTGGTCGTGGAATATTCAGATGCTCGCTTGGGAATATTTCAGACGACCACAATGACCATGTGGGCCCCATAACGGAAAGCGATTGGATGTAGAAAACGCACAAATATAAGTTGTTTTTAAATAACTGCGTAGTTATTTACCATTATCATGTTTGAATACCCGGTTGGTTAAAACACACTAATACGCGTTGTTGAACAAAGAAGACACCAGATTGCACCAATTATTGATTCTTACGTAAGAAGGCACTACTCAATAATGGTTACAATGAATTATTGCTCAAAGATTTTATCGAGTTAATAATTGTCGTGTTGATATTTTATATTCTTTCATTGTTTCAATAATTGTCATTACACAAGATTTTTCATTATCGAAGCAATAATTCATATTATCCGAATAATATTATTAGATAACATTATTGGCAATGTCTAGAAAGTTCGCCTAAGGAGAGGTTTGGTCACCTAATAAATGCTGCTAAGTAAGAAGAAATTCTTATTGGAAAGCCCTCTTTCCAGGAACCCTCGGTTCACAATATTGTGATTTCGTAATATTATTTGTGAATAATTAATTATTGATTTATATGATGAGAGAAAATATTGATTTTATGTGGATATAGATGAAGAAAATTTTTAAATGACAATTGTTGAAAATTAATATTTTATCTTTTTCTCGATAAAATAATTCATTTAAATATATTATTTTAATAATATATTAACTGTGATATTTTTACAACTAATGTGGGATATATGAGTATACGAGGAGGAAGAGTATTTTTGTTGCAATAAATGTTTAAAACATGTTAAACATGTTGGTGGACCCCATTTATCGATCGAAATTTGATTATAATGTAAAATCGCCGCTTGTGGATTTTTTGGTCAATTTCTATTTGGAATTTGGAAAACCTTTCTTCTGCAAAGTTGTAGAGAATTGAAATTCCTATAAAAACTCGCGAGATTTGAATTTTCTGATGAAAGGGCTATTTATTATGAATTATTGAAGTTTCAAGTTCAAATAATTGATTTTTGGGAGTTTAAAATATTTTTGTAAGAAAAACGTTTTTTGTTGCAATTGAGTGGCTCACATGTGTTATAAATGATCTAAAATCAGATTTCTAAGGTGGGCTTGAATATTTTAAGAAATATTATTATTTTATTAAATTTTCGCTTTGGTGTTCTAAAGATTTTCCTATAAATAGGGTGCTTAGGTTAGAATTGAAAATCACACCGTAAACTCAAGTTTTCTCTCTATATTATCGAAGCGTATTCTTGTGAGTATTTTGAGTATACTTTGAGTATTGCTAGACAGTTTGCAAGTTTCCTTCAAAGACTATACCTTTAGATTCTAGCAAAGTAAGTACTCGATCTTTCGAGGTAAGGGATATTATTTTTTTTTCAGAATGATATTATTTCTTCAATATCATTATGTCAAATGTTGATCTGAATTTTTATCAAATTTGGAACTTTTTCATGCTCGGGGTTACTATTCATGGGTTACTATTCACGAGTTACTATTCACGAAGTTATTATTCACGAAGTTATTATTCACGTAAAGTACTATTCATAAGCGTGAAGATGTTTTTTGTGGAATTTCTATCTTTTGGTGTCTGAGTTATTATTCACGATATACTAAGACTATTCACGATACTCAACACTATTCAACGATACTTGATGATTTATTCAATAGAAAAAATAAAATTTCTTCTTTTCGTCTAAAATATATATTCGGATACTAACTCGATCAGATCCATTTTTGATCATTCTGAATTTTACACCACTATGATTATTTTTGAGGTATTTTGGACGTGGATAAAACCAAGTACTTAATCCTTAATCCTTAATCCTTGTCATTTTGTTTCATTGGATTCGCTTTTTTAAAAAATATTTTCATCATCCTCGCCTTAAATGATGATATTATGGAATATCTTTGGCCCGTAGTGCAAAGATGAATGATTTTTAAGAATATCTTTGGCCCGTAGTGCAAAGATGAATGATTTTCAAGAATATCTTTGGCCAGTAGTGCAAAGATGAACAGTGTTTAAATGAACATGACTAATCGATGAATATCTTTGGCCTGTGAGTGCAAAGATGAATATTTGATTCCAGATGTATATTGATTGATGTTACAGGATAAAAGATAGACGATGAACTTTTAAATTCATACATGTAAGATAGTAGTTTGCATTCTCTACTTAACTCTTCTAATGAATTATTATTTCACTGCGTAATATTGATTTAAAATTTGTTGTCTATCAGATTCTATTAGATTTTTCCCGTCAAGACTAACGATAATTTGTTGATATTATCTTAGTCATAATATTCTTTATCGAGCTAGTTGAGCTCACCCTTTTCCTTTTTGTTCCATTTT
Organism: Panax quinquefolius; assembly: GCA_020205615.1. Taxonomy (NCBI): domain Eukaryota; kingdom Viridiplantae; phylum Streptophyta; class Magnoliopsida; order Apiales; family Araliaceae; genus Panax; species Panax quinquefolius. The sequence continues at coordinate 3,478,443 of CM035154.1, read as the reverse complement.
TTCTCGGAGGCTAGAATATAAGAAAGTACGCAGCTCTGGGTATGGAATGAAGGTTTTAGAAAGGATTGTTTAGTAGTCCTCACCATTTTTGTAAAATAATATTTCAATAAATGCGATGAGGATTTATTTGAGTATAAATATTGTCTAGAAGATAATATTTGTATTCAAACCAACAGCTTTCTTGTTGTAATAATAAAGTTGTAGTTGTTTACGTATCATGTATCGACAACTCGTAATAGGTGATGTATACCTATTTTTGGGGGCGCCATACTCAGATATCGAGTTTAGGGATATGATCTCCCAAGGAGATGGGGAATAGAACTGTAAGGGAGAGACGAGTAAATCCTTCGCTAGTGTGTCCTACCTAAGCTTATTTGTTAGTTAGTCGTCAAGATATAGGGATATTATATGATATATTGATTTCCTTAATTAACCCTTGTTTTATGACAAGATTTGAGAATGTCGAATCGAGAATATTAACAATGGAAATGAGACCGTGGAGATGCTCAGACTCACCAACGAGGAGAACGTGTAACAGTCGGCAATGTACCTCCCGTGAACAACACCACGAAAGCGAGATGATGAACGAGGGATGTTTAGAAGCTTTGCATAGCTTACGCAAAATCGCATTTAGGAGACTCGTGTTCATAATACAGAGAAAATGATAGCAATTCACGGGTTGTCACAACGCAAAGCAGATTCAAAGAGTCGGGACCACCGAATTTAAGGGAAAGCCGATCCGATCATGGCGGAAACATGGGTCAAACAAATTACCAAGATATTCGATGTCTTGGGATGCAGAGGAGAACAGAAGGTTCCATTCGCCACCTTTATGTTCCAAATGGCGAAGGCGATCACGGTGGGAGAATCGTGAAGCGCACTCCATCCACCCGACTCAAGCATGTCTTGGAGAGCGCTTTGAAGCTATTTAATGACAAATACTTTCCCGAAAGTGTTCATTATATGAAGGAAGTGGAGTTCATCGATTGGAACAAAACAACACGAGCGTGTCTCAAAGACGAGGCAAAGTTTGCGGAGAGTTATCCGTGTTTGCACCTCATTTGGTGGAGAATGAGGAACGTATGACGCGGATGTTTCTTAGAGGTTTGAAACCCAAGATACGCCAAGATCTCATTTCTCATAAATTTTCTCTTTATTCAGATGTTTAAATGAGGCTTAATTATTAGAGCGAGATAACGAGTACGGTGTTGAGGACCACAACCGTGATCAGATCGAGAGATAAAGATCAACAAGAATAATGATAACTGCGGAGAAAGAAACAGACGGACAGAATGGTAACCACACTGGTGGTAATCATGGCCATAAAAATAGAAGAAGCGAAGTCGAGGAGATTTTAAAAAGAGGAGATTTAACAACGACCACGTGAAGATGACGGTCTTGGCAAAGAATCGGTTCTAAGGAGGAGAACGACCACCCGGTCCATATATGCTACAAATGCGAGAAAAGAGGGACATATCATCCAAACCGCCCCACAACAGATTCAAGGTATGCTATAATTGTGGAAAGGAAGGACATATCGCCGAGATCATGAAAGAGCAAAACCTAGTTCAATGGGGACGGTGACTCAAAAGATCGGTCCGAGAAAAGTCAAAGTCAACGATTCCGGAAGAGCGTTTGTTGTGATCGGTCATAATGCGAGGAACCCAAACGAGGTGATCACGGTAAGCTATTTATAAATTCTTACGAAGTTTATACCTTACTTGATCACGGTGTTACCGGTCATTTATCTCTCCCGCATGTGCTCAACGTTTAAACTTGACTCGAGAAATTAGACTTTGACCTATCTCGTGGAAACTCCGTTAGAGAAACTTTCATCACATCCACTATTTATAAATCTTGTTTGATTCAAGTTGGCACCATTACCTTACCCGTTGACCTTATCTCTTTAAAGATACTTGCTTTTGATGTGATTTTAGGATTGATTGGTTAACTACTCATCATGCCAAAATTGATTGTTTTCGTAAGGTTGTTAGTTTTCATATTCCTAACCAACCCGTTGTATTTAATTCAAGCAACTAAACCATTAAAATCAATCACCGTCATATCTAATCATAAAGCTATTCGCTTATTGAAAAACGGATGTCAAGCTTTCTTAGCCCATGTTATGGATTTGAATAAAGACACGTCAAATTTGAATAATATTCCCGTTGTTATCGACTTTCCGATGTATTTCAAGAACTTCCTTGGCCTACCCCGTAACGTGAAGTTGAATTCTTTATTGATCTTGAACCCGGTACAAAGCCCATTTCTAAAACCCCATATCGAATGGCTCCTATTGAACTTCGTGGAGTTAAAGGTCCAACTACGAGAATTGTTGGACATCGGTTTCATTCGGCCCCAGTACATCTCCTTGGGGTGCTCCCTGTTTTATTTGTAAAGAAGAAAGACGGGAGTATGCGACTTTTGTATTGACTATCGGAATTGAACCATGTCACCATCAAGAATAGGTATCCTCTACCTCGTATTGATGACTTGTTTGACCAAATTGTAGGGGCACAATTCTTTTCAAAATCGATCTTCGATTCGGATATCATCATTGAAGATTAGAATCGAGGATATTCCAAAGCGCCTTGAACTTCGGTATGGGCATTATGAATTCTTAGTCATGTCTTTCTGGACTAACTAATGCTCCCTGCTGGCTTTCATGGATATGATGAACCGAGTATTCAAGGAATATTTGGATCAATTCGTTGTTGTCTTTATTGATGACATCCTCATATATTCCAAAAGCCGTGAAGATCATGAGCACCATTTGAAGTCGGTACTCCAAAGGCTTCGTGTGAAACCAACTATATGCCAAATTGAAGAAATGCGAGTTCGCTCGAGGAAGTAGCATTCCTTGGGCACGTGGTGTCGAAACATGGAGTATCCGTTGATCGTGCCAAGATTGAAGCAATACAAAGTTGGAGAGCAACCAAGCCGGTGGATCAAGTACGTAGCTTTTTGGGCTTACTGGTTATTATCGGAGATTCGTGGAAGGGTTTTCTAATCGCTACTCCATTAACTCGCCTAACTTTCGGAAGGATACAAAATTCATTTGGAGCGAAGAATGCGAGAAAAGTTTCAAGAGCTTAAGAGAGACTTATTTTAAGACTGTTTTAACAATACCATCCGGTTGGATGGATTTGTTATCTCAAAATGATGCTTCGTGCAAAGGGTTAGGATGTGTTCTCATGCAACGTGGGAAAGTCATAGCCTATGCCTCGCGACAACTTAAAAGAGTATGAGAGGAATTATCCTACTCATGATCTAGAGTTAGCGTGAATAAGCTCGCGCTAAAAATATGGAGGCACTATCTATATGGGGAGAAAGTGGAGATATATTCAGACCATAAAAGCCTTAAATATTTCTTCACTCAAAAAGAACTCAACATGCGTGGCAATGACGTTGGCTCGAACTATTGAAAGACTACGACCATTACACTATTCAATACCATCCCGGTAAAGTTTAACGTGGTGGTGACGCATTTGATCGAGAAGAAGATCATACGCGGAACGAAAAGCGATGATGTCAAGTATACGACAGAGCCAACTTTAATAGAAAAAGTTAAGGTTGCTCAAGCCACCGAATTCTTGAAATGACGCGTATGAAGAAGAAAGTACAAGAAGGAGCTATTCCTAAGCGAGAATTGATGAAGAAGGAATACTTGAGTCCACTCTAGACTTTGTGTTCCTAACGACTCGATTTGAAGTACAAGATTATGATGGAGGCACACAACACGCTATTTGCAATCCATCCTGGAAGTACTAAAATGTATCGTGATCTTCTACATACATTTTGGTGGAACAATATGAAGAGAGAGATTGCAAAGTTTATCTCGATGTGTTTAACTTGCTTAACGTGTAAAGCGGAGCATCTTGTACCTAAGGGTCCGTTGCAACCACTTGAGATTCCGGAATGGAAGTGGGAACACATTACTATGGATTTCGTTACGGGTCTTCCTACGGTTTCTCAAGGCATCAATGCTATTTGGGTTATTGTTGATAGATTAACCAAGTCCGCTTCATTTCTTGCCGATATAGAGACTTATTCCTTGAACGTCTTGCTAGTATGTACGTGAATGAGATTGTGAGGTTGCATGGCATGCCTGTATCCATAGTTTTGGATCGTGACCCAAGATTCACTTCAAGATTTTGGGTTAGCTTGCAAAAACTATGGGCACGGATTTTGCGATTTAGTTGGCATAACATCCCCAAACCGGATTTGGACAATCAGAGAGGATTATTCAAACTCTTGAAGATCTATTAAGACTCGTGTCCTAGACTTCAAGGGTAGTTGGGATAAGTATTTACCATTGGTGGAATTCTCCTACAACAACAATGCTTATCGAGCAAGTATAGGTGTGGCTCCATTTGAAGCATTATATGGACGAAAATGTCGTTCTCCAATATGTTGAGATGAGGTGGGTGAAGCAACATTGTTGGGACCCGAAGGTTAAGATACGATGACTCACCGAAAAGATCCAAATGATTCGATTAACGATACAAACGACACAAGATCGATAAAAGAGTTATGCGGATCTTCATCGAAAGGACGTAGAATTTAATGTAGGGGATCATGTATTGTTGCGAGTTGCTCCATGGAAGGAGTTACAAGATTTGGGAAGAGAGGAAAGCTCAATCCAAGATTTATTGGTCCATTTCAAATTCTTCGACCGAGTAGAAATGTAGCCTATAGACTTGCGTTACCTCAAAGTATGTCTCGTGTTCATAATATGTTTCACATATCCGCATTTCAGTAAATATGTGAAAGACCGAACCACGTTATTGAGTTAGAACAGGACGAGATAGCCAAGACTTAACGTATGAGGAGGTACCGCCAAGATCTTGGATAGGAAGGAGCATATCCCCACGCTAAGAAAGGTCATACCACAAGTTAAAGTTTGTGGAGGAATCATGCTATAGAGGAAATGACCCGGGAATTGGAAACGGAAATGAAAGCGAGGTATCCTCACCTTTTCAAACACCAGTATCGCACGCCAATTTCGAGGACGAAATTTCATAAGGAGGGAGGTTGTAAGACCTAGAAATTTTTAAATAAAAAGGAATTTCCTTTATTTATTATTTTGAAATAGTAAGGTTGATTTGATTAATGTGGATAGTTAAGGGTTAAATACGCAAATATTTCAAAATAAGCAAGTGGTTATAAAATATTCATTATCGTCTTGGGAATATTCGTTTGGTCGTGGAATATTAAATCTTTGTCGGGAATATTCGTGACGACTGGCCAAATGACCATGTGGGCCCCATAACTGAAAGCGATTGGATGAAGAAAACGACAAATATAAGTTGTTTTTAAATAACAGGCGTAGTTGTTACCAAATTATCTTGTTGGAATACCCGGTGGTTAAAACACACTAATACGCGTTGTTGAACAAGAAGACACCTGTGTATTGCACCAATTATTGATTCTTACGTAAGAAGGCACTACTCAATAATGGTTATAAAGAATTATTGTTGATATTCTTACGTAAAAAATATTGATTTTATGTGGATATAGATGGAGAAAATTTTTAAAATGACAATTGTTGAAAATTAATATTTTATCTTTTTCCCGATAAAATAATTCATTTAAATATATTATTTTAATAATATATTAACTGGTGATATTTTTACAACGAATGTGGGATATATGAGTATACGAGGAGGAAGAGTATTTTTGTTGCAATAAATGTTTAAAACATGTTAAACATGATTGGACCCCATTTATTGATCGAAATTTGATTATACCGTAAAATCGCCCGCTTGTGGATTTCGGTCAAATTTTATTTGGAATTTGGAAAACTTTCTTCTGCAAAGTTGTAGAGAATTGAAATTCCTATAAAAACTCGCGAGATTTGAATTTTCTGATGAAAGAGCTATTTATTATGAATTATTGAAGTTCCGAAGCTCCGAAATAATTGATTTTTGGGAGTTTAAAATATTTTTTGTAAGAAAAACGTTTTTTGTTGCAATTGAGTGGCTCACATGTGTTATAAATGATCTAAAATCAGATTTCTAAGGTGGGCTTGAATATTTTTAAGAAATATTATTATTTTATTAAATTTTCTGCTTTTTGGTGTTCTAAGATTTTCCTATAAATAGGGTGCTTAGGTTAGAATTGAAAATCACACCGTAAATCGAAGCTTTTTTCTCTCTATATTATCGAGTTTATTCTTGTGAGTATTTTGAGTATACTTTGAGTATTGCTAGACGGTGCAAGTTCCTTCAAAGACTATACAACTTGTGATTCTAGCTTAGAAATCTTGATCTTTCGAGGTAAGGGATATTATTTTTTTTCAGTAATGATATTATTTCTTCAATATCATTATCTTTGAAATGTTGATCTGAATTTTTATCAAATTTGGAACTTTTTTATGTCGGGTTCTTATTCATGGGTTACTTATTCATGAGTTCTTATTCACGAGTTCTTATTCACGAGTTCTTATTCACGAGTTACTATTCACGAGTACTATTCATGAAGCGTGAAGATGTTTTTGTGGAATTTCTATCTTTTGGTGCTCTGAGTTATTATTCACGATACTCTCTAAGACTATTCACGATAATGACTATTCAATGATACTTGATCTATTCAATTAGAAAAATAAAATTTCTTCTTTTCGTCTAAAACATATATTCGGATACTAACTCGATTGTATCCATTTTTTGATCATTCTTGAATTTTACACCACTATGATTATTTTTGAGGTATTTTTGGACGCGGATAAAACCAAGTACGAATCCTTAATCCTTAATCCTTGTCATTTTGTTTCTTTGGATTCGTTTTAAAAAATATATTTTCATCATCCTCGGCCTTAAATGATGATATTATGGAATATCTTTGGCCCGTAGTGCAAAGATGAATGATTTTTAAGAATATCTTTGGCACGTAGAGTAAAAGATGAATGATTTCAAGAATATCTTTACCAGTAGTGCAAAGATGAACAGTGTTTAAATGAATACATGACCCGGTGATGAATATCTTCGCCACAGTAGTGCAAAGATGAATATTTGATTCCAGATGTATATTGATTGATGTTACAGGATAAAAGATAGACGATGAACTTTTAAATTCATACATAGAAGATAGTAGTTTGCATTCTCTACTTAACTCTTCTAATGAATTATTATTTCATTGCGAATATTGATTTAAAATTTGTTGTCTATCAGATTCTATTAGATTTTTCCTCGTTGAAGACTAACGATAATTTGTTGTATATTATCTTAGTCATAATATTCTTTATCGAGCTAGTTGAGCTCACCTCTTTCCTTTTGTTCCATTTTTTCTCGGGAGGCGAGAATATAAGCGAAGCATTTAGCCTGGGGTATGGAATGAAGGTTTTAGAAAGGATTGTTTAGTAGTCCTCACCATTTTGTAAAATAATGTATCAATAAATGCGATGAGGATTTATTTGAGTATAGATATTGTCTAGAAGATAATATTTGTATTCAAACTAACAGCTTTTCTTGGTGTAATAATAAAGTTGTAGTTGTTCGCATACATACGTGTATTGACAACTCGTAATAGGTGATGTATACCTATTTTTGGGGCGTCACATTTTCTCTCTATATATTATCGAGCGTATTCTTGTGAGTATTTTGAGTATACTTTGAGTATCGCTATCTGACGGCAAGTCCAAGTCATAGCTTTATATCAGGTGTTTCACTTGAAAAGCACCGATCTTTCGAGGTAAGGGATATTATTTTTTGTAATGATATTATTTCTTCAATATCATTATCTTTGAAATGTTGATCTGAAGTTTTATCAAATTTGGAACTTTTTCATGCTCTGGGTTACTATTCATGGGTTACTATTCATGAGTTACTATTCACGAGTTACTATTCATGAGTTCTTATTCACGAAGTTACTATTCACTAGTACTATTCATGAAGCGTGAAGATGTTTTTTGTGGAATTTCTATCTTTTGGTGTCTGAGTTACTATTCACGATATTAAGACTATTCACGATACTCAAGACTATTCACGTGATACTCAAGACTATTCATTAGAAAAAATAAAATTTCTTCTTTTGTCCAAAATATCTATTCGGATACTAACTCGATTGTATCCATGTTTTGATCATTCTTGAATTTTACACCACTATGATTATTTTTGAGGTATTTTTCGTGGATAAAACCAAGTACTTAATCCTTAATCCTTAATCCTTGTCATTTTGTTTCAATTGGATTCGCTTTTAAAAATATTTTTCATCATCCTCGGCCTTAAATGATGATATTATTGAATATCTTTTGGCACGTAGTGCAAAGATGAATGATTTTCAAGAATATCTTTGGCCCAGTAGTGCAAAGATGAGCAGTGTTGAGATGAACATGATAGATTGATTAATATCTTTGGCTCAGTAGTGCAAAGATGAACAGTGTTTAAATGAACACGACTAATCGATGAATATCTTTGGCTCAGTAGTGTAAAAGATGAATATTTGATTCCAGATGCATATTGATTGATGTTACTGAGGATAAAATATTGATGATGGATATTAAATTCATAGATTATAGTAGATTTCATTCTCTACGTAACTCTTCTATGAATTATTATTTTCATTTTGTAATATTGATCCGAAACTTGTTGTCTATTGTATTCTATCGATTTTTCCTGTTGAAGACTAACGATAATTTGTTGTATATTATCTTAGTCATAATATTCTTTATCGGGCTAATTGAGCTCACCCTTTTCCTTGTTGTTCCATTTTTCTTCTCGGAGGCGAGAATGCAAATGAAAAGTACTTCTGGGGTATGGAATGAAGGTTCTAGAGAGAGTTGTTTAGTAGTCCTCACCATTTTGTAAAATAATGAATCAATAATTATGATGGGGATTTATTTGCATGTGGATATTTTCTAGATGACAATATTATATTTAAACTCACAAGATATATTGTCGTATTTCACACGACATTTGTATTATTGAAGTCAGTAGTTTCTTTTTTGACTATGTATTTGGCGACTCGTGAATGGGTGTTGTGTATACCTATTTTGGGGGCGCCACGGTTGGTATCGTAGCTTAGGATATGATCTCCATGAGATCGGGAATAAAACTAGGAGGAGAAACGAGTAAATCCTTCATTCGCTAGTGTGTCCTACCTAAGCTTATTTGTTAGTTGGTCAAGATATAGGATATTATGTGATATATTGATTTCCTTAATTAACCCTTATTTTATGATGATTTGAGAATGTCGATCGAGAATATTAATAATTGGAGCAAATGAGACCGTGGAGATGCCTGTACTCACCAACGAGGAGAACGCGTAACAGTTTGGTAATGTTCCTCCCGTGAACAACACCACCCAGATGATGATGAACGAGGGGATGTTTAGAAGCTTTTTGCAGTTCATGCAAAATCGCACGACGAGGAGACTCGTGTTCAAAATACAGGAGAAATGATAGCAATTCACGAAAGTGGTCACGCCCAAGCAGCTTCAAAGAGTTGGGACCACCGACTCTGGGAAAGCGGATCCGATTAAAGGTGAGACGTGGGTCAAACAAATTACCAAGATATTCGATGTCTTGGGATGCACGGAGGAACAGAAAGTTCCATTCACGCCTTTTATGTTCCGTGGCGGCGAGGCAGACATCGGTGGGAATCGTGAAGCGTACCCATCCAATTGCACTCAAAGATGTCATGGGAGACGTTTGAGAAGCAGTTCAATGACAAGTACTTCGAAAGTATTCGTCATACGGAAGGAAGTGGAGTTTATTAGACTAGAGCGAGAATAACATGACGATTGTCCCAAAGACGAGGCGTAAGTTCGCGGAGTTATCCGTGTTCGCACCTCATTTGGTGGAGAATGAGGAACGATGACGCGGATGTTTCGAGAGGTTTGAAACCCGACATACGCCAAGATCTCATTTCTCATAAATTTTTCTCTATTCGGATGTTGTCAACAGGCTCCGGTTGTTAGAAGCGAGATAACGAGTATGTTCAACCGAGGGACCATAACCAGGATCATATCAAGATAGCGGTCATCGTAATAACGATAACCACGGAGAAAGAAGAATCTGAGACAAAGGGTAACCACTCGGTGGTAATCGTGGCCATGAAAATAGAAGAAGTGAGTCGGGAGGAGATTTTAAAGAGGAGATTCAACAACGACCATGTGAAGACGCGGTGCCGAAGAGCAACTAGTTTTAAGGAGGAGAACGACCACCGGTCGACATGTTATAAATGCGGAAAGAGGGACATATCACCAAACCGCCCACAACAGTTTAAGGTATGCTATAATTGTGGAAAAGAAGGACATATCGCCGAGATCAGACGATATCGAAACCCCACCAATGGAATGGTGACTCAAAAGGATGTCCCGTAAAAGTCAAAGTCAACGGTTCTTGGAAGAGCGTTTGTCGTGGACCGGTTAAAATGCAAGGAAACGAACGAAGTTAGACGGGTTAGTTAATTATAAATTCTTGCGAAGTTTATACCTTACTAGATACGGTTCTACCCATTCTTTATCTCTCTTGCTAGGCCAACGCTTGAACTTGACTACGGAGAAATTAAACTTTGACCTATCTCTGTGGAGACTCCATTAGGAGAAACTTTCATTACATCCGTTGTTTAAAAATCTTGCTTGATTCAAGTTGGCACTATCACATTACCGTTAACCTTATTTCTATAGAGATATTTGCTTTTGATGTGATTTTAAGGTTAACTACTCATCATGCCAAATTGATTGCTTTTGTAAGGTTGTTAGTTTTCATATTCATAAGCAACCCGTTATTCAATTCAAGCAATCAAACCATTGTAGTCAAACATTTTCATATCAAGCCATGAAGTCATTCGCTTATTACGGATGTCAAGTTTTCTTAGTCCATGTTATGGATTTGAATAAAGACACGCCGATTTGAATAATATTCTGTTGTTATTGATTTTTCCCGACGTATTTCTGAAGAATTTCTTGGCTTACTCCCAAAGCCCGATATTAAATTTTGTATCGAATTTGAACCCCCAGACAAAACTCATTTCTAAAATCTCATATCGAATGGCTCCTATTGAACTTCGTGAGTTAAAATTCAACTATAGAATTTGGTACCGAGCCTTTATTTTGTGACTTCCTTTGTGGAATTCACCGAAGCGAACTTCTCTGTAGGGACGTCATATTCGTGCGATAGTAAAGCGATAGGTGTCATTGTGACGCATATCCAAGATTGGGATATGAGTCACGATTGAGAGCAACCTAAGTCGATTATCGAAATACGTAGCTTTCAGGCTTAGTTGGTTATTATCGGAGATTCGTGGAAGGATTTTCTTGAATCGCTACTCCGCTAACTTAGTTGACTTTAAAAGATACAAAATTCGTATGGAGCGAGGAATGCGAGAAGATTTTCCAAGAGCTCAAGAGGCGTACTCATTTTAAGCACATATTCTAACCATACCATCTTCGAAAAGCGAACGTGGTAAATGATGCGTTGAGTAGAAGATCATATGCGGAACGAAAGCGATGATGTCAAGTATACGACAGAGCCAACTTTAATAGAAAAAGTTAAGGTTGCTCAAGTCATCGACTCGAGCCGATGCGTATGAAGAAGAAAGTACAAGAAGGAGCTATTCCTAAGCGAGAATTGATGAAGAAAGAATACTTGAGTCCACTTTCAGACTTTGTGTTCCTAACGACTACGATTTGAAGTACAAGATTATGATGGAGGCACACAATACGCCATTTGCAATCCATCTCGGGAGTACCAAAATGTATTATGATCTTCAACATACATTTTGGTGGAGCAATATGAAGAGAGAGATTGCAAAGTTTATCTCGATGTGTTTAACTTACTTAACGCGTGTAAAAGCGAGCATCTTGTACCTAAGTGGTCCGCTTGCAACCACTTGAGATTCCGGAATGGAAGTGGGAACACATTACTATGGATTTCACATGTGGTCTTTCTACGGTTTCTCAAGGCATCAATGCTATTTGGGTTATTGTTGATAGATTAACCAAGTCCGCTTCATTTTCACCGATACGAGACTTATTCCTTGAACGCCTTTCTCGTATATACGTAAATGAGATTGTGAGATTGCATGGCATGCCAAGATCCATAGTTTTAGATCGTGACCCAAGATTCACTTCATGATTTTGGGTTAGAAAGCTATGGGCACGAAATTTACGATTGATTTGGCATACCATCCTCAAACCGGATGGGCAATCGTAAAGGACTACTCAAACTCTTGAAGATATATTAAAACTCGCGGTCCTAAATTTCAAAGGAAGTTGGGATAAGTACTTGCCATTGGTGGAATTCTCGCACAACAATAGTTATTAAACATAGGCATGGTTCCATTCAAGCATTATACGGACGAAAATGTCGTTCTCAATATGTTGGGATGAGGTGGGTGAAGAACATTGTTGGGACCCGAAAGTTAAGACGTATGACTAATGATTCGACAACGATACAAAGCGCAGACAAGATCGACAAAAGAGTTATGCGGATCTTCATCGAAAGGACGTGGAATTTAATGTGGGGATCATGATTGTCATGAGTTGCCCATGGAAGGGTGTTACAAGATTTGGGAAGAGAGGAAAGCTCAATCCACGATTTATTGGTCCATTTCAAATTCTTGACCGAGTAGGAAATGTAGCCTATAGACTTGCGTTACCTCCGAGTATGTCTCGTGTTCATAATGTATTTCACATATCGTGGTAGTTAAATATGTGAAAGACCCAACCACGTTATTGAAGTTAGAACCGGACGAGATAGCCAAGACTTAACGTATTTATGAGGAGGTACTGCCAAGATTTTGGATAGGAAGGAGCATGTCCTACGCCAAGAAAGGTTATACCACAAGTTAAAGTTTTGTGGAGGAATCATACTATAGAGGAAATGACCCGGGAATTGAAACGGAAATGAAAGCGAGGTATCCTCACCTTTTCGAAACACTGTATCGCACGCCAATTTCGAGGACGAAATTTCATAAGGAGGGAGGTTGTAAGACCAAATTTTTTTTAAATAAAAAGGAATTTCCTTTATTTATTATTTTGAAATAGTAAGGGTTGATTTGATTAATGTGGATAGTTAAGGGTTAAATATGCAAATATTTTAAATTAAGCAAGTGGTTATAAAATATTCATTATCGTTGGGAATATTCGTTTGGTCGTGGAATATTCGCATTTCGGGAATATTCGCATTTACTGACGGCAAAATGACATGTGTGGGCCCCATAACGGAAAGCGATTGGATGAAGAAAACGACAAATATAAGTTGTTTTTAAATAACGAGCGTAGTTGTTACCAATAATATCATTGTTGGAATACCCTTGGTAAAAAACACACTAATACGCGTTGTTGAACAAGAAGATACCAGTATCGCACCAATTATTGATTCTTACGTGAAGAAGGCACTACTCAATAATGGTTACGATGAATTATCGCTCAAAGATTTTATCGAGTTAATAATTCTTTGCGTTGATATTTTATATTGCTGTTGTTTCAATAATTGTCATTACACAGTATCTTTCATTATCGAAGCAATAATTCATATTATCTGAATAATATTATTAGATAACATTATTGGCAATGTCTAGAAAGTTCTGTCTAAGGAGAGGTTTGGTCACCTAAATCAACGGCCCAAAGAAGAAGAAATTTTTATTGGAAAGCCCCTTTCTTGGGAACCGCACGGTTGTCAATATTGTGATTCTGTAATATTATTTGTGAATAATTAATTATTGATTTATATGATGAGGAAAATATTGATTTTATGTGGATATAGATGGAGAAAATTTTTAAAATGACAATTGTTGAAAATTAATATTTTATCTTTTACGATAAAATAATTCATTTAAATATATTATTTTAATAATATATTAACGGTGATATTTTTACAACGAATGTGGGATATATGAGTATATGAGGAGGAAGAGTATTTTTGTGGCATTAAATGTTTAACACATGTTTTGTGTGTTGGTGGACACAATTATTCGATCGAAATTTGATTTATAGCTTGTAAAATCACCCGTTTGTGGATTTTGGCCAATTTTATTTGGAATTTGGAAAAATTTTCTTCGCAAAGTTGTAGAGAATTGAATTTCCTATAAAACTCTCGAGATTCGAATTTTCCGATGAAAGGGCTATTTATTATGAATTATTGAAGTTCAAGTTTTGAAATAATTGATTTTTGAAGTTTAAAATATTTTTAATTACAAAACGTTTTTTTCATTTTGAAACTCATTTAACATGTGGTTAGGAGGCTGAATTCAGATTGTTAGTGTGCGTGATGAAGTTGTGGAAAAATTATAATATATTATATTAAATTTTCGCTTTGGTGTTCTAAGAATTTCTATAAATAGGTGCTTAGGTTAGAATTGAAAATCACACCGTAAATCAAGTTTTCTCTCTATATTATCGAGTTTATTCTTGTGAGTATTTTGAGTATACTTTGAGTATTGCTATATCTGTGCAAGTCCAAGTCATAGCCTATATCCTGTTTCAATTTAAATACCGATCTTTCGAGATAAGGATATTATTATTTTTTGTAATGATATTATTTCTTCAATATCATTATCTGTTGAAATGTTGATCTGAAGTTTTTATCAAATTTGGAACTTTTTCATGTGGGGTTACTATTCATGGGTTACTATTCATGAGTTACTATTCACGAAGTTACTATTCATGAGTTACTATTCACGAGTTACTATTCACTTAGTACTATTCATGAAGCGTGAAGATGTTTTTGTGGAATTTCTATCTTTTGGTGTCTGAGTTACTATTCACGATACGTGCACTATTCATTCTAAAATAAAATTTCTTCTTTTGTCCAAAATATCTATTCTCGGATACTAACTCGATTGTATCCATGTTTTGATCATTCTTGAATTTTACACCACTATGATTATTTTTGAGGTATTTTTGGGCGTGGATAAAACCAAGTACTAATCCTTAATCCTTAATCCTTGTCATTTTGTTTCACTTTGGATTCGTTTCTTTAAAATATTTTCATCATCCTCGCCTTAAATGATGATATTATTGAATATCTTTGGCACAGTAGTGCAAAGATGAATGATTTCAAGAATATCTTTGGCCAGTAGCAAAGATGAACAGTGTTGAGATGAATATTAATCGATTGATTAATATCTTTATTCGTAGTGCAAAGATGAAGCAGTGTTTAAATGAACATGACTAATCGATGAATATCTTTGGCTCAGTGTAGCAAAAAGATGAATATTTGATTCGGATGCATATTGATTGATGTTACAGGATAAAATATTGATGATGGATCGTTAAATTCATAGATTATAGTAGATTTCATTCTCTACGTAACTCTTCTATGAATTATTATTTTCATTGCGAATATTGATCCGAAACTTGTTGCCTATTGTATTCTATCGATTTTTCCTGTTGAAGACTAACGATAATTTGTTGTATATTATCTTAGTCATAATATTCTTTATTGGGCTAGTTGAGCTCACCCTTTTCCTTGTTGTTCCATTTTTCTTCTCGGTGAGGCGAGAATGTAGCGAGTCTTAGTCGGGGTATGGAATGAAGGTTCTAGAGAGAGTTGTTTAGTAGTCCTCACCATTTTGTAAAATAATGAATCAATAATTATGATGGGAATTTATTTGCATGTGGATATTGTCTAGAAGACAATATTATATTTAAACTCATTAAGTATATATTGTCGTATTTCACACCGACATTTGTATTATTGAAGTTGTAGTTTACTTTTTTGTACAATGTATTTGGCGACTTTCGGAATGGGTGTTGTGTATACCTATTTTGGGGGCGTCACACGCTACAATGACACCTATCGGTTTACTATTACGCACGAATATGGTGTCCCTACGGAGAGTCCGGCCGGTGCATTTCACAAAGGAAGTCACCAGATAAAGGCTCGGTACCAAATTCTATAGTTGAAATTTTTAACTCAAGTTCAATAGAGCCATTAGAAATGAGTTTTGTCACTGGGGTTCAAAGTCGATACAAAATTTAATATCGAACTTGGGAGTAAGCTAAGAAATTCTTCAGAAATACGTCGGGAAAATCAATAACAATGGGAATATTATTCAAATCTGACGTGTCTTTATTCAAATCCATAATATGGACTAAGAAAACTTGACATCCGTAATAAACGAATGACTTCATGGCTTGATATGAAAATGTTTGACTACAATGGTTTGATTGCTTGTGTAAGACCCCAGCTTTTATAAATAAAGATGATTTTTTTTATAAATATTATTTTTGAATATTATGGAATAAATTTGATATAATGTTATAGTTGTGGGTAATATTTATAAATTTTGCAAAGTAAGCAAGTTGTTATAAAATATTCGTTTTTTTGTCAGGGAATATTCGTATGGGGATATTCGCACGGTACTCAATCATTGGTGGACCTACAACGGAAGTATTGTCGTAGTTAGAAAATGACAAAATTATTTTTCTATAAAAAATAAAAGCAGAGGTGTTATCAGTCAAAACCGTTGAACTACCCTTAGTAAAAGTAATGCGAATGTCTGGCGTAGTTGTATAGTAGCACACGATATTGATTATTGATGCTTACGTGAGAAGTCACCAATTTATGCTTTCAATTATTGCTACGAGAATTGCCGCATCATATCTCTTATATTATTGATTCAATTATTGTCACAAGATCATCGTATAATATGCTATAGTATTAAATTATTAATTGAGACGACAAGTTATAAATGATTAATAATTGTTGAAAGATTAAATATGTGTTGATTAAAAATAAAATGATTTGTGGTAATATTTATTCAATCCTTGATGTATATAAAGAGTACATTATGAGACGTTTGTGGTAAGTTTGATTATTTTATGGGGGGGCCCATATGTCATCATCTAAGAGTCCCTTCGTTAATAGTAATCACCTTTGTGAATAGTAATTACCTTTGTGAATAGTAATTACCTTCGTCAATAGTATTTACCTTCATCAATAGTAATTATCTTTGTGAATAGTAATTACCTTTGTGAATAGTAATTACCTTAAACAATAGTATTTACCTTCATCAATAGTAATTACCCTTCGCAAATAGTAGTTGTCCTTCAATATTACCAAGAGTTAACTGCCTCTTGATTGTTCCAAGGGTTAATTACCCCTTCATGAAATAGTAGTTGTCTCTTCAATATTACTAAGAGTCATTTTGACCCTTCGTTAAGACCAAGAGCCACCCTCGCTTTTTTCTATAAATAGAAAGCTCATTCCTTCATTATTTCTTACGAATTCACTTTGAAACTCTAGAGAGAGAAACTATAGAGAAAGAAGAAAAGTATTTTTCTACTTCACTTTTCCAATATTCACTCTTCTAAGGTAGGGAATATTATTTGTTTGTACTCGTAAGGGGTGTTTTTTTTTTATTCATGAAGAGAACTTCTATTATTCCATTCTTTATTATTACATTGGAATAACTTTGTAAAAGTGGCATACCCTATACATGACTTTGATATACGGAATACCCTATACTTGGTGAAATCCTTATATTATTCCATTCTTATTTATTCTCATTGAAT
Source organism: Panax quinquefolius (assembly GCA_020205615.1). Classification (NCBI taxonomy): domain Eukaryota; kingdom Viridiplantae; phylum Streptophyta; class Magnoliopsida; order Apiales; family Araliaceae; genus Panax; species Panax quinquefolius. Next base: position 3,460,983 of record CM035154.1, on the reverse strand, counting down.
AACTTTGTATATCGCGAATCCCCTATACTTGGTGACATTCTTCTATTATTTTATTATTCCGTTGGAACATCCCGTGCTTCGTGTTTTTACGGTTCGGACTTTGTTATGTCTTTATTATTCTATTGGAATATCACATGCATGTGTTTTATTAGTTCTGGTTAAAATCTTTATTATTCATCTTTATTATTCTATTGGAATATCACTGCGTGTGTTTTACACACGGATTGGTTCCGCTTTTTATTATTACGTATTTATTATTACATTGGAATAACCTGTCTATGCGAAGTACCGCATGCATGGTGATTTCTTTTGTTATTTCATTCGCTATTATACTCGGTTGGTTAAAATTTTGACTTTATATACTCCATGAATTTAGTGGAATATCCTTGATATTTGCGCTTCATCCCGTATTTTTAATGAAAATATTTTTACGAGCATTCTTGAATTTTACTCTACAAAGCAAAGATCATGTTGAAAATTTGGACGTTATTAGTTCTGAATAAATTAATTCGTGAACTTATTTTATTGAATTATTATGTCATTGTCATCATCCTCATGTTATATTATGTTATCTTTGGCTTACGTGCATAGATGAACTTAGTATGATTATGATCAGGGATCATTCGGTATAATCATGGCTTGATATAAATGATGTGACAAAAGTCCTCGATGGGCTTTTGTAATGCGGTGATGGATAGTTTTGGTATGATTATGACCGGGGTGATTCGGTATAGTCATGACCATTGATAATTTGAAGAAAATCCTTGACCGTGGTACATGGATGATTAGATATTGTGGTTTATTCATTAAACTGAGTCTTAGTGATAAAAATTGATGAAAACCTTTTAAAACCTAAAAGATAGTAGACTTTATTTTCTACTTGACTCTTTTAATGGATTGCATATTCCGCTGCAGTTAAACTGGTTGTCTATTGTATTTTATTAGTTTAACATTGTTGAAGACTATTGATAATTTATTCTGCATTATCTTAGTTATAATATTTCTTACTGGGCTAGTTGAGCTCACCCTTTCTTTCACTTTTTCTCTCGTGAAATGAGAATATAAATTTGGGACGAGTCGGGGAAAAGAGTGATGGTCCCAAAGATAGCATTAGTAGTCCTCACTATTCTGTTAAATAGTGTGACAATAAATGTAATGAGGACTCTTTGAGTATGGATATTGTCTAAATGACAATATTTCTATTAGAACTCTCAGTTTATGTATTGTCGTATATTACACGACAGATGTATAATTAAGTTTGTATTTGAATTTATGTACCATGTAAATGGCGACCCAAGATGGGTGACGTATACCTAATTTTGGGGGCGTCACAGTTGGTATCAGATCTTAGGGATATGATCCCTGGTTAAGATGCGAGATAAGAACTAGGAGGGGAGAGACGGGGAATTCCTTCGCTAGTATGACCTACCTAAGTTTATTTGTTATTTAATTGGTCGTGAGTATAGGGATAATATTTGATATATTAATTAACCCCGTGTTGTGGCGGTGTTTGGAAATGGCGGTGAAAATATTCACAATGGAGTGAATGTGACCAGTTGTGACACCTTTAATCACTAATCAAAGTTAATGCGATTGTCGGGACGAGGAACAAATTAGAGATATCCACGTAGTGAATGAAGAACTAATTGTTGCACCGAGCTAGTTGCGAGAGGTAGCGGTGAGAGTGAGGAAGAAGAGGAAGAAGAGGAAGAAGAGGAACCCGAGGAGAATTGGTTAGAAGAAATTTATGATCAAAACTTAGAATTACAAAATCGTGTTCGTGAGCTAGAAGAACGAGGTTGAAGAAGCGGCAAGCGGTCGTGGAACAAAGGGATACAACAATTCAAAATTGGGTTACCCGATATGTGATGCTCGAACAAAATCACGCTTTGGCGAGGGTGTAAGATATTAAAGTTGGAATCGAGAATTTAAAAATCAAAGATTAGTGAAAGAAGAAACAAGCTGAACGAAGGAGAATAGAGCGATGCATGGGTAAAAAGTTTGCACAACGCGTTGATAGTGTGAAAAAGGCGTCCAGATCAATAAAGCCAAAATAGATGAAATGGACTTTACTTTTTGACAAAGAATTGGGAGAAACCCAACATCGATTTTGAATTACCACGTGCATAGCGGTCAACCCGAATTCGATATGGATCGGAGAATAATGATTCAAATCATGGATCGGGGAATGTGAAGAAGCACTTAAGGGTGGAATGTACCCTATAGTAAAAGTCAAACTTCTCGAATAATGTAAGCGAGGCGTTTATTCGAGAAAACCCAACGAAGTTATTACGGGTAAATTAATTATAAATTATTGTGAAGTCTATACTTTATTCAATACAAGTTCTACCCACTCTTTTATTCTACCTAGTTGTGTTCAATGTTTAAATTTGACTCCGAAAAAATTAGACTTTGATTTATCTATTGAAACTTCGTTGGGAGAAACCTTCGTTACCTCCAACATTTATTAATCTTGTTGTTTCAAATAAACACTTTCACGATCTTATCTCTTTGAAAATACTTGCCTTTGAGGTAATTTTTGAAAGCGATTGATTAACTACTTATTATTCTTTTTGTAAGGTTGTTAGCTTTCATATTCCTAACCAACTTTGTTATCTGAATTCAAAGTAACCAAACCCCTAAAGTTAATCTTTGTTATATCAAGCCATAAGTAAAGAGCCCGATCCTTTCGTTGTTGACTTCCTTGTGTAGAATGCTGCAGAAGCCGGACTTTACGTCAGAGGCGACGTCGTGAATGCGATGACAAGTTGATAGGTATCATTGTGAGGTGTTATCTAGGTTAAAGGATAGAAGTCACAGTTGGTATCAATGTAACGTCTTATCCAAGTCTTGGATAAAGTAGTAGATTTTGAATGATATTTCTATCATTAATAAATTTCTTGACGTATTCTTGAAGATTTCCTAGCCTACCCTAGAGCGTGAAATCGAATTTTGTATTGACCCGAGAAAAAACCCATTTCTTAAACCCTCAAATATTTCTTCAACTAAAAGGATCATTTACGAGGATTATGATGAAATTCATAATAAAAGCATTGGACTAATAAAAATCATGGGTATATGAAGTATTAGTAAGTGTTATGATGAGTTATGTGGTTATTATGTGAAAACATGAAAGTTTCTTAGAAATCACAAAGGGTTGAAAAATCAGATTTTGGTAAAAACGTAACATGAAATTCAATTGACCATATCTCCTATTATATTTTGAATTTTTGAGTGTGGTCAAGTCCTAGAGTTAGATCTATGATTTTTGTAGCTTATCCAAGTGGAATCACTGGAAAAGGTGCTGTAGATTTTCGTGTGGACTGAATTTAGCAAAAGAGTCCAAAGCTGCAAATTACAAAAACGCTATTGCCCAGAAACTTTTAAGGGCTGTTTTGGCCACTAAATTTATGTGAAAAATTCTGGCCTTTTGGGACATGAAAATATATGTTATAAAGTACCTCCTGTCCAAAAATGAGCTCATTCGACTTAAAATGAACAAGTTATGACCATTTCAATATTTAGGTTTTTTTGACGAAAAATGTTATAAATCGGAGTTCTATAACTCAGATGACCATGAAATTTAAATGGAGGCTCACATTAACATGTGTAAGGTCCTGCCAAGATTTGGGAATTTTGGAGTTAAACTTGAGGTAGCTAATTTCTTAAGGAATTAATTAGAAATTGATTTTTGAAAAATAGTAAATGAATTTTAAAAATCCGAGAAAAAATATTTTCATCATGGGACTATATTATGCTAAATCCCAGAAAAGAAATATTTTTGGGACTGATTTGGTTATTTTCATGAAAATAGTTTAATTCTGAACATATGAGTTAAATATGTTATGTGAAGTAACAAAGTTGAAAATAAGATTTTATGGCTAGTAGAGAATCCTATATAGAGTATATGCATATTTTTTGATGAGGATTTGATAATTGGTGATGATATCTTATGAGTATGGCATTTTGAATAATTAAATGCATTATATGGTAAAAGCGTAAACAATTGAGATAATTTGTTTATAAATTTAAGAAGTGATTAAAATATTGTTATAATATTAATGATATTAGATTATGAGATTATTAAGTGATTGATAACATGGGGATATTCTTGAATCTGGATAAATTATATTATAAATGTTTAATATTTATCCTTTATCTCATTTGATTGATTCTTTATATCATTATCCTCATGCTTATATTGTGTTGAAAGTCATACATGCTTACGTGAATAGATGGACTTGGTATGATTATGACCGAGGATTGTTCGGTATAATCATAACCGTAATTGAAAACACGATTATCTTTGGTAGTAGTGCATGGATAATTTGTGGTCGTGATACTAATGAATACACGATTATCTTTGGTAGTAGTCATGGATAATTTGTGGTCGCATTGATACTAATGAATACACGATTATCTTTGGTAGTAGTGCATGGATAATTTGTGGTCGTGATACTAATGAATACACGATTATCTTCGGTAGTAGTGCATGGATAATTTGTGGTCGTGATACTAATGAATATCCTTGGCACGTAGTGCGGGGATGATTCGATGATATGGATTAATTATTGGTTGAGTCTCGTGAATGAAATATTAATTCATGGATGTGGTAAAAGTCATCTTTGGTAGTAGTGCATTGATAGACTTGGTATGATTATGACAAGGATTATTCGGTATAATCATGATCAGTAATTGAAAACACGAATATCCTTGGCCAATAGTGCATGGATAATTCGTGGTCGTGATACTATTAAGCTGCGTCTCAGCATTATTGGTTTTTCAGTTGTATATCTTTGGCCTGTAGTGCAAAGATGAATTTAATATTTTTAATGATAAAGATATTCAAGGTATCCTCACCTCTTTATCATATCAGGTACGTACCCTAATTTAGAGGGCGAAATTTCATTAGAAAAGGAGTTGTAAGACCCCAGCTTTTATAAATAAAGATGAATTTTTTTATAAATATTATTTTTGAATATTATGGAATGAATTTGATATAATGTTATAGTTGTGGGAAATATTTATAAATTTTGCAAAGTAAGCAAGTTGTTATAAAATATTCGTTTGGTTGGGGAATATTCTTTTTTTGTGGGGAATATTAAATGCGACTACTCAAATCATTAGTGGACCCCTAACGGAAGTATTATCGTAGTTAGAAAGCGACAAAATTATTTTTCTATAAAAATAACGGGCAGAGGTGTTACCGTCAAAGCTGTTGAACTACCCGGTAGTAAAAATACGATGTCTGGCGTAGTTGTATAGTAGTACGATATTGATTATTGATGCTTACGTGAGAAGTCACTCATTTATGCTCAATTATTGCTACGATAATTCACGCATCATATCTCTTATATTATTGATTCAATTACCCAAAATTAGGTATACATCACCCATCTTGGGTAATTACCTTATATCGTAGTACAATTTAAATACAACTTACTAATATAGCGTAGGTATGCAATCGACATATAAGCTGTGAGTCATTTTTTTAAATACAAATATATCTAGTCTAGATATTACAATTCAACTCTTAAAAGAGTCCTCATTACAATTATTATCACCTTTATTTTCACGAATAGTGAATAGTGAGGACTACTAATCTTATCCTCGGACCATTACTCGTTTCCCAGGCTCGTCGGACTATATTCTCATTTCACAGAAGAAACGGTGAAAGAAAGGGTGAGCTCAACTAGCCCGATAAGAAATATTATGACTAAGATAATGCGAGAATAAATTATCATTAGCCTTCAATGATGTTAAGCGATAAAATATAATAAACATCAAGTTTAAGCTGCTGGTGGAACAAGCGATCCATTAAAAAAGTCAAGTAGAAAATAAAATCTACTATCTTTTATGATTTAAAGGTTTTCATCTTTGTTATATTTGAGACTCGACTTTAATAAATAATCCACATCATCGAATCACCCCTGCACTTTTCTGGCGAGGATATTCTTTAGTATCACGACCACAATTATTCATGCACTACGGGCGAGAATAGTTGTGTATTCATTAATAGTCATGATCGTGCCAACAATTTGTCCATCGATGCACTACTGACCCTTTGAGGATTTTTACCACATCATTTGTAACATTACGGTCGTGATTACAAGAATAGTCTACGGTCGTAATCATACCAAGTCCATCCATACTTCTGAGGCCCACAGATGACTTTCAAAAAAATATAAACATGAGGATGATGACAATGATATAAGAATTGATAAAACAAGTTCAAAATTATTTTATCCGAGGAATTATTAACGTCAAATTATCGATATAATCTTGTTTTGTAGAGTAAAATTCAAGAATGATCGGAAGAATATTTCCATGAAAAGATCTTTGGATGAAGCATGCAAATATCGAGGATATTCCACTAATTTCATGGAGTATAGAAGTCGAAGTTTTAACTTATTTGGGTATAATAAAGAATGGAATAACAAAAGAAATCACCGTGCATGCGATGGCCGCATGAGGCGAGTTATTCAGCGAGAATAATAAATAACGGAACCGGTCGGGTGAAATTCGCGCAAGCGAGGATGTTCAACGAGAATAATAAAGATGGAACCGGATCCGGTGTAAAAACACTGAGATAGGATATTCAAGCGAGAATAATAATAAAAGCGGAACCGGTCCGGTGTAAAACACACGAGCGAGGATGTTCAACGAGAATAATAATAAAAAGCGGAACCGGTCAGGTGTGTAAAACACACAGAACAGGATGTTCAACAGAATAATAATAAAAAGCGGAACCGGTCGGGTCGAGGATGTTGAATAAAAGTATAGTGAAACGAGGATGTTCAACGAGAATAATAGAAGAATGTCACCAAGTATAGGGTAAACCACGTATACGAGTTATTCAGCGAGAATAATAAGCGATGGAATAACAGCAGTTCTCTTCATGAATAAGAAAGAATAACACCCCTTACTTTTGGTAGGAGATTGAATATTTGCGGTAGTGTAGTAACAAAATACTCTTCTTCTTTCTCTCTTATTCTCTCTATACTTTTTCTCTCTATAGCTTGAATGAATTAAGTGAAAAATAATGAAGCACTAGGCCTCTATTTATAGAAGATTTCTAGCTTAACACTTTTGCCAATGTGAAAAGCGTGAGTGGCTTGGCGATTTGGTGATGTGAAAAGAAAAGTGGTTTGGCCTTTTGTATGTGTGAAGCGACAAGTGGTTCGGCCTTTTGTAATGTGAAGCGACAAGTGGTTGGCCTTTTGTAATGTGAAGCGGCAAGTGGTTTGACGTCTGGTAAAGGTAATTACTATTGGCGAAGGTAATTACTATTCCACGAAGGTAATTACTATTGCGAAGGTAATTACTATTGAAGGTAATTCTTATTGTGCGAAGGTAATTACTATTCTATTGTGAAGGTAATTACTATTATTCTTATGAAGGTAATTCTATTATATTGACGAAGAGACTCTTAGATGATGATGATGGGCCCCCCCATAAAATAATCAAACTTACCACAAGCGTCTCATAGATGATGACTCTTTATATACATAAAAGGATTGAATAAATATTACCACAAATCATTTTATTTTTAATCAACACATTTTAATCTTTCAACAATTATTAATCATTTATAACTTATGTCGTCTCGATTATTGATTAATAATATAACATATTATCTAGGATGATCTTGTGATGATAATTGAATCGATAATATAAGAAATATGATCGACAATTCTTGTAGTGATAATTGAGCATAAGTGAGTGACTTCTCACGTAAGCATCGATAATCAATCTAGTGTCTTCTTATCTGACCTGGCGTATTCTTGTACTTTTACTCTTAGGGTAGTTCAGCGGTTTTAACGGTAACACCTCGTAGTTATTTTTATAAAAAATATTTTTATGCGTTTTCTCGATCAAAACAATAATTACATTGTGGGGTCCACCGATGATTGGTAGTTATGCGAATATTCCCTAACAAAAGAATATTCCCCAGGCCAAGCGAATATTTTATAACAACTTGCATACTTTTGCAAAATTTATAAATATTACCCACAACTATAACATTATATCAAATTTATTCCATAATATTCAAAAATAATATTTATAGAAAATTCATCTTTATTTATAAAAGTTGGGGTCTTCTGACCTCCCTTCTTATGAAATTTAGCCCTCGAAATTAGAGTGCATATACTGGTATGTCGAAGAGGTAAGGATACCTTGATTTCATTTGATTCTAACTCCCAGTCATTTCCTCGACATCGTGGTTCCTCCACAAAACTTTGACTTGAGGTATAACCTTGGGCGTAGAATATGTTCCTTCTTATCAAAATTTGAGCAGGAACCTCTTAAATACGTCAAATCTCCAGCTATTTAAATCCGGTTCTAACTTCGATAATATGGTTCGGGTCTTTCACATATTTACGTAACATGGATATGTGAAAAGCGTTATGAACACGAGACGTATTTGGCGGTAAAAGCGAGTCTATAGGCCACAGTTCCTACTCGATCGAGGATTAAAATGGATAGATGAATCGAGGATTAAGTTTTTCTCTCTTTCCAAATCTTGTAACTCCTTTCCATGGAGCGACTCTTAACAACACATGATCTCTATATCGAATTCCCGTCCTTTCGATGAAGATCGGCCATAACTCTTTTATCGATTTTGTGAGGTTTTTATCGTTGTCGGATCGTTTGAATCTTTTAAAGTAGTCATACGTACCAACTCGGTCCCAACAACGTTGCTTCACCCACCTCATCCGACATCTTTGGAAGCGACACTTTCTTCCATACAATGCTTGAATGGAGCCATGCGATACTTGCTTGATAAGCTGTTGTTGTAGGAAAACTCCACGATGGTAAGAACTTGTCCCGACTCCCTTGAAATCAAGGACCACGAGTCTTAATAGATCTTGAGAGTTTGAATAGTCCTCTCCATTGTCCGGTAAAATCGAGGGATGATATCTTAGAGCTAAATCGTGAAATCTGTGCCCATAGCTTTTTGCAAACTAACCCAAAATCGTGAAGTGAATCTTGGGTCTCGATCGGAAACTATGGATCTTAGGCATACCATGCGATCTTACAATCTCGTTTTTATGTACATCTGAGCAAGGCGTTCAAGTGTATAAGTTTCTCGTGTCGGTAAGAAATGAAGCGGACTTGGTCGATCTATCAACAATGACCCAAATCGCATCGATGCCTTGAGAAACCTTAGGAAGGCCGTGCTTGAAATCCATGGTAATGTGCTCCCACTTCCATTACGGAATTTCAAGTGGTTCTGATGGACCTTTTGGTACTTGATGCTCGCTTTAACTTCGTTGACAAGTTAGACACCTTGAGATAAGCAGTATATCTCTCTCTCTTCGTATTGCTCCACCAAAATGTATAGCGAATATCATGATACATTTTGGTACTCCCGAGATGGATTGCAAATGGTGTGTTATGCGCCTCCATCATGATATTATACTTTAAATCGGGGTCGTTAGGAACACAAAGTGCGGAGTTGACTCGAAGTATTCCTTCTTCATCGATTCTTGCTTGGCGTAGCACCTTCTTGCACTTTCTTCCTCATCGCATCGGCTCAGTGCGTAGCTTGGCGACTTTAACTTTATCGATTAAAGTCGGTTCTACTCGTATATTCGCTATCATCACATGCGTCCACAGAGTCTTTAACTCTATCTCCATCCTTTGCAAGTCACACAAAATGGGCCTTTGCGTTGACAATATCCTTTTCGTACTTGCATATGATCTTTACTACTCGATCGTCGGCTACCACGTTCGCTTTTCGAGGATGGTATTGGATGGTATGATCATAATCTTTCAATGAGTTCAAAGCCAGCGTCGTTGTCGCGTGTTGAGTTCCTTTTGAGTGAAGAAATATTTGAGGCTTTTATGATCGTAAAGATCTCCACTTTCTCCCCATACAAGTAATGCCTCCAAATTTTAAGTGCAAAGACAACATTTATGACTCTAGATCATGAGTAGGATAATTCCTCTCATATTCTTTGAGTTGTCGCGAGGCATAGGCTATAACTTTTCCATGTTGCATGAGAACACATCCCAACCCTTTGCGAAGCATCTTTGTAGATGACAAATCCCTCAAGGCGGATGGTATTAGCCGAGCAGTCTTTGAAATAAGTCTCCTCTTGAGTTCTTGAAAACTCTCTCACATTCTTCGCTCAATAGAACTTTGTATCTTTCAAAAGTCAATTTGAGTCGATGGAGTAGCGATTCGAGAAAATCCTTCCACGAATCTCGATAATAACCCACTAAGCAAGAAAGCTCGTACTTGGTCCTTTGATTTAGGTTGTTCCCGGCTTTGAATAGCTTGATCTTTCTTTGGGTCAGCGGATATTCCATGACTTGATACCACGTGCCCAAGGAATGCTACTTCTTTGACGAACTCACATTTCTTCACTTGGCATAAAGCTTATATTCACGAAGCTTTTGGAGTGTCGACCTCAAGTGTTGCTCATGATCTTCACGGCTTTTGGAATAAATAAGGATGTCATCGATAAAGGCGACCACAAAGTGATCTAAATATTCCTTGAATACTCGGTTCATCATATCCATGAAAGGCGGCGAGCATTAGTCGATCAAAGGACATGACTAGGAATTCATAATGCCGTCTTAGGAGTTACGAAAGCCGTCTTTGGAATGTCGGTGGTTACAATCTTCAATGGGTGATATCCGGAGCGAAGATCGATCTTTGAAAAGAATTTGGCTCCTTGCAATTTGGTCGAACAGGTCATCAATACGTGGCAATGGATACCTATTTTTGATGGTGACATGATTGACTCCAGATAATCAATACAAAATCGCATACTCCCATCTTTCTTCTTCACGAATAGAGCAGGAGCACCCCGAGGAGAAGTACTAGGACGAATAAAGCCGATGTCTAACAATTCCTGCGGTTGGGTCTTTAACTCACGAAGTTGATAGGAGCCATTCGATATGGGGCTTTGGAAATAGGTTTTATCTAGGGTTCGAGGTCGATACAAAATTCAATTTCACGCTCTGGGGGTAGGCGGGGAAGTTCTTGGGGAATCGTCGGAAATTTATTAACAATAGAAATATCGTTCAAAAGCGGCGTATTTTTGTTTAAATCGTGACATGAGCTAAGAAAGCTTGACATCCGTTTTCGATAAGCGAATAGCTTTATGGCTTGAGATGGTAGTGATTGATTTTAATGGTTTGGTCGTTTGAATTAGCATAATAGGTTGATTAGGAATATGAAAGCTAATGACCTTACGAAAACAATCAATTTTTGCATGATAAGTAGTTAACGATCAATCCACTAGAATCACGTCAAATCAAGTATTTTTAATGAAATAAGATCGACGGGTAATGTGAAGTGCCGATTTGAACCAAACAAGACTTATAAGCGAGTGGATGTAATGAAGGTTTCTCCCAGCGGAGTTTCCACAGATAAGTCGAAGTCTAAATTTCTCGGTCAAATTTAATCGATGGCGCAAGTAGGAGAAATAAAGAATGGGTAGAGCCGGTATCAAATAAAGTATAGACTTCATTAGAGTTTATGATAAGCTTACCGTGATGACCTCATTCGGGTTCCTTGCTCTTTGGGAGGAGGTCTGACAAACGCTCTCCCTTACCTTCTAGGTTTTGACTTTTACGGGATGGCCTTTGGTGCCTCCATCCTATTGAATTTGTCTTGATGCTTGACAAAATCGAGCTAAGTGACCTTCTCTTCCACAATTATAACATGCTTTGGATGGCATGCGTGTTGTTTGGGTGATGTGTCCCTCTCCTCGCATTTGAAGCATATGATAGGTGGTCTTTCTCCTTCCTTAACAACGGGTCTTTGGTCTTGGCGTCTTTCCATCATTGTTGAATCTCCTTTTCTTGAAATGTCCATTCTTATTGTTTTGGCCTGATTACCCAGAAGTGGTTACCATATCGGCTTTATTGATTCCCTCACGCTTGTTGTCTTAGCTTTGATGACTACTCTCATTTGGTATTATAATTTTTTGCCATTTGCTCTCTTTTAGTTGCGTTGACTCATTATCGCGCTCCACTAAGCTGAGCCCTATTTACAACATCTGAATACAAACCACGGTTTATGAGAAATAAGATGTTGGCGTATCTCGACTTGAACCTCTTAAAAACATTGGCGCCATTCTCTTCTTCATTATCCACCAGTGGGGATATGGCAAGTGATAACTCATAAAATTTTGCCTCGTATTGCGACACGGTCGTATTGTTTTGTTCAACTTGATAAACTCCACCTCCTTCGTATGGCGAATACTTTCGGGAAAGTATTTGTCGTTGAAACGACTCTGGAACTTCTCCCAAGATATCTTGATCTGACGAGGTTGAGTCGTTTCACGATTCCCACCGATAATCTGCCTCTCGCGCGCAACATAAAAGCGTGAAGGAACCTTTTGCTCCTCGGAGCATCCCAAGACATCAAATATCTTGGTAATCTGCTTTATCCATGCTTCCGCTTGAAGTGGTTTTGGCTCTCCCTTAAACTCCGGTGGTCCGGCTCCTTGAATTGTTTAGCGGTGTGCTTAGAGAGTTTTCGTGTTTCCACCTACGTTTTTGGGCGAGGTCGCTCTGCTTTCTTTGTTGCATAAATTGCATAAAGCCTCGAACATTTGATCATTCATCATTTTGGTCGGTGTTGTTGTTTGCGTATGAGGATTATCGCCTTCACGATGCACATTATCACGATTATTGATATGTGGTGAATCAGCGATGCGCTGTGCTCCATTGCTATTCTCAACATTCTCGGATGTCATTTTTGAATCTTGCCACAAAACAAAAGGTTAATTGACGTGTAACAAATTATCCTATCTTACGACCTGACCAATAAAATAGCACGTAAACTTAGGTAGGTCATACTTAGCGAAGGTATTCCCCGTCTCTCCCCTCTAGTACTATTCTCACATCTTAGCGAGGATCGTATCCTAAGCTACGATACTGTTGTGGCGCCCCCAAAATTAGGTATACATCACCCATCTTGGGTAGTCGGATCGTAGTGCGAATTTAAATCAACTTACTAATATAAGCGTAGGTATGCAATCGACATAAAATGTGAGTTTGAATACAAATATTATCTACTAGATATTATACAAACTCGAAAAGGAGTCCTCATTACAATTATTATCACCTTTATTTTCACGAGAATAGTGAGGACTACTAATCTTATCCTACGGACCATTACTCTCGTTTCCAGAGGCTCGTCCCGGCTATATTCTCATTTCACTGAAGAAACGGTGAAAGAAAGGGTGAGCTCAACTAGCCCGATAAGAAATATTATGACTAAGATAATGCGAGAATAAATTATCATTAGCCTTCAATGATGTTAAGCGATAAAATATAATAAACATCAAGTTTAAGCTGCGGCGGAACAATCAACGATCCATTAAAAAAGTCAGTAGAAAATAAAATCTACTATCTTTTATGATTTAAAGGTTTTTCATCAACTTTATTATATATTTGAGACTCGACTTTAATAAATAATCCACATCATCGAATCACCCACACTTTTCTGGCGAGGATATTCTTTAGTATCGCGACCACAATTATTCATGCACTACGGGCGAGAATAGTTGTGTATTCATTAATGGTCATGATCATGCCAACACAGCGTCCATCGATGCACTACGGACTTTGAGGATTTTTACCACATCATTTGTAACATTACGGTCGTGATTACAGAATAGTCTCTGGTCGTAATCATACCAAGTCCATCTATGCATACTTCTGAGGCCACGAGATGACTTTAAAATAATATAAACATGAGGATGATGACAATGATATAAAATTGATAAAACAAGTTCAAGAATTATTTTATCCGGGGAATTATTAACGTCAAATTGTCGACATGATCTTGTTTTGTAGAGTAAAATTCAAGAATGATCGGAAGAATATTTCCATGAAAAGATCTTTGGATGAAAGCCGCAAATATCGAGGATATTCTACTAATTTCATGGAGTATAGAAAGTCAAAGTTTTAACATTTGGGTATAATAAAGAATGGAATAACAAAAGAAATCACCGTGCATGCGATACTGCACATGCAGAGCGAGTTATTCAGCGAGAATAATAATAACGGAACGGTCGGCGTGAAAGCGCACTGCAAGCGGGATGTTCAACGAAGAATAATAATAAAGATGGAACCGGATCCGGTGTAAAACACACAGATAGGATATTCAGCGAAGAATAATAAAAAAGCGGAACCCGGTCGGTCAGGATGTGTAAAATAAATAAAAGCGCAAGGATGTTCAGACAGGAATAATAATAATAAAGGCGGAACCCGGTCGGTGTAAAACACATGACGAGGATGTTCAGCGAGAATAATAGAAGAATGTCACCAAGTATAGGGTAAATGGCATATATCTGAGTTATTCAATGAGAATAATAAGCGATGGAATAACAACAGTTCTCTTCATGAATAAGAAGAATAACACCCCTTACTTTTGGTAGGAGATTGAATCTCTGCGGTAGTGTAGTAACAAAATACTCTTCTTTTTCTCTCTTATTCTCTCTATACTTTCTCTCTCTATAAGCTTGAATGAATTAGTGAAAATAATGAAGCACTAGGCCTCTATTTATAGAAGATTTCTAGCTTAGCACTTACTAGTATGAAAAGGAAAGTGGCTTTGTATTTGGTGATGTGAAAAGAAAAGTGGTTTGGCCTTTTGTAATGTGAAAGCGACAAGTGGTTCGGCGCTTTGTAATGTGAAGCGACAAGTGGTTTGGCGCTTTTGTAATGTGAAGCGGCAAGTGGTTTGACGTCTGGTAAAGGTAATTACTATTGTGAAGGTAATTACTATTCACTGAGGTAATTCTTATTGCGAAGGTAATTCTATTGTGAAGGTAAATCTATTGATGAAGGTAATTACTATTACAAAGGTAATTACTATTGTGAAGAGACTCTTAGATGATGATATATGGGCCCCCATAAAATAATCAAACTTACCACAAAGCGTCTCATATGAGACTCTTTATATACATTAAGGATTGAATAAATATTACCACAAATCATTTTATTTTAATCAACACATTTTAATCTTTCAACAATTATTAATCATTTATAACTTGTCGTCTCGATTATTAATATAATATATTATATTACGGATGATCTTTGTGACAATAATTGAATCGATAATATAAGAAATATGATCGCAATTCTTTATGTGATAATTGGAGTATAGGTGAGTGACTTCTCACGTAAGCATCGATAATCAATAGTAGTGTGCTACTTATCTGACCACAGCGTATTCTTTGTACTTTTACTATAGGGTAGTTCAAGCAGTTTTAACGGTAACACCTCCGTAGTTATTTTTATAAAATATTTTTTGTCGTTTTCTCGATCAAGCCAATAATTACATTTGTGGGGTCCACCGATGATTGGTAGTTATACGAATATTCCTAACAAAAGAATATTCCCGAGCCAAACGAATATTTTATAACAACTTGCATACTTTGCAAAATTTATAAATATTACCCTTAACTATAACATTATATCAAATTTATTCCATAATATTCAAAAATAATATTTATAGAAAATTCATCTTTATTTATAGCGGAATATCACATGTATGCGAATGTTTTACAGGACTGGTTAAAATCTTTATTATTACATCTTTATTATTCTTTTGGAATATTACATCTTGTGATTTATCGAATAGGACTGGTTCCATTTTATTATTCCATTTTTATTATTCTCGTTTTTATTACTTTGGAATAACGTCTTTATACATTACAATCTGACCGCGTGCATGGTGATTTCTTTTGTTATTTCATTATTTATTATTTCTTTTGGTTGGTTAAAATTTTAACTTCTATACTCCATGAATTTAGTGGAATATCCTTGATATTTGTGCATCATTCATTATTTTTAATGAAAATATTTTTACGAGCATTCTTGAATTTTACTCTACAAAGCGGTATTATGTTGACAATTTGGACGTTATTAGTTCTGAATAAATTAATTCGTGAACTTGTTTTATTGAATTATTATGTCATTGTCATCATCCTCATGTTATATTATGTTATCTTTGGCTTACGTGCATAGATGAACTTAGTATGATTATGATCGAGGATCATTCGGTATAATCATGGCTTGATATAAATGATGTGACAAAAGTCCTCAAATTTTGTAATGTCGATGATGGATAGTTTTTGGTATGATTATGACCGGGGTGATTCGGTATAGTCATGACCATTGATAATTTGATGAAAATCCTTGGCCAGTGGTGCGGGGATGATTAGATATTGTGGTTTATTCATTAAACCGAGTCTTAGTGATAAAATTGATGAAAACCTTTAAAACCTAAAAGATAGTAGACTTTATTTTCTACTTGACTCTTTTAATGGATTGCATATTCAGCCGCAGATTAAAGCGGTTGTCTATTGTATTTTATCGGTTTAACATTGTTGAAGACTATTGATAATTTATTCTGCATTATCTTAGTTATAATATTTCTTACTGGGCTAGTTGAGCTCACCCTTTCTTTCACTGTTCTCTTCAGGAAATGAGAATATAGCTGGGACGAGTCGGGGAAAAGAGTGATGGTCCCGAAGATAGCATTAGTAGTCCTCACTATTAATACATTAAATAGTGTGACAATAAATGTAATGAGGACTCCTTGAGTATGGATATTGTCTAAATGACAATATTCCTATTAGAACTCTCAGTTTATGTATTGTCGTATGTTACACGATAGATGTATAATTAAGTTTGTATTTGAATTTATGTACCATGTAAGTGGCGACCCAAGATGGGTGACGTATACCTAATTTTGGGGGCGTCACAGCTTGAATTCGAATAACAGGTTGCTTAGGAATATGAAAACTAACAACCTTACGAAAGTAATCAATTTCGGCATGATGAGTAGTTAACCTTAAAATCACATCAAAAACAAATATCTCTATAGAAATAAGGTTAACAGGTAATGTGATAGTGCCAACCTGAATCAAGCAAGATTTCTAAACAACGGATGTAATGAAAGTTTCTCCTAATGGAGTCTCCATAAATAGGTCAAAGTCTAATTTCTCCGTAGTCAAGTTCAAACGTTGGTATGAAGAGAGATAAAGAATGGGTAGAAGCAAAGTATCTAGTAAGGTATAAACTTCGCAAGAATTTATAATTAACTAACGTGCTTAACCGTTCGGGTTCTCGCATTTTGGACGGTCGCGACAAACGCTTCTTCCGAGAACCGATTGACTTTTGACTTTTACGGGAGATCCTTTTGAGTCACCATTCCATTGGATGGGTTTCGATCTGCGTCTAATCTCGAAGCGATATGTCCTTCTTTTCCACAATTATAGCATACCTTAAAGCATTGTAAGGGCGGTTTGAGGTGATATGTCCTCTTTCTCTGCATTTGTAACATCGACCGATGGTCTTTCTCCTCCCTTGAAAAGCGATTCTTTCTAAGACTGTCGTCTTCACATGGTCGTTGTTGAATCTCCTCTTTTTAAAATCTCCTCCCGACTCGCTTCTTCTATTTTCATGGCCACGATTACCACTAGAGTGGTTCTAGCGCTTTGTCAAGTATTCTTCTTTCTCCATTGGTTATCGTTATTCGATGGATCGCTATCTTTGGTATGATCACGGTTATGGTCCTCGGTTGAACGCACTTTCGTTATCTCGCTCTAACAATGAGCCCATTGACAACATCTGAATAGAGAAAATTTATGAGAAATGAGATCTTGGCGTATCTTGGGTTTCAAACCTCTCGAAACATCCGCGTCATACATTCCTCATTCTCCACCAAATGAGGTGCAAACACGGATAACTCATGACTTCGCCTCGTCTTTGGGACACCGTCGTGTTATTACGCTCCGGTCTAATAAACTCCACTTCCTTCATATAGCCGAATACTTTCGGGAAGTACTTGTCATTGAAGCTGCATTTCAAACGTCTCCGTGACATCTTGAGTGCAATTTGGATGGGTAAGCTTCATGATTCCCACCGATGTCTGCCTCGTTCTGAAACATAAAAGTAGCGAATGGAACTTTTCGTTCCTCCGTGCATCCCAAGACATCGAATATCTTGGTAATTTGTTTGACCACGTCTCGCCTTAATCGGATCCGGCTTTCCCAGAGTGGAGGTCCCAACTCTTTGAGCTGCTTGCTGGGTTGTGACCACCGTGAATTGCTATCATTTCCTCTGTATTTTGAACACGAGTCTCCCTCGTCGATTTTGCATGAAGCGCAAAAATATTCTAAACATCCCTCGTTCATCATCCGCTTCCGGTGGTGTTGTTCACGGAGGTACATTGCCGACTGCTTTACGTTCTCCTCGTTAGTAGTCTGAGCGTCTCCACGGTCTCATTTCCATTGTTAATATTCTCGATCGACATTCTCAAATCTTGTCATAAAATAAGGGTTAATTAAGGAAATCAATATATCACATAATATCCCTATATCTTAACCAACTAACAAATAAGCTTAGGTAGGACACACCTTAGCGAAGGATTTACTCGTCTCTCCCTCCTAGTTCTATTCCCCGATCTCCGCCGGAGATCATATCCTAAGCTCGATACCAAGTGTGGCGCCCCCAAATAGGTCCATTCCACCCAACCCATTTCGAGTCGCCAAATACATGGTATGTGAAATAACTACAACTTTATTATTACAACATATAAAGCGTGAGTTTAAATACGAGATATTGCCATCTAGACAATATCCACACGCAAATAAATCCCCATCATAATTATTGATACATTATTTTACAAAAAAATGGTGAGGACTACTAAACAACTCTCTCTAGAACCTTCATTCCATACCCCGATTAGTACTTTCATTACATTCTCGCCTCACGAGAAGAAAAATGGAACAAAAAGGAAAAGGGTGAGCTCTAACTAGCCCGGTAAAGAATATTATGACTAAGATAATATACAACAAATTATCGTTAGTCTCCAACGAGGAAAAATCTAATAGAATACAATAGACAACCGGTTTTAAATCAATCTTCGCAGTTGAAATAATAATTCATTAGAAGAGTTAAGTAGAGAATGCAAACAACTATCTTCTATATATGAATTTAAAAGTTCATCATCGATATTTTATCCTCTAACATCAATCAATATATATACGGAATCAAATATTCATCTTTGCACCTGGGCCAAAGATATTCATCGATTGGTCATGTTCATCTAAACACATTCATCTTTGCACTACGGGCCAAAGATATTAATCGATGAAGTCATGTTCATCTCAACACTGTTCATCTTTGCACTACAGGCCAAAGATATTTATCAAGAAATCATTCATCTTTGCACTCAAGGCCAAAGATATTCGGTAATATCATCATTTAGGGGTGAGGATGATGAAAATATTTCAAAGAAAAGCGAATCCGATTGAAACAAAAGAACAATTATTAAGGATTAGTATTTTAAACAATCCAAGTTCAAAAATACTTCATAAGTAATCAGTGGAGTAAAATTCAAGAATGATATTTTGGATAAAAAGAAGAAATTTTATTTTTAGTGAATAGTCTTGAGTATCGTGAATAGTAACTCAGACACCAAAAGATAGAAATTTCACAAAAAAACATCTTCACGCTTTCGTGAATAGTATTTAAATGAATAGTAACTTCATGAATAGTAACTTCGTGAATAAGTAACTCATGAATAGTAACCTCGACATGAAAAAGTTCCAAATTTGATAAAATTTCCAACCAATATTTCGACATAATGATATTGAAGAAATAATATAATTTTCAAATAAAATAACATCCCCTTACCTCGAAAGCAAGTCTTTTAGTTGAAACAGGATATAGGTTATGACTTGAACTTGACCAGTATAGCAATACTCAAAGTATACTCAAAATACTCACGGGGATAAACTCGATAATATAGAGAGAAAACTTGGTTTCATTGTGATTTTCAATTCTAACCTAAGCACCCTATTTATAGGAAATTACTTAGAACACCAAAGTAGAAAATTTAATATAATAATATTATATATATTACAAATTCTCTACGCACACTTAGCATCTGAAATCAGCAATCCTAACACATGTTAAATGAGTCCCAACAATGTAAAACACGTTTTTGTAATTAAAAATATTTTAAACTTCCAAAAATCAATTATTTCGGAGCTTCGGAACTTCAATAATTCATAATAAATAGCTCTTTTATCAGAAAATTCGAATCTTACGACTTTTTATAGGAAATTCAATTCTCTACAACTTTACGAGAAGAAAGTTTTCCAAATTCCAAGCAGAAATTGGACAAGAAATCCACAAGCGGGCAATTTTTTACAAAGCTATAATCAAATTTCGGTCAAGAAATGGGGTCCAATGACACACAAAACATGTGTTAATCATTTAATGCCACAAAAATACTCTTCCTCATCATATACTCACATATCGCACATTCATTATAAAAATATCATGAAGTTAATATATTATTAAAATAATATATTTAAATGAATTATTTTATCGAAAAAGATAAAATATTAATTTTCAACAATTGTCACATTAAAATTTTCTCCATCTATATCCACATAAAATCAATATTTTCTCATCATATAAATTAATAATTAATTATTCATAAATAATATTACAGAATCACAAGATCTTTGGCAACGGTAGTTCCAGGAAAGAGGGGCTTTCAATAAGGATCTCTCTCTACTGGCGCATGATTAGGTGACCAAACCTCTCCTTAGACAAAACTTTCTAGACATTGCCAATAATGTTTTCTAATAATATTATTCAGATAATATGAATTATTGCTTCGATAATGGAAAATTGTGTAATGACAATTTATTGAAACAACGGTAATATAAAATATCAATGCAAAGAATTATTGAATCAATAAAATTAAATCTTGAATAGTAATTATTGTAACAATTAGTGAGTAGTGCCTTCTTACGTAAGAATCAATAATTGGTGCAATACTGGTGTCTTCTTCATTCAACAACGCGTATTAATGTGTTTTAACCAACCGGGTATTCCAACGATGATAATTCAGAATAACTACGCCGTTATTTATAAACAACTTATATTTGTCGTTTTCTTCATCCAATCGCTTTTCAGTTATGGGGCCCACAAAAGATCGCATACCGTCGTACAAATATTCCCGATAATACGAATATTCCACGACCAAACGAATATTCCAAAATAATAATGAATATTTTTTAACCACTGCTTATTCAAATATTTGCGCATTTTACCCATAACTAACCACATTAATCAAATCAACTCTTACTATTTCAAAATAATAAATAGAGGAAATTCTATTTTATTAAAAAAAAAATTCGGGGTCTTACAGGTAGGCCAGGAAGTTCTTCAGGGAATACGTCAGAAAATTCATTAATAATAGAAATATCATTCAAAACTGACGTATTTTTGTTTAGATCCGTGACATGAGCTAAGAAAGCTTGACATCCGTTTTTCATTAAATAAATAGCTTTATGGCTTGAGATGACAGTGATTGATTTTAATGGTTTGGTTGCTTGAATTCGCATAATAGGTTGATTAGGAATATGAAAGCTAACAACCTTACGAAAATAATCAATTTTTGCATGATGAGTAGTTAACCAATCAATCCACAGAATTACGTTAAATACAAGTATTTTCAATGAAATAAGGTCGACGGTGTAATGTGAGGTACCGATTTGAACCAAACAAGACTTATAAATAGTGGATGTAATGAAGGTTTCTCCCAACGGAGTTTCAATGAGATAAGTCAAAGTCTAATTTCTCCTGAGTCAAATTTAAATGTTGGCGCAAGTAGGAGAAATAAAAGAATGGGTAGAACCGGTATCAAATAAGGTATATACTTCACTAGAATTTATGATAAAGCTACACCGTGATGACTTTATTCGGGTTCCTTGCTTTTCGGGAGGTCACGACAAACGCTTCTCCTTGAACTACCGGCTTTGTCTTGTTTCAGACTACTTTCTTTGCCTCCATCCCAGTGGACTTGTCTTGATTGCACACGACAAAATCGGGCGGTGTCCTTCTCTTCCACAATTGTAACATGCTTTGGAGGGCATCGCACAGTTTGGACTGATGTGTCCCTCCCCTCCACATTTGAAGCATATGATAGGTGGTCGTTCTCCTTCCTTAACGACAGGTGCTGATGCTGACTTCTTTTCATCATTGTTGAATCTTCTTTTCTTGAAATGTCCATTCTTATTGTTTTGGCCATTATTACCACCGAAGTGGTTACCATTTCTGGCATGTTGATTCCCTCCACGGTTATTGTCACCGCTTCGATAAATGCTATCACTGGTATTATCATTTTGCCGGCTGCTCTCTTTTGGTTGGGTTGACTCATTATCGCGCTCCAATTAATGAGCCCTATTAACAACACCTGAATACAAACACAGTTTATGAGAGATAAGATATTGACGTATCTCCTGTTTCAAACCTCTTAGAAACATTCGCGTTATTCTCTCCTCATTATCAACCAAATAGGATGCAAACCGGGACAGCTTGGCAAACTTGGCTTCTTACTGTGACACGGTCATGTTGTTTTGTTCCAGTTTAATGAACTCTACCTCTTTTATGTGACGAATACTTTCGAGAAATTAGTTTAACTAAATATATGAGAGCGTATAAATATGAAATATAAATTCCACTTTAATCATGATTTGACAATTTAACTCTTGATGATGTGCTTTATTAATTCGTTTATAAAAAAATACTAGTTAATCAAAGCAAAAAAAAAACAAATTATTTCTCATCTCTCTACCCCATTGGACAAACTTAAATCCCACAAAATTTTTATCTTCCATTTTTATATTTTCAAAATGGAGAGAAAATTAAGCATAATCTATTTAAATATAAGCATTAATTAAGCAAAATAAAGAAACTAATTATATATTTAACCTCTATTCAACGTACAAAAAAATGGTCAAAGAATATGAAAAAATCATACTTAGCGTTCAAAAGTATTTTTGATAATTATCTCAGCCGCAATATTACACTGCGGGTAGTTACATATTAAATTGCGGATTGGAGATCTTCCTTACCGTTCAATTCGCAGATACACAATTGAAATTTGTTGTAAGAATAAAGTTATCATTGACTACTTAATCATTCAAGACACACGATATAGGGATGTTCAAAACAACTGTTTTTTGATTTCCGAACGACCGAAACCTATTTGATTCAAGATAAAAAGAACCGGTCCGGTTTGGTAAAAAAAATGGTATATACCGGTTTTCTAATTTTTATGGTTCGATTTTACCGAACCGGAACGGTATATACCAGTTTTCTAATTTGTTATTATTATTAATAATTTAATAATAATAAAATAATGATTATAATAATAAAAATAATAATAATATTATTAATAATAATAATAAATATATTAATAAAAATAATAATAATAACAACAAAATAATAATAATAAAATAATAATAAAAATAGTAAAATAATAATTAAATTAATTTTCGGTAAAATTGGTGATTAACCTAAGATCACGGCTCAAGATAATTGGTTCAATAGGCATGCAGGTATCGGTTCATGAAATTGGCTACTATCGATATTCAGTTCGGTTCTATTCGGGCCGGTCCGATCCGATTTTTTACCGATGAACACCCCTACACGTATATGTGACGCCCCCAAAATAGGTATACATCACCCATATTGAGTCGCCAAATACATTATACTAAATTCAAATACAACTTGATTATACAACAATCGTGTAAAATACGACAAAATACATGCCGTGAGTTTTAATACAAATATTATCATCTAGTCCACACTCAATTTAGTCCTCATTACATTTATTATCACACTATTTAACAGAATAATGAGGACTACTAAGACACCATCTCGGACCATCACTCCGCTCTCGATTAGTCCTTGCCACGTTCTCATTTTACGAAGAGAACGATTGAAATAAAGGGTGAGCTCAACTAGCCCAAGAAGAAATATTATGACTAAGATAATGCGAGAATAAATTATCATTAGTCCTCAATGATGTTAAAGCGGTAAAATATAATAGACATCAAGTTTAAGCTGCGGTGAACATGCAATCCATTAAAAGAGTGAGTAGAGAATAAAATCTACTATCTTTTATGATTTAAAAGGTTTTTCATCACTTTTATCATTTGAGACTCGACAATAAATAATCCACATTATCCCTGCACTACGGCCAAGGATATTCATTAGAGTCACGGCCATAAATTATCCATGCACTATGGGCCAAAGATATTTGTGTATTCATCAATGGTCATGATCATGCCAACAACTGTCCATCAATGCACTTCGGGCCAATGAGAACTTTTACCACATCATTTGTAACATTACGGTCATTATTACACCGAATAATCCCTGGTCATAATCATACAAAGTCTATCTATGCACTACAGGTCACAGATGACTTTCAAAAATAATATAAACATGAGGATGATGATAATGATATAAGAATTCAATAAAACAAGTTCAAGAATTAATTTATTCAGGAACTAATAACATCCAAATTGTCAACATGATACTTCTTTGTAAAGTAAAATTCAAGAATGCTCAAAAGAATATTTTCATGAAAAGATACTGGATGAAGCGCAAATATCAAGAATATTCCACTAATTTCATGGAGTGTAGAAGTCAAAACTTTAACCAACTGAGTATAATAAAGAATGGAATAACAAAAGAAATTACCATGCATGCGGTACTATCAGATGTAAAAGTTATTCCATCGAATAATAAATAACGGAACGTGTCAGGCGTGAATACGCAAGCGAGGATATTCCAACAGAATAATAAAGAATGGAATACAACAGAAATCACCATGCATGCAGTACTTCGCATAGACATGTTATTCCAATAGAATACTAAATGACGGAACTAGGTCAGGTGAAATTCACACCAACAGGATGTTCCAACAGAATAATAAAGAAGGAACCGGTCCCAAGATAAAGATGTATGCGAGGATATTCTAACAGAATAATAAAGAATGGAATACAGAAGAATTTCACCAAGTATAGGGTAGCCCGCGTATGCAGGTTATTCCAACAGAATAATAAAGATGGAATAATAGAAATTCTCTTCATGAATACAAAAGAAATAATACCCTTACCGTAAAAAAGAAACTTGATATCGGAGTAGTGAAGTAGCAGAATACTTTTCTTCTTTCTCTCTGTAGTTTCTCTCTCTATAGTTTCTCTCACTAGAGTTTCAGTGAATTCGTAAGAAATAATGAAGGAATGAGCTTCTATTTATAGAAGAATGGAATGAATAGTAACCAATCCATGAATGGTTCAGATTGATTTACTTTAATCGGACGGTCCATATTTAAAGCAAAATCTTTTAAATAAAATATAATATATTCTATTTATAATCTAATAAAATGAATAACTTTTTAAAAGATTTTACTATGCAAACACTTTATGCAAGCACTATGCAAATACTATGCATAATGAAATATAATATATTCTAATTATTATCTAATAAAGCAGATAACTTTATAAAAGTATTACGTTTTATATAAAAAGATTTTACTATTAGCTAAATAAAACGAATAACTTTATAAAAGTATTACATTTTTATATAAAAAGTTTTTTACGTTTTATTACATTAATAATACGAATAAAACTAAACGTCATCATCATTATTATTATTCACACTATTAATCGACCAGGTCGTTCCCAGAAAAGAGGGGGCTTTCCAATAAGGATTTCTCCCTATTGGCGTGCAATTAGGTGACCAAACCTCTCCTTGGCAGAACTTTTAGACATCGTTAATAATGCAAATAATAATATTAACAACTTCGTCATCTCAATTATTGATTTAATAACATATAAAATATCGACAATAATTGAATCAAACTGAGTGACTTCTCACATAAGCATTAATAATTAATACCTGTAGTGCTCTTATGCAACCACGCCAGACATTATTCTTTGTTTTTACTACTTAGGAGTAGTTCAACAAGTATCAACAGTAAAACTTTGCCGTTATTTTCATAAAAATATTTTGTATGCGTTTTCTCAATCAAACAATAATTTTGTTGTAGTGCACCAATGATGATTAGGTCGTCGCATTTAATATTCCCCACGACCAATCGAATATTATATAACAACTTGTGTACTTAGCAAAATTTATAAATATTACCACAACTATAACATTATATCAAATTTATTCCATAATATTCAAAAATGATATTTATAGAAAATTTATTTTTATTCATAAAAGTTGAGGGTCTTACAATATCCCTTCTTATGAAAGCCCTCGAAATTAGGGTGCGATACTGGTATGTCGAAGAGGTAAGGATACCTTGATTTCATTTGATTCTAACTCCTGTGTCATTTCCTCAACATCGTGGTTCCTCCATAAAATCTACTATCTTTTATGATTTAAAAGGTTTTTCATCACTTTTATCACGAGACTCGACTTTTAATAAATAATCCACATCATCCCCAAGACTACGGCCGAGGATATTCATTAGGTCACTACCACAATTATCCATGCACCACGTGCGAGGATATTTGTGTATTCATCAATGGTCGCTTGACTATGCCTAACCGTATAAGACCCCAAAATTTTTAAATAAAAAGGAATTTCCTTTATTTATTATTTTGAAATAGTAAAGGTTGATTTGATTAATGTGGATAGTTAAGGGTTAAATACGCAAATATTTCAAAATAAGCAAGTGGTTATAAAATATTCATTATCGCTCGGGAATATTCGTTTGGTCGTGGAATATTCGTGATTTGTTGGGGAATATTAAATGCGACTGCCTTGACCATGTGTGGGCCCCATAACGGAAAGCGATTGGATGAAGAAAATGACAAATATAAGTTGTTTTTAAATACTTGCAGTAGTTATTACTGATTATCTTTGTTGGAATACCCGGTGGTTAAAACACACTAATACGTTGTTGAACAAGAAGCACGGTATTGCACCAATTATTGATTCTTACGTAAGAAGGCACTACTCAATAATGGTTACTGATAATTCTTCGTTCAAGTATTTTATTGAGTTAATAATTCTTTGCGTTGATATTTTATATTCTTTGTTGTTTCAATAATTGTCATTACACGTATTTTTCATTATCGAAGCAATAATTCATATTATCTGAATAATATTATTAGATAACATTATTGGCAATGTCTAGAAAGTTACGTCTAAGGAGAGGTTTGGTCACCTAATTCATGCTTATTTAGTAAGAAGAAATTTTATTGAAAGCCCCCTCTTTCCAGGAAGCCTACCGGTTGTCAATATTGTGATTACTGTAATATTATTTGTGAATAATTAATTATTGATTTATATGATGAAAAAAATATTGATTTTATGTGGATATAGATGGAGAAAATTTTTAAAATGACAATTGTTGAAAATTAATATTTTATCTTTTACGATAAAATAATTCATTTAAATATATTATTTTAATAATATATTAACGGTGATATTTTTACAACGAATGTGGGATATATGAGTATCTGAGGAGGAAGAGTATTTTTGTTGCAATAAATGTTTAAAACATGTTAAACATGTCTGGTGGACCCCATTTATTGGTGAAATTTGATTATAGCTTTTGTAAAATCGTCTGTTTGTGGATTTTTGGTCAATTTTTATTTGGAATTTGGAAAAACTTTCTTCTGCAAAGTTGTAGAGAATTGAAATTCCTATAAAAAAACTCGCGAATTCGAATTTTCTGATGAAAGGACTATTTATTATGAATTATTGAAGTTCAAACTCGAAATAATTGATTTTGGGAGTTTAAAATATTTTTGTAAGAAAAATGTTTTTTGTTGCAATTGAGTGGCTCACATGTGTTATAAATGATCTGAAATCAGATTTCTAAGGTGGGCTTGAATATTTTAAGAAATATTATTATTTTATTAAATTTTACGCTTTGGTGTGTTAAGCATTTTCCTATAAATAGGGTGCTTGGGTTAGAATTGAAAATCACACCGTAAGCTGAAGTTTTCTCTCTCTATATTATCGGCGTATTCTTGTGAGTATTTTGAGTATACTTTGAGTATTGCTAGGCGGTTGCAAGTTCCTTCAAAGACTATATCTACGGTGATTCTAGCTAGGTAATCTTGATCTTTTGAGGTAGTGGATATTATTTTTTTCGTAATGATATTATTTCTTCAATATCATTATCTTTGAAATGTTGATCCAAGTTTTTATCAAATTTGGAACTTTTTTTCATGTGGGGTTACTATTCATGGGTTCTTATTCACGAGTTCTTATTCATGAGTTCTTATTCACGATTCTTATTCACGAAAGTCTTATTAAGCGTAAGCGTGAAGATGTTTTTGTGGAATTTCTATCTTTTGGTGTCTGAGTTACTATTCACGATATCTAAGACTATTCACGATATCTGAGACTATTCACGATACTCTGGTCTTATTCATAGAAAAATAAAATTTCTTCTTTTCGTCTAAAACATCTATTGCGGATACTAACTCGATTGTATCCATGTTTTGATCATTCTTGAATTTTACACCACTATGATTATTTTTGAGGTATTTTTGGGGCGTGGATAAAACCAAGTACGAATCCTTAATCCTTAATCCTTGTCATTTTGTTTCTTTGGATTCGTTTCTTTAAAAAAATATTTTCATCATCCTCGGTCTTAGATGAATGATTTCTTAAGAATATCTTTGGCACGTAGTGCAAAGATGAATGATTTCTGAAGAATATCTTTGGCCCGTAGTGCAAAGATGAGCAGTGTTTAAATGAACATGAATTAATCGATGAATATCTTTGGCTGTAGTAGTGCAAAGATGAATATTTGATTCGAGATGTATATTGATTGATGTTACGGGGATAAAAGATGAGCGATGAACTTTTAAATTCATACATGTAGAAGATAGTAGTTTGCATTCTCTACTTAACTCTTTTAATGAATTATTATTTCCATTGCGAATATTGATTTAAAATTTGTTGTCTATTGTATTCTATTAGATTTTTCCTGTTGAAGACTAACGATAATTTGTTGTATATTATCTTAGTCATAATATTTTTCTTGAGCTAATTGAGCTCACCCTTTTCCTTTTTGTTCCATTTTTTCTCGGGAGGCGAGAATATAGCGAAGTGCAGTCGGGGTATGGAATGAAGGTTTTAGAAAGGATTGTTTAGTAGTCCTCACCATTTTGTAAAATAATGTATCAATAAATGTGATGAGGATTTATTTGAGTATAGATATTATACAGAAGATAATATTTGTATTCAAACTCACAGTTTTACCGTTGTAATAATAAAGTTGTAGTTGTTTCTGTACCATGTATTGACAACTCAGAATAGGTGATGTATACCTATTTTGGGGGCGTCACAGTTGGTATCAGAGCTTAGGGATATGATCTCTGGCGGAGATCGGGGAATAGAACTAGAAGGGGAGAGACGAGTAAATCCTTCGCTAGTGTGTCCTACCTAAGCTTATTTGTTAGTTGGTCAGTATATAGGGATATTATGTGATATATTGATTTCCTTAATTAACCCTTGTTTTATGATGATTTGAGAATGTCGATTTGAGAATATTAACAATGGAAATGAGACCGTGGAGACGCTTTGTATTCACCAACGAGGAGAATGTGCAACAGTGGAAATGTTCCTCCTGTGAACAACACCATTGAAGCGAGATGATGAGCGAGGGGATGTTTAGAAGTTTTTGCGAGTTCATGCAAAATCGACGAGGAGACTCGTGTTCAAAATCTGAGGAGGAAATGATAGCAATTCACGGGTTGTCACAAACAAGCGATTCAAAGAGTTGGGACCACCGAATTTAAGGAAAGCCGATCCGATCGTGGCGGAAACATGGGTCAAACAAATTACCAAGATATTCGATTTCTTGGGATGCACGGAGGAACAGAAGGTTCCATTCGCCACCTTTATGTTCCGTGGCGAGGCGGATCACTGGTGGGAGTGCGTGAAGCGTACCCATCCAACCGCACTTTTCAAGATGTCTTCGGGAGGCGTTTGAAGCTATTTAATGACAAATACTTTCACGAAAGTGTTCATGGTATATATGAAGGAAGTGGAGTTCATCGATTGGAACAAAACAACATGACGGCGGTGTCTTAGACGAGGCAAAGTTTGCAGAGTTATCGAGTTTGCACCTCATTTGGTGGAGAATAAAGGAACGATGACGCGGATGTTTCTTAGAGGTTTGAACCCAGAGCATACGCCGATATCTCATTTCTCATAAATTTTCTCTTTATTCGGATGTTGTAAGCAGGCTCAATTATTAGAAGCGAGATAACGAGTACGGTCAACTGAGGACCACAACCAGGATCGATCGTAGATAGCGATCAAGCAGAATAATGATAACTGCGGAGAAAGAAGCAGACGGACAGAAATGGTAACCACTCCTCGGTGGTAATCATGGCCATGAAAATAGAAAGCGAAGTCGAGGAGGAGATTTTAAAAAGAGGAGATTTAACAACGATTATGTGAAGATGAGTCTGCGGCAAAGAATCGGGTTCTAAGGGAGGAGAACGACCACCCCATTATATGCTACAAATGCGGAAAAGAGGGACATATCGATCAAAGCGCCCACGATTCAAGGTATGCTATAATTGTGGAAAGGAAGGACATATCGCTTCGAGATCAGACAAGAATGAAACCTAGTTCAATGGGGACGGTGACTCAAAAGATCGTCCCAGAAAAGTCAAAGTCAACGATTAGGAAGAGCGTTTGTTGTTGGTCATAATGCGAGGAACCCAAACGAGGTGATCACGGGTAAGTTATTTATAAATTCTTGCGAAGTTTATACCTTACTTGATCTGGGTATACCCATTCATTTATCTCTCCCGCATGTGCTCAACGTTTAAACTTGACTCAGGAAAAATTAGACTTTGACCTATCTGTGGAAACTCCGTTAGAGAAACTTTC
Organism: Panax quinquefolius; assembly: GCA_020205615.1. Classification (NCBI taxonomy): domain Eukaryota; kingdom Viridiplantae; phylum Streptophyta; class Magnoliopsida; order Apiales; family Araliaceae; genus Panax; species Panax quinquefolius. The sequence continues at coordinate 3,430,245 of CM035154.1, read as the reverse complement.
ATCACATCCATTGTTTATAAATCTTGTTTGATTCAAGTTGGCACCATTACCTTACTGTTGACCTTATCTCTTTAAAGATACTTGCTTTTGATGTGATTTTAGGGATTGATTGGTTAACTACTCATCATGCCAAAATTGATTGTTTTCGTAAGGTTGTTAGTCTTCATATTCTAACTTGACGTTGTTATTTAATTCAAGCAACTAAACCATTAAAATCGATCACGTCATATCTAATCATAAAGCTATTCGTTTATTAAAAAGCGGATGTCAAGCTTTCTTAGCCCATGTTATGGATTTGAATAAAGACACGTCAAATTTGAATAATATTTACATTGTTATTGACTTTTCCGACGTATTTCAAGAAGAACTCGGTCTACCCCGTAACGTGAAGTTGAATTCTTTATTGATCTTGAACCCGGTACAAAGCCCATTTCTAAAACCCCATATCGAATGGCTCCTATTGAACTTCGGGGAGTTAAAGGTCCAACTACGAGAATTGTTGGACATCGGTTTCATTAAATCCAGTACATCTCCTTGGGGTGCTCCCTGTTTTATTTGTAAAGAAGAAAGCGGGGAGTATGCGACTTTTGTATTGACTATCGGGAATTGAACCATGTCACCATCAAGAATAGGTATCCTCACCTCGTATTGATGACTTGTTTGACCGATTGCAAGGGCACAATTCTTTTCAAAATCGATCTTCGATTCGGATATCATCGGTGAAGATTAGAAGGCGAGGATATTCCAAAGCGCGCTTGAGAACTCGGTATGGGCATTATGAATTCTTAGTCATGTCTTTCGGACTAACTAATGCTCCTGCATGCTTTCATGGATATGATGAACCGAGTATTTAAGGAATATTTGGATCAATTCGTTGTTGTCTTTATTGATGACATCCTCATATATTCCAAAAGCCGTGAAGATCATGAGCACCATTTGAAATTTGGTACTCCAAAGGCTTCGTGAAAACCAACTATATGCCAAATTGAAGAAATGCGAGTTCGGCTTGAGGAAGTAGCATTCCTTGGGCGCGTGGTGTCGAAACATGGAGTATCTGTTGATCCGCCAAGATTGAAGCAATACAAAGTTGGGAGCAACCAAGTCGATTGGATCAAGACGTAGCTTTTGGGTTTAATTGGTTATTATCGGAGATTCGTGGAAGGGTTTTCTCGAATCGCTACTCCATTAACTCGCCTAACTTGGAAGGATACAAAATTCGTTTGGGAGCGAAGAATGCGAGAAAAGTTTCCAAGAGCTTAAGAGAGACTTATTTTAAGACTGTTCTAACAATACCATCCTGGTTCGGATGGATTTGTTATCTACTGACGATGCTTCGAGCAAAGGGTTAGGATGTGTTCTCATGCAACGTGGGAAAGTCATAGCCTATGCCTCATGACAACTTAAAAGAGTATGAGAGGAATTATCCTACTCATGATCTAAAGTTAGCGGCCGATCGTTTGCCGCTTAAAAATATGGAGGCACTATCTATATGGGGAGAAAGTGGAGATATATTCGGACCATAAAAGCCTTAAATATTTCTTCACTCAAAAAGAACTCAACATGCGGCATGACGTTGGCTCGAGCTATTGAAAGACTACGACCACACTATTCAATACCATCCCGGTAAAGTTTAACGTGGTGGTGACGCATTGAGTAGAAGATCATACGCGAAGGAGCGAGTGCGATGATGTCAAGTATACGACAGAGCCAACTTTAATAGAAAAAGTTAAGGTTGCTCAAGCCACCCAGGCCGGGTGATGCGCGTATGAAGAAGAATGTACAAGAAGGAGCTATTCGAGTTTAGAATTGATGAAGAAGGAATACTTGAGTCCACTCTAGACTTTGTGTTCCTAACGACTCGATTTGAAGTACAAGATTATGATGGAGGCACACAATACGCCATTTTCAATCCATCCTGGAAGTACTAAAATGTATCGTGATCTTGACATACATTTTGGTGGAACAATATGAAGAGAGAGATTGCAAAGTTTATCTCGATGTGTTTAACTTACTTAACGTGTAAAGGCGGAGCATCTTGTACCTAAGGGTCCGTTGCAACCACTTGAGATTAGGAATGGAAGTGGGAACACATTACTATGGATTTCGTTCACGGGTCTTCCTACGGTTTCTCAAGGCATCAATGCTATTTGGGTTATTGTTGATAGATTAACCAAGTCTCCGCTCATTTCTTGCCGACACGGAGACTTATTCCCTTGAACGTCTTCTTAGTATATACGTGAATGAGATTGTGAGGTTGCATGGCATGCCTGTATCCATAGTTTGGATCGTGACCCAAGATTCACTTCAAGATTTTGGGTTAGCTTGCAAAAAGCTATGGAGCGCGGATTTGCGATTTAGTTCTAAGATAACATCCCCAAACGGACGGACAATCGAGAGGACTATTCAAACTCTTGAAGATCTATTAAGACTCGTGTCCTAGACTTCAAGGGTAGTTGGGATAAGTATTTACCATTGGTGGAATTCTCCTACAACAACAGTTATCAGGCAAGTATAGGTGTGGCTCCATTTGAAGCATTATATGGACGAAAATGTCGTTCTCCAATATGTTGAGATGAGGTGGGTGAAGCAACATTGTTGGGACCCGAAGTTAAGACGTATATGACTCACCGAAAAGATCCAAATGATTCGACAACGATACAAAGCGGCACAAGATCGACAAAAGAGTTATGCGGATCTTCATCGAAAGGACGTGGAATTTAATGTAGGGATCATGTATTGTTGCGAGTTGCTCCATGGAAGGGAGTTACAAGATTTGGGAAGAGAGGAAAGCTCAATCCACGATTTATTGGTCCATTTCAAATTCTTGACCGAGTAGGAAATGTAGCCTATAGACTTGCGTTACCTCGAGTATGTCTCGTGTTCATAATGTGTTTCACATATCCGTATTTCGTAAATATGTGAAAGACCCAACCACGTTATTGAGTTAGAACCGGGACGAGATAGCCAAGACTTAACGTATGAGGAGGTACACAACAAGATCTTGGATAGGAAGGAGCATGTCCTACGCAAGAAAGGTCCTACCACAAGTTAAAGTTTTGTGGAGGAATCATGCTATAGAGGAAATGACCGGGAATTGGAAACGGAAATGAAAGCGAGGTATCCTCACCTTTTCAAACACCAGTACGTATATGTCGATTTCGAGGACGAAATTTCATAAGGAGGGAGGTTGTAAGACCCGAAATTTTTAAATAAAAAGGAATTTCCTTTATTTATTATTTTGAAATAGTAAGGGTTGATTTGATTAATGTGGATAGTTAAGGGTTAAATACGCAAATATTTCAAAATAAGCAAGTGGTTATAAAATATTCATTATTGTTTGGGAATATTCGTTTGGTCGTGGAATATTCGCATCTTTGTCGGGGAATATTAAATGCGACGGTAGTATGACCGTATGTGGGCCCCATAACGGAAAGCGATTGGATGAAGAAAGCGACAAATATAAGTTGTTTAAAAATAACGGCGTAGTTATTCACAGATTATCTTGTTGGAATACGATTGGTGGTTAAAACACACTAATACGCGTTGTTGAGCGATTTATTGCAGTATTGCACCAATTATTGATTCTTACGTAAGAAGGCACTACTCAATAATGGTTACGGTAATTATCGCTCAAATATTTTATTGAGTTAATAATTGTTGCGTTGATATTTTATATTCTTTCATTGTTCAATAATTGTCATTACACAAGATTTTCATTATCGAAGCAATAATTCATATTATCCGAATAATATTATTAGATAACATTATTGGCAATGTCTAGAAAGTTACATACAAGGAGAGGTTTGGTCACCTAATTGCTTGCTATTAAGAAGAAATTCTTATTGGAAAGCCCCCTCTTTCACAGGAACCGCCTGGTTGTCAATATTGTGATTTCGTAATATTATTTGTGAATAATTAATTATTGATTTATATGATGAAAAAATATTGATTTTATGTGGATATAGATGGAGAAAATTTTTAAAATGACAATTGTTGAAAAATAATATTTTATCTTTTTACGATAAAATAATTCATTTAAATATATTATTTTAATAATATATTAAGCGGTGATATTTTTACAACGAATGTGGGATATATGAGTATACTGAGGAGGAAGAGTATTTTTGTTGCAATAAATGTTTAAAACATGTTAAACATGTCAGTGAGACCCCATTTATCGATTGAAATTTGATTATACGTAAAATCGTCCGTTTGTGAATTTCGGTCAATTTTATTTGGAATTTGGAAAACTTTCTTCTGCAAAGTTGTAGAGAATTGAAATTCCTATAAAAACTCGCGAGATTCGAATTTTCTGATGAAAGGGCTATTTATTATGAATTATTGAAGTTCAAGAAAGCTCAAATAATTGATTTTTGGGAGTTTAAAATATTTTTGTAAGAAAAACGTTTTTTGTTGCAATTGAGTGGCTCACATGTGTTATAAATGATCTGAAATCAGATTTCTAAGGTGGGCTTGAATATTTTTAAGAAATATTATTATTTTATTAAATTTTCGCTTTGGTGTTCTAAGCATTTTCCTATAAATAGGTGCTTGGGTTAGAATTGAAAATCACACCGTAAACTCGAAGTTTTCTCTCTCTATATTATCGAAGCGTATTCTTGTGAGTATTTTGAGTATACTTTGAGTATTGCTAGGCGGTGCAAGTTCCTTCAAAGACTATATCTTTAGATTCTAACTAGAAGTCTCGATCTTTCGAGGTAAGGGATATTATTTTTTCAGTAATGATATTATTTCTTCAATATCATTATCTTCGAAATGTTGATCTGAAGTTTTTATCAAATTTGGAACTTTTTCATGTCGGGGTCTTATTCATGGGTTACTATTCACGAGTTACTATTCATGAGTTATTATTCAGATTCTTATTCATTTAAAGTATTATTCATGAAGCGTGAAGATGTTTTGTGGAATTTCTATCTTTTGGTGTCTGAGTTATTATTCACGTATATCGGACTTTATTCACGATATCGACACTATTCACGTATGATACGGTCTTATTCATAGAAAAATAAAATTTCTTCTTTTCATCAAAAACATCTATTCGGATACTAACTCGATTGTATCCATGTTTTGATCATTCTTGAATTTTACACCACTATGATTATTTTTGAGGTATTTTGGACGTGGATAAAACCAAGTACGAATCCTTAATCCTTAATCCTTGTCATTTTGTTTCCTTTGGATTCGTTTCTTTAAAAAAATATTTTCATCATCCTCGGTCTTAGATGAATGATTTCTTAAGAATATCTTTGGCCCTGAAGCAAAAGATGAATGATTTTCGAAGAATATCTTTGGCCGTAGTGCAAAGATGAGCAGTGTTTAAATGAACATGATTAATGATGAATATCTTTGGCTCAGTAGTGCAAAGATGAATATTTGATTCCAGATGTATATTGATTGATGTTCTGAGGGGATAAAAGATAGGCGATGAACTTTTAAATTCATACATAGAAGATAGTAGTTTGCATTCTCTACTTAACTCTTCTAATGAATTATTATTTCATTGCGAATATTGATTTAAAATTTGTTGTCTATTGTATTCTATTAGATTTTTCCCTGTTGAAGACTAACGATAATTTGTTGTATATTATCTTAGTCATAATATTCTTTCTTGAGCTAATTGAGCTCACCCTTTTCCTTTTTGTTCCATTTTTCTCGGGAGGCGAGAATATAGCGATGCAGTCGGGGTATGGAATGAAGGTTTTAGAAAGGATTGTTTAGTAGTCCTCACCATTTTTGTAAAATAATGTATCAATAAATGTGATGAGGATTTATTTGAGTATAGATATTGTCTAGAAGATAATATTTGTATTCAAACTCACAGTTTTACCGTTGTAATAATAAAGTTGTAGTTGTTTCTGTACCATGTATTGACAACTCAGAATAGGTGATGTATACCTATTTTGGGGGCGTCACACCAACAACTGTCTATAAATGCACTTCGGGCCAATGAGGACTTTCACCACATTATTTGTAACATTACGGTCATGAATACACCGAATAATCCCTGGTCATAATCATACCAAGTCCATCTATGCACTACAGGCCACAGATGACTTTCAAAAATAATATAAACATGATGATGATGACAATTATATAAGAATTCAATAAAACAAGTTCAAGAATTAATTTATTCAGGAACTAATAACGTCCAAATTGTCAACATGATACTTCTTTATAAAGTAAAATTCAAGAATGCTCAGAAGAATATTTTCATGAAAAGATCTTTGGATGAAGCGCAAATATCAAGAATATTCCACTAATTTCATGGAGTGTAGAAGTCAAAACTTTAACCAACCTGAGTATAATAAAGAATGGAATAACAAAAGAAATCACCATGAATGCTAAGATTGTGATGCATGAAAGTTATTCCATCGAATAATAAATAACGGAACCGGTCGAGCGAATACGCACAAGATGGATATTCCAATGTAATAATAAAGAATGGAATACAACAGAAATCACCATGCATGCGGATTGCCGCATGAGCGAGTTATTCCAATGAATACTAAATGAGCGGAACTAGGTCGGTGAAATTCAAACCAACAGGATGTTCAATGTAATAATAAAGAAGGAACCGGTCCCAAGATAAAGATGTACAGTGATATTCTAATGTAATAATAAAAAGAATGGAATCTGTAAGAATTTCACCAAGTATAGGGTAGCTCAGCGTATGCGAGTTATTCCAACAGATTAATAAAGATGGAATAATAGAAGTTCTCTTCATGAATACAAAAGAAATAATACCCCTTACCGTAAAAGAAACTTGATATCGGAGTAGTGAAGTAGCAGAATACTTTTCTTCTTTCTCTCTATAGTTTCTCTCTCTAAAGTTTCAGTGAATTCGTAAGAAATAATGAAAGAATGAACTTCTATTTATAGAAGAATGGAATGAATAGTAACCAATCCATGAACGGTTCAGATTGATTTACTTTAATCGGACGGTCCATATTTAAAGCAAAATCTTTTAAATAAAATATAATATATTCTATTTATAATCTAATAAAACGAATAACTTTTAAAAAGATTTTACTATGCAAACACTATGCATAATGAAATATAATATATTCTAATTATTATCTAATAAAGCAGATAACTTTATAAAAGTATTACATTTTATATAAAAAGATTTTACTATTAGCTAAATAAAATGAATAACTTTATAAAAGTATTACATTTTTATATAAAAAGTTTTTCTTTTTTTATTACGTTAATAATAATAATAAAATAAAGCGTCATCATCATTATTATTATTCACACTATTAATCGAATGCGTCGTTCTAAGGAAAAGGGGCTTTCCAATAAGGATTTCTCTCGATGGCGGCGTAAAATTAGGTGACCAAACCTCTCCTGGCAAAACTTCTGTACATCGTTAATAATGCAAATAATAATATTAACAACTTCGTCATCTCAATTATTGATTTAATAACATATAAAATATCGATAATAATTGAATCAAACCGAGTGACTTCTCACATAAGCATTAATAATCAATACCTGGTGTGCTACTTCTTATGCAACCACGCCAGACATCGCATTTCTTTACTACCGAGTAGTTCAACAAGATCAACCAGTAAAACTTCCGTAGTTATTTTCATAAAAATATTTTTGTCGCTTTCTCAATCAAACAATAATTACATTCAATGGGGTCCACCAATGATTGTCTTGAGTCGTCGAATATTCCCCGACCAATCGAATATTATATAACAACTTCACAGATTTTGCAAAATTTATAAATATTACCCATAACACATTATATCAAGTTTATTTCATAATATTCAAAAATAATATTTATAAAAATTTATTTTTATTCATAAAAGTTAAGGTCTTACATATATATATTATATAAGAAGGAGTATGTGTCTTTGATACATGTATGTTTATGTGTGTCTTGAATCTAATGTTATGTATTTTTGATTGATAATATAGTGAAATGTCAAAATAGTTATTAATAAAAATAGTATAATGTTTAAATTGTCATTAATAAAATCTTTTAAAATAACAGAACACGTATAAATTTGTGTATCCAAAACACATACCCCATTTCTTTTATTTTATATATAAAAAATAATATTAAAATCTTAAATTTTTTTATCTCAAATAACATATCATCATAATATTAATTGAATAGATTTTTATCGAAATAATTATGTGCGTGCGCACTAGTTGAGCAGTAAGATTATGACTAAAATATCTCTAAATTAGTTCAAACCGTTAGAACCCACCTATTTTTTTATTTTTTTTTCATATTTGTTTTATCAGCATGCTTAGTTTTTTCAATTTGATATTAGACGTAACAAGTTAATCCGTTTGCACACACAAGTTGTTTGCTATAAAAGGTTTAATTAGTTTGGCAATGATGAGGTTCATACATGGTGTTAATTGTTTTGGATTAAAGAAAATTTATAATTATAACTTTTTGTCCACGCATGACAAGATTTTGCTTAATTTTTAATTAATTATAAAAAGGTGATATATTTTATAATCAAAAATTACAATTTTGTTACAAATATACGTATTTACAAATTATTTATACATGTATAATAAAATAAAATGTATCATTATATTTAATCACAATAATTTATTACAGGAGATAATAAAACTCTTAAAATATAGAAAACTGATATTTTCATATAAAAATTTGATATTTCTACATAACCGCTCTCACATAAATAGTCAGTAAGCTATATCTTTATGTGAGAAAAACTCATGTGAAAATATCAGTTTTCTAAATATAAGGTAGTTTATTATTTTTGTCACTAATTTTTTGGTTGAGACATCTTTATGTGAGAGAAACTCAGGTGTAATCCATTTTGAATTTGAGCGAGAAAACACAAGAAATAGTTTAGATTCATTCTAATTGATTTAGATAGGAAAACATAAGGACAGTTCAAATTCATTTTAATTTTAATTCAAAATAATAATAATTATTATAATATAATAATAATAATTACAACAACAATAATAATTATAATAACAATTATTATTATTATTATTATTATTATTATTATTATTATTATTATAGTACTACTACTACTGCTAATAATAATAATGATAATAATAAGTATTATATGTATATATCTGGCGGTTGTGTAATACATAGTAAATGCTTATATCAACAATTTTTTGGGATTATAACGACGGTTCAACCATCGTCATGGACCAGAATATCTATTACCCGTCGTCATAGTTCAAAAATTAAGTGTCAATATAGATATTTATTATGTCTTCTACAATATTGTGTATTTATATTTTTTCCTAGTAATAACAACAATAATTATTATTATTATAATAGTAATAATAGTAATAGTAATAGTAATAATTATAATAATTAAAATAATCTATATAATAACAACAACAATAATAAAAACGATGGTATGGTGAATTATGATAATTGTTATGTCTTATTATAAATTATTTTAGGCACTCACAATTACTAATTTGATATATTACATCCTAAATAAAAATAATAATAAAAAAAGGTAGAACCGTAGATTGGGGAGGCCACAAGGGGTAGTATGGTCAACTGAATGTTGCTACTTAAACTCATAGGTGTACCGCCGAAAGCCTATCGAGCAAACGGAATCCCTGTATAATATTTTTGTATCAGAGGGAGATCATACAAATTATTCAAATTCAGCCATGGCCAACAATCCTTCACAGCTCCTCCCCTCTGGTTTATTAGCCCCTCCCTCTATTTATAATATCTGCATTTTTTTTTGCTATAAATTATAGTACTAAACTATCTCCCGTTGATTGCAGAATTGATAGATCGGTGCATAGGGTCGAAGATTTGGGTGATAATGAAAGGCGACAAGGAATTAGTCGGTACACTTCGCGGTTTTGATGTTTATGTCAACATGGTTCTCGAAGATGTCACTGAATAGTACGTACCCTTTACCCCTTTATATTTTGCTATTATATATTTTGTTTATTATGCTTGTAACTGTGATACTGTTTAGTTCATGAAGACTTGGATGCTTTAGGATGAATGTAAATTTTATTTGATTTGGGTGGTTTTTTGTTTCCACTTTTGCTGAAGGTTTAAGTAATTTGGTGATGGTGAGGTTCGTACATGGTTCTAGGAGTATTAATTGTTTTGAGTTGAAGAAAATTTGTGAACAAGTTGGTTGTATGGAAGGAACACTTGTCTGTGTTGCAATTTTTTGGGTTAGATTGGAATTGAACGTGTATTTGTACTTTCTAATTTTTCCATGTTTACTCAAACTTGAATGAATTACCTATCCAAAATTTGGTTATCCATTGCATAAGTGAAAGAAAATGTACTTACAAAAAACATTAGAGGATAAAAAACAGTCAAATATGCTCCCCAACTAAAAAAAGAGGAAGAGAGAGAGAATTTTGGGTTGATGCTGGTATTGGATCGACCATGGAGTTGCAACTTTAAGATTTTCTTTATGATAATTAAGTTTGGGTATACAACGGCCTAAAATAAACCTAGTGTGAGGCAATTCAAGTTGCGTTAGTTAAACTTGGATTTACCTAACCATCCCAAAATCATTCCTATTTATCTCACAAAGATCTAGAATCTTCTAATCTTTCTTTGGGTTGTGATGCTGAAAACTGATAGTTCTTTTGCTCTAGATTATTCTAGGAACAAGGCCCCAGGTCCACTTCTTAATAAAACTGGCTGAAAGTGGATTTAAAATTTAAAATTTGTCTGTGGCTCTTGATATAACTGGTCCTTTTTGGTTACCATATACACATCTGGTAGTTCCCTGCACTATTACCATTTATTATGTGATCAGGTTTCCGTGCTTTCATAAAGTTTCGAACTGCATGTAGTTGTTATGAATTTTCTGGTTTGCGAATGAGGAGATACTTATGTAACAATATATACTGCATCATTAAAATGAGCAAGGTATTAGAAATCTTTTTGTTTGAAATTGCCTATGCTAGCCTTAGAAATTTTGGTAATTTGAGCTTATTTTTCTACCAAGCTGGGAGTTCACTTAATTTAGCTTGTTTTCAATTGTGATGAAAAATCCGAGGAAATTGAAGACAAATCCTATCCCTGAATCAAATTTCTGCCGAAGGTGATCTGTGATTGATAGGTCTCCGTCTTAAATTAAAAGCATAAGAATACTTTTCATCTCTCATCTTTGTTTCTGCATCCATTGTTTGTAAGATAGTAATTGAAACTTTTCCATTGATTACATACTGCCACTGACATCATCGTCAGTGCTAATTACACATTGCCATTTTCTCACCATCATCAACACTGATTACAAATAGACCAATAGTTGTCAAATCGTCAATCATATCGAAAACCCCAAATCGCGAATCATGTATCATACAGTGAAATACATAAAAAATAATGCAAAGCACATTAGCTTAAGTTTAATGTTAAATGAATCAAAAAGTCTAGGAACAAACTTTAGATATTCTTTTTAGTTTAAAGACTTTAAACCAGAGGGTTAATTAGTAGTCAATATTATTCAAGTAATATATATTTATAAAGGAACAACAGGAAAAAAAAATAACATAATATACCTTTGACCATATAAGTATAAAATACCAAATAAATTAAGCCTCATATTGCAAAACAGAGAGTAAAAGTGAACTCCATATTTATGTATTTATGTTGCCATGTGAGGTGACAAATTAATATGGCTAGGTCTTGACATTATATTTCGAATTTGTTCGTTTTCAACCGGTTAAACATTCGATATTTGACAAAGTCATAGGGCTAAGATAATTTTGAAAGACCATAAACTTATCATGATTGAGTCAATTCTTTTTCAGTTTTGTTGGATCACAATCTATCAGAATTTTGGTTGATTCGTTTTAGAAGACGGAAAATAGGAATTCTTTCTTTTATCACTTTAATTAGTATCTCAAAACGGAGATGCTGACATCTTATAAGCTCTTTCACCTTTGTGTTGAATCTGTTGATCAGTTATTTACCTTATTCTTTTTTGTCATGTGAATCTGCTGAATGACTTGCTGTGCTTATATACCCATTAGCCCATCCTGTTTTCTTACTACTACTAATTCTGTTATACAGTGAAATCACTGCTGAAGGGCGGAGAATAACAAAACTCGATCAGATTTTGCTAAATGGAAACAACATTGCAATTGTAAGTGCTTGACATAGAAATTTATCTATTCGATGTCACAGTATGGGTGGCTTTTTGTTGTATAATAAGTCAATTAAGTAATTCTATGTGCACTAACGGAGAGAAAACAATACACGAGCCAATTCAGAAAGTAGGACCACATTCTCTTCTCTGTTGTGCACAGTTAGTGGTCAAGTGCACGTAGGATTACTCGAGTTAACTTTGTGTACTTTAAGCAACTCTAAAGTCTAAACTAAGCTGGTCATCAGCAACCTATGATGCCTGTGGCTTTGGACTTTGAATATTAAGTTAATAAACACCTTTATGTAACAAAGTAATGTTTTACCTAACTTTGAGCTATATGCTTGAAGCTTCATTGATAGTCGTAGCAGCTTTGTTATTAATCTGGACACAATAAAGATAGACTGTGACAAATTAGATGTAATTTTGACTGTTCATTAGGCTACTCCTAACTTTGTCTTTCATGCAGCTGGTACCTGGTGGCTCTCCGGATCCAGAATGAGCGTCCTGGCCATGTTACTTGTACACATTTGTCTTCTAGCAGAGGTTGGGTTGGGTATAATCAGGGTGTCAACTTTAAAGAGTGTAATTTACATAACTTAATACACCAACATTGTAGTAATTGTTTTCTTGCTTGTATTCATATTCCATTATGTCCTGCCTTTCTCTCGTAGTTTGCTTATATTAAAAAATACTCCTTCCTTTCCAAAAGTAGGAATACATTTTGACTTTTCAAGTGATTTATGAAATCTTAGAATTCAAATTTGCTATGAATTTATTTAAGTTTTGAAACCTAACATATATGATAATTAGTAGTACTTGTTAGTCAGTTAACAATAGGTACACTTGTTTGTGTCAATATAATAATATTCAAAAAGTTATAATTGTTATAAAATTATACATAGTGTGTGGATGTCTAGATATATTCTTACCCATGTCTATATACATTCCTACCCCTCTTTATTGTAATGAACTTTAAGCTTTGTAACTCTCATATCCTTTAAGGTTTGAAACTCATGACCTTTGAGTTTTGTAACCTCTTAGTATTGATATCTTTGTACCATAAATAGTAGCATTGTAAAGAGGATGGGTGAGGGACATATACAATTACAATATATGAAATAGAATGCTCCTCCCTTAATCATCATCTTTGTTCTTCATATTATTAATCTTTTATAACACGTTATCAGCACGATTCTCTACCCAATTTTGGAAAGAAAAGAAAAAAAATTCTCTCACTGTAAATGTACAGACATGAGAGTTTTTGGGTTGCATTTTGTGTTAGAATTTGCAAGGACTCGGGAGTAAAACTCTTTGGGTGCAACAAAAATATGTACACATGATGGTTGAAGCTTTCGGCACTCTTTGCTTCCTTCCTCACTATGGTGTAAGTGGAACTTATTCCCTTGAGCTATATGTTTGTTTGCAATATGTTGTATGAATTGAACTCCTTTAGTCTCATTTAAATTTTAAAATGAAATTTAAGAGTATTTTTTTTCGTTCTCAAGTTTGAGCTGTTAGTAAGAAAAGGTTAAAAGTTTTCATTGGTTCTCCTCTCCTCTCCTCTCCTCTCCTCATTGGGCTTAATTATTTGCATTGAACCAAAGTCCATGTTATCTTAATTTGAGGACTTTTCTGGTTAGAGATATGATACCCTCATCCCTCCCTTAATAATTGACTGAAGTTCCTTTGTTTGTTATTCTGCCTACGTTTTGTTTTGTAATCAAGTTATGAATTATACAAGCATCTGATTCCTTGTTAAATTGAGGAGGAGGAGAAATTCAAATGGTATGCAAAAGGGTTAGGTTGGATTTTTCTGGCAGAGTTCCTGACTTTTTGAAGGCCCGCGGGTTGGCTGTGTGGTAACTTCCCATGTTAATTAATTGACTGTTTCTTGTCATTTTTGAGAGCGATGATGCATATGTTTTGATTTATTTTACAATTAGATAATTAGTGCTTAGTTTTTTTGATTACATATAAGTCAATAATGTTATGTATTTGTGGTTTGTGTACATGAGTTATTAACATAATTGGACATTAGATGTGTGTCGATTGAAATAGTTAACTAAACAAAATAATGCAAATTTAGTGGGGATGTTACGTTTATATTTTTTTTAAGGGCTTATGATAACATTTGATGGTCTTGTGAATTTACAACAAAGATAAAGTATCGAGCATTTGATGTGTTCATTTTAGTCTAAGTGTTATTCATTAAAATAATATGATTTTGTACGTTACTAGTATGTTTACATATGTTCACAATTTCCTAGGATGTAATAATATTGAAATTTTTAGGTGCTACTAATTAATTAATTAAAGTATCATACATGTTAATAGCATATGGCGCGTGTTTTTAACAGTTACTTTTTATATTTTAAGATAATGATATATGAAATATGTTAAGCGCAACCAGTGAAGTTAATATATTTGCATGTGGTAGTAAGTTTATAATGGTTCATATGTTCATGAATAGTTATATGTGGATGGTTATAATAAATTAAATTTTGAATAATTTTTGATATTTTTTGTATGAAATTACAATGATAAGTCTTGCTAAACTTGAGTTCGTGGAACTTGATATTACGGGTAAGAATTATTTGTCATGTACTCTTAATGATGAAATTCATCTAAAGGCAAAGAACCTTGGAGATACAATTAAAGTTGGCAATCATGCATTTCTGCAGGATCATGTAAAATTAATTATTTTTATTCGCTATCATCTCCATGGAAAAAAAAATATTGATAAAGACATGTTAGAAAAAAAAAATATTTACTATATTTCATGCCTCGAATATGCTCCCGTAGTAGCAATATTGTGAGTGTAAGTTCATAATATATTTCCTGAAGCGATAAAGGAAATTATATTCCTAAAAGTGATATCATTTCTTTTAGTGGCTGTACAAAATAATAAGTTTTTGCCGAAAATCCAACAATCTCGCTCGACAGATTCTATTACATTTCCTGAAGTGAATGGAACCTCATTTGATAAATATAGAGGAAATTATGGTTGTGGTCGTAGATGTGAAAAGAACAATCAATATAGAAAAGGGAATTTACCCGTCGTACTCCTAAACATTTGGTAGATTTGTACCAAGACTCCATAAAAGAAAAGGAAATAAAATTGAAATAAATTTTATTGATCATAATGATCCTGAAGATCCCATGAATTATTTTTGACTTTCAAATGGAATGGAAATAACTAATTTTGATATCTATGGTTTCCTTAATGATATGTTGATGAAAATGTTCATACCAATTAATTATTTTTATTATAATAAATATTTTTATTATATGTTTTATTTATGTTTCAAGTAATAAAGTTAAATTTATGTTTTGCATATATGAGGTTGTATGGGCCAGAAGCTCATCAAACTTAATTAAAGGCTCTAGAAGAGCGATTATTCATCAAACATAATTAAAAAAATCTTGAAGAGTGATTATTCATCAAATTTAATTAAAGTCTCTGGAAGAGCGATTGTAATGTTTTCAAAGGGCACAAAACTTTGTATTGATGATTCTTTATATTTTTCTGAGACAAGCAGAAATTTGCTCAGCTTTAAGGATATATGTTATAATAGTTATTATATTGAAATCAATAACGAAGGCAGTGAAGAATTTCTTTATATTACTCAATAGTATCGTGCCGTAAGCTCATATTAGAAAAATTGTATATTTTCTCTTTTGGGTTATATTATACTAAAATGAGAATAGTTGAAACAAATGTTGTAATACACCAGAAGTGTGCAATACACCAGAAGTGTTTGGATCTAAATATTTTTATGATTTGGCATGATCATCTAGGATCAATAATGATGCATTGAATTATTAAAAACTCCCATGAACATCCTTTAAAGAACCAGAAGATTCCTTTACCTGTTGATTATATCAAAGTAAATTAATTATCAAATTATCACATTTAATTATTGTTATTTGGTGTTCATCTTCTAAGAAAGAATTCAGAGTGATATTTTTAAGGTATATTTTAAGGATTGTTATTTTAATAGTCTTCCCACTATTAGGGGGAGAAAAGTCGTTGCCTGAAGCACGACGTGAGATCATTGCCTGGAGCACGACGAGAGATTAATTGAAATGTTTCAACGTTATTTAATCTTGATCCTTATACAAATCAATATGAACTAGAAGTTCAAAGGATAATTTATTTGTAATGAATTGCAAATTATTTACCAGAATTATTCACCAATAATAAGAAAATAGTGATATCTCACATTCTAGCCGTTAATACTCTAGCAGAGATTGATGTTCATGTAGGATAATCAATTAATGCAGCAGCAAATTGAATCAAAGTCACACCTGAAATATGAAAGAATGATCGGTGTTAAAGATAGAATTTCCGAGAAGAAGAAAGTACAAGAAAAACAAGTTGCAGCCTATAAAGAGGCTATACCCATGAAACAGGCTACAAAATTTATCAATCTATCCAAAATTTATGAACAAGAATCTCCTGTAAATAAAACTCTTGAAGAGTTATTCCCTGAAGAGGATGAGTTATCATCTGAAGAGGATCAGGTAGCTGAAAATAACGAGATCTCGATACATTATGTATATACAGGAGACGTATATATTGGATAGAAATAAAATAGTTGTTGACAATATATTTTCATATAAATTTGCTGTGGATATTACCAGAAGTAATGATCATATATATGAACCACAAATCGTTGATGAATGTAGAAATATTTGGCCAATGTAGAAAGGGGCGATTCAAGCAGAATTAAATTCACTAAGTAAATGTGAAATTTTTGGACTCAGAGTCAAGAACACCTAAAGGTGTAATGCTCATTGAATACAAATGGGTATTTGTACGAAATAAAAAAAATAAAATTATATGGTAAGCGCAACTTGTAGAACAAGGTTTCTTCGTAGAGACATGGTATTAATTATGAAGAAACATATGCTCCTGTAATGGACACAATTACATTCAGATTTTTAATTAGCTTGGTAGAAAGATAAATTAATGGATGTTGTTACATCATATCTGATTTGATCATTATATAATTATATATACATGAAAATTCCTGAAGGATATAAAATGTCTGAAGCATATAATTCTACATCTCAAAATATGTATTCTATTAAGCTACAAAGATCTTTATATAGGTTAAAGCAATCCAGATGCATATTATGGTATAATCGCCTAAGTGAATATCTTTTAAAAGAAGGATTTGAGAATAATCCAATTTGTGCATGCATTTTATCAAAAGATCATAATCTGGATTTGTTATTATTATTGTATTTATTGATGAAAGATCTTGCTCCAGAAGAGTAGACAAAAATAACCAATTTAAGATGAAAGATATTGGTAAGCCAAATTTTTGTCTTGGCCTACAAATTGAACTATGAAATTCTTGTTCATCAATCAACAAACACATAAAAAATTCTGAAGTAACTTTACATGGATAATGTTAATCCTTTGAGTACTCCAATGATGGGTTGGTTGTGACGCCCCCAAAATAGGTATACATCACCCATTCTGAGTTGTCAATACATGGTACAGAAACAACTACAACTTTATTATTACAACAGTAAAACAGTGAGTTTGAATACAAATATTATCTTCTAGACAATATCTATACCCAAATAAATCCTCATCACATTTATTGATACATTATTTAACAAAAATGGTGAGGACTATTAAACAACTCTCTCTAGAACCTTCATTCCATACCCCGACTAGTACTCGCTACATTCTCGCCTCCTCAGAAGAAAAATGGAACAAAAAGGAAAATGGTGAGCTCAACTAGCCAAGTAAAGAATATTATGACTAAGATAATATACAACAAATTATCGTTAGTCTTCAACGAGGAAAAAATGCGAGAGAATACATTAAACAACAAGTTTTAGAGCAATATTCGCAATGAAAATATTAATTCATAGAAGAGTTACGTAGAGGATGAAATCTACTAATATCTATGAATTTAACGATCCATCATCATTATTTTATCCTGTAACATCAATCAATATTCATCTTGAATCAAATATTCATCTTTGCACTACTGGCCAAAGATATTCATCATCGGTCATGTTCATCTAAACACTGTTCATCTTTGCACTACTACCAAAGATATTCATCAAGAAATCATTCATCTTTGCACTATGTGCCAAAGATATTCAAGAATATCATCATTTAGGACCGAGGATGATGAAAAATATTTAAAAGAAAGCGAATCCAAATGAAACAAAAGAACAAGTATTAAGGATTAGATTTCAAATTTATTTCATGTCCAAAAATACCTCATAAATAATCATAGTGGTGTAAAATTCAAGAATGATCAAAACATGGATACAATCAAAGTTAGTATCCACAATAGATATTTTGGACGAAAAGGAAAAATTTTATTTTCCGTGAATAATCTCAGTATTCATGAATAAGTGTCGATATCGTGAATAGTCTTCAGATACGTGAATAAGTAACTCTCGGCACAAAAAGTTCCAAATTTGATTAAAAGTCCAGATCAATACTTTGACATAATGATATTGAAAGAAATAATATAATTTTAATAATAATATCCCTTACCTCACAAAGACTAGATTTCGAATTGAAAAACCGGATATCTGTATCAAGGAACTTTGACCGTATAACAACACTCAAAGTATACTCACAAGAATACGCTCAATATATCGAGAGAGAAATAGAGAGAAACTTGAGTTTTGGTGTGATTTTCAATTCTAACCCAAGCACCTATTTATAGGAAAATACTTTGTAACACCAAAGTAGAAAATTGAATATAATATTAATATATTTTTCACATTTTCCTTAGCCCACCTTAGACAACTGATCTCAGCCCATTTGAATCACATGTGAGGCCAACTTAGTTGCAAAAAACGTTTTTCTCAAAATAATTAACTAAAACTCCCAAAAATTAATTATTTCAGAACTTCGAAACTTCAATAATTCATAATAAATAGCCCTTTTATCAGAAAATTCGAATCTCGCTACTTTTTATAGGAAATTCAATTCTCTACAACTTTTCAGAAGAAAGTTTTTCCAAATTCCAAACAGAAATTGACCGAAATCCACAAACGGACGATTTTACAGGCTATAATCAAATTTCAGTCAATAATTGTGTCCACCAACACACAAAATATGTGTTAAACATTTAATGCCACAAAAATACTCTTCCTTCTCATATACTCATATATCCCACATTCATTGTAAAAATATCATCGTTAATATATTATTAAAATAATATATTTAAATGAATTATTTTATCAGAAAAAGATAAAATATTAATTTTCAACAATTGTCACATTAAAAAATTTCTCCATCTATATCCTAATAAAATCAATATTTTCCTCATCATATAAATCAATAATTAATTATTCATAAATAATATTCTGAGAATCACATTATTGACAACCGTGTAGTTCTGTGATAGAGGGGCTTCCAATAAGGATCTCTCTCTTCTTGGCGCCTTAATTAGATGATCAAACCTCTCCTTAGACAAAACTTTCCGGACATTGTCAATAATGTTATCTAATAATATTATTCAGATAATATGAATTATTGTCTCAGATAATGGAAAATCTTGTGTAATGACAATTATTGAAACAACAAAGAATATAAAATATCAACGTAGCAATTATTGAATCAATAAAATAAAATATCGAATAAGAATTATCGTAACCATTATTGAGTAGTGCCTTCTTACGTAAGAATCAATAATTGGTGCAATCTGGCGTCTTACCGTGTTTTAACCACGAGTATTTTAACAAAGATTAATCTGTAATAACTACGCAAGTTATTTTTAAACAACTTATATTTGTCGCTTTTTTTTTATCCAATCGCTTTTCAAGTTATGGGGCCCATAAAAGATCGCGCTTATCGCACGAATATTCCCGACAAATAAAGAATATTCCACGACCAAACGAATATTCCCTAACGATAATGAATATTTTATAACCACTGCTTATTCAAAATATTTATGTATTTTACCCATAACTATCCACATTAATCAAATCAACCCTTACTATTTCAAAATAATAAATAGAGGAAAATAAATTTTATTTATTAAAAATTTGGGGTCTTACAACCTCCCCTCCTTATGAAATTTCGTCCTCGAAATTGACGTACGTACTTGGTGTTTCGAAAAGATGAGAATACCTCGCTTTCATTTCCGTTTTCAACTCCCAGGTCATTTCCTCAATTGCATGATTTCTCCACAAAACTTTAACTTGTGGTATAACCTCGGTACATAGGACATGTTCTTTCCTATCCAAGATCTTGACAGGTACCTCCTCGTACGTTAAGTCTTCGGATATCTCGTCCGGTTCTAACTCAATGACGTGGTTCGGGTCATCCACATATTTACGTAACATCTATACTTGAAAAACGTTATGAACACGCGTCATACTTGGCGGTTAAACGAGTTTATAGGCCACAGTTCCTATTCGATCGAGAATTTCAAATGGATTAATAAATTGAAGGTTTGAGCTTTCCTCACCTCACCGATTCTCGCTTTTGAAATAACAACTTCGCACCTCCTTCTTCAAATTCATCACTTGGTGTGTAGCTTGAGCGACTTTTAACTTTATCGATTAAATTCGATTATACTCAGATATCATCACGTGGGTACCTAAAGTTTTCATCTCCATCTCTATTATTTGTAAATTATCTGAAATGAGTCTTTGACAATATCATACTCCGACTTGATATACGATCTTCACTCAACACGCCACTACCACGCTCGCTTTTCCAGGATGGCATGGTCGAACATGTCTTTGAAATGAGTCTTCTCTTGAGTTCTTTGAAGCTCTTCCCACATTCCTTGCTCCATTCGAATTTTGTATCTCTACGAGTCAGCTGCGTTAATGGAATAGCGATTCGAGAATATCCTTCAAGAATCTCCGATAATAACCAACTAAACCTAGAAAGCTACGTATTTCGATTATCGACTTAGGTTGTTCTCAATCGTGACTCATATCCCAACCTTGGATATGACGTTAAAATGACACCTATCGCTTTCTATCGCGCGAATATGGTGTCCCCTACGGAGAGTCTAGCTTGGGTGCATTCCACAAAGGAAGTCACCGGATAAAGGCTCGTGTACCAAATTTATAGTTGAATTTTTAACTCACGAAGTTCAATAGGAGCCATTCGATATGAGATTTTAGAAATGAGTTTTGTCTAGGGTTCAAAGTCGATACAAAATTTAATATCGATCTTTGGGAGTAAACCAAGAAATTCTTGAAATACGTCGGGAAAAATCAATAACAACAAGAATATTATTCAAATCTGACGTGTCTTTATTCAAATCCATAACATGGACTAAGAAAACTTGACATCCGTAATAAACGAATGACCTCATGGCTTGATATGAAAATGTTTGACTACAATGGTTTGATTGCTTGAATTGAATAACAAAGTTGCTTAGGAATATGAAAACTAATAACCCATTTAAAGTAATCAATTTCGGCATGATGAGTAGTTAACCTTAAAATCACATTAAAACAAATATCTCTATAGAAAATAGTTAACGATTGTGACGACCCTAAAATTAGGTATACATCACCCATCTTGGGTCGCCACTTACATGGTACGTAATTTAAATACAACTTATTAACATAACTGTGCAGGTATGCAATACGACATAAAGCGTGAGTTTAAATAAAAATAAATCTACTAGATATTATACAAACTCAAACAAGAAGTCCTCATTATTAAGTTATTATCACACTATTTACGAATAGTGAGGACTACTAATGCTATCTTCAGGACCATCACTCGCTTCCCGACTCGTCCCAAAGCCTATATTCTCATTTCAAGAGAAACGGTGAAAGAAAGGGTGAGCTCAACTAGCCCAAGAAGAAATATTATGACTAAGATAATGCGAGAATAAATTATCAATAGTCTTCAACAATGTTAAACCGATAAAATACAATAGACAACCGGTTTAATCGGTGATGAATATGCAATCCATTAAAAGAGTCAAGTAGAAAATAAAGTCTACTATCTTTTAGGTTTAAAAAGTTTTCATCATTTGTTATAATTTGAGACTCGCCTTTAATAAATATTCCACATCATCGAATCACCCTCGTGACTACGACCAATGATATTCTTTTAGTATCACGACCACAATTATTCATGCACTACGGGCCAAGAATATTTGTGTATTCATTAATGGTCATGATCATGCCAAAATCGGCCCACCAATGCACACTACTACCATCGAGGATTTTTATCACATCATTTGTAACATTACGATACCATGATTACACCGAATAGTCTCGGTCGCATAATCATACCAAGTCCATCTATGCACTCTGAAGCCACAGATGACTTTCAACATAATATAAACATGAGGATGATGACAATGATATAAGAATTCAATAAAACAAGTTCAAGAATTATTTTATCCAGAATTATTAACGTCCAAATTAGTAAAATTCAAGAATGATCAGAAGAATAAGGTAAACCTCAGATACAAAAGTTATTCCAATGTAATAATAGAAGAATGTCACCAAGTATAGGGTAAACCACGATACAAAAGTTATTCCAACAGAATAATAAGCAATGGAATAACAATGAGTTCTCTTCATGAATAAGAAAGAATAACACCCTTACTTTTGGTAGGAGATGGAATATCGCAATAGGTGTAGTAACAAAATACTCTTCTTCTTCTCTCTTATTCTTTCTATACTTTCTCTCTCTATAGCTTGAATGAATTCGTGAAAAAAAATAATGAAGCCCTAGGCCTCTATTTATAGAAGATTTCTAGCTTAAAGACCGCCGTGTGAAAAGGCAAGTGGCTCGACGACTAATGATGTGAAAAGAAAAGTGGTTTGGCCTTTGTAATGTGAAACGACAAGTGGTTCGTTCACTTTGTAATGTGAAACGACTAGTGGTTGACGTCTCGGTAAAGGTAATTACTATTAACGAAGGTAAATACTATTGACGAAGGTAAATACTATTCACAAGGTAATTATTATTATTGAAGGTAGGTTATTACTATCGACGAAGGTAAATACTATTCACAAGGGTAATTACTATCGATTGAAGGTAAATACTATCGATTTAAGGTGATTACTATTCACAAAGGTAATTACTATCGACGAAGAGACTCTTAGATGATGACATATGAGCCCCCATAAAATAATCAAACTTACCACAAATCATAACACATATTTAATCTTTCAACAATTATTAATCATTTATAACTTGTCGTCTCAATTATTGATTTAATACTATAACATATTATACGATGATAATCGTGACAATAATTGAATCAATAATATAAGAGATATGATCGCAAGAATTATGTAAAGAAGAATCGAGCATATATTGAGTGACTTCTCACGTAAGTATCAATAATTAATACTGCGTGCTACTACGCAACCACGCATATTCATCGTACTTTTACCACCGGGTAGTTCAACAGTTTTAACGGTAACACCTCCACCGTTATTTTTATAAAATATTTTTGTCGTTTTCTCAATCCGACAATAATTCTGTTGTGGGGTCCACCAATGATTGAGCCGTTGTACGAATATTCCCTAAAAAGAATATTCCCCGACCAAACGAATATTTTATAACAACTTGCATACTTTGAAAAATTTATAAATATTACCCACAACTATAACATTATATCAAATTTATTCCATAATATTCAAAAATAATATTTATAGAAAAATTCATCTTTATTTATAAAAGTTGGGGTCTTACAACCTCCCTTCTTATGAAATTTCGCTTCGAAATTAGGGTACGCACTGGTATGTCAAGAGGTAAGGATACCTTGATTTCATTTTGATTCTAACTCCCAAGTCATTTCCTCAACATCGTGGTTCCTCCACAAAACTTTGACTTGAGGTATAACCTTGAGCGTAGAATATGTTCCTTCTTATCCAAGATTTGAACAGAACCTCTTCATACGTCAAATCTTCCGCTATTTCGTCCGGTTCTAACTCAATAATGTGGTTCGTGTCTTTCACATATTTACGTAACATGGATATGTGAAAAAACGTTATGAACACGAGACATATTTCAAGCGGTAAAAGCGAGTCTATAGGCCACAGTTCCTACTCGATCGAGGATTAAAAATGGACCGATGAATCGAGGATTAAGTTTTCCTCTCTTTCCAAATCATGTAACTCCTTTCCATGGAGCAACTTTTAACAACACATGATCTCCTATATCGAATTCCACGTTCTTTCGATGAAGATCAGCATAACTCTTTTGTCGATTTTGTGAGGTTTTTATACGTTGTCGGATCGTTTGAATCTTTTTTGTAGTCATACGTACCAACTCCGGTCCCAACAACGTTGCTTCACCCACCTCATCCCAAAGATATCGAGAAGCGACACTTTCTTCCATACAACGCTTCGAATGGAGCCATGCCAATACTTGCTTGATAACTGTTGTTGTAGGAAAACTCCACCAATGGTAAGAACTTGTCCCAACTCCCCTTGAAATCAAGGACACAGAGTCTTAATAGATCTTCAAGAGTTTGAATAGTCCTCTCCGACTGTCCGTCCGCCCGAGGATGATATGCCGAAGCTAAACCGTAAGTCTGCGTGCCCATAGCTTTTTGCAAACTAACCCAAAATCGTGAAGTGAATCTTGGGTCTCGATCGAAACTATGGATACCGCAAGATACCATGCGATCTTACAATCTCGTTTATGTACATACTGAGCAAGACGTTCAAGTGTATAAGTTTCTCGATCGGTAAGAAATGAGCAGACTTGGTCAATCTATCAACAATGACCCAAATCGCATCAATGCTTTGAGAAACCTTAGGAAGACCCCAGAACGAAATCCATGGTAATGTGCTCCCACTTCCATTCGGAATTTCAAGTGGTTGCAATGGACCTTTTGGTACTTGATGCTCCCCTTTAACTCTCGTTGACAAGTTAGACACCTTGAGATAAGCGCCGCTTATCTCTCTCTTCATATTGCTCCACCAAAATGTATGACTTAATATCATGATACATTTTGGTACTCCTGAGATGGATTGCAAATGGTGTGTTGTGCGCTCCATCATGATATTATACTTTAAATCGTGGTCGTTAGGAACACAAAGTCCGAGTTGACTCAAGTATTCCTTCTTCATCGATTCTTGCTTCCCAAGATAGCACCTTCTTGCACTTTCTTCTTCATACGCATCACCTCAGTGTCCGTAGCTTGAGCAATTTTAACTTTATCGATTAAAGTCGGTTCTACTCGTGATACTTGCTATCATCACATGCGTCCTCGAGTCTCAGAACTCTATCTCCATCCTTTACAAGTCACACAAATGGGCCTTTCGTTGACAATATCGCACTCGATTTTGCATATGATTTTCTACTCAATGCGCCAACTACCACGCTCGCTTTTCCGGAAGGTATTGGATGGTATGATCATAATCTTTCAAGCAGTTCAAGCCAACGTCGTTGTCTCATGTTGAGTTCCTTTTGAGTGAAGAAATATTTGAGGCTTTTATGATCCGTAAAGATCTCCACTTTCTCCCCATACAAGTAATGCCTCCAAATTTTAAGAAGAAAGACAACACCGCCAACTCTAGATCATGAGTAGGATAATTCCTCTTATATTCTTTGAGTTGTCGCGAGGCATGGGCTATAACTTTCCATGTTGCATAAGAACACATCCCAACCCTTTGCTCGAAGCATCATCGTAGATGACAAATCCTCCGAGGCAGATGGTATTGTCGTAAGCAGTCTTTGAAATAAGTCTCCTCTTGAGTTCTTGAAAACTCTTCTCACATTCTTCGCTCCAACCGAACTTTGTATCTTTCCGAGTCAAATTTGAGTCGATGGAGTAGCGATTCGAGAAAATCCTTCCACGAATCTTCGATAATAACCAAATTTAAACCGAGAAAGCTACGACTTGGCCATCGATTTAGGTTGTTCCCACTTTGAATAGCTTCAATCTTTCACGGGTCAACAGATATTCCATGACTTGATACCACGTGCCCAAGGAATGCTACTTCTTCAAGCCGTAACTCACATTTCTTCAACTTGGCATAAAGCTTATATTCACGAAGCTTTTGGAGTGTCACCTCAAGTGTTGCTCATGATCTTCTTCACGGCTTTTGGAATAAATAAGGATGTCATCAATAAAGACGACCACAAAGTGATCTAAATATTCCTTGAATACTCGGTTCATCATATCCATGAAGGCAAGGCGGAGCATTAGTCAATCCAAAAGGACATGACTAGGAATTTATAATGCGTCGCATCGAGTTTCGAAAGCCGTCTTTGGAATGTCGGTGGTTCTAATCTTCAATTGGTGATATCCAGGAACGAAGATCAATCTTTGAAAAGAATTTGGCTCCTTGCAATCGGGTCAAACAGTCATCAATACGTGGCAATGGATACCTATTTTGATGGTGACATGATTCAACTCCCGATAATCAATACAAAGTCGCATACTCCCATCTTTCTTCTTCACGAATAGAACAGAGCACCCCAAGGAGAAGTACTAGGACGAATAAAGCTAATGTCTAACAATTCCTGCATTGGGTCTTTAACTCGAAGTTCAATAGAGCTATTCGATATGGGCTTTGGAAATAGGTTTTCAGATCGGGTTCAAGGTCGATACAAAATTCAATTTCACGCTCTGGGGTAGGCTGGGAAGTTCTTTGAGAATACGTCAGAAATTTATTAACAATAGAAATATTGTTCAAAAGCGGCGTATTTTTGTTTAAATCGTGACATGAGCTAAGAAAGCTTGACATCCGTTTTTCAATAAACGAATAGCTTTATGGCTTGAGATGACCGTGATTGATTTTAATGGTTTGGTCGTTTGAATTCGCATAATAGGTTGATTAGGAATATGAAAGCTAACAACCTTACGAAAATAATCAATTTTTGCATGATAAGTAGTTAACCAATCAATCCTTAGAATCACGTCAAATGCAAGTATTTTTAATGAAATATGATCGATAGGTAATGTGAGGGTACCGATTTGAACCAAACAAGACTTATAAGCAAGGATGGATGTAATGAAGGTTTCTCCCAACGGAGTTTTCACAGATAAGTCAAAGTCTAATTTCTCCGAGTCAAATTTAATCGATGAGCGCAAGTAGGAGAAATAAAAGAATGGGTAGAAGCCCAGATCAAATAAAGTATAGACTTTATTAGAGTTTATGATAAGCTTACCCGTGATGACCTCATTCGGATTCCTTGCTCTTTTGGGAGGTCACAACAAACGCCTCTCTCAGACTACCGATTTTGAATTTTCCGGGATGGCCTTTGGTGCCTCCATCCTATTGAATTTGTCTTGATGAAACGACAAAATCGAGCTAAGTGACCTTCTCTTCCACAATTATAACATGCTTTTGGACGACATGACGCAGTTTTGATGATGTGTCCCTCTCCTCCGCATTTGAAGCATATGATAGGTGGTCTTTCTCCTTCATTAACAATGGGTGCTGGTCCGACGTCTTTCCATCATTGTTGAATCTCCTTTTCTTGAAATGTCCATTCTTATAGTTTTGGCTCTGATTACCACCGAAGTGGTTACCATATCCGCCCATTGATTCCTCCACGCTTGTTGTCACCGCTTCGATGACTACTCTCGCTGGTATTATAATTTTGCCGACTGCTCTCTTTTAGTTGCTATGACTCATTATCGCGCTCCACTAACTGAGCCCTATTTACAACATCTAAATACAAACACAGTTTATGAGAAATAAGATGTTGACGTATCTCCGGTTTCAAACCTCTTAAAAACATTCGCGCCCATTCTCTTCATTATCCACCAAGTGGGACGAACCGTGATAACTCGCAAATTTTGCCTCGTATTGTAATACACGGTCATATTGTTTTGTTCCAACTTGATAAACTCCACCTCCTTCACGTGTGGCGAATACTTTCAGGAAAGTATTTTTTGTTGAACGACTCCCGGAACTTCTCCTAAGATATCTTCAAGACAAAGAAGTTGAGTACGTTTTTACCGATTCCCACGAAGAATCCGCCTCTCTCGCGCCTTGACATAAAAGCGTGAAAGGAACCTTTGCTCTCGGATCATCCCAAGACATCAAATATCTTGGTAATCTGCTTTATCCATGCTTCCGCGGAAGTGGTTTTGGCTCACCCTTAAACTCCGGTGGTCCCAGCTCCTTGAATTGTTCAATGGTGATGTGCCTCGAGAGTTTTCCGTGTTTCCACCTACGTTTTGACAAGAGTCGCTCTCGCTTTCTTTGTTGCAGATAAATTGCATAAAGCCTCGAACATTGATCATTCATCATTTGGTCGGTGTTGTTGTTTTGCATGAGGATTGTCGCCTTCGATGCACATTCTCCCGATTATTGATATGTGGTGAATCAACGATCGCTGCGCTCCATTGCTATTCTCAACATTCTCGGATGTCATTTTCGACATCGCCACAAAACAAAAGGTTAATTGACATGTAACAAATTATCCCTATCTTCGACCAACCAATAAAATAGCACATAAACTTTGGTAGGTCATACTAGCGAAGGTATTCCCAAATCTCTCCCCTCCTAGTACTATTCTCACATCTTAGCAGGATCATATCCCTATGCTCGATAGAACTAACCGTGACGACCCCAAAATTAGGTATATATCACCCATCTTGGGTCGCCACTTACATGGTATGTAATTTAAATACAACTTATTAACATAAGCGCCGTGTACAATACGACATAAAGCGTGAGTTTAAATACAAATATCGCCTACTAGATATTATACAAACTCAAATAAAAAGTCCTCATTACTGATTATTATCACACTATTTACGTAATAGTGAGGACTACTAATGCTATCTTCAGGACCATCACTCGTTTCCCGACTCGTCTCCGGCTATATTCTCATTTCACGAAGAGAACGGTGAAAGAAAGGGTGAGCTCAACTAGCCCAAGAAGAAATATTATGACTAAGATAATGCAGTAATAAATTATCAATAGTCTTCAACAATGTTAAACCGATAAAATACAATAGACAACCGGTTTAAGCTGCAGTGAATATCAATCCATTAAAAGAGTCAAGTAGAAAATAAATTCTACTATCTTTTAGGTTTAAAAAGTTTTTCATCATCATTATATAAATGAGACTCACTTTAATAAATATTCCACATCATCGAATCACCCCCGCACTACTGGCCAAGGATATTCTTTAGTATCACGACCACAATTATTCACGCACTTTCACTGGCCAAGAATATTTGTGTATTCATTAATGGTCATGATCATGCCAACAATCGTCCACCAATGCACTACTACCATCGAGGATTTTTATCACATCATTTGTAACATTACTACCATGATTACACCGAATAGTCTCTCGGTCATAATCATACCAAGTCCATCATGCCTTCTACAGTGCCACAGATGACTTTCAACATAATAAAAACATGAAGATGATGACAATGATATAAAAATTCAATAAAACAAGTTCAAGAATTATTTTATCCAGAATTATTAACGTCCAAATTAGTAAAATTCAAGAATGATCGGAAGAATATTTCCATGAAAGATATGGATGAAACGCAAATATCAAGGATATTCTACTAATTTCATGGAGTATAGAAGTCAAAGTTTTAACCAACTGGGTATAATAAAGAATGGAATAACAAAAGAAATCACCACGCATGCGGTGATGCTTGGCATAGGCAAAGTTATTCCAACAGAATAATAATAACGGAACAGTCGGTGAAATTCACACCGACAGGATGTTCCAATGTAATAATAAAGATGGAACGGCATCGGTGTAAAACACACAGATAGGATATTCCAACAGAATGAATAAAAAGCGGAACCAGTCCGGTGTAAAACACATGCATGGATGTTCCAACAGAATAATAATAAAGAAGCGGAACCAGTCAAAGGTGTAAAACACATGCATGAGGATATTCCAATGTAATAATAATAAAGAGGCGGAACCAGTCGGTGTAAAACACATGCACAGGATGTTCCAATGTAATAATAGAAGAATGTCACCAAGTATAGGGTAAACCACGATACTGAGTTATTCCAATAGAATAATAAGCAATTGAATAACAATGATTCTCTTCATGAATAAGAAAGAATAACACCCTTACTTTTGGTAGGAGATGGAATATCGCAGGCGCAGTAAGTAACAAAATACTCTTCTTCTTTCTCTCTTATTCTTTCTATACTTTTCTCTCTATAGCTTGAATGAATTAAGTGAAAAATAATGAAGCCCTAGGCCTCTATTTATAGAAGATTTCTAGCTTAGCACTGCCGCCGTGTGAAAAGGAAAGTGGCTTGACGACTAATGATGTGAAAAGAAAAGTGGTTTTGGCGCTGTAATGTGAAACGACAAGTGGTTCGACGCTCAGAATGTGAAAGCGACAAGTGGTTCGGACGTCCGGTAAAGGTAATTACTATTAACGAAGGTAAATACTATTGACGAAGGTAAATACTATTCACAAGGGTAATTACTTATCGACGAAGGTAAATACTATTCACAAGGGTAATTACTACTATCGACGAAGGTAAATACTACTATTCGACGAAGGTGATTACTATTCACAAAGGTAATTACTATTGTGAAGAGACTCTTAGATGATGACATACGAGCCCCCCATAAAATAATCAAACTTACCACAAATCATAACACATATTTAATCTTTCAACAATTATTAATCATTTATAACTTGTCGTCTCAATTATTGATTTAATACTATAACATATTATATGAGATGATCTTGTGACAATAATTGAATCAATAATATAAGAGATATGATGCAAGAATTATCAGAAGCAATAATTGAGCATATTTGAGTGACTTCTCACGTAAAGCATCAATAATCAATACTGAGTGTGCTACTATGCAACTAATGCCAGACATCGCATTTTTTACCAAGGGTAGTTCAACAGCTTTTAACAGTAACACCTCCGCCGTTATTTTTATAAAATATTTTTGTCGTTTTCTCAATCCGACAATAATTCTATTGTGGGGTCCACCAATGATTGATCCGTTGTACGAATATTCCCTAAAAAGAATATTCCCCGACCAAACGAATATTTTATAACAACTTGCATACTTTGCAAAATTTATAAATATTACCCACAACTATAACATTATATCAAATTTGTTCCATAATATTCAAAAATAATATTTATAGAAAAATTCATCTTTATTTATAAAAGTTGGGGTCTTACAAACAGGTAATGTGATAGTGCCAACCTGAATCAAGCAAGATTTCTAAACAACGGATGTAATGAAAGTTTCTCCTAACGGAGTCTCCATAAATAGGTCAAAGTCTAATTTCTTCGTAGTAGTCAAGTTCAAACGTTGGAGCGTAAAGCAAAGAGAGATAAAAGAATGGGTAGAACCAGGTATCTAGTAAGGTATAAACTTCGCAAGAATTTATAATTAACTAACGTGCTAACTTCGTTCGGGTTCTTGCATTTTGAATGGAGGTCGCGACAAACGCTTCTTCCAGAACCGATTGACTTTCACTTTTTCGGGACGATCTTTTGAGTCACCATTCATTGGATCTGGGTTTCGATATCGTATAATCTCGAGCGATATATCCTTCTTTTCCACAATTATAACATACCTTAAGCTGTTGTGGGCGGCCAATGATATGTCCCTCTTTCCGCATTTGTAACATATCTGACCGGTGGTCTTTCTCCTCCTTAGAACCGATTGCCACGTAAAAGACCGCCGTCTTCACATGGTCGTTGTTGAATCTCCTCTTTTTAAAATCTCCTCCCAACTCGCTTCTTCTATTTTCATGGCCATGATTACCACCAGAGTGGTTACCACCTTTGTTCGTATTCTTCTTTCTCCGCTGGTTATATTTATTCTGATGACTGCTATCTTCGGTATGATCCTGGTTATGGACCCTCGGTTGAACGTACTCGTTATCTCGCTCTAACAACTGAGCCTTGTTGACAACATCTGAATAGAGAGAAAATTTATGAGAAAAGAGATACTGACGTATGTCGGGTTTCAAACCTCTCAGAAACATCCGCGTCATACGTTCCTTATTCTCCACCAAATGAGGTGCAAACCTAGATAACTCCGCATGAACTTCGCCTCGTCTTTGGGACACCGCCATGTTATTCTCTGCTCCGGTCTAATAAACTCCACTTCCTTCATACGACGAATACTTTCGGGAAGTACTTGTCATTGAACTGCTTCAAACGTCTCCCTACATGACATCTTTGAGTGCATTTGGATGGAGTACGCTTCATGATTCCCACCAAGAATCGCCTCGTTCTGGAACATAAAAGTAGCAAATGGAACTTTCGTTCCTCCGTGCATCCCAAGACATCGAATATCTTGGTAATTTGTTTGACCCACGTCTCGCCTTTAATCGGATCCGCTTTCCTGCACTCGAGGTCCCAACTCTTTGAATCGCTGCATGGTGTGACCACCGTGAATTGCTATCATTTCCTCCTCAGATTTTGAACACGAAGTCTCCTCGCCCGATTTTGCATGAAGCGCAAAAGATTCTAAACATCCCCTCGTTCATCATCCGCTTTCGGTGGTGTTGTTCACGGGAGGTACATTGCCACTGTTGCACATTCTCCTCGTTGGTAAATCTGAGACATCTCCACGGTCTCATTTACTCCGCTTGTTAATATTCTCAATCGACATTCTCAAACATCATCATAAAACAAGGTTTAATTAAGGAAATCAATATATCACATAATATCCCTATATACTAACATACTAACAAATAAGCTTAGGTAGGACACTTAGCGAAGGATTTACTCATCTCTCCTCCTAGTTCTATTCCCGATCTTCGCCAGAGATCATATCCCTAAGCTCGATACCAACCGTGACGCCCCAAAATAGGTCCATTCCATCCAACCCATTCTCGAAGTCGCCAATTACATGGTACAAAAATAACTACAACTTTATTAATACATTTGTCGTGTGCAAAATACGACAACATATATATTGTGAGTTTAAATACAATTATTGTCTTCAGACAATATACACACTTCCAAATAAATCCTCATCACAATTATTTATACATTATTTTATAAAAATGATGAGGACTACTAAACAACTCTCTCTATAACCATCATTCCATACCCCGACTCGTACTCGCTACATTCTCGCCTCCTGAGAAGAAAAATGGAACAAAAAAGAAAAGGGTGAGCTCAACCAAATGATAAAGAATATTATGACTAAGATAATATACAACAAATTATCGTTAGTCTCCAACAGGAAAAATCTAATAGAATACAATGCATAAACGGTTTTAAATCAATCTTCGCAATGAAATAATAATTCATTAGAAGAGTTAAGTAGAGAATGCAAACTACTATCTTCTATATATGAATTTAAAAGTTCATCGTCGATATTTTATCCTTGTAACATCAATCAATATATATACGGAATCAAATATTCATCTTTGCACTACGAAGCCAAAGACATTCATCGATTGATCATGTTCATCTAAACATCTCATTCATCTTTGCACTACGGGCCAAAGATATTAATCGACCGGGTCATGTTAATCTCAACACTGTTCATCTTTTGTACTACTACGCCAAAGATATTCATCAAGAAATCATTCATCTTTTGCACTACAAAGCCAAAGATATTCAAGAATATCATCATTTAGGACTAAGGATGATGAAAAATATTTTAAAGAAAACAAATCCCGGTGAAACAAAAGAACAAATATTAAGGATTCATATTTTAAACAATCCAAGTTCAAAAATACTTATAAGTAATCGAGTGGAGTAAAATTCAAGAATGATCAAAACATGGATACAATCAAAGTTAGTATCCATAATAGATATTTTGGACAAAAAGAAGAAATTTCATTTTTCGGTGAATAGTGCCGTATACGTGAATAGTAACTCCGACATCAAAAGATAGAAATTTCACAAAAAACATCTTCACGCTTCGTGAATAAGTACTTTAAATGAATAGTAACTCATGAATAGTAACTCGTGAATAAGAACTCATGAATAGTAACCCCGACATGAAAAAGTTCCAAATTTGATAAAAATTTCCAACCAATATTTCTAAGCATTATGATATTGAAGAAATAATATCATTTTGAATAAAATAACATCCCTTACCTCGAAAAGACAAGACTTTAGTTGAAACAGGATATAAAGCTATGACTTGAACTTAACCGTATAGCAATACTCAAAGTATACTCAAAATACTCACAAGAATACGCCGATAATATAGAGAAAAAAACTTCAGGTTTCGGTGTGATTTTCAATTCTAACCTAAGAACCCTATTTATAGAAATTGCTAACACCAAAAGTTAGTAAAATTTAATAAATTAATAATATATATATATATATATATTTTCCAACGCACACTTAATTTTCCCAACATCACCACCAACCAAATTACTACACAAGAACAACAACAAAAAATGTTTTTCTAATTTTAAATATTTTAAACTTCCGTAAATCAATTATTTTGGAGCTTGTAAATTAAATAATTCATAATAAATAGTTGTTTTATCGGAAAAATTCAAACACGTTAACTTTCCATAGGAAATTTCATTATCTACAACTTTGTAGAAGGAAGTTTTTCCAAATTCCAAATGTAAATTTGAATGAAATCCATAAGCAAGCGATTTTACGTGCTATAATCAAATTTCAAATCAATAAATGGGGTCCATTAGCATGTTTAACATGTTTTAAACATTTATTGCAACAAAAATACTCTTCCTCCTCGTATACTCATATATCCCACATTCGTTGTAAAAATATCACCATTATTATATTATTAAAATATAATAATATATTTAAATGAATTATTTTATCGAAATTGATAAAATTTCAATTTTCAACAATTGTCACATTAAAATTTTCTTCATCTATATCCACATAAAATCAATATTTTCCTCATCATATAAATCAATAATTAATTATTCACAAATAATATTACGTAATCACGAAGATCGACAACCAGTGTAAGACCCCAACTTATTATTAATGAAATTTAATTTTCTATTTATTATTTTGAAATAGTAAGGGTTGATTTGATTAATGTGGATAGTTAGGGTAAAATACTTAAATATTTCAAAATAAGCAAGTGGTTATAAAATATTCATTGTTATTTGGGAATATTCGTTTGGTCGTGGAATATTCAGATGCTTGTGGGAATATTAAATGCGACTAGCGCAAATTGACAATGTGTGGGCCCCATAACTGAAAGCGATTGGATGAAGAAAGCGACAAATATAAGTTGTTTAAAAATAACAACAGAGTTATTCATCAAATTAATCTTGTTAAAATACTCTGTTAGTTAAAACACAAGTATGCACCGCAGTATTTATAACGACCCCAAAATAGGTCCATTCCATCCAACCCATTCTAAGTCGCCAAATATATGGTACGAAAAAAAAAAAACTACAACTTTATTATAACAATTGTCGTGCAAAATACAACAAACACATATCTTTGTGAGTTTGGATACAAATATATACCAATCAGAAGACGTCACAATGACACCTTACATAAAGGTATAGTCAAAAAGCTGTTTTAGAAATTAGAATTTTTGGGAAGTGCTCAAGAAACCTTCATACATGGGAGGCCATGCTTTTAGGTTATGGTAGATATCATATGGCCACGTAATTATCCTTGGTTGACCTAATAGACCCCAAAGAAAAACGAGAAGATTACTATCATATTCTTCCCAATGGTGAGTCTTCTCTTGACATATCATTATCTCCACTGTCTCTAATTGGGTATTATACTCCAAACAAACACCAAGATTATAAAGGTAGTGCTTGTAAATATACTCAGCAAGTGGATGAGCACAACCATATCTTATGATGACACGAGGTTGTATGTCATTAGACATCTTGTATGATAGTGACAAAACACCCTTCCAAGTTAAATTCACTTCACCCTCAAAATTTTTAGACCACCATTCTATTCCCTCGCTATCCCCCGCTAGACCCAGCTACACTTTTATTACTTGAAAGGAATTGTGAAACAAAAGGGTGAGCACAACTAGCTCAGTAAAGAATATTATGACTAAAGATAAATAAATTATCAATAGTCTTCATCAGTAATAAATCAGAGATTTAGAACATATGGTAGATGATAAAACTTTTCAACCATATAAAGTCTATTGTCTTCTCCACGTTAAAAGTCCACCAATAATATTTTATCCCTGTAACATCAATCAACAGTTCCTTTCCACAATCATATGAATAACTCATAATCATAATTGTGATTCTAAATTCCTCTTCTCATCCAGGACGAAGATAATTTTCATCACTGTCTTTTACGAAACATCAAATATCATGGTTATACCAAATCACGGTTCTGCTCATAATCATACTAATAAATTCATCTTTGCACTTACGGCCAAAGATATTCATCAACATTCATCTTTACACTACAATGCTAAAGATATTCAACAACAGTCATCTTTGCATTACGAGCCAAAGATATTCATCAATAATTCATCTTTGCACTACAAAGCTAAAGATATTCAACAATGGTCATCTTTGCATTACGAGCAAAAGATATTCATCAATAATTCATCTTTGCACTACAAAGTAAAGATATTCAACAACAGTCATCTTTGCATTACACGAAGCAAAAGATATTCATCAATAATTCATCTTTGCACTACGTGCTAAGATATTCATCAACAAGTCATCTGCACAACGAGCCAAAGATATTCATATATCAAAGAAATACATAATCATTTGAAGTTATATAACAATAATTATAACCATGTTGATCAATTCACCTTTGCACTTAAGCTAAAAATATTCAATTGTAAATTCAATGGTCATGATCATACCTAATCAACAATTCAACTTTTGCACCATCTTGGCGAAGAGAATGTGACGCCCCAAAATAGGTATACACAACACCCATTCGAAGTCGCCAAATACATGGTACAAAAAGCAAACTATAACTTCAATAATACAAATGTCGTGTGAAATACGACAATATATATTATGTGAGTTTAAATATAATATTGTCTTCTAGACAATATCCACATGCAAATAAATCCCCATCATAATTATTAATACATTATTTTACAAAATGGTGAGGACTACTAAACAACTCTCTCTAGAACCTTCATTCCATACCCCGACTCAAGTACTCGCTACATTCTCGCCTCCCGAGAAGAAAAATGGAACAACAAGGAAAAGGGTGAGCTCAACTAGCCCGGTAAAGAATATTATGACTAAGATAATATACAACAAATTATCGT
Organism: Panax quinquefolius; assembly: GCA_020205615.1. Lineage (NCBI taxonomy): Eukaryota > Viridiplantae > Streptophyta > Magnoliopsida > Apiales > Araliaceae > Panax > Panax quinquefolius. The sequence continues at coordinate 3,393,009 of CM035154.1, read as the reverse complement.
TAGTCTTCAACAGGAAAAATCGATGAATACAATGATAAGAAGTTTCGGATCAATATTCGCAAATAAAATAATAATTCATAGTAAGAGTTACGAGAGAATGAAATCTACTATAATCTATGAATTTAACGATCTATCATCAATATTTTATCCCGTAACATCAATCAATACGCATCCGAATCAAATATTCATCTTGCACCATTGTGCCAAAGATATTCATCGATTGGTCATATTCATTTAAACACTGCTCATCTTTGCACTACAAAGCCAAAGATATTAATCAATCTCCATCATGTTCATCTCAACACTGTTCATCTTTGCACTACAGCCAAAGATATTCAATAATATCATCATTTAAGATCGAGGATGATGAAAAATATTTTTTAAGAAACGAATCCGGTGAAACAAAATGACAAGGATTAAGGATTAAGGATTCAGACTTGGTTTTATCCACGCCCAAAAAATACCTCAAAAATAATCATAGTGGTGTAAAATTCAAGAATGATCAAAACATGGATACAATCGAAAGTTAGTATCCGTATAGATGTTTTGGACGAAAAGAAGAAATTTTATTTTCTATTGAATAAGACCAGATACGTGAATAAAGGTCAGATATCGTTGAATAAGGCCGTATCGTGAATAAACTCCGACACCAAAAGATAGAAATTCACAAAAAACATCTTCACGCTTCATTAATAAGACTCGTGAATAAGAACTCATGAATAGTAACTCGTGAATAAGAAACTCATGAATAAGAACCCATGAATAAGTAACTCCGACATGAAAAAGTTCCAAATTTGATAAAAACTTCAGATCAACATTTCAAAGATAATGATATTGAAGAAATAATATCATTACTGAAAAAAAAATAATATCCCTTACCTCGAAAGATCAAGATTTAAATTTAAAACACAGGATATAAAGCTATGACTTGGACTTGCAGACAGATAAAGCAATACTCAAAGTATACTCAAAATACTCACAAGAATACGCCGATAATATAGAGAGAAAACTTGATTTTCGGTGTGATTTTCAATTCTAACCCAAGACCCTATTTATAGGAAATCGCTAGAACACCAAAGTTAGAAAATTTAATAAATTAATATATATATATATATATATATATCAAATTCATACGCCAACCTTAGAATTCAGATCCTAGCATTTCCCACATGCCACCTTCTAGAAAAAAAATAAGAAAAAACGTTTTTCTAATTTTAAATATTTTAAACTTCCAAAATTAATTATTTTGAGCTTCGAACTTCAATAATTCATAATAAATAGCCCTTTCATCAAAAAATTCGAATCTCATGAGTTTTTATAGGAAATTCAATTCTCTACAACTTTGCAGAAGAAAGTTTTTCCAAATTCCAATCAGAAATTGACCGAAATCCATAAACGGGCAATTTTACAAGTTTATAATCAAATTTCGGTCAATAAATGGGGTCCATGAGCATGTTTAACATGTTTTAAACATTTATTGCAACAAAAATACTCTTCCTCCTCGTATACTCATATATCTCACATTCGTTGTAAAATATCATAATTAATATATTATTAAAATAATATATTTAAATGAATTATTTTATCGAGAAAAAGATAAAATATTAATTTTCAACAATTGTCATTTTAAAAATTTCTCCATCTATATCCACATAAAATCAATATTTTCCTCATCATATAAATCAATAATTAATTATTCACAAATAATATTACGAGTAATCACAATATTGACAACCGTGGTAGGTTCAGGAAAGAGGGCTTTCCAATAAGAATTTCTTCTTCATCGACGTAGCAATTAGGTGACCAAACCTCTCCTTAAGCAGAACTTTCTAGACATTGCCAATAATGTTATCTAATAATATTATTCAGATAATATGAATTATTGCTTCGATAATGAAAATAATTGTGTAATGACAATTATTGAAACAACAAAGAATATAAAATATCAACGCAAGCAATTATTGAATCAATAAAATAAAATAATGAATAAGAATTAATTCGTAACCATTATTGAGTAGTAGCCTTTCACGTAAGAATCAATAATTGGTGCAATACTGCAGTGCTACTTGTTCAACAACGCATATTAGTGTGTTTTAAACCATTGGGTATTCCAACAAGATAATCTCAGATAAATAACTACTGCAAGTTATTTAAAAACAACTTATATTTTCGTTTTCTTCATCCAATCGCTTTCAAGTTATGGGGCCCACACACGGTCAGTCTTGTCGCATACGAATATTCCTAACCGCATTTAATATTCCACGACCAAACGAATATTCCCAAACAACATTGAATATTTTATAACCACTTGCTTATTTTGAAATATTTGCATATTTAACCCTTAATCGTCACATTAATCAAATCAACCCTTACTATTTCAAAATAATAAATAAAGGAAATTCCTTTTTATTTAAAAAAAATTTCGGGGTCTTACAGAGAACCTATGGTCACGATCATACCAATAATCTACCCATCTTTACACTCAAGTCAAAGAGAAATATCATTATTAGGGTTATAAGAATGTTATATAAAAACAATATAATCAAAACATGGTTTTAATTTCAAGAGTAAGATTCATAAATCAACGATAATTTGGTCAGAGAAGAAACTAATTTGTCGTGAATAAGTACCCGTATTAAATACAAGCATCAAGTATCGTGCGTAGTAACCTCATACACGAAAAGATAAAGTTTCATAATAAAATTCATATCCATATTTATAACACCTTAATCCAAATGTTATAAATCACTTAGAAATCTCATAATCTAATATTATTAATATTACAATAATATTTTAATCATTTCTAAAACTTATAAACAATTTAATTAAATTGTTTACACTTTACTAATTAATGCATTTAATCATCATAAAATGCCAAACTCATAAGATTTTATCACCATTAACCAAAACCCTCATCAAAAATCAGATATACCTCATATATGATTCTCAAGCCATAAAATCATATTTTCCAATTTTCTTACTTCACATAACATATTTAATTCATTTACTCATAACTAGAATATTTTCATGAAAAATACCAAATCGGCCCAAAAATATTTCTTTTTCGGGATTTAGCATAACATAGTCCCATATTGAATATATATTTTCTCAAAATTTTAAAAATTCATTTACTATTTTTCATATGGCCAAAACCATTCGAATATTTAAACATTTATCATAAATTATAATTTTATCCAACAATTTCGAAATTTTACGGTATAATCGATATTATATAGAGTACTCCCAATAAAAAATTTCATCAATTTTGGAGTTAATCACAAGGAGTTAAAAGCGGTTACTTTTAAAATAGTCTTTTCTCATAAAATTCATAACTCTCAATCTATACATCCAAAAATCGCCATTTTGGACACAATATATAAAACTCATCAAATTATCATTTCAAATTTTTCCAGAATTTTTGAAGGTTCGTAAAAATTTTGAAACTAAAACATAATAACCCTTAAAAATCCCTTACTATCCCTTACCTCAAAAGAAGCAAGACTTACATTGGAATAACGCCGAATGAGCGAACTTGCACAGTATAGCAATACTCAAAGTATACTCAAAATACTCACAAGAATACGCTTGATAATATAGAGAGAAAACTTGAGTTTCGGTGTGATTTTCAATTCTAACCCAAGACCCTATTTATAGGAAAATACTTAGAACACCAAAGCGTAAAATTTAATAAATTATTAATATAATAAATTTGAATTCCTACGCCCACTTTTTTTGTTCAAACTTCAGCAACACAAGTATCTCACCTTACAAAACTTACAAAAACGTTTTTCATAATTAATTAATTTAAAACTCCAAAAAAATAATAATTAATTAATCCGGAACTTCAATAATTCACAATAAATAGCCCTTTTGTCAAAAAAAATTTGAATCTCATGAGTTGTTATAGGAAATTCAATTTCTATAACTTTGCTAGAAGAAAGTTTTCCAAATTCCAAATGTAAATTGAAAAATCCACAAACAGACGATTTTACGCCTATAATCAAATTTCATCGAGAAATAGGTCCACCGACATGTTTAACATGTTTTAAACATTTATTGTAACAAAAATATTCTTCCTCCTTATATACTCATATATTCCACATTCTTTGTAAAAATATCAACATTATTATAATATTAAAATAATATATTTAAATGAATTATTTTATCGTAAAAAGATAAAATATTAATTTTCAAACAATTGTTACTTTAAAATTTTCTCCATCTATATCCACATAAAATAAATATTTTTCTCATCATAAAAATCAATAATTAATTATTCACAAATAATATTACATAATCACAATATTAACAACTGTGCAATTCCTGTGAAAGAGGGCTTTCCAATAAGAATTTCTCCTTCATCTGGCGTAGTAATTAGGTGACCAAACCTCTTCTTGGATGTAACTTTCTAGGCATCGCCAATAATGTTATCCAATAATATTATTCAAATAATATGAATTATTGTCTCGATAATGGAAAATATCGTGTCGTGACAATTATCAAACAACAATAATATAAAATATCAACGTAGCAATTATTGAATCAATAAAATAAAATATCGAATAAAGAATTACCGTAACAATTATCGAGTAATGCCTTCTACGAAAAAAAAAAAAATTATCATGCTTCATGAATAGTACTCGTGAATAGTAACTCGTGAATAAGAACTCATGAATAAGAACTCATGAATAGTAATCGTGAATAAGAACTCGTGAATAAGAACTCGTGAATAAGAACTCATGAATAGTAATTAAAAAAAATTGAATACTTTTATTTCATAAAATTCGGTCTTACAAGATTGCACCAATTATTGATTCTTACGTAAGTTAAGGCACTACTCAATAATGATTACAGAATTATCGCATTCAAAGATTTTATCGATTCAATAATCTGCGTTGATATTTTATATCATTGCTTCAATAATTGTCATTACACAAGATTTTTCATTATCGAAGCAATAATTCATATTATCTCGAATAATATTATTAGATAACATTATTCGCAATGTCTAGAAAGTTTCGCTTAAGGAGAGGTTTGGTCACCTAATTGCGCCACAAGAAGGAGAAATTTTATCGAAAGCCCCTCTTCCTGAACCGCCCTCGTCACAATATCAGGATTCGTGAATATTATTTGTGAATAATTAATTATTGATTTATATGATGAAAAAATATTGATTTTATGTGGATATAGATGGAGAAAATTTTTAAAATGACAATTGTTGAAAATTAATATTTTATCTTTTTCCGATAAAATAATTCATTTAAATATATTATTTTAATAATATATTAACTGATGATATTTTACAACGTAATGTGGGATATATGAAAGATATTGAGGAGGAAGAGTATTTTTTTGTTGCAATAAATGTTTAAAACATGTTAAACATGCTCATGGACCCCATTTATCGATCGAAATTTGATTATACCGTAAAATCGCCTCGATTTCAGGATTTTTTTGGCCAATTTCTATTTGGAATTTGGAAAACTTCCTTCCTAAAAGTGTAGAGAATTGAAATTTCTATAAAACTCATGAGATTCAATATTCGTGATCGTTGGGAATATTCGCATTTACTGGCAACAGCGACCATGTGTGGCCCCATAACGAAAAAGCGATTGGACGAAGAAAACGACAAATATAAGTTGTTTAAAAAACAACAGTAGTTGTTACAGATTATATCTTGTTAAAATACTCTCAGAGTTAAAACACAAGAGAGACACGGTATTGCACCAATTATCGATTCTTACGTGAAGAAGGCACTACTCAATAATGGTTACGAGTAATTATCGCTCAATTATTTTATTGATTCAATAATTCTTTGCGTTGATATTTTATATTGTTGTTGTTTCAATAATTGTCATTACACGAAGATTTTTCATTATCGAAGCTAATAATTCATATTATCCGAATAATATTATTAGATAACATTATTGGCAATGTCTAGAAAGTTACATCTAAGGAGAGGTTTGGTCACCCAAGTGCGCTGAAGGTAAGGAGAAATTCTTATTGGAAAGCCCCTCTTTCCAGGGAACCTGCGGTTGTCAATATTATGATTCTTCGTAATATTATTTGTGAATAATTAATTATTGATTCATATGATGAGAAAAATATTGATTTTATGTGGATATAGATGGAGAAAATTTTTAATGTGACAATTGTTGAAAATTGAAATTTTATCTTTTTCTGATAAAATAATTCATTTAAATATATTATTATATTTTAATAATATAATAATGGTGATATTTTTACAACGAATGTGGGATATATGAGTATACAAGGAGGAAGAGTATTTTTGTTGCAATAAATGTTTAAAACATGTTAAACATGTCGGTGGACCCCATTTATTGACTGAAATTTGATTATAGCCTGTAAAATCGTCCGTTTGTGAATTTCAGTTAATTTTTGTTTGGAATTTGGAAAAACTTTCTTCTGCAAAGTTGTAGAGAATTGAATTTCCTATAAAAAGTCGCGAGTTTCGAATTTTCTGACAAAAGGGCTATTTATTGTGAATTATTGAAGTTCTGGAGTTTCGAAATAATTGATTTTTGGAAGTTTTAATTGTTTAAAATAACAAAAACGTTTTTGTGGTTGGTTGGTGGGCACATGTGTTGCAAAATATGCTAAAATCAGAATTTCCAAGTTTGCGTATGATTTATATAAATTTATTAATATTTTATTAAATTTTCTACTTTGGTGTTCTAAGCATTTTCCTATAAATAGGGTGCTTAGGTTAGAATTGAAAATCACACTAGAAACAGAAATTTTTTCTCTATATATTATAGAGCGTATTCTTGTGAGTATTTTGAGTATTGCTATACTCAAGTGCAAGTTCAAGTCATAGCTTTATATCCTGTTTCAAATTGTAAATCCGATCTTTCGAGGTAAGAGGATATTATTTTTTCAGAATGATATTATTTCTTCAATATCATTATGTTGAAATATTGATCCAAGTTTTTATCAAATTTGGAACTTTTGGTGTGAGTTACTATTCACGATGTCAAGACTATTCACGATACGACACTTATTCATTGCGAATCAAGACTATTCATCGAAAAATGAAAAATTTTCTTTTCGTCCAAAATATCTATTCGGATACTAGCTTTGATTGTATCCATGTTTTGATCATTCTTGAATTTTACACCACTATGATTATTTTTTGAGGTATTTTTGGACGTGGATAAAACAAAGTACGAATCCTTAATCCTTAATCCTTAATCTTTGTCATTTTGTTTCATTGGATTCGCTTTTTTAAAATATTTTTCATCATCCTCGCCTTAAATGATGATATTATGGAATATCTTTGGCATGTAGTGCAAAGATGAATAATTTCGATGAATATCTTTGGTCAGAAAGTAAAGATGAACAGTGTTTAGATGAACATGAACAATCGATGAATATCTTTTGGCAGTAGTAAAAGATGAATATTTGATTCGGATATATATTGATTGATGTTGTGGATAAAAGATAGGCGATGAACTTTTAAATTCATATGTAAGATAGTAGTTTGCATTCTCTACTTAACTCTTCTAATGAATTATTATTTCATTGCTAATATTGATTTAAAATTTGTCGCTCATTGTATTCTATTAGATTTTTCCTCGTTGAAGACTAATGATAATTTGTTGTATATTATCTTAGTCATAATATTCTTTCTTTGGGCTAGTTGAGCTCACCCTTTTTCCTTTTTGTTCCATTTTTCTTCTTAGGAGGCGAGAATATAATGAGTATTTAGCCTGGGGTATGGAATAAAAGTTCTAGAGAGAGTTGTTTAGTAGTCCTCACCATTTTTGTAAAATAATATATCAATAAATGTGATGAGGATTTATCCGAGTATAGATATTGTGCAGAAGATAATATTTGTATACAAACTCACGCTTTTATTGTTGTAATAATAAAGTTGTAGTTGTTTCATACTCATGTATTGACAACTCGAATGGGTGATGTATACCTATTTTGGGGCGCCATAGTTTGGTATCGAGCTTAGGATATGATCTCTGGCGGAGATCGGGGAATGAAGTAGGAGGGAGAGAGTAAATCCTTCGCTAGTGTGTCCTACCTAAGCTTATTTGTTAGTTGGTCAAGATATATGGATATTATGTGATATATTGATTTCTTTAATTAACCCTTGTTTTATGACAAAGATTTGAGAATGTCGATCGAGAATATTAACAATGAAAATGAGACCGTGGAGACGCAATTTTCCGCCCAAAAATAGGAGATACGTGTTCAAATATTAGGAGAAATGATAGCAAATTCACGTTGTCACAAATGCAAATTCAAAGAAGTTGGGACCACCAAAATTTAAGGGAAAGCCGGAAATCACGGTGAAAAATGGGTCACAAATTACCAAGATATCTTGGGATGAGTTGAGAAAGGTTCCATCGCCACCTTTATGTTATCTTAGGTGATATAATATGACGCCCCAAAATAAATACTCAACACCCATCATCGCCAATTATTGATACACTTTATTTTACAAAATGGTGAGGACTAAATATAATATTGTCTTCAGACAATATCTCTGCAAGAATCCCTTAATTATTGATACATTATTTTACAAAATGGTGAGGACTACTAAACAACTCTCTAGAAACCTTCATTCCATACCATTACTAAGACTCGCTACATTCTCGCCTCCGAGAAGAAAAATGGAACAACAAGGAGGAAAAGGGTGAGCTCAACTAGCCCGATAAAGAATATTATGACTAAGATAATATACAACAAATTATCGTTAGTCTCCAATAGGGAAAAATCGATAGAATCTGATAGACAACAAGTTTCGGATCAATATTCGCGGTGAAATAATAATTCATAGAAGAGTTACGTAGAGAATGAAATCTACTATAATCTATGAATTTAACGGTCCATCATCAATATTTTATCCTGTAACATCAATCAATATTCATCTCAAATCAAATATTCATCTTTTGAATGCCAAAGATATTCATCTATCATGTTTATCTCAACACTGTTCATCTTTGCACTAAAGGCCAAAGATATTCATCAATCGGTCGTATTCATCTCAACACTGTTCATCTTTGCACTAAAGGCCAAAGATATTCATCGATCGGTCATGTTCATTTCTGCTCATCTTTGCACTTGAGCCAAAGATATTCATCATCGGTCATGTTCATTTAAACTTTGCTCATCTTTGCACTCTGGGCCAAAGATATTCTTGAAATCATTCATCTTTGCACTACTGGGGCAAAGATATTCAATAATATCATCATTTAAGGCGAGGATGATGAAAATATTTTTAAAGAACGAATCCGGTGAAACAAAATGACAAGGATTAAGGATTAAGGATTAGTACTTTGTTTTATCCATGTCAACAATACCTCAAAAATAATCATAGTGGTGTAAAATTTGAGAATGATCAAAACATGGATCTGATCAAGCTAGTATCCGAATAGATATTTTGGACGAAAAGAAGAAATTTTATTTTTTGATTGAATAGTCAGAGTATCGTGAATAGTCAAGTATCGTGAATAGTCTTGAGTATCGTGAATAGTAACTCAGACACCAAAAGATAGAAATTCCACAAAAAAAACATCTTCACGCTTCATGAATAGTACTCGTGAATAGTAACTTCGTGAATAGTAACTCATGAATAGTAACTTCGTGAATAGTAACTCATGAATAGTAACCAGAGCATGAAAAAGTTCCAAATTTGATAAAAAGTTCCAACCAATATTTGACAAGATAATGATATTGAAGAAATAATATCATTTGAAAAAATAACATCCCTTACCTCAAAGAATCGGTGCCGGAAGGAAAGGTCGGAAGTGATCTTTGAATGAAACTTATCTTTGAGCAACAACTCTCAAAGTATCTAAATACTCACAAAATCGCTCGATAATATAGAGAGAGAAGAGAAAACTTTGTTTTACGGTGTGATTTTCAATTCTAACAGCCCTCTATTTATAGGAAAATGTTAGCCGTAAAGCGGACTTGACTTGCTTTACGATGGCTTTTACTACGCTACTATTGCCACCCACCACATTTGAAATAAAATTCAGCACATTTTTCACCAACCACAAGTGGGGCCCACTCAATTCTAGAATTTTCCACCAAAATCAATTATAACCCTACTTTCAAGAATCAAACACCTCTTAAAATTTATAACAAATCATTCGTTCATTTTTAACGGTTCAAAATTTGTGGACATATACTCAACTTATATATGTATAACATATCCAAAAATTACAACGATCAAGCGGTCGGATTAAATATTATAACTCACACAATAAAGCTATAATAACAGATTTGATCTTTTAATACCTCGATCAGGCAAAATACAAATAAAACATCTCGGCATTAATTCCTTCATTAATAACCACATAAATAAATCCATCATTTATATTCATATAAAATAAATATTTCCTTATCATATGAATCAATAATTAATTATTCACAAATAATATTAGAATCACAATTATAATGACGGTAGTTCGAGGGAAGAGGGGCTTTCGATAAGGATCTCTCCTTCTTGGTAGCATGATTAGGTGACCAAACCTCTCCTTGAGCAGAACTTTCTAGACATTGCCAATAATGTTATCTAATAATATTATTCAAATAATATGAATTATTGATCGATAATGGGAAATCTTGTGTAGTGACAATTATTGAACAATGATAATATAAAATATCAACCATGACAATTATTGAATCAATAAAATAAAATATTGAGCGGTAACTCTTGTGAAAATTATTGAGTAGTGCCATCTTACGTAAGGATCAATAATTCAACAATCTTGTGAAATCTGGGTGTCTCTTTGTGCGACCACGCGTATTCTTGTATTTTAACCACATACGGGTATTCAAGCGGTCTTACGGTAACAACTACGTCAGTTATTTATAACCACCCAAACTTTTGTCGTTTTCCTCATCCAATCGCTTTCCGTTATGGGCCCCACATGCATTGCTTGTAGTAAATGCGAATATTCTGAAAGATGATCTGAATATTCCACGACCAAACGAATATTCCAAAGCAAAAATGAATATTTTATAACCACTTGCTTATTTTGAAATATTTGCGTATTTAACCCTTAACTATCCACATTAATCAAATCAACCCTTACTATTTCAAAATAATAAATAAAGGAAATTCCTTTTTATTTAAAAAATTTTGAGGTCTTACTGACCTCCCTCCTTATGAAATTTCGTCCTCGAAATTGGCGTCGACGATACAGTGTTTGAAAAGGTGAGGATACCTCGCTTTCATTTCGTTTCAATTCGGTCATTTCCTCTATAGCATGATTCCTCCACAAAACTTTAACTTGTGGTATGACCTTTCTTGGCGTGGGACATGCTCCTTCCTATCAAAATCTTGGCGGTACCTCCTCATCGTTAAGTCTTGGCTATCTCGTGGGTTCTAACTTCTATAACGTGGTTCGGGTCTTTCACATATTTCTGAAATGCTGAGATATGTGAAAACATTATTATGAACACGAGACATACTTGGAGGTAGCGCAAATCTATAGGCTACATTTCTACTCGATCGAGAATTTGAAATGGACGATAAATCATGGATTTGAGCTTTCCTCTCTTCCCAAATCTTGTAACTCCCTTCCATGGAGCAACTTCGTAATAATCATGATCCCTACACTAAATTCCACGTCCTTTCGATGAAGATCCGCATAACTCTTTTGTCGATCTTGTGCCGTTTGTATCGTTGTCGAATCATTTGGATCTTTTCGGTGAGTAAATACGTCTTAACTTTCGGGTCCCAACAATGTTGCTTCACCCACCTCGTCCCAACATATTGAGAAGCGACATTTTGTCCATATAATGCTTGAATGGAACCATACTATATTTGTTTAATAACTATTGTTGTATGAGAATTTCACCGATGGCAAGTACTTATCAACTTCCTTTGAAATCTAGGACCACGAGTTTTAATATATCTTGAGAGTTTGAGTAGTCCTTTTCGATTGCCCATGGTTTGAGGATGGTATGCCAAATAAATCGTAAATTCGTGCCCATAGCTTTTAAACTAACCCAAAATCATGAAGTGAATCTTGGGTCACGATCTAAAACTATGGATCTTGGCATGCCATCTGATCTCACAATCTCATTTACGTATATACGAGAAAGGCGTTCGAGAAATAAGTTTCTCGTATCGGTAAGAAATGAGTAGACTTGGTTAATCTATCAACAATAACCCAAATCGCATTGATGCCTTGAGAAAGCGTAGGAAGAAGACGTGTGAAATCCATGGTAATGTGTTTCCACTTCCATTCAGGAATCTCAAGTGGTTGCAGCGGACCCTTAGGTACTAGATGCTCGCCTTTACTACGTTGACAAGTTAAACACATTGAGATAAACTTTGCAATCTCTCTCTTCGTATTGTTCCACCAAAATATATGTCGAAGATCACGATACATTTTAGTACTTCGAGGATGGATTGCAAATGGCGTATTGTGTGCCTCCATCATAATCTTGTACTTCAAATCAGTCGTTAGGAACACAAAGTCTAGAGTGGACTCGAAGTATTCCTTCTTCATCGATTCTCGCTTAGGAATAGCTCCTTCTTGTACTTTCTTCTTCATACGCATCAACTTTCCGAATTGGTGGCTTGAAGCGACCTTAACTTTTTCTATTAAAGTTGGCTCTGTCATTATACTTGACATCATCGCTTTTCGTTCCGCATATGATCTTCTACTATCGATCGGCTACATTTCACGTTCGCTTTTTCGAGATGGTATGGTTAGAATATGTCTTGAAATGAGTCGCCTCTTGAGCTCTTGGAAAATCTTCTCGCATTCCTCGCTCCATACGAATTTTGTATCTTTTAAAGTCGACTAAGTTAGCGGAATAGCGATTCAAGAAAATCCTTCCACGAATCTCGATAATAACCAACTAAGCTGAAAGCTACGTATTTCGATTCTTGTCTTAGGTTGCTCTCAATTGTGACTCGTATCCCAACCTTGGATAACACGTTACAATGACACCTATCGGTTTCTTATCGCATGCGAATATGGCGTCCCTACAGAGATGCGGCAGGTGAATTCCACAAAGGAAGTCACAAGATAAAGGCTCGGTACCAAATTCTATAGTTGAATTTTTAACTCACGAAGTTGATAGGAGCCATTTGATATGAGATTTTAGAAATGAGTTTTGTCTAGGGTTCAAAGTCGATACAAAATTTAATATCGGGCTTTGGGAGTAAGCGAGAAATTCTTGAAAATCGTCGGAAAAAATCAATAACAACAAGAATATTATTCAAATCGGCGTGTCTTTATTCAAATCCATAACATGGACTAAGAAAACTTGACATCCGTAATAAGCGAATGACTTCATGGCTTGATATGAAAATGTTTGATTCTGATGGTTTGATTTCTTGAATTGAATAACAGGTTGCTTAGGAATATGAAAACTAATGACCTTACAAAAGCAATCAATTTGGCATGATGAGTAGTTAACCTTAAAATCACATCAAAAGCAAATATCTCTATAGAAATAAGGTTAACGGGTAATGTGATAGTGCTGACTGAATCAAACAAGATTTCTAAACAACGGATGTAATGAAAGTTTCTCTAAGCGGATTCTCCATAAATAGGTCAAAGTCTAATTTCTCGTAGTCGAGTTCAAGCGTTGGTATAAGCAAGAGAGAGATAAAGAATGGGTAGAAGCCGGTATCTAGTAAGGTATATACTTTGAGAATTTATAATTAACTAACGTCTTAACCGTTCGGGTTCCTTGCATTTTTTTTTTTTTTTGACCGGTCACGACAAGCGCGCTCTTCGAAGAACCGTTGACTTTGACTTTTCAGGACATCCTTTTGAGTCACCATTCACATTTGAATTTGGGTTTCGATATCGTCTGATCTCGGCGATATGTCCTTCTTTTCCACAATTATAGCATACCTTGGAAGGCTTTGAGCAGTTTGACCTTATATGTCCTCCTCTCCACATCTGTAGCATCTAGCGGCGATCGTTCTCTTCCCCTAGAATTTGTTGATGGTCTTGATGTTCTTCTTAACGTCTTCCGTCATCGTTAAATCTTCTCTTTTAGATTGGACATCTCTTTCCATAATATCAGCAGCGTCGATGCGACTTTTACCCAAGCATCACTCATTCTCACTCGTTCGATTATTTCTTCTTTCATTTCGATTCGACTTTATCATCTTATACTCGCGAAAAGAGCTTACATTCAAGCATCACATATCGGGTAACCTGAAGCTTGAATCGTTGCATCCTTTTGCTCCACATTCGCATTGCTGCAATTCTTTAGCTTTGCTCTTCTTAACTCATGAATACGATTTTGCAATTCTATATTTCGATCGTAAAATACCTCTAATAAACTCTCTTGGTACCTCTTCTTCCTCTTCTTCCTCACTCTCATTTGTTACCTCTGCGATTATCTAAAGGTCTGACTATCGATTCTTCACTCACCACATGGATATCTCTAATTCCTTCTTCGCTTTGACATCACATTATCACGGTTGGCGATTAGAGGTGTCTCCACGATCTCATTCACTCCATTGTTAACGTTCTCGTGACCATTCTAAAAAAACTATCATAAAACAAGGGTTAATTAAATAAATTAACAAATCACATAATACCCCTATAATATGACCAACCAACAAATAAGCTTAGGTAGACACACTTTAGCGAAGGATTTACTCGTCTCTCCCCCTAGTTCTATTCCCAGATCTCATGAGGAGATCATATCCTAGCTACGATACCAATTTGTGGCGCCCCAAAATAGGTATACTCGACACCCCGTTACGAGTGCATGAATACATGGTACAAAAAAGCAAACTACAACTGACTTAATAATCTACAAATGTCGTGTGAAATCGACAATATATCTTAATGAGTTTAAATATAATATTGTCTTCTAGACAATATCCACACTCAAATAAATCCCCATCATAATTATTGATACATTATTTTACAAAATGGTGAGGACTACTAAACAACTCTCTCTAGAACCTTCATTCCATACCCATTGCTAGTACTTTCGCTACATTCTCGCCTCACGAGAAGAAAAATGGAACAACAAGGAAAAGGGTGAGCTCAACTAGCCCGATAAAGAATATTATGACTAAGATAATATCTGACAAATTATCGTTAGTCTCCAACGAGGAAAAATCGATAGAATCTGATGAGCAACAAGTTTCGGATCAATATTCGCGTGAAATAATAATTCATAGAAGAGTTACGTAGAGAATGAAATCTACTATAATCTATGAATTTAACGGTCCATCATCAATATTTTATCCTGTAACATCAATCGATATTCATCTCAAATCAAATATTCATCTTACTCTGGGCCAAAGATATTCATCAATCGATCGTATTTATCTCAACACTGTTCATCTTTTGCACTAAAGGCCAAAGATATTCATCGATCGATCGTATTCATTTAAACACTTCATCTTTGCACTCTAAAGGCCAGAGATTTTCTTGATGTTCATTTAATCTTTGTTCATCTTTGCACCTCTGCATCAAAGATATTCTCGTATTCATTTAAACACTGCTCATCTCTGCACTTCTGGCCGAAGATATTCTGAAATCATTCATCTTTTGCACTCTGGGCCGAAGATATTCAATAATATCATCATTTAAGGATGAGGATGATGAAAAATATTTTAAAAGCGAATCCGATTGAAACAAAATGTGAGGATTAAGGATTAAGGATTCGTACTTTGTTTTATCCATGTCAACAATACCTCAAAAATAATCGTAGTGGTGTAAAATTGAGAATGATCAAAACATGGATCTGATCGAAGCTAGTATCGGAATAGATATTTTGGACGAAAAGAAGAAATTTTATTTTTTGATGAATAGTCAGAGTATCGTGAATAGTCAAGTATCGTGAATAGTCAAAGTATCGTGAATAAGTAACTCAGAGCACCAAAAGATAGAAATTCCACAAAAAAAAACATCTTCACGCTTATGAATAGTACTCGTGAATAGTAACTCGTGAATAGTAACTCATGAATAGTAACTTCGTGAATAGTAACTCATGAATAAGTAACCCAGAGCATGAAAAAGTTCCAAATTTGATAAAAGTTCGGATCGATATTTGACATAATGATATTGAAGAAATAATATCATTGAGAAAAAAATAACATCCCTTACCTCGAAAAAATCGGTGCCGGAAGGAAAGGTCGGAAGTGATCTTTGAATGAAACTTATCTTGACACAACTCTCAAAGTATCTAAATACTCACAAAATCGCTCGATAATATAGAGAGAAGAGAAAACTTTGTTTACGGTGTGATTTTCAATTCTAACTTAGCCCTCTATTTATAGGAAAATGTTAGCCGTAAAAGCAGACTTGACACTACACGATGGCTTTACTGCTCTTATTGCCACCCACCACATTTGAAATAAAATTCAGCACATTTTTCACCAACCACAAGTGGGGCCCACTCAATTCTAGAATTTTCCACCAAAATCAATTATAACCCTACTTTCAAGAATCAAACACCTCTTAAAATTTATAACAAATCATTCGTTCATTTTAACGGTTCAAAATTTGTGGACATATACTCAACTTATATATGTATAACATATCCAAAAATTACAACGATCAGCGGTCGGATTAAATATTATAACTCACACAATAAAGCTATAATAACACAGATTTGATCTTTTAATACCTCGATCAAACAAAATACAAATAAAACATCTCGACATTAATTCCTTCATTAATAACCACATAAATAAATCCATCATTTATATTCATATAAAATAAATATTTCCTTATCATATGAATCGATAATTAATTATTCACAAATAATATTACGAGAATCACAATTATAATGACAGTAGTTCCGAGGAAGAGGGGCTTTCGATAAGGATCTCTCCTTCTTTGGCGGCATGATTAGGTGACCAAACCTCTCCTTGAGCGAACTTTCTAGACATTGCCAATAATGTTATCTAATAATATTATTCAAATAATATGAATTATTGATCGATAATGGGAAATCTTGTGTAGTGACAATTATTGAACAACGATAATATAAAATATCAGCAATGACAATTATTGAATCAATAAAATAAAATATTGAGCGGTAACTCTTTGTGAAAATTATTGAGTAGTGCCATCTTACGTAAGGATCGATAATTCAACAATCTTCATGAAATCTGGTGTCTTCTTTGTGCGACACAGCGTATTCTTGTATTTTAACCATAGGGTATTCAGCGGTCTTAACTTGGTAACAACTTATGTAGTTATTTATAACCACCCAAACTTTGTCGTTTTCCTCATCCAATCGCTTTCCAGTTATGGGGCCCACACATGGCATTTTGTGTAGTAATATTCGAATATTCCACGACCAAAAAGCGATCTGAATATTCCGACTATCCACAAACGAATAAATAATAAAAGGCTTTTTATTTAAAAAAATGAATATTTTATAACCACTTGCTTATTTTGAAATATTTGCGTATTTAACCATAAGTGGAGTTATCGAGTTAGAACAAAACACATTAATCAAATCGACCCTTACTATTTCAAAATAATAAATAAAGGAAATTCCTTTTTATTTAAAAAATTTGAGGTCTTGATTTCAAAAGATTGTCCGGAAAAATCAAAGTCAGCGGTTCTGGAAGAAGCGTTTGTTGTGGTGGTCAAAATCGAGGAACCCAAACGAGGTGATCACGGGTAAGCTATTCATAAATTCTTGTGAAGTTTATACTTTACTAGAATCGGTGCTACCCATTCATTTATCTCTCCTACTTATGCTCAGCGTTTAAATTTAACTCAGGAGAAATTAGACTTTGACCTATCTGTGGAAACTCCGATTAGGAGAAACTTTCATCACATCCATGTTTATAAATCTTGTTTGATTCAAGTTGGCACCATCACCTTACTGTTGACCTTATCTCTTTAAAGATACTTGCTTTTGATGTGATTTTAGGGATTGATTGGTTAACTACACATCATGCCAAAATTGATTGTTTTCGTAAGGTTGTTAGCTTTCATATTCCTAAACAACTTTGTTATGCAATTCAAACAACTAAACCATTAAAATCAATCAACATCATATCTAATCATAAAGCTATTCGTTTATTGAAAAATGGATGTCAAGCTTTCTTAGCCCATGTTATGGATTTGAATAAAGACACGTCAAATTTGAATAATATTCTGTTGTTATTGACTTTCCGACGTATTTCTGAAGAACTTTCCGGCCTACCCCGTAAGCGTGAAGTTGAATTCTTTATTAATCTTGAACTGTTATAAAGCCCATTTCTAAAACCCCATATCGAATGGCTCCTATTGAACTTCAAGAGTTAAAGGTCCAACTGCAAGAATTGTTGGACATCGGTTTCATTCGTCCTAGTACATCTCCTTGGGGTGCTCTGTTTTATTAAGTAAAGAAGAAAGGCGGGAGTATGCGATTTTGTATTGACTATCGGAATTGAACCATGTCACCATCAAGAATAGGTATCCTCTACCTCGTATTGATGACTGTTTGACGATTTGCAAGGCACAATTTTTTCAAAGATCGATCTTCGCTCGGATATCATCGGTGAAGATTAGGCGAGGATATTCAAAGGCGCTTTTAGAACTCGATACGGGCATTATGAATTCTTAGTCATGTCTTTCGGATTGACTAATGCTCCTGCGACTTTCATGGATATGATGAATCGAGTATTCAAGGAATATTTGGATCAGTTCGTTGTTGTCTTTATTGATGACATCCTCATATATTCCAAAAGTCGTGAAGATCATGAGCACCATTTGAAGCTGGTATTCCAAAGGCTTCGTGAAAACAAACTATATGCCAAATTAAAGAAATGCGAGTTTTGGCTTGAGGAAGTAGCATTCATTGGGCACGTGGTGTCGAAACATGGAGTATCTGTTGATCCGGCGAAGATTGAAGCAATAAAAAGGTGGGAGCAACCAAAAGTCGGTGGCCAGAAAGACGTAGCTTTACGGGCTTAAGCTAGTTATTATCGGAGATTCGTGGAAGGATTTTCATGAATCGCTACTCCATTAACTCAAATTTGACTCGGAAAGATATAAAATTCGTTGGAGCGAAGAATGCGAAGAGTTTCAAGAGCTCAAGAGGAGACTCATTTGGCACTGTTTCTAACAATACCATCTGGTTCGGATGGATTTGTTATCTACAATGATGCTTCGAGCAAAGGGTTGGGATGTGTTCTCATGCAGCGTGGAAAGTCATAGCCTCGCCTCGCGACAACTTAAAGAGTATGAGAGGAATTATCCTACTCGTGATCTAGAGTTAGCGGCCGATCGTTTTGGCTTAAAGATATGGAGCACTTATCTATATGGGGAGAAAGTGGAGATATATGGGTGATGACGACCCCAAAATAGGTCCATTCCACCCAACCCATTACGAGTCGCCAAATACATGGTATGTAAACAACTACAACTTTATTATCACAACAATAAAAGCTGTGAGTTTAAATACAAATATTATCTTACAGACAATATTTATACTCAAATAAATCCTCATCACATTTATTGATACATTATTTTACAATAATGATGAGGACTACTAAACAACTCTCTCTAGAACCTTCATTCCATACCCCGACTAGTACTTCGCTACATTCTCGCCCCCCGAGAAGAAAAATGGAACAACAAGGAAAAGGGTGAGCTCAACTAGCCCGAAGAAAGAATGTTATGACTAAGATAATATACAACAAATTATTGTTAGTCTCCAACGGGGAAAAATCGATAGAATACAATAAACAACAAGTTTCGGATCAATATTCGCAATGAAATAATAATTCATAGAAGAGTTACGTAGAGAATGAAATCTACTATAATCTATGAATTTAACGGTCCATCATCAATATTTTATCCTGTAACATCAATCAATATTCATCTCAAATCAAATATTCATCTTTGCTTCTGAGCCAAAGATATTCATCAATCGATCATGTTCATCTCAAACACTTCATCATCTTTGCACTAAAGGCCAAAGATATTCTTCGAGAAATCATTCATCTTTGCACACTACAGCCAAAGATATTCAATAATATCATCATTTAAGACCGAGGATGATGAAAATATTTTTTAAAAAACGAATCCGATTGAAACAAAATGACAAGGATTAAGGATTAAGGATTCATATTTGGTTTTATCCATGTCCGATAATACCTCAAAAATAATCATAGTGGTGTAAAATTCAAGAATGATCAAAACATGGATACAATCGAGCTAGTATCCGAATAGATGTTTTGGACGAAAAGAAGAAATTTTATTTTTAGGTGAATAAGATCAGATATCGTGAATAGTGTCGATACGTGAATAGTAACTCAGAGCACCAAAAGATAGAAATTCCACAAAAAAAACATCTTCACGCTTTACATGAATAGTACTCGTGAATAGTAACTCGTGAATAGTAACTCATGAATAGTAACTCGTGAATAGTAACTCATGAATATTAACCCCATATGAAAAAGTTCTAAATTTGATAAAAGTTCCAACCAATATTTCAAAGATAATGATATTGAAGAAATAATATCATTCTGAAAAAAATAATATCCCTTACCTCAAAGAATCAAGACTTGGAAGGAAAGGTCGGAAGTGATCTTTGAATGAAACTTCAGATTGAACAAAGAACTCTCAAAGTATCTAAATACTCACAAAATCGCTCAATAATATATAGAGAAAGAGAAAACTTTGTTTACGGTATGATTTTCAATTCTAACAGCCTCTATTTATAGGAAAATGTTAGCCGTAGAAAGCGGACTTGACGACTCAACTACACGATGGCTTTTACCGCTACTATTGCCACCCACCACATTTGAAATAAAATTCAGCACATTTCTTCACCAACCACAAGTGGGGCCCACTCAATTCTAGAATTTTCCACCAAAATCAATTATAAACCTAATTTAGAATCGACACCTCTTAAAATTCACAACAAATCATTCGTGCATTTTAACGGTTCAAAATTTGTGGACATATACTCAACTTATGTATGTATAACATACCCAAAAATTACCATAATCCAACGGTCGGATTAAAATTATAACCCCATGCAATATATCTCAAAACCCACGATTTGATTTTTAATACCTCCAATCCAGATAAAATCTTGATAAAACACCTCAACATTAATTCCTTCATTAATAACCACATAAATGAATCCATCATTTATATTCATATAAAATAAATATTTCCTTATCATATGAATCAATAATTAATTATTCACAAATAATATTACGAATCACATTTATAACAACCAAATTTGTTCTCAGGAAGAGGGGCTTTCAATAAGGATCTCTCTTCTGGCAGCAATTAGGTGACCAAACCTCTCCTTGACGAACTTTCTAGACATTGCCAATAATGTTATCTAATAATATTATTCAAATAATATGAATTATTGATCGATAATGAGAAATCTTTGTGCAAATGACAATTATTGAACAACGATAATATAAAATATCAACGCTTGACAATTATTGAATCAATAAAATAAAATCTTTGAGCAAGAACTCACTTGTGAAAATTATTGAGTAGTGCCTTCTTACGTAAGGATCAATAATTCAACAATTCATGCAATACTGTCTGCTATTTCTTGTGCAACCACGCCAGACATTCGTATTTTAACCACGGGGTATTCAATGATCTTACTTGGTAATAACTACGCGCGTTATTTATAACCACCCAAACTTTATCGTTTTCCTCATCCAATCGCTTTCAGGTTATGGGGCCCACACATGTTGCGCCGTCGCATTTAATATTCCCAAAGCGATCGAATATTCCACGACCAAACGAATATTCACAAGCGATTGAATATTCCACGACCAAACGAATATTCCCCGACAAAATGAATATTTTATAACCACTGCTGCTTATTTTGAAATATTTGCGTATTTAACCCTTAACTATCCACATTAATCAAATCAACCCTTACTATTTCAAGATAATAAATAAAGGAAATTCTTTTTATTTAAAAAAATTTGAGGTCTTTATATTCGGACCATAAAAGCCTCAAATATTTCTTCACGCAAAAAAGAACTCAACACGCAAGAACGACGACGTTGGCTTGAGTTGTTGAAAGATTACGACCACACTTTGGCGCCCCAAAATAGGTCCATTCCATCCAACCCATTACGAGTCGCCAAATACATGGTACGAAATAACTACAACTTTATTATTACAACATATAAAGCGTGAGTTTAAATCGAGATATTGTCATCTGAAGACAATATCCACACATAAATAAATCCCCATCATAATTATTGATACATTATTTTATAAAAATGGTGAGGACTACTAAACACTCTCTCTAGAACCTTCATTCCATACCCCGACTAGTACTCGCTACATTACGCGCCTCCGAGAAGAAAAATGGAACAAAAAGGAAAAGGGTGAGCTCAACTAGCCCAGTAAAGAATATTATGACTAAGATAATATACAACAAATTATCGTTAGTCTTCAATAGGGAAAAATCTAATAGAATACAATAGACAACAAATTTTAAATCAATATTCGCAGCGGAAATAATAATTCATTAGAAGAGTTAAGTAGAGAATGCAAACTACTATCTTCTATGTATGAATTTAAAAGTTCATCGTCTATCTTTTATCCCTATAACATCAATCAATATATATCTGGAATCAAATATTCATCTTTGCACTACAGGCCAAAGATATTCATCAGTTGGTCATGTTCATCTCAACACTGTTCATCTTTGCTCACGGCCAAAGATATTCATCGATCGGTCGTATTCATCTCAACACTGTTCATCTTTGCTTTATGGGCCAAAGATATTCATCAAGAAATCATTCATCTTTGCACTACAGGCCAAAGATATTCAATAATATCATCATTTAAGACTGAGGATGATGAAAAATATTTTTAAAAAGCGAATCCAAAGTTGAAACAAAATGACAAGGATTAAGGATTAAGGATTAGTACTTTGTTTTATCCACGTCAAACATACCTCAAAAATAATTACGGTGGTGTAAAATTCAAGAATGATCAAAACATGGATCAATCAAAGCTAGTATCCGGAATAGATATTTTGGACAAAAAGAAGAAATTTTATTTTTCGATTGAATAGTCAGTATCGTGAATAGTCCAGTATCGTGAATAAGGCCAGATATCGTGAATAAGTAACTCGACACCAAAAGATAGAAATTCCAAAAAAAACATCTTCACGCTTACATGAATAGTACTCGTGAATAGTAACTCGTGAATAGTAACTCATGAATAGTAACTTCGTGAATAGTAACTCATGAATAGTAACCCCGAGCATGAAAAAGTTCCAAATTTGATAAAAAGTTCAACCAATATTTCAAAGATAATGATATTGAAGAAATAATATCATTTGAGAAGAAAATAACATCCCTTACCTCGAAAGATTAGTACTTCAAATTTGAAACAGGATATAGGCTATGACTTGAACTTGCACAAATATAGCAATACTCAAAGTATACTCAAAATACTCACAAGAATACGCTCGATAATATAGAGAGAAAACTTGAGTTTACGGTGTGATTTTCAATTATAACCCAAGCACCTATTTATAGGAAATTGCTTAGAACAATTAAAAGTAGAAAATTGAATATAATAATATTATATATAAACAAAATTCATACGCCCACATCTTGAATCTGAATTCAGACCACCATGCACATGTTAAATATGCCCACAACATATAAAAACGTTTTTATTAATAAAAATAAATAAAACTTCAAAAATCAATTATTTGAACTTGAACTTCAATAATTCATAATAAATAGCCATTTTATCGGAAAATTGAATCTCGCAATTTTTATAGGAAATTCAATTCTCTACAACTGCGGAAGAAAGTTTTCCAAATTCCAATCGAAATTGAATAGAAATCCACATACGGACAATTTTCTGTTTATAATCAAATTTCGATTCAAGAAATGGGGTCCACCGACATGTTTAACATGTTTTAAACATTTATTGCAACAAAAATACTCTTCCTCCTCGTATACTCATATATCCCACATTCGTTGTAAAAATATCACCATTATTATATTATTAAAATATAATAATATATTTAAATGAATTATTTTATCAGAAAAAGATAAAATTTCAATTTTCAACAATTGTCACATTAAACTTTTTCTCCATCTATATCCACATAAAATCAATATTTTCCTCATCATATGAATCAATAATTAATTATTCACAAATAATATTCTGAGAATCACAATATTGACAACCAGCAGGTTCAGAGAAGAGGGGCTTTCCAATAAGAATTTCTTCTTCTTCACAGCATGATTAGGTGACCAAACCTCTCCTTGACGAGAACTTTCTAGACATTTGCACTGTAAGACCCCGAATTTTATGAAATAAAAGTATTCAATTTTCTATTCGGTAAATGGTTAAATTGATAAAAGTTAAAGTTAAGGGTGATATATGAAATTTTTTTTTTTTTTTCAAAATCAAGTGAGGGTATAAAGTATTCATTGTTGTAAGGGGAATATTCGTTTGGTCGTGGAATATTCTTTCGTCGGAGAATATTAAATGCTGCAACAGTAGCTTGATCATTTGTGGGCCCCATAATGAGAATAAAGCGTCGGATGGAGAAAAGCGACAAATTTGAGTTTTTATAAATAACGGCGTAATCGTTACAATTAACACTTTGTTGGAATACCCGGTTGGTAAAGTAAAGTAATACACGTTGTTGCACAAGAAGTAGCATTACGGTATTTGACAAGATTTTTTCAATTATTGATTCTTACGTGAGAAGGCACTACTCAATAATTATTACGATAATTCTTATTCAATATTTTATTTTATTGATTCAATAATTGATGTGTTGATATTTTATATTATTGTTGTTCAATAATTATCAACTTTGCATGATATTTCCCATTATCGGATCAATAATTCATATTATTTGAATAATATTATTAGATAGCATTATTGGCAATGTCTAGAAAGTTACATCGAGGAGAGGTTTGGTTACCTAATTGCGGCGCCCGATGAAGGAGAAATTCTTATTGGAAAGCCCCTCTTTCACAGGAGCTACTTTGGTTGTCATAAATGTGATTACGTAATATTATTTGTGAATAATTAATTATTGATTCATATGATAAGAAAATATTTATTTGATGTGGATATAAATGATGGATTTATTTATGTGGTTATAAGTGAAGGAATTAATGATGAGGTGTTTTATCAGTATTTGTCGAAATGGAGAACAAAATATGGGATTTTCAGAAAAATTAGTTTATTACTTGATTTTGTAAAATCCATAACTCTTTGTGTATAATGAGTTAAGAGATGAGCCATATATCAAAAGAAAGCCCTAGAAGTAAGTTAAGCTGTAGAAATTTGAATCACCCAAAATTCTTTGTAGATATTTCGTGGTGAAATTTTGAATGAAAGCGGTCAGAAGGACTAATAGTCAGAAAAAAATGTTCTTCTTGACTATATTGCGTGAGTTATAAATTTTGATCCGAATAGTTGGATCGTTATAATTTTGGATATGTTATACATGTATAAGTTGAGTATATGTCCACAAATTTTGAGCCGTTAAAATGAGCGTATGATTTGTTATGAATTTTAAGAGGTAAATGATTAGGAAATTAGGTTTTGGTGAAAATTCTAGAATTGAGTGGGCCCCACTCTTGGTTGTTGGGGAAGATGGCTGCTTTTTTTGGTGGGTGGAATAGTAGCGAGTAAAGCCATCAGGTTGGTTGCGAGTTAAATCCGCCTTGCGTCTTAACATTTTTCTATAAATAGAGGCTAAGTTAGAATTGAAAATCACACCGAAACAAGTTTCTCTCTTTCTCTCTCTATATTATCGAAATTATTCTTGTGAGTATTTTGAGTATACTTTGAGTATTGTTAGGCGGTGCAAGTTCCCTTCAAAGACTATATCCAGGTGTTTCAACTAGAAATCTTGTCTTTCGAGGTAAGGGATGTTATTTTCTTCTCGGATGATATTATTTCTTCAATATCATTATCTTTGAAATATTGGTTGGAACTTTTTATCAAATTTGGAACTTTTTCATGTCGGGGTTACTTATTCATGAGTTACTATTCACGAGTTACTATTCATGAGTTACTATTCACGAGTTCTTATTCACGAGTACTATTCATGAAGCGTGAAGATGTTTTTTTGTGAAATTTCTATCTTTTGGTGTGGATTCTTATTCACGTATCACGGACTTTATTCACGATATCAAGACTATTCACGAATACTAAGATTATTCACCTAAAAATGAAAATTTTTCTTTTTCGTCTAAAATATCTATTTTGGATACTAGCTTTGATTGTATCCATGTTTTGATCATTCTTGAATTTTACACCACTATGATTATTTTGAGGTATTTTTGGACGTGGATAAAATCAATGCAAAGATGAATGATTTCGAAGAATATCTTTGCTTTGTGAGTGCAAAAGATGAACATGTGTTTAAATGAACATGACCAATGATGAATATCTTTAGCCTAAGAGTGTAAAGATGAATTATTGATGAATATCTTTTTAATGCAAAGATGACTGTTGTTGAATATCTTTACCATGATGGTGCAAAGATGAATTATTGATGAATATCTTTTGCTCGTGAATGCAAAGATGACTTTTGTTGTTGAATATCTTTAGCCAGTAGTGCAAAGATGAATTATTGATGAATATCTTTTGCTCGAAATGCAAAGATGACTGTTGTTGAATATCTTTGCTTTAGTAGTAAAAGATGAATTATTGATGAATATCTTTGGCTTTGTAATGCAAAGATGACCCGTTGTTGAATATCTTTGCTTTGTAGTGTAAAGATGAGCTGTTGATGAATATCTTTGGCCCGTGGTGCAAAGATGAATTTATTAAGTATGATTATGAGCGAGGCGTGATTTGGTATAACCATGATCTTTGATGTTTGAGGTAAAGACAAGTGATGAAAATTATCTTTGTCTTGGATGAGGAAAGGAATTTAGAACTACAATTACGATTATGAGTTATACTGCGTGATTGTGGACGGGAATTGTTGATTGATGTTCTGAGGATAAAACATTGTTGGTGGATTTTTAACATGGAGAAGACAATAGACTTTATAGTCTATTTGACTCTTCTAATGGATTGCTTCATTCACATTAGAACTATGGTTGAAAAGTTTTATCATCTACCGTATGTTCTAAATCTCGATTTATTCTTGATGAAGACTATTGATAATTTATTTATCTTTAGTCATAATATTCTTTCTTGAGCTAGTTGTGCTCACCCTTTTGTTTCACAATTCCTTTCGGGTAATAAAGGTGTATTTGGGTCGGCGGGGGATAGCGAGGAATAGAGTGGTGAATACATAGATGTTGAGGGTGAGGTGAATTTAACTTGGAAGGGTGTTTTGTCACTATCATACAAGATGTCTAATGACATCTACAACCTCGTGTTATCATAAGACATGGTTGTGCTCATCCACTTCTTTGAGTATATTTACAAGCACTACCTATATAATCTTGGTGTTTATTTGGAGTATAATACCCAATTAGAGGCAGTGGAGATAATGATATGTCAAGAGAAGACTCACCATTGGGAAGAATATGATAGTAATCTTCTCGTTTTCTTTGGGGTTTATTAGGTCAACCAAGGATAATTACTGTGGCCATATGATATCTACCATAACCTAAAAGCATGGACTCCATGTATGATGAAGGTTTCTTGAGCACTTCCCAAAGATTCTAATTTCTAAAAGCAGTTTTTGACTATACCTTTATGTAAGGTGTCATTGTGACGTCTTCTGATTGGTATATATTTGTATCAAACTCACAAATATATATGTTGTTGTATTTTGCACGACAATTGTTGTAATAAAGTTGTAGTTGTTTTTCGTACCATATATTTGGCGACTCGAGAATGGGTTGGATGGAATGAACCTATTTTGGGGTTGTTACATTGTCAATAATGTTATCCAATAATATTATTAGGATAATATGAATTATTAGCTTCGATAATAAAAAATCACGTGTAATGACAATTATTGAAACAACAAAGAATATAAAATATCAACGCAACAATTATTGAATCGATAAAATAAAATCTTGAGCGGTAATTCTTCGTAACAATTATTGAGTAGTAGTGCCTTCTTACGTAAGAATCAATAATTGGTGCAATACCCGTATCTTTCGTTCAACAACGCGTATTAGTGTGTTTTAACCATAGGGTATTCCAACAAAGATTAATTGGTAACAACTACGCCGTTATTTATAAATAACTTATATTTGTCGTTTTCTTCATCCAATCGCTTTCCTTTATGGGGCCCACACATATTGCTGGTGATGCATTTAATATTCCCCAATGAAGCACGAATATTCCCACGACCAAACGAATATTCCCAAACAACAATGAATATTTTATAACCACTTGCTTATTTTGAAGTATTTGCGTATTTTACCCCTAACTATCCACATTAATCAAATCAACCCTTACTATTTTAAAATAATAAATAGAAAAATTAAATTTCATTAATAATAAGTTGGGGTCTTACAACCTCCCTCCTTATGAAATTTCGTCCTCGAAATTGACGTCACGATACTGGTGTTTGAAAAGGTGAGGATACCTCGCATTCATTTTCGTTTCCAATTCCCGGTCATTTCCTCTATAGCATGATTCCTCCACAAAACTTTAACTTGTGGTATGACCTTTCTTGGCGTAGGGACATGCTCCTTCCTATCCAGATCTTGGCGGTACCTCCTCACACGTTAAGTCTTAATACTATCTAGTGGGTTCTAACTCTATAATGTGGTTTGGGTCTTTCATATATTTCTGAAATCTGGATATGTGAAACACATTATGAACACGAGACATACTTTCGAGGTAACGCGAGTCTATAAGCTACATTTCCTACTCGGTCAAGAATTTGAAATGGACCGATAAATCGTGGATTGAGCTTTCCTCTCTTCCCAAATCTTATAACTCCCTTCCATGGAGCAACTTCATGAATATCATGATCCCCTACACTAAATTCCACGTCCTTTCGATGAAGATCCGCATAACTCTCTTTTATCGATCTTGTGCCGTTTGTATCGTTGTCGAATCATTTGGATCTTTTAAAGTAGTCATACGTACTCAACTCGGGTCCCAACGGTGTTGCTTCACCCACCTCGCCCCAACATCTTTGGAAGCGACACTTTCGCCCATATAATACTTCAAATGGAGCCACACCTATACTTGCACGATAAGCTGTTGTTGTAGGAGAATTCCACCAATGGTAAATACTTATCCCAAGCGCCCTTGAAGTCTAGGACATGAGTCTTAATAAATCTTCAAGATTTTGAATAGTCTTTTCGATTGTCCGTCCGTTTGAGGATGGTATCTTTAGGCCGAATAAATAAATCCGTGCCCATAGCTTTTTGCAAGCTAACCCAAAATCTTGAAGTGAATCTTGGGTCACGATCCGGAAACAATGGATCTGAGCATGCCATGCAACCTCACAATCTCATTCACGTACATACTAGCAAGAAGTTCAAGTGAATAAGTCTCCGTGTCGGCAAGAAATGGCGGAGACTTGGTTAATCTATCAATAATAGCCGAAATAGCATTGATGCCTTGAGAAACCGTAGGAAGACCCGTAATGTGAAATCCATGGTAATGTGTTCCCACTTCCATTTCGGAATCTCAAGTGGTTCTGAACGGACCCTTAGGTACCGGATGCTCGCCTTTACCGTTGACAAGTTAAACACATTGAGATAAACTTTGCAATCTCTCTTCATATTGTTCCACCGAAATGTATGTCGAAGATCACGATACATTTTAGTACTTCGAGGATGGATTGCAAATGGTGTATTGTGTGCCTCCATCATAATCTTGTACTTCAAATCGAGTCGTTAGGAACGCTTGAAAGTCAGAGTGGACTCAAGTATTCCTTCTTCATCAATTCTCGCTTAGGAATAGCTCCTTCTTGTACTTTCTTCTTCATACGCATCGATTACTGGGTCGGGTGGCTTGAAAGCAACCTTAACTTTTCTATTAAAGTTGGCTCTGTCGTATACTTGACATCATCGCTTTCGTTCTGCATATGATCTTCTACTCAACGTCGCGCCTACCACGTTCGCTTTTCGGGATGGTATTAAATAGTGTGGTCGTAGTCTTTCAATAGCTCGAGCCAGCGTCATTTGCCCCCATGTTGAGTTCTTTTTGAGTGAAGAAATATTTAAGGCTTTTATGGTGCGAATATATCTCCACTTTCTCCCCATATAGATAGTGCCTCCATATCTTTAAGCTAAGCTTATTGCTAACTGACTAGATCATGAGTAGGATAATTCCTCTCATACTCTTTAAGTTGTCATGAGGCATAGACTATGACTTTCCCACGTTGCATGAGAACACATCCTAACCCTTTGCACGAAGCATATTTGTAGATTCAATCTTGGCCAAGAATCAGCGGATACTCCATGTTTCGACACCGCGTGCCAAGGAATGCTACTTCCTCAAGCCGAACTCGCATTTCTTCAATTTGGCATATAGTTTGTTTTCACGAAGCCTTTGGAGTACCCGACTTCAAATGGTGCTCATGATCTTCACGACTTTTGGAATATATAAGGATGTCATCAATAAAAACAACAACGAAGGCCGATCCAAATATTCCTTGAATACTCGGTTCATCATATCCATGAAAGCCGCGGAGCATTAGTCAATCAGAAAGACATGACTAAGAATTCATAATGCCCATCTACAGGTTCAAGGCGGTCTTTGGAATATCCTCGGTTTAATCTTGGTGATGATATCCGAGCGAAGATCGATTTTTGAAAAAAATTGTGCCCACTTACTGTTGGTCAAACAAGTCATCAATACGAGGTGAGGATACCTATTCTTGATGGTGACATGGTTCAATTCAGATAGTCGATACAAAGTCGCATACTCTCCGTCTTTCTTCTTTACAAATAAAAGCAGGAGCACCCCGAGGAGATGTACTTGGAGGCCGAATGAAACCGAGTGTCCAACAATTCGTAGTTGGACCTTTAACTCCTGAAGTTCAATAGGAGCCATTCGATATGGGGTTTTAGAAATGGGCTTTGTACCCGGTTCAAGATCAATAAAGAATTCAACTTCACGTTTTGGGGGTAGACCAGGAAGTTCTTCGGGAAATCGTCGAAAAAGTCGATAACAACAGGAATATTATTCAAATTTGGCGTGTCTTTATTCAAATCCATAACATGGGCTAAGAAAGCTTGACATCCGCTTTTTCAATAAGCGAATAGCTTTATGATTAGATATGACGGTGATTGATTTTAATGGTTTAGTTGCTTGAATTCATACAGCGAGGTTGGTTAGGAATATGAAAACTAACAACCTTACGAAAACAATCAATTTTGGCATGATGAGTAGTTAACAATCAATCCCTAAAATCACATCAAAAGCAAGTATCTTTAAAGAGATAAGGTCAATGTGTAAGGTGATGGTGCCAACTTGAATCAAACAAGATTTATAAGCGGTGGATGTGATGAAAGTTTCTCTAACGGAGTTTCCACAGATAGGTCAAAGTCTAATTTCTCCGAAGTCAAGTTTAAGCGTTGAGCACATGCGGGAGAGATAAATGAATGGGTAGCCCGGTATCAAGTAAGGTATAAACTTCAAGAATTTATAAATAGCTTACCGTGATCACCTCGTTTGGGTTCCTCGCATTATGACCGATCACAACAAACGCTCTTTAGGAATCGTTGACTTTGACTTTTACGGGACGATCTTTTGAGTCACCGTCCCCCATTGAACTAGGTTTTATTCTTGTCTGATCTCGGCGATATGTCCTTCCTTTCCACAATTATAGCATACCTTGAAGCTGTTGTGGGCGGTTTGGTGATATGTCCTCTTTCCGCATTTGTAACATATAATCGGTGGTCGTTCTCCTCCCTTAGAACCGGTTATTCTTAAGCCTTTGTCTTCTTCACATGGTCGTTGTTAAATCTCTCTCTTTTAAAATCTCCCCTCGACTCGCTTCGCTTTATTTTTCATGGCTATGATTACCACTAGAGTGGTTACCATTTTGTCCGTCTGTTTCTTTCTCCATTTGGTTATCGTTATTACGTTGATTGCTATCTACGGTATGATCCTGGTTATGGTCCCTCGGTTGAACATACTCGTTATCTCGCTTCTAACAATTGAGCCACATTAACAACATCTGAATAGAGAGAAAATTTATGAGAAATGAGATATTGTCGTATGTCGGGTTTCAAACCTCTCGAAACATCGGCCATCATACGTTCCTCATTCTCCACCAAATGAGGTGCAAGCACTGGATAACTCTGCAAACTTTGCCTCGTATTGAGACACCGTCGTGTTGTTTTGTTCTAATCGATGAACTCCACTTCCTTCATATAGCGAACACTTTCGAGAAAAGTATTTGTCATTAAATAGTTTACGAAATGTCTCCCAAGACATCTTTGAGTCTTGGTGGATGGAGTACGCCTACGAGACTCCCACCGATGATCTGCCTCGCCACGGAACATAAAGGTGGCGAATGGAACCTTCTGTTCTCCGTGCATCCCAAGACATCGAATATCTTGGTAATTTGCTTGACCCGTGTTTCCGCCATGATCGGATCTGGCTTTCCCTTAAATTCTGGTGGTCTGACTCTTTGAATCGCTTGCATTTGTGACAACCCATGAATTGCTATCATTTCTCACGTATTTTGAACACGAGTCTCCTCTCGTCGATTTTGCATGAGCTAAAAAAGCTTCTAAACATCCTCGTTCATCATCTCGCTCGATTGGTGTTGTTCACGGGAGGAACATTGCCCGACTGTTCCACGTTCTCCTCGTTGGTGAGTCTGAGGCGTCTCCACGATCTCATTTCCATTGTTAATATTCTCGATTCGACATTCTCAAATCTTTGTCGTAAAACAAGGGTTAATTAAGGAAATCAATATATCACATAATATCCTTATATCTTGACCAAAAAAATAAGCTTAGGTAGGATACACTAGCGAAGGATTTACTCGTCTCTCCCCTCTAGTTCTATTCTAGATCTCGGCGGAGATCATATCCTAAGCTACGATACCAATTGTGGCGCCCCCAAAATAGGTCCATTCCATCCAACCCATTATGAGTGTCGCCAAATACATGGTACGAAATAACTACAACTTTATTATTACAACATATAAAGCTGTGAGTTTAAATACGAGATATTGCCATCTCAGACAATATCCACACGCAAATAAATCCCCATCATAATTATTGATACATTATTTTATAAAAATGGTGAGGACTACTAAACAACTCTCTCTAGAACCTTCATTCCATTACCCCACTAGTACTTAATTACATTTCTCGCCTCCACGAGAAGAAAAATGGAACAAAAAGGAAAAGGGTGAGCTCAACTAGCCCGATAAAGAATATTATGACTAAGATAATATACAACAAATTATCGTTAGTCTTCAACGAGGAAAAATCTAATAGAATCTGATAGATGACAAATTTTAAATCAATATTCGCGTGAAATAATAATTCATTAGAAGAGTTAAGTAGAGAATGCAAACTACTATCTTCATGTATGAATTTAAAAGTTCATCGTCTATCTTTTATCCTGTAACATCAATCAATATATATACGGAATCAAATATTCATCTTTTGCACTACTGAGGCGAAGATATTCATCGATTAAGTCAGTGTTCAATCAACACTGTTCATCTTTGCACTACGGGCCAAAGATATTCATCGATCGGTCATTTTCATCTCAATACTTTCATCTTTGCCACTATGGGCCAATGATATTCATCAAGAAATCATTCATCTTTGCTGACTTCTGGCCAAAGATATTCAATAATATCATCATTTAAGGCGAGGATGATGAAAATATTTTTAAAAAAGCGAATCCGGTGAAACAAAAATGACAAGGATTAAGGATTAAGGATTCGTACTTTGTTTTATCCACGTCAAACATACCTCAAAAAATAATTACGGTGGTGTAAAATTTAAGAATGATCAAAACATGGATCTGATCAAAGCTAGTATCGAATAGATATTTTGGACAAAAAGAAGAAATTTTATTTTTCGATTGAATAGTGCGTCAAGTATCGTGAATAGTCTTAGTATACATGAATAGTAACTCAGACACCAAAAGATAGAAATTCCAAAAAAACATCTTCACGCTTCGTGAATAGTACTCGTGAATAGTAACTCGTGAATAGTAACTTCGTGAATAGTAACTCATGAATAGTAACCCAAGCATGAAAAAGTTCCAAATTTGATAAAAAGTTCCAACCAATATTTGACATAATGATATTGAAGAAATAATATCATTTGAGAAGAAAATAACATCCCTTACCTCGAAAGATTAATACTTTAGTTGAAAACACGATATAGGCTATGACTTGAACTTGCATAGTATAGCAATACTCAAAGTATACTCAAAATACTCACAAGAATACGCTCGATACTATAGAGAGAAAACTTGATTTCGGTGTGATTTTCAATTATAACCTAAGCACCTATTTATAGGAAATTGCTTAGAACACAAAGCAAGAAAATTGAATATAATAATATTATATATAAACAAAATTCATACGCCCACATCTTGAATCTGAATTCAGCCACCATGTATATGTTAAATATGCCCACAACATATAAAAACGTTTTTATTAATAAAAATAAATAAAACTTCCAAAAATCAATTATTTCGTAACTTCAGAACTTCAATAATTCATAATAAATAGCCATTTTATCGGAAAATTGAATCTCGCAATTTTTATAGGAAATTCAATTCTCTACAACTTTGCGAGAAGAAAGTTTTCCAAATTCCAAAGAAATTGGCCAAAATCCACATACGGACAATTTTACGTTTTATAATCAAATTTAATATTTATCCTTTATCTCATTTGATTGATAACATGGGGATATTCTTGAATCTGGATAAATTATATTATAAATGTTTAATATTTATCCTTTATCTCATTTGATTGATTCTTTATATCATTATCCTCATGTTTATATTATGTTGAAAGTCATTTGTGGCTGTAGTAGTGCATAGATGGACTTGGTATGATTATGACCATGGATTATTAGGTATAATCATGCTTAGTAAATGAATACACAATTATCTTTGGTAGTAGTGCATGGATAATTTGTGGTCGTGATACTAATGAATATCCTTGGCACGTGTAGTGCGAGGATGATTCGATGATGTGGATTAATTATTGAGTCTAATTCTGATGAAATATTAATTCATGGATGTGTTGAAAGTAAATACATGGCTTACGTGCATAGATGGACTTGGTATGATTATGACCGAGGATTGTTGGAATATAATCATAGCAAGTGCGAGGATGATTGATGAAACACAATTATCTTTGGTAGTAGTGCATGGATAATTTGTGGTCGTGATCTTAATGAATATCCTTGGCACGTAGTGCGGGGATGATTACGATGATGTGGATTAATTATTGAATATTTGAGTCTCGTGATGAAATATTAATTCATGGATGTGTTCAAAAAATAATACATGGATGCGTTCAACGTGCATGCGTAGATGGACTTGGTATGATTATGACCGAGGATTGTTGGCATAATCATGCAGTAATGAAAGCTACTGATTATCTTTGGTAGTAGTCATGGATAATTTGTGGTCGTGATCTTAATGAATATCCTTGGCACGTAGTGCGGGGATGATTCGATGATGTTGAGACCCAGTTTTATCGATAAAGATTTAAATTTTGTTGAAATAATTTTTATATTATGGTGTGAATTTGAGATAATATTATAGTTGTGGGTAGTATTTATAAATTTTGCAAAATTTTGCAAAGTGGTTAGTGGTTATATTATATTGATTGGTGGGGAATATTCGGTTTAGCGGGGAATATTAAATACAATGGCTC
This sequence comes from Panax quinquefolius, assembly GCA_020205615.1. Taxonomy (NCBI): domain Eukaryota; kingdom Viridiplantae; phylum Streptophyta; class Magnoliopsida; order Apiales; family Araliaceae; genus Panax; species Panax quinquefolius. The sequence goes on along the minus strand of CM035154.1, from coordinate 3,357,282 downwards.
AATCATTGGTGGACCCCTGCGAAATTATTGTCGGATTGAAAGCGACAAAAATATTTTATTGAAATAACGGCGGAAGTTTTTCACAGTAGTTCTTGTTGAACTACTCGGTAGTAAAAAATGCGATGTCGTGTGGTTGCGTAGTAGCTTGCGGTATTGATTATTGATCTTATGTGAGAAGTCACTCGGTTTGATTCCATTATTGTCGATTAATAATATGAATTATTATAGCGATAATGGCGTTTTGTTTTATTAAGTATTATTAGCGTAATAAAAGCGAAACATCTTTATATAAAATAGAATACTTTATTAAAGTTATTACATAAATAGAATATATTATATTTTATTATGCATAGTGTTGCGTAGTGTTTTGCGTAGTGTTTTGCATAGTATTGCATAGTGTTTGCATAGTAAAATGTTTTTATATAAATAGAATATATTATATTTTATTTAAAAGATTTTTCTTTAAATATGGAATAGTCAGATTAAAAAAGTAAATCAATACGGATAGTTCATGGATTAATTCTTATGCATTCCATTTTTCTATAAATAGAAGCTCGTTCCTTCATTATTTTCTTACGAATTCATTGAAACTACAGAGAGAGAAATTATAGAGAGAAGCTATAGAGAAAATTATAGAAAGAAGAAGAAAGTATACTACTTACTTCATTACTTCTTATATTAGGTTCTTTTTTACGGTGAAGGGTGTTATTCTTTCTTCTTGAAGAGAACTTACATTATTCCATTCATTATTATTACATTGGAATAACTTTTGTAAAAGTGGCATACCTATATACATAACTTTGTGTCTGTGGCGTACCTATACTTGGTGAAATCCTTATGTTATTCCATTCTTATTATTACATTGGAATAACTTTTGTATCTGTGAGTTTACCTATACTTGGTGACATTCTATTATTACATTGGAACATCACATGCGTGTGTTTTACAGGACTGGTTAAAATTTTATTATTACATTGGAACATCACATGCGTGTGTTTTACAGGACTGGTTAAAATCTTTATCGATACTGTTGGAATATCTGTGTGTGTTTTACAGGATGCAGTTCCATCTTTATTATTACATTGGAACATCACATCGGTGTGAATTTCACGACACTGGTTAGATTATTATTATTATGTTGGAATAACACATCATCTGCAATCTACGCGTGCGTGGTGATTTCTTTTGTTATTCCATTCTTTATTATACCCGGTTGGTTAAAACTTTGACTTTATACTCCATGAAATTAGTAGAATATCCTTGATATTTGCGTTTCATCGATATCTTTTCATGGAAATATTCTTACGATCATTCTTGAATTTTACTCTGAAAGCGATGATATCATGTTGACAATTTGGGCGTTAATAATTCATGGATTAAATAATTCTTGAACTTGTTTTATTGAATTATTATGTCATTGTCATCATCCTCGTGTTATATTATGTTATCTTTTTGGCTTACGTGCGTAGATGAACTTAGTATGATTATGACCGAGGATCATTCGGTATAATCATGACTTGATATAAATGATGTGACAAAAAGTCCTCGGTGTTTGTAATGCGATGATGGATAGTTTTTGGTATGATTATGACCCGGGGTGATTCGGTATAGTCATGACCATTGATAATTTGATGAAAATCCTTGGCCAAGTAATGCGGGGATGATTAGATGTGGTGGTTTATTTATTAAAATTTGAGTCTCGGTGATAAAAATTGATGAAAACCTTTTAAAACCTAAAAGATAGTAGACTTTATTCTCTCTTGACTCTTTTAATGGATTGCTTATTCATTATGATTTAAGCTGGTTGTCTATTGTATTTTATCGGTTTAACAACTTTGTTGAAGGCTAATGATAATTTATTACGCATTATCTTAGTCGTAATATTTTTTCTTGGGCTAGTTGAGCTCACCCTTTCTTTCTTTATTCTCTTGGAAATGAGAACGCCATTTGAGACGAGTCGGGGAGCAGTAATGGTCGAGAGGATAGCATTAGTAGTCCTCTTTAATACACGTGAAATAGTGTGATAATAGTTGTAATAATGAGGACTCCTTTTGAGTTTGTATAATATCTAGTAGACAATATTTGTATTCAAACTCACGGTTTATGTCGTATTGTATACGGCAGTTATATTAGTAAGTTGTATTTGAATTTATGTACCATGTAAGTGGCGACCCAAGATGGGTGGCGTATACCTAATTTTGGGGCGTCGCGGTTGGTATCGAGCTTAGGGATATGATCCTGGCTAAGATGTGAGAATAAGAACTAGGAGGGAGGCAGGGAAATTCCTTGTTAGTATGACCTACTACTAAGTTTATTTGGTATTTAATTGGTCGATTCGGAGTATAGGGATAATATTTGATATATATTAATTAACCCTTGTGTTGTGGCGGTGTTTGGAAATGGCGGTGAAAATATTTGATGGAGTGAATGTGTGAGTTGTGACACCTTTAATCACTAATCGAGGTTAATGCGATTAATGGAGACGAGGAAAATTAGAGATATCCACGTAGTGAATGAAGAACTAATTGTTGCACGAGCTAAGTTGAGGAGAGCGGCGTGAGAAAGTGAGAAGAAGAAGAAGAAGAGGAAGAAGAGGAACACGAGGAGAATTGGTTAGAAGAAATTTATGATCAAAACTTAGAATTACAAAATCGTGTGTCGTGAGCTAGAAAACGAGGTTGAAGAGCAGCAAGCGGTCGTGGAACGAAGGATCTGACAATTGAAATTGGGTTACAGATATGTGATGCTGCTCGAACAAAATCACGCTTTGGCGGGGTGTAAGATATTAAAGTTGGAATCGAGAATTTAAAAATCAAAAGATCATTTAAAGAAGAAACAATTTGAGCGAAGGAGAATAGGCGATCATGGGTAAAAAGCTGTAGCGTTGATAGTGTAGAAAAAGGCGTCGATCGATAAAGCGAAATAGATGAAATGGACTTTGCTTTTTGGGAATGACAATTGGGAGAACCAACATCGAATTGAATTACCACATGCATGGCGGTCGACCCGAATTCGATATGGATCGGAGAATAATGATTCAAATAATGGATCGGAATGTGAAGAAGCACTTAAGGGTGGAATGTACCTATAGTAAAAGTCGAACTTCGGTAATTTAAGCGAGGCGTTTTGAGAAAGCCGAGCGAAGTTATTACGGGTTAGTTAATTATAAATTCTTGCGAAGTCTATACTTTATTCAATACAAGTTCTACCCATTCTTTTATCTCACCTAGTTGCGTTCAGCGTTTAAATTTGACTCAGGAGAAGTTAAACTTTGACTTATTGGTTGAAACCGTTAGTAGAAACCGCCGTTACTCCATTCTTATTTTTTAATCTTGTTGATTCAAATAAACACTTTCACGTTACTGTCGATCTTATCTTTTTGAAAATACTTGCCTTTGATGTGATTTTAGGAATCGATTGGTTAGCTACTCATCATTCTTTTTCGTAAGGTTGTTAGCTTTTATATTCATAACTTGACTTTGTTATCTGAATTCAAAGTAACAAAACCTAAAGTTAATCTTTGTTATATCAAGCCATAAGTAAAAAAGACCCGAACCTTTCGTTGTTGACTTCCTTGTGTGGAATGCTGAAAAAGCGGACTTTACTGTGGCGACATCGTGAATGAAGATGGCAAGTTTATAGGTATCATTGTGAGGTCTTTATCTAGGTTAAGGGATAGAAGTCGCGGTTGGTATCGATGTGACGTCTTATCAAGTCTTGGATAAAATGTGATTTTGAATGATATTTCTATCATTAATAAATTTCTTGGCGTATTCTTGAATTTTCTAGCCTACCTAGGCGTGAAATCGAATTTTGTATTGACCCGATTACAAAACCCATTTCTTAAACCCTCGAATATTTCTTGACTAAAATGAGCAGTTTCGTGGTTTATGATGAAAGTCATAATAAAAGCATTGGAATAATGAAAATCATGGGTATATGAAGTATTAGTAAGTTTTATGATGAGTTATGTTGGTTAGTATGTGAAAACATGAAAGTTTCTTAGAAATCACAAAGAGTTGAAAATCAGATTTTGGTGAAAAGCGTAACATGAAATTCAATTGACCATATCTCTATTATATTTTGAATTTTTGAATGTGGTCAAGTCCTAGAGTTAGATCTATGAGTTACCTAACTAATCCAAGTGGAATTACTGGAAAAGGTGTTGTAGATTTTTTGTGTGGACTGATTTTAGCAAAAGAGTGCAAAGCTGTAAATTTCAAAAAAAAGCTTGCCATGATTTTAGAGAGGCTGTTTCGGCCACTTAAATTATGAGAAAAATTCTGGCCTTTTGGGACATGAAAGTATATGGTATAAAGTACCTCCTGTCCAAAAATGAGCTCATTACGACTTAAAATGAGCAAGTTATGACTATTTCAATATTTAGGTTTTTAAATGAAAAGCGCTATAATAGGAGTTCTATAACTCAGATGACCATGAAATTTAAACTAGAAGCTCACGTTAACATGTGTAAGGTCCTGCCAAGATTTGGGAATTTTGGAGTTAAACTTGAGGTAGCTAATTTCTTAAGGAATTAATTAGAAATTGATTTTTGAAAAATAGTAAATGAATTTTAAAAATTCGAGAAAAATATATTTTCATTATGGGACTATATTATGCTAAATCCCAGAAAAGAAATATTTTTGGGACTGATTTGGTATTTTTCATGAAAATAGTTTAATTCTGAACATATGAGTTAAATATGTTATGTGAGTAATGAAAGTTGAAAATAGGATTTTATGGCTAGAGAATCCTATATAGAGTATATGCATATTTTTTGATGAGGATTTGATAATTGGTGATGATATCTTATGAGTATGGCATTTTGAATGATTAAATGCATTATATGGTAAAAGCGTAAACAATTAAGATAAATTGTTTATAAATTTAAGAAGTGATTAAAATATTGTTATAATATTAATGATATTAGATTATGAGATTATTAAGTGATTGATAACATGGGGATATTCTTGAATCTGGATAAATTATATTATAAATGTTTAATATTTATCCTTTATCTCATTTGATTGATTCTTTATATCATTATCCTCATTGTTTATATTATGTTGAAAGTAAATACGTGGCATAGTGCATAGATGGACTTGGTATGATTATGATGAGGGATTATTCGGTATAATCATGTTAGTAATTGAATACACAATTATCTTTGGTAGTAGTGCATGGATAATTTGTGGTCGTAATCTTAATGAATACACAATTATCTTTGGTAGTAGGGGATGATTGGATAATTATTGGTGAGTCAATGAAACACAATTAATTCATAATGTTCAAATAATTTGTGGCTTACGATGCATAGATGGACTTGGTATGATTATCGTAGGTGCATTGGATAATTTCATCGTGATCTTAATGAAAAACTGATTATCTTTGGTAGTAGTGCATGGATAATTTGTGGTCGTGATCTAATAATGAATTATCTTTGGTACGTAGTGCGGGGATGATTCGATGATGTGGATTAATTATTAGTGAGTCTCGTGATGAAATATTAATTCATGGATGTGTTCAAAGTAAATGCATGAAACTTCGATGCATAGATGGACTTGGTATGATTATGACCGAGGGATTATTGGTATAATCATAGCGTGATAGTAATGAATACTGATTATCTTTGGTAGTAGTGCATGGATAATTTGTGGTCGTGATCTTAATGAATATCCTTACTAATAGTGATTATCTTGCGGGGATGGATGATTTGTGGATTGATAATGAATACGAGTGAGTGCAATGATGATATAATTAATTTGATGATGTATCTTAATGATCAATTATCTTTACGTGCATAGATGGATGGGGTCGTAATAATGATTGATTATCTTTGGTAGTAGTTGTGGATAATATAATCATTAATAGTAATTGAAAATACTGATTATCTTTGGTAGTAGTGCATGGATAATTTGTGGTCGTGATCTTAATGAATATCCTTGGCTTGTGTAGTGCGGGGATGATTCGATGATATGGATTAATTATTGGTGAGTCTCGTGATGAAATATTAATTCATGGATGTGGTAAAAAGTAAATCTTTGGTAGTAGTGCATTGATAGACTTGGTATGATTATGACCACGGATTATTCGGTATAATCATGGTAGTAATTGAAAACACGAATATCCTTAGCGAGTGGTGCATGGATAATTCGTGGTTGTGATCTTATTAATTTGAGTCTCGGTATTATTGGTTTCTGGTTGTATATCTTTGGCTTTTGTAGTGCAAAGATGAATTGTTAATGAATATCTTTGGTAGGATTGCAAAAGATGAATTTAATATTTTTAAGCGATAAAAGGTATTCAAGGTATCCTCATCTCTTTTATATCACAGTCGTCGTACCCTAATTTGAGGCGAAATTCCATAAGGAGGGAGATTGTGAGACCCAGATTTTATCGATAAAGATTTAAATTTTGTTGAAATAATTTTTAATATTATGGTGTGAATTTGAGATAATATTATAGTTGTGGGTAGTATTTATAAATTTTGCAAAGTATGCAGTGGTTATATTATATTCGATTGGTGGGGAATATTCGGTTTAGCGGGGAATATTAAATACAGCAGCTCAATCATTGGTGGACCCTAGCGAAATTATTGTCGGATTGAAAGCGCAAAATATTTTATTGAAATAACGGCGGAAGTTTTTTCTAGTAGTTCTTGTTGAACTACTCGGTAGTAAAAAAATGCGATGTCGTGTGGTTGCGTAGTAGTAGCTTGCGGTATTGATTATTGATGCTTATGTGAGAAGTCACTCGGTTTGATTCCATTATTGTCGATTAATAATATGAATTATTATAGCGATAATGGCGTTTTATTTTATTAAGTATTATTAGCGTAATAAAAGCGAAACATCTTTATATAAAATAGAATACTTTATTAAAGTTATTACATAAATAGAATATATTATATTTTATTATGCATAGTGTTGCGTAGTGTTTTTGCATAGTGTTTTGCATAGTATTGCATAGTGTTTGCATAGTAAAATGTTTTTATATAAATAGAATATATTATATTTTATTTAAAAGATTTTTCTTTAAATATGGATAGTCAGATAAAAAAGTAAATCAATACGGGATAGTTCATGGATTAATTCTTATGCATTCCATTTTCTATAAATAGAAGCTCGTTCCTTCATTATTTTCTTACGAATTCATTGAAACTACAGAGAGAGAGAAATTATAGAGAGAAAGCTATAGAGAAAATTATAGAAAGAAGAAGAGTATTATGTATTACTTCACTACTTCTATATTAGGTTCTTTTTACGGTGAGAAGGGTGTTATTCTTTCTTCTTGAAGAGAACTTACATTATTCCATTCATTTATTATTACATTGGAATAACTTTTGTAAAAGTGGCGTACCTATACATACTTTTTGTATCATGGCGTACCTATACTTGGTGAAATCCTTATGTTATTCCATTGCTTATTATTACATTGGAATAACTTTTGTATCTGTGATTTTTACCTATACTTGGTGACATTCTTATTATTATTACATTGGAACATCACATGCATGTGTTTACAGGACTGGGACTGGTTAAAATTTTATTATTACATTGGAACATCACATGCATGTGTTTTACAGGACTGGTTAAAATCTTTATCATTACATTGGAATATCTATCGTGTGTTTTACAGGATGCAGTTCCATCTTTATTATTACATTGGAACATCACAGCCGGTGTGAATTTCACGACTGGTTAGATTATTATTATTATGTTGGAATAACACATATACATGCAATCTGCGCATGCGTGGTGATTTCTTTTGTTATTCCATTCTTTATTATACCCGGTTGGTTAAAACTTTGACTTATACTCCATGAAATTAGTAGAATATCCTTGATATTTGCGTTTCATCGATATCTTTTCATGGAAATATTCTTACGATCATTCTTGAATTTTACTCTCTGAAAGCGATATCATGTTGACAATTTGGGCGTTAATAATTCATGGATTAAATAATTCTTGAACTTGTTTTATTGAATTATTATGTCATTGTCATCATCCTCGTGTTATATTATGTTATCTTTGGCTTACGTGCGTAGATGAACTTAGTATGATTATGACCGAGGATCATTCGGTATAATCATGACTTGATATAAATGATGTGACAAAAGTCCTCGGTGGCTTTGTAATGCGATGATGGATAGTTTTTGGTATGATTATGACGGGGGTGATTCGGTATAGTCATGACCATTGATAATTTGATGAAAATCCTTGGCCAGTAGTAATGCGGGATGATTAGATGTGGTGGTTTATTTATTAAAATTTGAGTCTCGGTGATAAAAATTGATGAAAACCTTTTAAAACCTAAAAGATAGTAGACTTTATTCTCTACTTGACTCTTTTAATGGATTGCTTATTCATTGCTATGATTAAAGCTGGTTGTCTATTGTATTTTATCGGTTTAAACTTTGTTGAAGGCTAATGATAATTTATTACGCATTATCTTAGTCGTAATATTTCTTCTTGGGCTAGTTGAGCTCACCCTTTCTTTCTTTATTCTCTTGAGGAAATGAGAACATATTTGAGACAGTCGGGGAGCGAAGTAATGGGTCGAGGAGGATAGCATTAGTAGTCCTCACTATTACGTGAAATAGTGTGATAATAGTTGTAATGAGGACTCCTTTTGAGTTTGTATAATATCTAGTAGACAATATTTGTATTCAAACTCACGGTTTATGTCGTATTTGTACACAGCGAGTTATATTAGTAAGTTGTATTTGAATTTATGTACCATGTAAGTGGCGACCCAAGATGGGTGGCGTATACCTAATTTTGCCTGTATCCATAGTTTTGGATCGTGACCCAAGATTCACTTCAAGATTTTGGGTTAACTTGCAAAAAGCTATGAGCGCGGATTTACGATTTGATTCGGCATATACCATCCTCAAAGCGGAGGGACAATCGAAAGGACTATTCAAACTCTTGAAGATTTATTAAGACTACGTGTCCTAGACTTCAAGGGCAGTTGGGATAAGTATTTACCATTGGTGGAATTCTCCTACTGACAAGATTATCGAGCAAGTATAGGTGTGGCTCCATTTGAAGCATTATATGGGACGAAAGTGTCGCTCTCAAAGTATGTTGGGACGAGGTGGGTGAAGCAACATTGTTGGGACCCGAGAGTGAAATACGTATGACTACGGAAAAGATCCAAATGATTCGACAGCGATATACAAATGGCACAAGATCGACAAAAGAGTTATGCGGATCTTCATCGAAAAGGACGTAGAATTTAGTATAGGGATCGTGTATTGTTGCGAGTTGCTCCATGGAAGGAGTTACAAGATTTGGGAAGAGAGGAAAGCTCGATCCACGATTTATTGGTCCATTTCAAATTCTTGACCGAAGAGTAGGAAATATAGCCTATAGACTTGCGTTACCTCCGAGTATGTCTCGTGTTCATAATGTGTTTCACATATCATACTTCCGTAAATATGTGAAAGACCCGAACCACGTTATAGAGTTAGAAGCAGGACGAGATAGTAGAAGACTTAACGTATAAGGAGGTACTTGTCAAGATCTTGGATAGGAAGGAGTATGTCCCTACTCATGAAAGGTCATACCACAAGTTAAAGTTTTGTGGAGGAATCATGCTTTATAGAGAAATGACACGAGAATGGGAAGCGAAATGAAAGCGAGGTATCCTCACCTTTTTGAAACACAGGTCGTCACGTCGATTTCGAGGGCGAAATTTCATAAGGAGGGAGGTTGTAAGACCCCAACTTATTATTAATGAAATTTAATTTTCTCTATTTATTATTTTGAAATAGTAAGGGTTGATTTGATTAATGTGGATAGTTAGGGGTAAAATCGCAAATATTTCAAAATAAGCAAGTGGTTATAAAATATTCATTGTTGTTGTGGGAATATTCGTTTGGTCGTGGAATATTAAATCTTTGTCGGGGAATATTAAATGCAATAGTATGACCATGTGTGGGCCCCCATGCTTGAAAGCGATTGGATGAAGAAAGCGACAAATATAAGTTGTTTAAAAATAAGCGTAGTTATTCAAGAATTAATCTTGTTAAAATACTCGGTGGTTAAAACACGTAGCGTTGTTTGCGGTATTGCACCAATTATTGATTCTTACGTAAGAAGGCACTACTCGATAATGGTTACGATAATTCTTATTGAATATTTTATTGATTTAATAATTCTTTGCGTTGATATTTTATATTGTTGTTGTTTGATAATTGTCGTTACGAGGTATTTTCATTATCGAAGCAATAATTCATATTATCTGAATAATATTATTAGATAACATTATTGGCAATGTCTAGAAAGTTACATCTAAGGAGAGGTTTGGTCACCTAAGTGCGGCGCTTGATGAGGAGAAATTCTTATTGGAAAGCCCCTGCTCACAGGGAGCTATGCGGTTGTCGATATTATGATTACGTAATATTATTTGTGAATAATTAATTATTGATTCATATGATGAGAAAAATATTGATTTTATGTGGATATAGATGGAGAAAATTTTAATGTGACAATTGTTGAAAATTGAAATTTTATCTTTTACGATAAAATAATTCATTTAAATATATTATTATATTTTAATAATATAATAATGGTGATATTTTTACAACGAATGTGGGATATATGAGTATCTGAGGAGGAAGAGTATTTTGTTGCAATAAATGTTTAAAACATGTTAAACATGTTGGTGGACCCCATTTATTGGTGAAATTTGATTATAGCTTGTAAAAAATCGTCCGTTTGTGAATTTCGGTTAATTTTTGTTTGGAATTTGGAAAAACTTTCTTACGCAAAGTTGTAGAGAATTGAATTTCCTATAAAAAGTCGCGAGTTTGAATTTTCTGACAAAAGGGCTATTTATTGTGAATTATTGAAGTTCGGAGTTTGAAATAATTGATTTTTGGAAGTTTTAATTATTTAAAATAACAAAAACGTTTTTTTGTGGTTGGTTGGGTGGGCACATGTGTGTTGCAAAATATGCTAAAATCAGAATTTCCAAGTTTGCGTATGATTTATATAAATTTATTAATATTTTATTAAATTTTCTACTTTGGTGTTCTAAGCATTTTCTATAAATAGGGTCTTGGGTTAGAATTGAAAATCACACTAAAGCGAAGTTTTTCTCTCTATATATTATAGATTCTTATTCTTGTGAGTATTTTGAGTATTGCTATACGATTCTGCAAGTTCAAGTCATAGCCTTTATATCCGGTGTTTAATTTAGAAATCTTGATCTTTTGAGGTAGGGGATATATTTTTTTAAGTAATGATATTATTTCTTCAATATCATTATGTTGAAATATTGATCTGAAGTTTTTATCAAATTTGGAACTTTTGGTGTGAGATTCTTTATTCACGTTTCTTATTCAAGACTATTCACGATATCTGACATTTCATTATTCACGAATACGGCCTTATTCATCGAAAAATGAAAATTTTTCTTTCATTCAAAATATCTATTCGGATATTAGCTTTGATTGTATCCATGTTTTGATCATTCTTGAATTTTACACCACTATGATTATTTTTGAGGTATTTTTGGGCGTGGATAAAACAAAGTACGAATCCTTAATCCTTAATCCTTGTCATTTTGTTTCCTTTGGATTCGTTTCTTTAAAATATTTTCATCATCATCGGTCTTAAATGATGATATTATGGAATATCTTTGGCATGTATGGCAAAGATGAATGATTCGATGAATATCTTTGGTAGTAAGTGCAAAGATGAGCAGTGTTTAGATGAACATGACCAGTGATGAATATCTTTGGCTGTAGTGCAAAGATGAATATTTGATTCAGATATATATTGATTGATGTTACGAGGGGATAAAAGATGAGCGATGAACTTTTAAATTCATACATAGAAGATAGTAGTTTGCATTCTCTACTTAACTCTTCTAATGAATTATTATTTCATTGCGAATATTGATTTAAAATTTGTTGTCTATTGTATTACATTAGATTTTTTCCTGTTGAAGACTAATGATAATTTGTTGTATATTATCTTAGTCATAATATTCTTTCTTGGGCTAGTTGAGCTCACCCTTTTCCTTTTTGTTCCATTTTTTTTCTTCTCGGGAGGCGAGAATATAGCGCGAGTACTTAAATTGGGGTATGGAATGAAAGTTCTAGAGAGAGTTGTTTAGTAGTCCTCACCATTTTTGTAAAATAATGTATCAATAAATGTGATGAGGATTTATCTGAGTATAGATATTGTCTAGAAGATAATATTTGTATACAAACTCACAGTTTTATTGTTGTAATAATAAAATTGTAGTTGTTTCTGTACCATGTATTGACAACTCAGAATGGGTGATTTATACCTATTTTGGGGGCGTCACACAGGCCGTTCCCAAGAAAGATGGGGCTTTCCAATAAAGATTTCTCCTTACTGGCACGCAATTAGGTGACCAAACCTCTCCTTAGACAGAACTTTCTAGACATTGCCAATAATATTTTCTAATAATATTATTCAGATAATATGAATTATTGTTTCGATAATGAAAAATACTGTGTAATGACAATTTATTGAAACAACGATAATATAAAATATCAATGCAAAGAATTATTGAATCAATAAAATAAAATCTCGAATAAAGTAATTCTTTGTAACAATTATTGAGTAGTGCCTTTTACGTAAGAATCAATAATTGGTGCAATCACCGCGTACATCGTGTTTTAACCAAAGAGTATTTTAACAAGATATTAACTGTAATAACTACGTCGTTATTTTTAAACAACTTATATTTGTCGCTTTTTCTTCATCCAATTGCTTTTGGGTTATGGGGCCCACAAAAAGATGCTACCGTCATGCGAATATTCCGACAATGAAGAATATTCCACGACCAAACGAATATTCCCAACGATAATGAATATTTTATAACCACTTTGCTTATTCGAAATATTTTGCGTATTTTACCCATAACTATCCACATTAATCAAATCAACCCTTACTATTTCAAAATAATAAATAGAGGAAAATAAATTTCATTTATTAATAATATAGGGTCTTACTGGTTATCTAATAATATTATTAGGATAATATGAATTATTGCTCAGATAATGGAAAATCTTGTGTAATGACAATTATTAAAACAACATCAATATAAAATATCAACGCAGCAATTATTGAATCAATAAAATAAAAAATCTTGAGCATTAATTTCGTAACCATTATTGAGTAGTGCCTTGATAATTGGTGCAATCTGCAAATCTTCTTGTCGGCAACAACACGTATTCTTGTGTGTTTTTAACCACCGGGTATTCCAACAGTGTTAACGGTAACAACTACACCGTTATTTTTAAACAACTTATATTTGTCGTTTTTTTTATCCAATCATTTTCCATTATGGGGCCCACACAAGGCTGCGCCGTCGTACGAATATTCCCCGACAGTAAGAATATTCCACGACCTAACGAATATTCTCCGACAAAAATAAATATTTTATAACCACCTGCTTATTTAAAATATTTGCGCATTGTACCCATAACTAACCACATTAATCAAATCAACCCTTACTAATTAAAAGAAATAATAGAGGAAAATAAATTTTATTTATTAATTATTTGGAGTCTTACATTGGTCACTTGATATCAAGAAATATCCGTTTTGAGCACAAGAAAATGATTAATAAACTTTTGATCTTGAAGTACCATGTCTTTGTGAAATTGGTGTTTTGGTCCTGAAATACTATATCTTAATATAATTGGTACTTTGATGTATCTTGCAAATTTGACAAGACCTGATATAACAATTGCAATTAACTTACTAGCAATGTATAGTTATGCACCAACTCGAAGATATTGAAATGAAATTAAATATATTTTACGTTATCTTCGTGAGACAATTGATTTGGGATTATTTAATCCAAATGGTGATAAAACTAAGCATATTGCACCAAAATTATTTTATACACATGAGCCCTAGAAGAATGGCAATATTGATATCAAACATATATGATCATGTGATAATTTGGTTGATATATTCATTAAGTCATTACCAGCTATGATTTTGAAGAAGATGGTGCACAATATTGGCATACTTCGACTTAATGATATTTTTACCATGAACAATGGAAATTCTATGTACTTATGAAGGGAGTAAAAAGGATATGTCTTGATTGTACTCTTTTTCCTTATTAAGATTTTTTTCATTGGATTTTCCTTTACAAGGTTTTAATGAGGCAATCTAAAGAGCCTTTAGAAGTTATACAAGAATATTGTACTCTTTTCCTTCGCCAAATTTTTCCCCTTTGGGTTTTTATTTGGTAAGGTTTTAACGAGGCATATTCTTAGAAAATTGCTACAAAAGAACTCCATCCTTCTATATAAGACAATCTTTGTATGTATAGCTCAATTAAAAGGAGGATACATCAAAGGAGATAGAACAAAGCACATCTCATCAAAATTCTTTTTCACATGACATTGAAAAGTGTGGTAACATTAATGTTCAGCAAATTCGCTCAAAAGATAATCTAGCAGATTTGTTCACAAAAGCATTACTAACTACAACGTTTGAAGGATTGTGTCACAATATTGGAATGCGACAATTGAAGGACTTAAGGATATATTCATGAGGGGGAGCTAATACGCGCTACACTCTTTTTTCCTTAACCAGAGTTTTTTTTCATTGGGTTTTTCCTAGTAAAATTTTTAATGAGCCAACTTTTCAATGTGTATGGCTATACAATAGACATCCAAGGGGGGTATTATAAAATTATACATAGTGTGTGGATGTCTAGATACATTCTTACCCATGTCTAGATACATTCCTACCCCTCTTTATTGTAATGAACTTTAAGCTTTGTAACTCTCGTATCCTTTAAGGTTTGAAACTCATGACCTTTGAGTTTTGTAACCTCTTAGTATTGATATCCTTGTACCATAAATAGTAGCATTGTAAAGAGGATGGGTGAGGGACATATACAATTACAATATATGAAATAGAATGCTCCTCCCTTAATCATCATCTTTGTTCTTCATATTATTAATCTTTTATAATAATAATAGATTTTTGAATTTTACAAATTAACTTAAAAAGTCAAAATGAATATATAATTTTGAAAAAGGAAGGAGCAAGGGAATTGTGAATCTCAGTGGGAAACTGCTCTAGTTGGATTGATGATTTTCTTAAAAGTAGCTGTAAAGTTACCATATATTGCTGCACTTTTTGGGTCATATTTATTTTACAGTTGATAGAAAGATGTGTTTTAGAAGTTACCATGCTTATTGGTCTTGGGAGGTTGAGCTGCTCAAGGGTACTTCTTGTCTGATAAATGTTTAGTAGCAATAGTAAGTACTACTATATCCAGAGGCTTCCCCAATTGGGTCGGTAAAATTACAAATAGTCAAACCTCCTTGGGGATTGTATGTGTTTCAGTCTGACTATCCCACGGAGAGAACGTTAATCGTGATCCCATCCGGAAACTTGTCCTATAATTTTCTAGACACAAATATTATATTTATTGACAAAATAAAATTTATCATAAATAATTAGCGAAAGCGTCGCAAACAATTATGACACTGAAGTGTCGTTAAATATAATATTAGTGTCGTTAAATGTGTATTGACAAATTAAAGGATAAGTGTAATGAAAGAGATCCTAATTCGATGAAATTAGATTCAAAGTTTTTGTGATAAGTTAGAATAAATTAAGATAAAGTTATTATTAATTTTTACATATCCCATCAGAATACTCTATTTAAATGCCAAATGGGAAAATATTCGTAATTAGACTCTACTTGGAACCTGAATTATATTTACTAAAATTGTACTCCTTTCCCTCCACTTGCAACTCTTTTTTGGTGGGACATTGGAGTAATTCTAGTAAGGTTGCAAATGCAACTGATAATAAGGTTGGTAATTTGACATGTACGTATTCCTACTCCTGCGTGCGTTTGGGAGCGAGGACACATGCATGGGGACAGACAACTTCAGTAGTTGGTGCTCTCTCTTCTCTTCTCTTCTCTTCTGATTGGTTTGACCTCCCACCGCCGTGAAGAGGCCACGTCAACCTCAAAGTTATATAGGTTGGGCCCCAATCAATAACATAACTAACCACATATATGCTTCCTGCACTTTCCATTTCTGTATTATGTAGTAGTACTATGCTATAGACAAAATATGTCGTATTAAGGAATAATGAAACTAAAGCATATCTGTAATTCTTCGGTCTTACATGTATTGTATACGACTCGATGAACAATAAGACAACATAATTGGACCGAAAGAACAAAAGAAATTTGTTCTAGCGAACAAATGGATTATAATGTCAAATTATATATTCGCGGGAACAAAAGAATCCTCAATGAAAGTTATTACTTGAATACATTTTTGTTCATGATTGTTGGGCACTCTAAAACATATTGGTGGAAAATTGGAGTAACAGTGTAGTCTTCCATTCCAATGTGCGATAGAAACAAGTCAACGAGTTCCTAAAAGTTCCAATGCAATACAATTATAGTGTCAAAAAGTTTTAAGTTTCCGCAATGCAATACAATAGTAATTATACTTGCCTTGGGTAGCAGCTTGAGATTCATTTGAAGACTAATATTACCAGGTTTTTTTAGTACAAGCTAAGTGTCAGCCCTGACATCATGTTGTACCTTCTCCATCTCTTGGGATAAACAGCACACCCCCGTGAATTAGGGACCACGGCGCTGGAGATCGATAGCCCTACACCTGTGTATGGCAAATAGATGTTCCACCAAGGCTAAACTGTTAAAGTAAATTTAAGATTGATGATTGTTGGGTCATAATATTTTATCTCTTTGGGCCAAGTATATTGGGCTTATTCTTTTTATTCTATTGGGCCTTTATTATTGAATTATGAAAATCATTAAAGTCAATCATCATATTATTTTCATTTCAAACTTATAAGGCCAAGATTGGTCGATTGGATCAATCCTTTAGATATTTTAAATATCTACAATCTTTGACCTGTAATGATGAAAAAGCGTGTCGGTTGACTAAAGAACCCGCCATGCATTAATGTGGATGGGATCATAATCGATTCGGTGGTATATGTGATGATCAAAGCGGTGGATAAACTACATGCGATCGGCGAGAACCCATCGGGTAAAGGGAATGTCGAGATAGTGGTGGGTGCACGATAATTGTGAGGAGGATATAACTTGGCGAGGAAGTCTCCACCAAGAAGTACGTTCTCATGCAACTTCATCATTCGAATTACATACACACGGAGAATTATCATTTTCTATAGGCATTGGCGATATAGCCTCCGTTTTCGATAAACCTTGTGAATTCACATCTCGACTCTCACGCTGAAGCTATCCCAAGACGGGCCGCCGTCGAAGCTTGTGGTGTTTATTGTGTTTACGCTAGGGATCGGGGACGTTTTAGGTGATTGGGGCGTGACGAAAGATCTGGCGTTAACATTGGCGCTAGAAGGAGGGCTTTTCTTTTCAATCATAATTGTTTAAATTTGCTTCGAAAGATGATGAGGAGTAGAGATGGAACACCGGAAGGCGAGCGATGGTACATTAGTTCATCAACGCCTCGTATTTGATAAAGGATCGCTTGGGTCCTTCTAAAAGTGCTCGTGGTGAAGACGGCCTAAACACAATTCGGAAGAACTTCGTCCAGAAGATCCGTGGTGGAGCAGACGGAAGTTAGTTTTCAATGGCCGATAAAGGCGTGATCCCAATCGAGAGCAGGTAGGCGGTTCATTGAGGGAGGACTCATCGCCGAAGTGGTCGAGAAGACCGAGCTACCAAGTTGGCGAGGATGGACGACCGAAGCGGATAAGGCTTTGGAGGTTCTGTTAAAGACAAAGGAAGATATAGCCGAACAGATGCTTGGGTGAATGAGTTGAGAGGCGAAGCATCTAGCCGTATTCATTAGAAAGGCGAAGTAGGCATAAGGAGGTACCCGTCGGAAGGGTAAGGAGGCCGGAACATTCTATGCGTGTGTCCACGGATCATTCTCACGTAGGAGGAGATCGAGAAGCGAGCGCCTTCTACCTCGAAGAAAGCGGCGACGATCGTGGGATCGATTCATCGCGACGATGAAAGGCGAAGAAGCGGTCGAGAGAAATTGTGCGAGAAATCAGAAGGGGAGAATCTGTTACAACCGTTTCATCATCGTGAGGATGAGATTTTACGACTTAGTAAATCAAGAAGTCCCATGAAGCGGTAAGATCGGCGGGAAGGGTCGATCCATTCCAAAGCCTAATGTCGCCCGAGAAGGAGATCTCATCACTGACGAAGGTGTTGATTTTACGCTAAGAGAGTTGAAAGAACTCAAAACAATTGGCCGAGGTCCAACGGTGAAAGATACTTACGGTAAGAAGGCGTCCCCTTTTTCTCGATATTCTCGGGAGAAAGCGGATATTACCAAAAAGTTACCTCGCATGGAAAGCTATGATGGGTCGGGAGATCCTTATGACCATAGTCGAGCGTTTCAATCGATTAATGGATTACTATGACTTTTCTTGATCTTCGCTAAATGTCACACTTTTGTCACTACTTTGAGAAAAGGCGCTGCAGACGGTGGATGGGGACTTTACCATCGGATTCTATCTCCTCGTGGACTTAACTTTGTGATAAGTTCCATGCCCGATTTTGGGAAGCAAATCAAGAAGAAGAGGGGAAGCTTCTGAGCTCTTTTAGCACAAGTCCGCAGTTCACCAATGAATCTTTAGGCCGATATGTAAAGAGGTTTAGGGAAGCGATGGACGGTGTCCGATCTTAATGATCTCAAGTTTGTTGGATTGTTCGAGAATGGGCTAGATCTAGTTAAATCGGAGAAATTGGTAAAGAAATTGATGTTTCACCATCAGAAAAGCCTAGCGAAGCCTTGACAAAAGCGAGAGGGCTATATTGTTGTAGAAGAGGCTATGAACAGTTTGAAGAATCCTTCTCTGAGCCAATTAAAGGAGGTAGAGGTTCCCAAGTCTGATGTTGATCAGAGAAGAGGGGGAGGATACAACCAAAGGGCCGAAGGTAGTTCGAAGAAGTACAATAACTCGTGGCGACAAAGCGTGATGATGCACTTTTGTTCCTACCCGAAGGTTAATAAGGTTTACACCCAGTTGAATCTGAGAGAGGTCGATAATTTTGGATCGGATCCAAACCGACCTTTCTTTGAACCACCTCGTGATAATTACAAAAGCGGGATATGGCAACCCTCGCAAATATTGTGGTTATCATCAATTGCTTTGGTCGTGACACTAATGAGTGTTGTAATTTGAAGGATTTTGTAGAAAGCAAGATTAAAAGTGGCTTGGCGATTCAATATGTGGTGAGAAAGACCAAAATAAGATCGTGAGTTATCAATCATACCGATTCAAAGCGGTTCAAGTGCCGCTTTGTTCAAAATGCTCCAACACCACCGCCAAGGCAAGTCGTTGATGTAATAAGCTGGTGGGTCTGTTGGGAAATTAGTAGGGAAGAAGAGGAGGTCTTATCTTGATTCGATTATGTCGATAACGAGATCTACTACGAAGGTTGACGAGGCCTTTCCGAGGAACCGTTATTTCATTTACGGATCACGGATTATCCCGGAGCCCATTGAAGCGCATGAAAGGGCATTGGTGATCACAGTATGCAAGTGGGTTCGGTGGATGTAAAGCGTATCTTTGATAGATAACGGATCTTGGTGGACATTCTTTATGCCCATGCTTATCAAAGAATGCATCTCGATGGGCACAAAATGGAGGTTGGACGGGGAGGCTCCTCTATATGGCTTCGGTGAATGATCCGATCAAAGTGGCGGGCACTATTGAACTCCTGTCATCTTTGCACCCCTCGGCAAGTGGAGATAACTTGTAAATTTTACGTTGTGCATGTGGATTAAACTTTATAACGCCATTTTGGGAAGACCTACGTTGTTGCTCTTATTTATAACTTCTATCCCACATTTCAAAATCAAATTCCCCACAAAGACATGGAGTAGGAGAGGTGATGGGTGATTCGAGACTGGCAGGAGATGTTATCAGAATCTCTGTCATTTCATACGGAATGGGGTTCGATAAACAAAGAAAGATGATGGCAATTGAAATCGAACCCTTCAAGAAGCGATTCGAGCCGTTGGTGATCCCATTTGGAGGGGACGGAGGAGATTGAGTTGGTCGTGAAGCCGGACAAGAGCGGTGAGAATTGGTTCGGGTTTGCGAGAACCTCTTGGACAAATCTTATGGAACTCTTACGACGATCTTATGTCGATATTTTTGCATGGGAACCACAAGATATGCCAGAGTTAGCGGGAAGGTTCTTTGAGCATAAAGCGGAGATAGATCCTTGAAAAAGCCGGTTCGTCGGGAAGGCGGATATTTGCTCGAGCGTCAAAAGATCATCGATGAAGAGGTTGCGAAATTATTGATTGCTTGACTTCATCTATGAGATTGATTACCGGAGTGGATAGCAAATGTAGTATTGGTGCGAAGCATAATGGAAAGTGGCGAGTTCGCATCGACTATACCGACCTCAACAAAGCCTTGTCAGAAGGATTTTTATCCTACGCCCATATCGATCGACTTATCGATGCCACTTGAGGTATGCGTTACTAAGTTTTATGGATGCTTTTTGAGGTTATCATCAAATATCCATGTGCAAAGAAGACATTCCAAAAGCGACATTTATTACACAGATTCGGTGTATGCATACAAAAAATGACTTTTGGCCTCATTAATGCTGGAGCTACCTATCAGAGGATGATGAACTTCATATTCGATAGACAGCTGGGGAGGAACATGGAGGTTTATGTAGATGATATGATTGTGAAGAGTATGCAAATTCAGAAACATTTCGACGATCTAGAGGAATGCTTTCAAACTATTCGTCATCGACAACTGCGACTTAATCCGACCAAATGTACTTTCGGCCTTAGTCTTTGGAAAGTTTACAAGGTTATCTGAGTCGGTCGAAAGGGGCATCGAGGCCAATCCGAGAGAAGATCCAGCCATCCTCGACATGAAAACTCCTCGGTCATTCAAGGGCGTTCGGCGTCTATTCATTTGGTAGGATTGCGGCTTTAAGAAGGTTAAATCGCCAGATCTGCGGAGAGATGTCTTCCTTTCTTTGACACATTGAAGGGAGGGAAGAAGAATGCGAAGGCGTTCGGTGGACTTCCGAGTGTGAAGGCGCTTTCAAAGTATAAAGAGCGTATCATCTTGGCTCCTTTATTGGTCAAGCTTTGTCCAGAGACTTTATATTTGTACCTTGCGGCGAGTTCCTTACTTGATTGGAAGCGAGTTTTGATTCGGGAGATCGTGGAAGCAGCATCCGGTCTATTACGTCGACCACGTCCCTACGAGATCTTTGAAACCGGTATCTAACATTGAGAAATTTGCCTTTGCTTTAATAATTGCGGTGAAAGCTTGGCGATATTTTCAAGGTCGACTCTGGTCGCTACTACGGATCGACCATTGAAGAAGGTGATGGGCAAGCGGAGGTCTCTGGTAGACTAGCGGCATGGACTATGGAGTTGTCCCAGTTTTTTATCGAGTATCATCCCCGAACTGCCATCAAAGGCCAAGCTCTGGCTGACTTTATGGTAGAATGCTCGTTCACCAAAGCAGATGCGGAGTTACTGGGAGCTGAATCTTACGATCGGCGATGGCCGTTCTTGGCCAGGTCGGAAAGGCGTGGGCGTTGTATGCAGATGGATCTCTACGATGATTGTTAGTGGAAGCAGAATTATTTTAATAAGTCCGGAGGATTCAAGGTCCAATGAGCCATCGATTCGGGTTTAAAGCAACGAATAATGAAATTTGAGTCTCTGAAGCGGTGTTAGCAGTGTCCGATTAGCGAAGAGTCTCGAAGTCAACGATTAATTATCTATAGTGATTCTCGGTTGGTCGTTAAGCAATTGTCGGGAGATTATGAAGCTCGTGGGACCCGAATGATCAAATATCTGGCGAGTTAAGAAACCAACTTCAATTTTTTGCTTCGTACGAGTTTTTGGTATAGAAGCCTAACGACAATTCTCTGGCGATGCTTTGTCGAAATTGGCCACTACGGATCACGAGATGTCTTTTCATGGATCGGTGTATTTGGAAATTTTGCGGCGGTAGAGTGTTCAACCGCGAAAGCGTTGATGTGCATCGAAGCGAACAATGTTGGATGACCCCTACATTGAGTATTTGGCGGATGGCGTCCTTCCTTCCGGATCAAATCTTTCAAAGAAGATCAAATACAAAAGTACTAATTTCAGTCTTATTGATGGGGATCTTTATCGATTGGCATTTTCCTCACCATTATTGAAATGTTTGGTTCCGTCCGAAGCCGAGTATGCTCTTCGGGAAGTTCATGAAGGGATTTGCGGTGATCATATGGTCATCGCTAAGTCTTTAGCACATAAAGTACTTGACAAAGGTTACTATTGGCCGACAATTTTCAAAGAAGCTACTGAGTCGTCAAGAAATGTGAAAATGCCATTTCGATAGTCCGGTCCCATCGACCACCGGAAGAGTTATACTCGATTCTATCTCCTATACCCTTCATTATGCAGGGGGTGGATATATTGGGGCCAGATTACCTAAAGCTAAAGGTCAAGGTTAAGCCGTTATAGTTCTTATTGATTATATGACTAAGTGGGTAGAGGCGAAACCACTTGATTCGATAATGAAACAGAGTGCTTAAAGTTTATGAAGGAGTCTGTGGTGTTTCGCCGGGATCCCTAAGATATTGATATCGGACAATGGGCGCTTGATTCGTGGGTTCAAAATTTGAAGAATTTTTGAGCGATTTGGGATTCAAAGACAAGAAGACTTACGTGGCTCATCCACAATCGAATGGGCAAGTTGAGGTGACCAACGGAATGACATTGAGCGGAATAAAGCGTAGATTGGATGAAGCTAAGGGAGATGGCGGAAGAATTGCTTTGAAGCGTCTTTGTGGGCATCCGAAACTACGCGAGGACTACTACGGGGGATTCGCCCTTAGATTGGCCTATAATGCGATGCCTTAGTCGATCGAAATCGGATCTCAAGCCTTTCTGAAAGTCAATTCAAAGAAATCTACAACGATGAAGGGTGAAGGCTAACTTGGACTGCTAGGCGAAGTCGAGAGGAAGCTTTAATCAAATTGGTACGCTTATCAACGAAGGGTGGCCAAACATTATAACAAGGGCGTCAAACTTCGTAGATTCGAAGTGGGAGACTTCGTTCTCAGAGAAGCCGAAGCTTCTACACCTCAAAACACGGGAAAGCTAATGCCGAATTGGGAAGGTCCATATGAAGTGATCGAAGTACCAAAGCCAGGTACTTATCGATTAAAGGCACTCGATGGTTCCGAGATCAAGAATACTTGGCATGCTGGCAGGCTTCGGAAGTATTTTCAATAAAGTTTAAGTCAGTTTATCGGAAGTCTGTACACAACTGTTTGATATCAATAAAAGATCACTTTTCCACAAATTATCAATGGTCACTATTGGTCCGATGGTCACTATGGTGTAAGGAGGTATGGTAGGACTCGCTGGCCATTCGATGGTAGCCCCAGGTCCTTTTGGTCCTATATTGATCTTATCGGTGGTGGTAAGTCGATGGTCATTTATTGGTCCGATGGTCATTTATGGTGTAAGGAGGTATGGTAGGACTCATTAGCCATTCGATGGTAGCCCAAGGTCCTTTTGGTCCTATATTGATCTTATCGGTGGTAAGTCGATGGTCACTTTATTGGTCCAGATGGTCACTATGGTGTAAGGAGGTATGGTAGGACTCATTGGCCATTCGATGGTAGCCCCGGTGTGAGACCCAGATTTTATCAATAAAGATTTAAATTTTGTCAAAATAATTTTTTAATATTATGGTGTGAATTTGAGATAATATTATAGTTGTGGGTAGTATTTATAAATTTTGCAAAGTATCAAGTGGTTATATTATATTCGATTGGTGGGGAATATTCGGTTTAGCGGGGAATATTAAATACAACTGACTCAATCATTGGTGGACCCACTAGCGAAATTATTGTCGGATTGAGAAAGCGACAAAAATATTTTATTGAAATAACGGCGGAAGTTTTACTAGTAGTTCTTTGTTGAACTACTCGGTAGTAAAAAAAAGAATAATCACGTGTGGTTGTATAGTAGTATTACGGTATTGATTATTGATCTTATGTGAGAAGTCACTCGGTTTGATTCCATTATTGTCGATTAATAATATGAATTATTATAGCGATAATGACGTTTTGTTTTATTCGTATTATTAACGTAATAAAAGCGAAACATCTTTTTATATAAAATAGAATACTTTATTAAAGTTATTACATAAATAGAATATATTATATTTTATTATGCATAGTGTTGCGTAGTGTTTTTGCATAGTGTTTTGCATAGTATTGCATAGTGTTTGCATAGTAAAATGTTTTATATAAATAGAATATATTATATTTTATTTAAAAGATTTTTCTTTAAATATGGATAGTCAGATTAAAGTAAATCAATACAGATAGTTCATGGATTAATTCTTATGCATTCCATTTTCCTATAAATAGAAGCTCATTCCTTCATTTATTTTCTTTACAATTCATTGAAACTCAGAGAGAGAAATTATAGAGAAAGCTATATAGAGAAAATTATAGAGAAAGAAGAAGAGTATTCGCTACTTCACTACTTCTATATTTAGGTTCTTTTTACGGTAAGGGTGTTATTCTTTCTTCTTGAAGAGAACTTACATTATTCCATTCACTATTATTATTACATTGGAATAACTTTTGTAAAAAGTGGTATACCTATACATAACTTTGTATATGTGCGGCGTACCCTATACTTGGTGAAATCCTTATGTTATTCCATTCTTATTTATTACATTGGAATAACTTTGTATATCTGTGAATCCTATACTTGGTGACATTCTTCTATTATTACATTGGAACATCACATGCATGTGTTTTACAGGACACTGGTTAAAATCTTTATTATTATTACATTGGAACATCACATGCGTGTGTTTTACAGGACTGGTTAAAATCTATATCATTCTGTTGGAATATCCTATCATGTGTTTTACGGATCTGGTTCCATCTTTTTATTACTGTTGGAACATCACTGTCGGTGTGAATTTTCACGACTGGTTCCGATTATTATTATTACGTTGGAATAACTTTGTATCATCGCAATCACCGCATGCATGGTGATTTCTTTTGTTATTCCATTCTTTATTATACCCGGTTGGTTAAAACTTTGACTTCTATACTCCATGAAATTAGTAGAATATCCTTGATATTTGCGTTTCATCCGATATCTTTTCATGGAAATATTCTTACGATCATTCTTGAATTTTACTCTATGAAACGATTATTATGTTGACAATTTGGACGTTAATAATTCATGGATTAAATAATTCTTGAACTTGTTTTATTGAATTATTATGTCATTGTCATCATCCTCATGTTATATTATGTTATCTTTGGCTTACGTGCGTAGATGAACTTAGTATGATTATGACGAGGATCATTCGGTATAATCATGACTTGATATAAATGATGTGACAAAAGTCCTCGATGGGCTGTAATGCGATGATGAATAGTTTTGGTATGATTATGACCGGGGGTGATTCGGTATAGTCGTGACCATTGATAATTTGATGAAAATCCTTGGCAGGTAGTGGTGCGAGGATGATTAGATGTGGTGGTTTATTTTTAAAATTTGAGTCTCGTGATAAAAATTGATGAAAACCTTTTAAAACCTAAAAGATAGTAGACTTTATTCTCTACTTGATTTTTAATGGATTGCATATTCATTGCAGATTAAAGCTGGTTGTCTATTGTATTTTATCGGTTTAACCTTTGTTGAAGGCTAATGATAATTTATTCTGCATTATCTTAGTCATAATATTTCTTCTTTGGGCTAGTTGAGCTCACCCTTTCTTTTCTTTGTTCTCTTGAGGAAATGAGAACATATTTGGGACGAGTCGGGGAGCGAGTAATGGTCGAGAGGATAGCATTAGTAGTCCTCACTATTACGTGAAATAGTGTGATAATAGTTGTAATGAGGACTCCTTTTGAGTTTGTATAATATCTAGTAGACAATATTTGTATTCAAACTCACGGTTTATGTAAGTATTGTACACACGGCAGTTATATTAGTAAGTTGTATTTGAATTTATGTACCATGTAAGTGGCGACCCAAGATGGGTGGCGTATACCAAATTTTAGAGGCGTCACGGTTGGTATCGAGCTTAGGATATGATCCACGGCTAAGATGTGAGAATAGTACTAGGAGGGAGGGGGAATTCCTTGCTAGTTAGTATGACCTACCTAAATTTATTTGGTATTTAATTGGTGGTCGGTCGAGTATAGGGATAATATTTGATATATTAATTAACCCTTGTGTTGTGGCGGTGTTTGGAAATGGCGGTGAAAATATTCACAATGGAGTGAATGTGATTTGTTGTGACACCTTTAATCACTAATCGAGGTTAATGCGATGTCGAGACGAGGAACAAATTAGAGATATCCACGTAGTAAATGAAGAACTAATTATTTGCACCGAGAGCTAGTTTGCAGAGGTAGCGGTGAAAGTGAGGAAGAAGAAGAGAACACGAGGAGAATTGGTTAGAAGAAATTTATGATCAAAACTTAGAATTACAAAAATCGTGTTCGTGAGCTAGAAAAACGAGGTTGAAGAACGGCAAGCAGTCGTGGAACAAAGGGATACAACAATTCAAAATTGGGTTACCCGATATGTGATGCTTTCGAACAAAATCACGCCTTGGCGGTGTAAGATATTAAAGTTGGAATCGAGAATTTAAAAATTAAAGATCAACTAAAAGAAGAAACAAGCTGAGCGAAGGAGAATAGGCGATGCATGGGTAAAAGTGCACTGACAAGCGTTGATAGTGTGAAAAAGGCGTCAGATCAATAAAGCCGAAATAGATAAAATGGACTTTGCTTTTTGGATGACAATTGGGAGAACCCAACATCGAATTTGAATTACCACGTGCATAGCGGTCAACAGCGAATTCGATATGGATCGGAGAATAATGATTCAAATCATGGATCGAGGAATCGAAGAAGCACTTAAGGGTGGAATGTACCTATAGTAAAGTCAAACTTCGGTAATTTAAGCGAGGCGTTTATCGAGAAACCCGAGCGAAGTTATTACGGGTAAGTTAATTATAAATTAATCTGAAGTCTATACTTTATTCAATACAAGTTCTACCCACTCTTTTTATTCTACCTAGTTGTGTTCAATGTTTAAATTTGACTCAGAAAAAAAAAAAAAAAAATTAGACTTTGATTTATCTATTGAAACTTCGTTGGGAGAAACCTTCGTTACCTCCTTTGTTTATTAATCTTGTTGTTTCAAATAAACACTTTCACGATCTTATATCTTTAAAATTCTTGCCTTTGAGGTAATTTTTGAAAGCGATTGATTAACTACTTATTATTCTTTTTGTAAGGTTGTTAGCTTTCATATTCCTAACCAACTTTGTTATCACTAATTCAAAGTAACCAAACCCTAAAGTTAATCCTTTGTTATATCAAGCCATAAGTAAAGAGCCCCGATCCTTTCGTTGTTGACTTCCTTGTGTGGAATGCACCAAAAGCCGAACTTTTCTGTGGCGACATCGTGAATGAAGATGGCAAGTTTATAGGTATCATTGTGAGGGCTATCTAGGTTAAGGGATAGAAGTCACGATTGGTATCAATGTAACGTCTTATCCAAGTCTTGGATAAGAGTAGCGATTTTGAATGATATTTCTATCATTAATAAATTTCTTGACGTATTCTTGAAGATTTTCTAGCCTACCCTAGAGCGTGAAATCGAATTTTGTATTGACCCCAGTACAAAAACCCAATTCTTAAACCCTCAAATATTTCTTCAACTAAAAAGGATCTGTTTACGTGGATTATGATGAAAGTCATAATAAAAGTATAAAACTAATAAAAATCATGGGTATATGAAGTATTAGTAAGTTTTATGATGAGTTATGTTGGTTAGTATGTGAAAACATGAAAGTTTCTTAGAAATCACAAAGAGTTGAAAATCAGATTTTAGTGAAAAACGTAACATGAAATTCAATTAACCATATCTCCTGTTATATTTTGAATTTTTGAATGTGGTCAAGTCCTAGAGTTAGATCTATGAGTTACCTAACTAATCCAGGTGGAATTACTGGAAAAGGTGTTGTAGATTTTTGTGTGGACTGATTTTAGCAAAGGAGGCCAAAGCTGTAAATTTCAAAAATGCTACTGCCCAGAAACTTTAAGGGGCTGTTTCGGCCACTTAAATTATGAGAAAAATTCTGGCCTTTTGGGACATGAAAGTATATGGTATAAAGTACCTCCTGTCCAAAAATGAGCTCATTACGACTTAAAATGAGCAAGTTATGACTATTTCAATATTTAGGTTTTAAGCGAAAAACGCTATAACTTAGGAGTTCTATAACTCCGATGACCATGAAATTTAAACTGGAAGCTCACGTTAACATGTGTAAGGTCCTGTCAAGATTTGGGAATTTTGGAGTTAACCTTGAGGTAGCTAATTTCTTAAGGAATTAATTAGAAATTGATTTTAAAAAATAGTAAATGAATTTTAAAAAATTCGAGAAAAATATATTTTCATTATGGGACTATATTATGCTAAATCCCAGAAAAGAAATATTTTTGGGGCTGATTTGGTATTTTTCATGAAAATAGTTTAGTTATGAACATATGAGTTAAATATGTTATGTGAAGTAACAAAGTTGAAAATAGGATTTTATGGCTAGAGAATCCTATATAGAATATATACATATTTTTTGATGAGGATTTGATAATTGGTGATGATATTTTATGAGTATGGCATTTTTGAATGATTAAATGCATTATATATGGTAAAAGCGTAAACAATTGAGATAAATTGTTTATAAATTTAAGAAGTGATTAAAATATTGTTATAATGTTAATGATATTAGATTATGAGATTATTAAGTGATTGAAAACATGGGGATATTCTTGAATCTGGATAAATTATATTATAAATATTTAATATTTATCCTTTATCTCATTTGATTGATTCTTTATATCATTATCCTCATGTTTATATTATGTTCAAAGTCAAATACATGGCTTACGTGCATAGATGGACTTCTTTATGATTATGACCGAGGATTGTTCGGCATAATCATAGCAGTAATTGAAAAACACAATTATCTTTGGTAGTAGTGCATGGATAATTTGTGGTCGTGATACTAATGAATATCGCGGCCCGTAGTGCGGGGATGATTCGATGATGTGGATTAATTATTGGTGAGTCTCAAAGAATGAAATATTAATTCATGGATGCGTTCAAAGTCATCGTGGCTTACGTGCATAGATGAACTTGGTATGATTATGACCGAGGATTGTTCGGTATAATCATAATCAGTAATTGAAAACACAATTATCTTTGGGTAGTAGTGCATGGATAATTTGTGGTCGTGATCTTAATGAATATCCTTGGCCCGTAGTGCGAGGGATGATTCGATGATATGGATTAATTATTGGTGAGTCTCAAAGAATGAAATATTAATTCATGGATGTGGTAAAAGTCATCTTTGGTAGTAGTGCATTGATAGACTTGGTATGATTATGACCACGGATTATTCGGTATAATCATGATAGTAATTGAAAACACGAATATCCTTGGCGATGGTGCATGGATAATTCATGGTTGTGATACTATTAAGCTAAGTCTCGAGATTATTGGTTTTACGGTTATATATCTTTCAATTGTGTAGTGCAAAGATGAATTGTTAATAAATATCTTTGGCTGTAGTGAAAAGATGAATTGTTAATGAATATCTTTGGCGGATTACGAAGATGAATTTAATATTTTTAACAATAAAAGGTATTCAAGGTATTCTCATCTCTTTATCATATCAGTCGTCGCACACTAATTTCGAGGGCGAAATTCCATAAGGAGGGAGATTGTGAGACCCAGATTTTATCAATAAAGATTTAAATTTTGTCAAAATAATTTTTTAATATTATGGTGTGAATTTGAGATAATATTATAGTTGTGGGTAGTATTTATAAATTTTGCAAAGTATGCAAGTGGTTATATTATATTCGATTGGTGGGGAATATTCGGTTTAGCGAGGAATATTAAAGACAACGGCTCAATCATTGGTGGACCCCTAATGTAATTATTGTCGGATTGAGAAAACGACAAAAATATTTTATTGAAATAACGGCGGAAGTTTTACGAAGTAGTTCTTGTTGAACTACTCGGTAGTAAAAATACGATGAATATGCGTGTGGTTGACAAGTAATAACACACGGTATTGATTATTGATGCTTATGTGAGAAGTCACCGGTTTGATTCCATTATTGTCGATTAATAATATGAATTATTATAAGCGATAATGACGTTTTGTTTTATTCAGTATTATTAACGTAATAAAAGCGAAACATCTTTTTATATAAAATAGAATACTTTATTAAAGTTATTCTATAAATAGAATATATTATATTTTATTACGATAGTAGTGTTGCATAGTGTTTTGCATAGTGTTTTGCATAGTATTGCATAGTGTTTGCATAGTAAAATGTTTTTATATAAATAGAATATATTATATTTTATTTAAAAGATTTTTCTTTAAATATGGACCGTCAGATTAAAGTAAATCAATCTGGATAGTTCATGGATTAATTCTTATGCATTCCATTTTCCTATAAATAGAAGCTCATTCCTTCATTATTTTCTTACGAATTCATTGAAACTCAGAGAGAGAAATTATAGAGAGAAGTTTATATAGAGAAAATTATAGAAAGAAGAAGAGTATTCTCGCTACTTCACTACTTCTATATTAGGTTCTTTTTACGGTGAAGGGTGTTATTCTTTCTTCTTGAAGAGAACTTACATTATTCCATTCACTTTATTATTACATTGGAATAACTTTTGTAAAAAGTGGTATACCCTATACATAATAACTTGTATATCTTGGATACCCTATACTTGGTGAAATCCTTATGTTATTCCATTCTTATTTATTACATTGGAATAACTTTGTATAATGAATCCCCTATACTTGGTGACATTCTTCTATTATTACATTTGGAACATCACATGCGTGTGTGTTTTACAGGACTGGTTAAAATCTTTATTATTATTACGTTGGAACATCACATACATGTGTTTTACAGGACTGGTTAAAATCTATATCATTCTGTTGGAATATCCTATCGCGTGTGTTTTACACCGGATCCGGTTCCATCTTTTTATTCTCATTGGAACATCACAGCCGGTGTGAATTTCACACGACACTGGTTCCGTTATTATTATTGATACATTGGAATAACTTTATACATCTGCAATCTGCATGTGCGTGGTGATTTCTTTTGTTATTCCATTCTTTATTATACCCGGTTGGTTAAAACTTTGACTTCTATACTCCATGAAATTAGTAGAATATCCTTGATATTTGCGTTTCATCAATATCTTTTCATGGAAATATTCTTACGATCATTCTTGAATTTTACTCTATGAAAAAGATTATGTTGACAATTTGGACGTTAATAATTCATGGATTAAATAATTCTTGAACTTGTTTTATTGAATTATTATGTCATTGTCATCATCCTCATGTTATATTATGTTATCTTTTTGGCTTACGTGCATAGATGAACTTAGTATGATTATGACGAGGATCATTCGGTATAATCATGACTTGATATAAATGATGTGACAAAAGTCCTCGATTGGCACTGTAATGCGATGATGAATAGTTTTTGGTATGTTTATGACCGAGGGGTGATTCGGTATAGTCATGACCATTGATAATTTGATGAAAATCCTTGGACCGTAATGCGGGGATGATTAGATGTGGTGGTTTATTTATTGTCGAGTCTCGTGATAAAAATTGATGAAAACCTTTTAAAACCTAAAAGATAGTAGACTTTATTCTCTACTTGATTTTTTAATGGATTGCGATATTCATTGCGCAGATTAAACCGTGGTTGTCTATTGTATTTTATCGGTTTAACATCTTTGTTGAAGGCTAATGATAATTTATTACGCATTATCTTAGTCATAATATTTCTTCTTGGGCTAGTTGAGCTCACCCTTTCTTTCACCGTTCTCTTCTTGAAATGAGAACATTTGGAGACGAGTCGAGGAAGCGGAGTAATGGTCGAGAGGATAGCATTAGTAGTCCTCACTATTACGTGAAATAGTGTGATAATAGTTGTAATAAGGACTCCTTTTGAGTTTGTATAATATCTAGTAGACAATATTTGTATTCAAACTCACGATTTATGTCGTATTGTATACCAGCGTTATATTAAGTAAGTTGTATTTGAATTTATGTACCATGTAAGTGGCGACCCAAGATGGGTGGCGTATATACCAAATTTTGGGCGCCACACCAGGTCTTTTTCGGTCCTATATTGATCTTATCAAGGTGGTAAGTCGATGGTCACTATTGGTCCGATGGTCACTTTATGGTGTAAGGAGGTATGGTAGGACTCATTTGGCCATTCGATGGTAGCCTCGTGTCCTTTTGGTCCTATATTAATCTTATCAGGGTGGTAAGTCAATGGTCATTATTAATCCTTATGTCTTGGTTCTTATCTGTTTGTCGTCCAAATTTACTTCACGTATGACTGATCTCACTCTTCGGTACCGATGAGTATAAGTTATTTATTTTGTTTAAGTGTTGAGTTCAGTTTATTTAGTTCAGTTAACTTGAATCCTGTCCGTAAAATTCAATTCACTTCATTGCATAAGTTAACTATTATATGCCATATCTAATTCATTAGTTCAACTTATTGACACTAAATTATTGACAAGATACTGATCGGAACCGAAGTCATAATCAAGACAGTTAAAGATTTATCAATAAACATAAAATGCTCATTTCATTTAAGTCAATTGTAAATTAATTACATGAACATGAAAAGTTTAAAGTAGTTAAATATTTACATAGAATCAAAAACGTGATATATATTCAGGCACCGCCTTCATCATCGGAATTGAAAGCGGTCTTAGGAGTCCAAATTTGAAAGCAAATTGATAGCTTCTCTTTCCTCGTTCCCCATACGGTCCTCATATCCTCCGAATAAACCTTCATGATCTCTACATTAAGTTCATCCGAGTCTCTATACTCGCTTTGAATCTGCTTGGGAGCTCTTGATCGTAGCAGGCCTCGTCCCTCAAGGTCCTTTATCTTATGGCGGAGCTTGTGACGCTTGGCCTTACGCCGGACTTCATCTTGAATCCTCGTCTCAAACCTCACCAAGTGTAGGACTAGAAGCTTCGATTGGTCAAGAAAACTCCTCATTTTTCGCCTTGAGAGTAAGTTCTCTTCAACCAAACCGCATTCAGTTTGTCGAGTTTGTTGGTCGGCTTGACGCACCCAATCCATCCCGTGGCCCTTAGTTAAGTCATCGGATGTCTTCAAATCCATCTTAGCCCGATCCAGTTCTATCTGAAGACCGTTGATGGTATGAAAAGCATCTTCACGACCAGCTCTTTCTCGGTCCAAGGTCGATTTCAACATATTTATCTCTTGTCGCATGAAATCTTCCTCGGCCTCTCCATTTATGTGTCTCGGACGCAGTCGTCCGAAGACAGCATTAGCCTGCACATTTTCAAAGTATTCAAGTCAAATTCTAAAATGCTCAAAGGAAAATAGAGATATAGAGGAAGAAGTGATTGTTATTTACCTTGGCCAGATAACTCATTCCCTCGTCGAGAAGATTTTCGTCCGTATGATCACTGAACCGGTGGTCGTCAGTGTGCCGAACGAAAGCTCCGAAGAGGTCAAAAGGAAAGTTAGCGTTGAACCTGGGCCATAGGGTTGGGAGATCCCTGACCTCGGCGATGATAACCTTGACACAAGGACCAAGGCCGTTCGGGAGAGGGTCTCTACTTTCGAGGAGAAAAGAGGGGTGATCGGGAGGTGTAGGGGTGCGTGAATAGTTTCATTATGGGAGATTTGTTTGGAGTGGATTCTTTGGGTGGTGAAGTAGAGGCGGAATTTGGATGGCTCTCGTGAAGTACGCTTTCCTCTTCCGGATAACGTTGGAATCCTTCGATTCGATCACCATCCTCTTCGATCCAGTATTTCTCTGAGGGGCACGAAGGGTGGAATGACCAAGAAGGCGAGGAACCCCGAGTTCTTCTTGGTAGTTAAAGAGGTTATTTTTGTTTTTAATTTTTGGTCCTAAGTATACTCCTTGATCAGACGATCAAGTAAGCACTTTGATCGAGGAATGGTTTTGGAGGTTGGTTCTATTTACGGTGTGGGTTCGGGAGGAGTTACGAGAGAGGTGACACGGGTTTTCTAATGATTTCTTCTCTTTTGTCGAGGTCAAGGGTCTCTTCCGTATGATAACCTCTTGACCTCTATTTTCTTCGCATTTGAAATTCATCCGTATGAATTTCGGTGTCGATTTACTTGGGAGTAGCCCGGTTGGTGTAGCCTCAATTGTTTAGAAGATATCCCTGCACAAAAAAATCTTCGAACTCCTTTATTTCTCTGAGCTCGATTCGATCAAAGATCTTGCATAAATCAAACAATTCCATGTTATAATTATATATTATGGAATATTTTCAAAAAATATATACATATGAAATAAGTCGGTACTTACACTTATGGTCATATAACCATGCTTGCTTCGAGAGAGTCCGTATTTCCACTCTTCCCTCTGGAAGTTGTCAATAGCTCCATCATTTCCACTTCCCGTTCTTGAAACATCTCCAAAGTCGCAGAGATATTTTTTCGTCGGTTGCCAGGATTCGGAGAGAAGAGATCTCAGGGCCTTTGACGAAAAACCATTTCTCGTGCCATCCCCTATTACTTGAAGGGGTGTTCACCAGCGAACGTCTGTCAAATTTTTCTCCAGACTTCGGAGAATGTTTCTGATGGCCTTGAACCCCTTCTCCCTGGATTGTACTATCTTGTAGACAGTGAAGAAGAAGTCCAGTGAGGGCTCGACGCCCAATTCATGGCATAAGGCCACGAAAGCGAATGTGGATGTAGGAGTTCTAAGACACGGTTGTGAAAATCCTACACCTGGGAACCCCAAAGTAGGTCACTATAAAGACGTGAAGGGGGAAACGAACCCCCTTCTCCAAAGAAGTCACCGGGATTACCAGCCCATCCTTCAGGCCGTTGATACATCTTCTCACCAGAACGGGGTACCCTGACAGCATGGGTATCCGGAATGTGGAACCGAGTTCGAACCCTCTTCAATTCAGCCTCAGTTATGATAGAAGGAGTGTTGGCATGCGAGAATCGCTCCGTACTCCTGTAGTATTCGGAGGGGGTTTTTTGGATTTTCTGCTTGGGATTCGCACTCAAGTCCCCTCATGAAGATTGGGTTTGGTGGAACCATGGTGATGGGTGTTACAAGTATGGGAGAACTCGCTTGAGGGTTTTGGGAAGCCATTTGTGACGATTTGCGAGAGAGAGAGATCGAGAGAGAAAGTTTAGAGGCGCTTTCGAATTTCAAATGAGCAGTAAAAGCTGTCAAAATTGGTAAAGTTATCCTTTTATATCGATTTGCCAGACGGGTCAAGACAGGTGCATTAAATGCTAGTAATAATTTGGAATTTGAAAAGGAAGCGTCCGGTTTCGGGTCCGAGTATTTAATGGATAGAGTCTTTCTGAATTGGGCCCTTAAATTCCTTTCATTTCATTTCGTGAGCGATAAATGGGTATGTTTTTAATTACATCTTGTTATTTATTGATTCTCAGTAAAATATCATGGATTGTTTATAGTTTTCTATTAAACATTCTGTTCAACAAAAAACTAGGGGGCAATGTTGGGTCATAATATTTTATCTCTTTGGGCCAAGTATATTGGGCTTATTCTTTTTATTCTATTGGGCCTTTATTATTGAATTATGAAAATCATTAAGCCCAATCATCATATTATTTTCATTTCAAACTTATAAGGCAAGAATTGGGATCAATCCTTTAGATATTTTAAATATCTACAATCTTCGACCAGTAATGATGAAAAAGCATGTCGGTTGACTAAAGAACCTGCCATGCATTAATGTGGATGGGATCATAATCGGTCGGTGGTAGTAACAGTGATCAAAGGCAGTGGATAAACTACATGCAGTCGGCAGAACCCATCGGGTAAAGGGGAATGTGTCAGATAGTGGTGGGTGGTACGAGAATTGTGCAAGGAGGATATAACTTGGCAAGGAAGTCTCCACCAAGAGGTACGTTCTCATACACTTCATCATTCAGAATTACATACACACGGAGAATTATCATTTTCTCTATAGGCATTAGGCGATATAGCCTCCGTTTTCGATAAACCTTGTGAATTCACATACTGACTCACACCGAGCTATCCCCACGGAACCGCCGTAAGCTTGTGGTGTTTATTGTGTTTACGCTGATGATACGTTTTATGATTGGGACGCGACGAAAATCCTTGATATACACCTGTGTATGGCAAATAGATGTTCCACCAAGGCTAAACTGTTAAAGTAAATTTAAGATTGATGATACATATATAATAATCCTTGATATTTGAGTGTACTTATTCCTTAATAGTTAATACCAACCATCCCATGATTACTTATCTATTATATCTATCTATCTATCTATATCTATATATATATATATATAGTTCCTCATTGCAATTGGAATCACAAAGCCAACCAACCAGCCCCCATTCACTGATTAGTTGTCCCATAATCTTCCTAGATAATCAGTCCAAGTCTCTCTGCTCCTCTTTGTTTTCTTCTTCCAAAAGGCTTGATAGTGTAATATCCATATCCGGGCATACAGACAGCATATAGCTATACTGTTACAGATATTTCATAGCTTCAAGCACATATATATCTATAATATGAAGGTGACCTAGCTTTTGTAGTAATATATATATATATTATGATTCATTATAATGCATGCATATTAAAGTTGATGTATATATATCATTCTTGATCCTAAAATTATACTTTTTATGTATATAACAGGTCATTAAATGGCTCCGCAAGGTAGCACAGGAACCACCAAGAGAAACTAGTACTATTGCTTCTAGTCCAACGACCACCAAGAAGGAAAGTTGTAGTGGTAAGAAAAAACCTTTTCATTTCATGATTTTTTATGATAATTAATGTCAAATTATATATTTATAGATGCTCAATCAGTAACAAAACTAGCTTGTTAATCTGTTTATTTTTTTATTTTTTCAGCTCAATCTAAAGAAGTGGTTTCATTGAATCATCATAAGGGTAATCAAAGACGGTTCAAGAGAATAGAAAAAATTAGATTGGGTTGCAAAGAAACTTAATTTGTTCAACTTTTCTGACACTCTTAATCTTAAGAGGGTCCATACCATGAAGATGAAATTAGAAGGCATGAATAACAACAAAGGGACAGAATTGGCTGCTGTTCTACCTATTAATGATATTTCTGCAATTGCATTATCATCCAGCCAAAAATGTGGGATTAATGGGGAAAAGAGAGATCAGAAGGTTCAAACCAAAACTTTTTCCAAAATGAAGGAGCTTTTAAGATGGGCTGCTACCACCAAAGCTGAGAAGGGAGGAAAGTTTATCCGTCGAAAGGTAAATATCAATTTTATATTTTTGACATTGGCCATTTTTTTTTAAAAAAAAATGCATGCAAATTAGGAAAGTTAATCTTTGTTAACTAATTCTTATCCTTCAGGTTTTACAATATCGAAACAGAGAGACCTTAAAAGCAGTAGCAGATGATGATAAATTAAGCAGTGAATCTCCAAAGATGAGTTTTAGAAGGGATATGGAGAGTTGCTCTACCACCTCTTCCTCTGTTTTCTCTACACTCTCAGTGTCTTCTTCCACAATGAATATTGCCCAGACTAATATGAACTTGCATCCTTACGTGAACACTACCTCTACAACTAGAACAGGAAATTGGATCACCACAGACTCTGAATGTAAGGCCTCTCTCTCTCTATCTAAATATATGTATATACTCTATCCGTTCCGAAAGAAGAGTTTCATTAGATTTTATGTTCCATGTGTACTTCTAAAAAAAAAAATAAGCTGTTACTTCAGTAGTACGTTCAAATTATGATAACAAATCTAAAGATATTGTGTTATATATACTATTATCACTAAAAAATAGATTTTTTTTGTGGAAGAAAGAAAATCGGTAAATGGGATTTTTTTTTTTTGGAATAGGGTGTATATCTATGCTAACTTTGTATGTATAGTATTAGGATTATATGTTATATGTTACTAATATGTATTTTCTGTTTTTTGACAGTTGTGGTGCTAGAGCTTTGAAGATTAGATGTAAAGGTGGTCTCTAATATTGGTAGAATTCGACTGCTTAACTAGCCATTGTATTAGAGCTACTAGCAGATGAGTTTGGTTCATTTCAAAATTAATTTTGAAACGGATGAAAGGAGTTAAATGTGAGATCAATCAAAGATGTGAAATATTCTACGTAATTAGCATGACCTGCCCAATAATAATCAATGAAAATTTTAACCACTTTCATAAATTAAGATTACTATATATTTCGGTTGCATAAATCTAAGGATGTCATATATGTATATATATATATATATATATATATATATATATATATATATATATATTATTAACAACGGAATCAATTTAGGAGTCCTGACCGAGTAAAAGTAGCCGGACCATTTTTTTTGTTGTTTTTTGCTTTTTTTTATTTATAAAACAACTAAAAAAAAAAACTGCTCCTCTGAAATTTTACATAATGATCAAAACAAGTGTGATTTGGATACATATAACAAAATATATCAACATAAAAAATTAGATACATTTTTGATTAGGTATTCAAATCATACTACTAATTAATCAAGATAAATAAAATAATAAAAATTATAATGATTTTAGTTGTTTAAAAAAAAAAAAATTTGGATGGCCACTAGAGGTAGCGAGTGGTTGGACCTGATCCAGCCTCTCTCTCTCTCTCTCTCAAAAATATATATATATATATATATATATATATATAGTCAAATGCATCTGCATAATAATGAACATACATTTTAAATGAATTTAATTCTATCTTTTAACATGCACAAATCATATTCAGAGATGAAGTATAATTATTTGTTTTTTGGAGGCATACATATCCACCATACCCCTACTTTTCATGTGTATGAAGTACGCACAAGTACTTTTGTGAAGTTTTTAACTAAAATACAAAAATATACAAGATGCACCTTTCAACAAACTCATTATTACATGAATGATCATGAGAGAAGAAATAATAATATAGTCAAAGAAGATTTCAAACAATAAAATTAAAAGTGATAATTTCTCTGGTAGGGGTTTGATTTTGTGGTTCATTACATTAAGAGGTGCCACCAAAGCAAAGGGTCAGAATGGAATGCTTGTTTTGTGTTAATGGGTGAAAATTGTGGGTGAATTAGTGCAGTTTTTCCAAGGTCAAACCTTTTTTCAAGGATGAGGACAGTGAATCCGTGTTGAAGGGAAGGGAACAAAGCAATTCTCCTAAGCAGCATTAGGGGTTGATTGCAGGGGTTTTGCTTGAGCAAAGGGAAAAATCTCTCTCAAATTTTTATGTATTGCAGTTCTGAAAGATACTCATGTTTTGTTGATATTGTAACTTTAAATATTAGAAAATAGGTTTCCAGTTTAAGTTTTGGGCATCACAAGGCAAGCATTAGAAGCTATTTATTATGAGAAATTCGTATGGGAGTGCACTAAAAAAGGTGATTCCTTATGCCACTGCTTGGTTGATTTGTAATTGACTCGATGTATTTGTGTAGCTCCAGCATCAGAGCAATGGCTAGCTTAGCATGTCATGTTTATTGATATCCTGCCTAACCTCATTGAGGTAAACAGATTCACACCTTACATTGGATGGTATTTAATTAGTTTTACCTAGCTGTTGAGTGTCAAAGTGGTTAAGAATCAGCATTTGAACTCTTTGCTGACTGATCATGCTTGGAGGTGCCTAGCTAGTGTTGAGAGTCGTTAGCATGTGATAAAACATCAGGTGCTTCATTTGGGAATATTTAGTAACTTAGAACTACGTGAAAAATATTCATTAACTACCTGACAAGTAGCATTGAGATATATTTGCATATTTAAAAGCACTCGGGTCTTTTGACTTGGAACCTATGGAAAATAACGATAACTGGCATGTCTTCAAATGGTTAGACAGTGAGAGTATTGGTGAGTAGGTTTTAGGTTAGGGTAACTTGGCAATTTTGGCCACCGAGAGCAGTTGCTAGTAGGTGTTATTGTTTTAGCTAAAGGTAACTTGGCAATTTTGGCTCACATATTTGCTGATTCCCACTGGGAGTAGCTTGTTTTCAAATTGACGTGTTGTAGGTCCAAAACACATTTTCCCAATGATTTTTTACTGACAGAGCTGCTCATCAAGCAGGATAATATTCACCATGCAAAATGGGCTGAAAATGAACCATGTGCATAGATGCATTGAAGAAATACTTTCTTGATGTAGAACTTTATTTTTGATGTACTCATTAGAAAATCAGGCGGCGAGCTTGACCTGCCCATATACTATATATTCTCAATATGCAGATTATTTATTCACTTGTACATAGCCGAGGGAGAGGGAGTAGGGACATTGTCACTGCAGTTGATTCTGGCTCATTTTCCCGTCCGTTATAGTTGTTAGCATAAATCACAGAATTGAGTGCCACTGCATGTGGAGATGGATGGGTTCAAATATCTTATGTTTTATATGTAATTTGCTTCATCTTAATCTTATTTTCTCTTCTATAATATTATTGTAATTAATGATGAAATATTCTCACGAGAGACTCAGGAGAAATTGTTCTTAAAGCAATGGGACAAGCAATACACAAGACTGTAGGGGGTAGCCATCACAGACAGAGATTTTAAAGGGCAAACCTTGCTGATTATGATGGTTCATCCTTTTTTGACAGGTACTGGATATGGCCGAGGCAGGAGGCAGAGGAGGTTATGGTCACAATGGTGGAAGGAATAGATTATGCACGTCCACTAGCGATAGCGAGGATTATAAGTGTGATTTTGTGCGCTAAATTCTTGACTTTGCCTAGCAGTTGTATATTGGAATCTGTTTTGAACTACTTTTACCCAAGGTTATTTAGCAGTGATGATATTTTATCTTTTTTGATGGTGGTATCCACGCCCACGCCCCACGAGCTTTTGATTATCCCTATACTTTTTATATAACCTCCCTTCCTTTATACAAGTCGTTTTGAAAAAATATTTTTATTTCTTAATATAAGTAGTTTGAGATTTTCAAATAAACATTAATTCGCCAAAGTATTAAACGTATCCACGCCCACGCCCACAATAAAGCAATTTTGATTATCCCTAATTGATATTATAGTTAATGTTATACAATTTATATTTAGGCAAAGCCAAGAGTATCTACTATTCCAATATCTTAATTAATTTATATATATAGAAAAAAATTTTTTATTCATCTTTTAGTGGAAATTTAATATTGAAACAAATTTCACATAGCAAGAGAAATGTACTTGCACACAACTTTAAAAATCAATTATGAGATCTAAAGAATGATACTAATGCTTAAATGACTTCTACATTGTTAAACATAGTTGTGTTTATTTATGTTTAAAATAAAATAAACTTCACCTAATTTTACAATCACGTCTATGAAAATAAATGACAAAACAAACAATTTCATCTATATAAAATAAGTTAATCTTCTA
The DNA here is from genome assembly GCA_020205615.1 of Panax quinquefolius. Taxonomy (NCBI): domain Eukaryota; kingdom Viridiplantae; phylum Streptophyta; class Magnoliopsida; order Apiales; family Araliaceae; genus Panax; species Panax quinquefolius. The sequence goes on along the minus strand of CM035154.1, from coordinate 3,315,720 downwards.
TATAAATACTAATGGTAGTGCAAATAAGAATGTGCTAAAGATTGACTCAAATTAGTGTCCATTTAATTCTCAATCTCATTAATTGATTTTAACAAAACATACTACTTATTTATTAAACCACTCTAAATTGCTTTTAATTATCTAACAATTTTCAAATTATTTCAATTACTTTTAAAAAAATTTAAAAAATGTGAAAAAAATGTGTAAAATTTTAGTTATTAAAGAAAATACAAATGTGTATTTATTGTGCTCTAAATTTCTTTTAATTATCTTAACAATTTTCAAATTATTTCAATTACTTTAAAAAATGTAAGCATACAAATGCGCGTGCCACGTACAACGACAGGATTGGGAAGCAGGGTTGTTAAGTTTGTTTTGGTTACCAAGATCCCATTTTTGTTAAATTTGGTTACTAACATCAAGCACAAAAGGCAAAAGCTCCAACCCTAACACTTCGAATTTTAAATGGCAGTTATAGAACCAGAGATCATCACAGATAAGAACCAGATGAGGCAATGGTCAAGGTTCATGAGGGCCCAAGGCAAGACTATTGGGTTAGTCCCCACCATGGGTTACCTCCATGAAGGTCATCTCTCTCTTCTCAGAGAAGCCCATAAGCACACCCAAGTCTCAGTGGTCTCAATCTATGTAAACCCAGGTCAGTTCTCTCCAAATGAGGATCTTTCCACATATCCATCTGATTTCCATGGTGATATTAAGAAGCTCATGTCCGTTCCTGGTGGTGTTGATGTTGTTTTTCACCCCCACAACTTGTATGACTATGGGACTACTAGTATTGGGGATGGGGTAAAGAGAGAAATTAGGAGAGAGAAAGAGGGAAAAGTGGTGTCTTGTGTGGAAGAGATAGGATTGGGGCATGAAACTTGGGTTAGAGTTGAAAGGTTGGAAAAGGGTTTGTGTGGGAAGAGTAGGCCTGTTTTCTTTAGAGGGGTTGCCACTATTGTCACCAAGTTGTTTAACATAGTCGAACCAGATGTTGCTGTTTTTGGCAAGAAGGATTATCAGCAGTGGCGAATTATTAGGCGAATGGTGAGTTCTTATAAGAATCAGATTATTAGATGTTGAATTGATTTAGGTGCTTTTATAATGTGGTTGGGTAGGTGCATCTGAATTTAATTGTGAAATAGTAATTGGTGATAAAGTATGTTCCTTTTATCTTTTTTTTTTGAATTGTAAATTTTGACTTTCCAATTGGATTGCGATTTTGATGCAAATGACCAGAGCAGGGTGCGGAATGTAATTCAATCAGTTTCTCTTTTTTTGTTGAAGTTGTGTCCATATATATTTTATGCACAAATTATATTACACCTCTTTAGTATCATCCGCATAACCTAAAACAATTCAATAAATCAAAGCCAAAACTGCACTTGGATTAGTTGGTTTCTGCAATTTGAATCAATGAATTGGTTTGGTTTCCACAAGACCTGATCCTGCCCTTTGGTTCAGCTTAATCAAAATTGGCTGTCAAGTCAATTTTTATATGTATTTGAAACTGAGATTGTTCTTCAGCATTGGGTAAGAGCTAAGTATGAAAATCTCTGTTACTTTTATTCTCGTTTGTTTTCAGTGCAATTCATGGTTAATTATTTATCCAATTGATCCTCTTTCAGGTCCGAGATCTTGATTTTTCCATAAGAGTAATTGGTTCTAACATAATGCGAGAAGATGATGGGCTTGCAATGAGCTCCCGCAATGTACACCTCTCACCCGCAGAGAGGGATAAGGTTCCTTCCTACTAGTTAATTTATTGTCATTGTGATTGTGAATTTTACTCATTATTCATTTACTTATGATTTGAGGCACATGCAACTAGTAGAGGCATTTAATTGGAACTATTTTGAAGGATAGAAATGATAATCAAATCTAAAATTCGTATCTCCCTAACAAATGTCACCCCGAAACTTCTACTACCATTGTGCTGCAAAAACTTTTCCTTATATTTGAACAAAATTTAAATTTTCAGTTTTCTCATTGTTGCTCCCCTTATTGCTTTAATATAATTTATACCATCTACTGTGGATACGTTCTTTACACTAGGTCATTTATACACTGTGATAGCTTATTTGTGCTCCCAGAAAATCCCCTTTTACTTATTACCTTCGTATTTCCTTCTACAACAATTTGGATGTCTTCTTCATACGTCTTGCAGGCCTTATCAATTAATCGGTCACTGTCAAAAGCTAAATCTGCTGCAGAGAAGGGTCATATTAAGAGCCGAGAGTTGATAAATTCAGTCATTGAATCTGTACAAGGAGCTGGTGGAAGAATTGATTATGCTGAGGTGAGACATGGAACATTGTTCAGCCTTTTGTATTTGTTTTGAACTGATTGATATTTGACTAAAAATTCATGTCTGTATTTATTATTGGAATAACTCCTAAACTTAAGGATATAACGTTTTGATGGAATATCCTTTGAAAAATATAAAATTTTGAATGCTGGTTTCATCAAGCAAGCAGGGAGTGTTGCTTCCTCAGCCTAAACCCCAGTGGGAACATGGCATTGCAATTTTCCTCCATGAACTTTTAGCATTACAGATGTTGCGTCTTCTCGCTAACATTCTCGCTCTGCATTAGACTCCTGTAAATTTCATTGAGATTACCAAAGTGTCGCATTATTTGCTATATTCATCAAATTTGACTTACTGTTGCACTTTTACATTATGGGAAGTTATAAAGAGCTTTTAAAATCCAAAGCTAGAACTTTTGAAAGGAAGAAACGCCCATTTGAATCCAGATACTGAAAGTCATTTTCAATTGATGAGGGTTTCCAATGGTTACTGGCTTACAGTAATTGAGGCGAGGGCTGTAGCTTCATCTCATGCTAGAAATGTTAGTGCATTAACAAAAATACCTGGTGTGAATTGTTTTCTTCCATGGCATTTCTTCTACAACACTTGAAAGAATAAAAGATTTTAAAATACTTAACTCTTCTTGCATCATTTTTGCTAGCAGATTGTAGACCAAGAAAGTTTAGAACCAGTGGAAGAAATAAAAAGTCCAGTTGTGTTCTGCATTGCTGCGTGGTTTGGAAAGGTCAGGCTAATTGACAACATGGAAATCAATGGCTAAATTGCCGAGTTCAGTTTTTACATTCTGAGAACTACAACACACACACACACACACACTTCAGTTTCCTTGCTTGCAGCACCACATGGTTAGTGCAAGAGCTGAATAAATTATTTCAATTGCCCCACATTTCTTTGCTATAACTTTTGGTTGTTTTAATCCTCTATATAGGTTCTTTCTTTCTTGTCAGATGGGCAAAGAGTTCTTTCTTGTCAGAAGGAAATAAGAGTGGTTTTGTGTTATTCTTCAATGGTTGTTAAACCTTCTTTTGTTTGTTTGTTTGTTGATTTGTGGTGGGGTGTCAAAAGTATTATACTTTTGTTTATAGAGAAAGTAAAAAGAAATCCTAATTACATTCTCTAATTTTATTCAAGTTAACACATATTAAAGCTTGACTAGGTCACACCTAAACTTATCAATGTCTTTTTAATATTAATTTTTTAAATCTCAAAAAAATTTTTTATTATCATAATGTCTTGCCTACCTTGTCATGCTCGTCTCACATGCACATTGTATGTGCAACTGACGTGAATTTTTACTAGTTATATATATGAAGAAATAGGTGTTGTAGACCTCTCTTTATACGATTTTACTTTTTAAAAACAATAATGTTTTGGTCAGACAAGCAAGGTTGTTAAAATATAAATTATTTTAATATGAAAATATAGTTTCAATACGCAACATTTATCATAATTATATTTTATATTTGTATCATCTCATTTTTAAATTGTTAGAGAAGATTAAAATGTAAATTCTCTTGGTAGAATTCGGCTATAACTTTCACATAAAATAGAGATTTATTACATTTACAAATATATCATTAATTAACTCAATACTTTATAAAAATTAATTACTTATTTCACATATATTAAGTGATAAGTATCAACTTGAACACCAATTCCAATTATAAACTTGTTAAACTAATGAAAGAAGTATCTAGTAACAATATTCAAAGATAAAATGCATTTCATCCATAGTTTATGTATATTGATTAAAAGTTTAAAGTTGTATTTGGGCTTTAAAGTTTTAGAAATTAGGAGTTTAAAAGTTTTTGATTTAGTTGATCTACTTGTATAAGTTAAAAAAGCCAAAATACATATTTTTAGTTAGGATCATACGATCCCACACCGAATACTATGCAATCCTGTGCATATGTACAATCTTACTCCGATTCGGATCATTTTCCTTACATAATTCGCAATCCTATGCGATCTTACGATCCGAATTGGAATTTTAACAACTATGGAAAGAAGATTGGATACACGAATAGGATACAAATGATATCTATAATTGTGATTGATTATAAATATTAGATCCAATCATGTATGATTGAACATTAACTAATTATAATCTAGCACATTATTTTATATTCATTTTTTTATAGTCATCTTTTTATCGAAATCGTAACATTACATTTTTTAAAAAATCTTTTGAGGATTTGTCAAGGGAAACAATCATTTTGTGGGTACTTGAACAGGACAAATATTGATTCGAGTTTTTGAACAAAGGTTGTATTTCAAAGTTTTATAGTCAAGTCATTCAAGGCCAAAGCGTTCAACGAATTTTAGTTCAATGTATCACAAATATAAGATTATTAGGAAGCACACATTATAAGATTATACATGTTTTATCAAGCTACTTTTCCAAAGGGTGCTACTGAGAAACATTGCTTCCAAGATACGTCATCTGACCTTTTTTATTAGTCAATTTGTGAAAGCCCATTTTTTTTGGATCCTGATAAAAAAAATGTTACCAACTATAAAATTGTTATTTTAAAAAGATTTATCAAATTACATCACAATTTAAATTTTTAGATTTCATAAATGAACTAAAATCAAACCTAAGAACAGATAGGGTAGTACTTAATAAATCATAACTCTTAGCGTTACAAGGAAAAAAACACAATATTTTAAAAAAAATTAATATTTTTACACGACTTTCGTATTTCCACATAAAAAGTGCAAAAGAAGTAATAATGAAAAATTAATGAAAAGGTCAAAAGGAAAGGACAAAAAGGATGATGAGAGTACTACATCACGGAACCTAAATTTGTTTCCTAGTATATAGAAAAAAAATGAAAGAAAAATAAATCAGAATTCAAATAAACTATAGCATAATGAGAAAACGTGCCACCAAAAGATCATGGTAAACAAACACCAAAGATATATCTGGAATAATAAAGTAGCACGAGTTTTTACTAAACCAGTAATGACCACTAATCAAGCACATATAGAACACATTTACTTAGAACAGTTGAAGCCACCGCAAACTGAGAGAATTATGATCAAAATTAGAGCAATAATAATCCCAAGAACTATCAGCTTTATCTTCATATTCTGCAACCACATCTTCCTCCTCATCTTGGTTCCTTGTGTCCTGAAATCTTGAGCCTGCAAAAAGGTTGTCATTCATATTCAGCACACATTATCAAAAGCACAATGATAATGTTTGAAAATAATGAAGTGGCATAAAGGAATACAAGGCAAATACACAGAACCAGGAATCCTATGGAAGCAAACAAAAAGAGAAAAGCACTAAATAAGGGTAGTATACTGTTACTATGTTGTCTGTTGAAGGAAATGCACCCCAATAAATTTGTTAACCTAGAAACCTTCATTGATTGGCTATTAAACAGTAATTGGATACAACCCTTTTTCTTTAGGGATTGAAAAGCAATAAAAAATCCACTTGGACTAAGAATGTTTCAACAAAGATCTTTTTACTTCCAAGTTTCTTTTTGTACATCTGTTTTCATTTGGTTTAATGGCATGGCAAGTCTGCCGCTCACCATACTCTAATAAAGAGAAATATGGTTGTCTAATCACTAACCTGAGAACGAAGATTCTCGGTTTTATCCACCAGTAGCTCAATCTTCTCTCCACGATCAAGAACCTACAAAATCAGAAAATATTAAGAATCCATGAACGAAAGTTTCTGTTTTCAAGGTTCTACAGATTCAATGACTGCATATAAAATCACTTGGCCAATGCAAAAGATTTAACCAACCAACGAGGTAGTTCTGATGCCTTACCTTCTCAATATTTTCCATCATCACCCCTTTGACCTCTGTAACCTGGGCCTTTACCTTCGCAAGCTTACTGATCTCCTCTGGATGATCTACACAATATTGCATCTGCTCCTTCTGTTTGGGCCTATATTAAAGAACATATCTTCCACAGGTTACCTCAAAAACTATAAACAAGGAATACCAGCCAGAATGCAGAGGTAAATTACCCAAACTCTTTGTTGAGACTATTAGCAACTGCTGTTGCAGCTTTTCCCCACCATATCTCTTGGTGAAGTCCTCCTTGATTCTTTCAAGAAATGCCATTGGCACCTGTCTGCCAGCAGATTCAACAGCGACAACACAATATGCTGCATCATTCATCAGATGAAGTTAGCGCAACAAGGTAAGTAAAACGAATGAATAACCAAAAATTCATATTAGTTACTCAAAAGCACAATATATCAGCAACAGCATCAATAAACTAAGCACTGAATGTTACGTTGTCATTATAAAGGTCTGTTTACTTGTTTCTATCTCTCCTTTTCTATTTAATAACGGATGTTTTGATCAACTTGTACAGTTTCAAAAAAAAGGTCAAAAGTTTTAAAAAATCCAGGGCTTTTACGTAACTAATTGTAATACAAAACAAAATTAAGAATATGCCTAAGTACCTTTCAGTGCAAGGAGTCAACAATGACGTAATGTGATTTAAAGCGAATGAGATTGATGAATCATGTCAAACACAAAAAGCTTTTTCAAATTTAACAGTAGGGTCAGAATGAGTAAATTAATTTACAAGTAGCCAAGTAAGTTTGTCATGAAAATATTTAAAAAGTGTCCCTTCAACTTCTGAAATCACAATATACAAGAGGCTGAGACTGAAATTTGTCTTCAGATCCTAACATGGAAGTTAAAATTGTTGCATAAGAGAAATCTCCTATTTATTTGACACATCTTAATAAATTATTAAACCTTCATTATCAAGTAATTCAGCCAAATAAAATTAAGTAATTGATAAATATCAGAGGCTAGTTCCCAGTGTTCCAAACAACATGTGTTACATTATCTGACATCCCCACAACTTCATCACGAACAATTAACTGAAGCAACAAATAATCCTAATTTGAATTTTTCACAAGTCAACCTTGAAAGTAGATCATTTCCCCTAATAAGTAAATCAATTCTCCACTTCCGATTTGCCATCTCTCATCAATTCTAATACCAAAATCGAATGAACAATCTCCATGGATTTCAAAATTTCAAAAATAGAAACTAGCAACAAACATAAAATGACTATATATTACTGTCTACTTCACGATCGTGCTGCTAAACTAAAGAAATACTACATTTAACTAGAGCAATCGAATGCTTTAGTAAGCTCAGTTAATTTAGGGATTGGAACAATCAAACAAAAAGTAACAGCCTAAAGGACAAATAGATCAGATCAAAACAAGATGGTATCTGAAACAGAGGAAAAAGATCGATTCGGCTAGAGAGAGAAAGAGAGTAGTTACTGAAGCCGTCTTCAACGAGGTAGTTGAAGGTGTGACCATCGCAGTTGTAAGTGAACTTGTTGTTAGTGGATGGGAGTTTTTGAAGGCACTGCGATGCGATGCTGGTGAAATTTCCGGTGAATTCAGTGTATTCTGATAGGATCACCGTTCCTCTCGCTACAAAGCTGTAGATCAGCGACTGTTGCCCCATCGTTTCTTTTCTCTCTCTCCTCTTCTTCTTCTTCTTCTTCTTCCCACAGAAACCCTAGCTCCGTCTAGAGAGAGAAAGTGAAGGGAGAGATCAAATATATATATATATATATATATATATAAAAATGTATAGAGAGAAAAAGGAAGCGTGTTGATGGAGGTAACGATGAATTTGATTTTTGCAGAGAGAAAGAGAGAGAGAAAACGGGGGGTAATTCCTATTTCCTAATTTCGTACTGTAGATGGGAAGCTAGGTAGTGTGCGACTCTTTTGAGATGTTTAACAACCCTTCTTCCTCTTTGGAAATAACGGAAATGCCACGCTGGCTGTTCTTCATTCCAGATTTTGAACTTTGGACACTAATGATATGATATGACATCCAGGTTTCTATTTATTATTTACTTATTTATTTTTAATTATTTAAGAATCTTTCTATATATTAAAAAATATATATGTCCAACTCTAAATAAAATATAATAATAATGGCATAATATTACCTAATATATATATATATATATAGGTAGTCGTATATTAAAATTTTCATGTCATTTTATAGGCTAAATTTAGAAGTATATTTTTAATTTTATAATACTTTGAAAAAATAATATCTCTAAATTTAAAATTAATAAGAAAAAAATCGAAACTCATCTGTTTTCTCGTTTATAAAAAAATAATTTGGTTTACAAAATATGTTGATAAATATATAAGAAGTATAATTAAGATTGGTAGCTATAATTATAAAGTATAAGATTGTTGATTATATATTTTATTTAAAGTGTATGTTAAAAGTATTAAATAATTTATATTTTAAATTTCTATCGTTTGCACTCACCCTATTTTCATCACATTCTAATTGATATTCCTATGTTGCTATTAATTATTATGAATTTGTTTTCCTATTTCAACGGTTTTACTACTATGATTTTATGGTATTGTTCACGCCTTAATTGAATTCTTATGATAGTCAATTATAGTAAAAGACCAAAATTTAACTTTATTTATTTTATTAATTCTCAATGTTACTTGTATAAATTATATGATTTGAAATATAATCTTTATTATTTATTATAAGCAAACATTTATGCTATGTTTGGATCGATGAAATAAGAGGGAGAATGAAATGAATTATTCTATTGGAATGATAAAAATGTTGTTTGGTTTGTTTATTCCAACGGAATAATATATTCCTAGTGGAATAGTGTTAACTTAAAATTATAATTTTTATTCCTTGAAGGGGGGTCAGGAATAATTTATTCCATCTATTATTTTTAAGTAATTGACAAATATGCCCCTTAAAAGAAATACTTATCTTTATTAAAAAAGAAATACTTATCTTTATTAAAAGAAATACCCCTTCCCTTACCCACCTACCCCCACCCCCTACCAACCTATCCCCACCCCTCCACCCCACCCTACTCCACCCACCCCACCTACCCACCCTATCCCCACCCAATTACCCACCCCACCCCACCCCACCCCACCCCACCCCATTACAAGTAAGAAAACAAATTATAAAAAAAATTATATGAAAAAGTATAGTAAAAAAAAAGAATAATATAATTATAAAAAAATTCTAGAGAAATATGTGTTAAATTTTTAATATAAATTGAATTTAAGTTAAATTTGAACATTTGGGGGTATTTAGGTCATTTTTTAATTATCTATTTCATTTTTAGATGTATTCCTAACATCAACCAAACATGTACATGGAATATTAAAAAATCATTCAATTCCCTTCCTTATTCTATTCCCTACTTTATTCCATTCCCTCAATCCAAACGTAGCATTAGGACTTTAATTTTGGTTGGACCTTGTGACTCCCCCAAAATAGGTTCATTCTATCCAACCCATTCTGAGTCGCCAAATACATGGTACAGAAATAACTACAACTTTATTAATATATTTGTCGTGCAAAATACGACAACATATATACTGTGAGTTTAAATACAATTATTGCCATCTAGACAATATCCACACGCAAATAAATTTCCATCATAATTATTGATACATTATTTAACAAAAATGGTGAGGACTACTAAACAACTCTCTTTATAACCACATTCCATACCCCGACTCGTACTCGCTACATTCTCGCCTCCTGAGAAGAAAAATGGAACAAAAAGAAAAAGGGTGAGCTCAACTAGCCCAGTAAAGAATATTATGACTAAGATAATATACAACAAATTATCGTTAGTCTTCAACAGGGAAAAATCTAATAGAATACAATAGACAACCAGTTTTAAATCAATCTTCGTAGCGGAAATAATAATTCATTAGAAGAGTTAAGTAGAGAATGCAAACTACTATCTTCTATATATGAATTTAAAAGTTCATCGTCGATATTTTATCCCTGTAACATCGATCAATATATATCGGAATCAAATATTCATCTTTGCACTACAGCCAAAGATATTCATCGATTGGTCATGTTTCATCTAAACACTGTTCATCTTTTTGTACTACGGGCCAAAGATATTAATCAAGAGGGTCATGTTCATCTCAACACTGTTCATCTTTGCACTACGAGCCAAAGATATTCATCAAGAAATCATTCATCAGACTACGATTGTGACGCCCCCCAAAATTAAGTATACGTCACCCATCTTGAGTCGCCACTTACATGGTACATAAATTCAAATACAACTTATTAATATAAGCGTCGTAGTATAATACGATATAAACTATGAGTTTGAATACAAATATTGTCTACTAGATATTATACAAACTCAAAAGGAGTCCTCATTACAACTATTATCACACTATTTCACGAATAGTGAGGACTACTAATGCTATATCCTCCGGACCATTACTTGCCGCTCCCCGACTCGTCCCATTTATATATGTTCATCATTTCAAGAGAAACGGTGAAAGAAAAGGTGAGCTCAACTAGCCCAAGAAGAAATATTATGACTAAGATAATGCAGAATAAATTATCATTAGCCTTCAACAAATGTTAAAACCGATAAAATACAATAGACAACCAGTTTTAGCTGCAATTGGAATAAGCAATCCATTAAAAGAGTCAAGTAGAGAATAAAGTCTACTATCTTTTAGGTTTTAAAAGGTTTTCATCAATTTTTATCACGAGACTCTTTAATAAATAAACCAACACATTTAATCATCCCCGCATCTACTTGGCCGAGGATTTTATCAAATTATCAATGGTCACGACTATACCGAATCACCCCTGGTCATAATCATAACAAAAACTATCCATCACTTGCATTCTGAGCCACCGAGGACTTTTGTCACATCATTTATATCAAGTCGTGATTATACCGAATGATCCTCGGTCATAATCATACTAAGTTCATCTATGCACGTAAGCCAAAGATAACATAATATAACATGAGGATGATGACAATGACATAGTAATTCAATAAAACAAGTTCAAGAATTATTTAATCCATGAATTATTAACGTCCAAATTGTCAACATGATCTTTTTTTCAGAGAGTAAAATTCAAGAATGATCGGAAGAATATTTCCATGAAAATCTTTGGATGAAACGCAAATATCAAGGATATTCTACTAATTTCATGGAGTATAAGTCAAAGTTTTAACCAATTTGGGTATAATAAAGAATGGAATAACAAAAGAAATCACCACGCATGCGGATTGCCGATGATAGACAAAGTTATTCAACATAATAATAATAACGGAACCAGTCGGTGAAATTCACACCAAGCGGGATATTCCAACGAGAATAATAAAGATGGAACCGGATCCGGTGTAAAACACACGATAGGATATTCCAACAGAATGATAAAAAGCGGAAACGTGTCCGGTAAAACACATGCATGCAGGATGTTCCAATGAATAATAAAAAGCGGAACCAGTTAGGTGTAAAAACACATGCATGAGGATGTTCCAATGAATAATAATAAGAATGTCACCAAGTATAGGGTAAATCACAGCGTACAAAAGTTATTCCAACAGAATAATAAGCAATGGAATAACATAAGGATTTCACCAAGTATAGGGTACGCTGGCGTATACAAAGTTATGTATAGGGTATGCCACTTTTACAAAAGTTATTCCAATGTAATAATAGTGAATGGAATAATGTAAGTTCTTCAAGAAGAAAGAATAACACCCCTTACCGTAAAAGAACCTGAATATAGAAGTAGTGAAGTAGCGTAGAATACTCTTCTTCTTTCTATAATTTTCTCTATAGCTTCTCTCATAATTTCTCTCTCTAGAGTTTCAATGAATTCGTAAGAAAATAATAAAGGAATGAGCTTCATTTATAGGAAAATAGAATGCATAGTAATTAATCCATGAACGGTCCAGATTGATTTACTTTAATCTGACGGTCCATATTTAAAGAAAAATCTTTTAAATAAAATATAATATATTCTATTTATATAAAAATATTTTACTATGCAAACACTACGCAATCTTGTGCAAAACACTATGCAACACTACGCATAATAAAATATAATATATTCTATTTATAGAATAACTTTAATAAAGTATTCTATTTTATATAAAAGATGTTTCGCATTTTATTACGTTAATAATACTGAATAAAACAAAACGTCATTATCATTATAATAATTCATATTATTAATCGACAATAATGGAATCAAACTGAGTGACTTCTCACATAAAGATCAATAATCAATACTGTAGTATGCTACTTATGCAACCACACGTACATCGCATTTTTTACTACCGAAAGTAGTTCAACAAGAACTACACAGTAAAACTTCCGCCGTTATTTTAATAAAATATTTTTGTCGTTTTTCAATCCGACAATAATTACATTGTGGGTCCACCAATGATTGGTAGTTTGCACGAATATTTCTCGCTAAACCGAATATTCCCAGACCAATCGAATATAATATAACCACTTGCATACTTTGCAAAATTTATAAATACTACCCACAACTATAATATTATCTCAAATTAACACCATAATATTAAAAATTATTTTGACAAAATTTAAATCTTTATTGATAAAACTCAGGGTCTCACAATCTCCCTCCTTATGGAATTCGCCTCGAAATTAGGGTACGATACGCACTGTATGATAAAGAGATGAGGGATACTTGAATACCTTTATCGTCGAAAACATTAAATTCATTTTTGCAATCCTACCAAAGATATTCATTAACAATTCATCTTTGCACTACAGCCAAAGATATACAAATCAGTAAAACCAATAATGCCGAGACGCAGACTTAATAGTATCACGACCACGAATTATCCGTGCACTAATTAACGGCCAAAGATATTCGTGTTTTCATCTGATCATGATTATACCGAATAATCCTTGGTCATAATCATACCAAGTCTATCAATGCACTACTACTGAAAGATGACTTTTACCACATCCAGAATTAATATTTCATTCACGAGACTCATTTCAATAATTAATCCATATCATCGAATCATCCCCGCACTACTGGGCCGAGGATATTCATTAAGTATCACGACCACGAATTATCCATGCACTACTACCAAAGATAATCGTGTATTCATTAAGTATCACGACCACAAATTATCCATGCACTACTACCAAAGATAATTCGTGTATTCATTAGTATCACGACCACAAATTATCCATGCACTACTACCAAAGATAATTGTGTATTCATTAAGATATCACTACCACAAATTATCCACGCACACTACTACCAAAGATAATTGTGTATTCATTAAGATATCACGACCACAAATTATCCATGCACTACTACCAAAGATAATTGTGTATTCATTAAGTATCACGACCACAAATTATCCATGCACTACTACCAAAGATAATTGTGTATTCATTAGTATCACGACCACAAATTATCCACGTACTACTACCAAAGATAATTGTGTATTCATTTACTACGGTTATGATTATACCTAGAACAATCCTCGGTCATAATCATACCAAGTCCATCTATGCATTCTGGCCATGTAGATGACTTTCAACATAATATAAGCGTGAGGATAATGATATAAAGAATCAATCAAATGAGATAAAGGATAAATATTAAACATTTATAATATAATTTATCTAGGATTCAAGAATATCCCCATGTTATCAATCACTTAATAATCTCATAATCTAATATCATTAATATTATAATAATATTTTAATCACTTCTTAAATTTATAAACAATTTATCTCAATTGTTTACGCTTTTACCATATAATGCATTTAATCATTCAAAAATGCCATACTCATAAAATATCATCACCAATTATCAAATCCCTCGTCAAAAAATATGCATATACTCTATATAGGATTCTCTAGCCATAAAATCCTATTTTCAACTTTATACTTCACATAACATATTTAACTCATATGTTCGTAATTAAACTATTTTCATGAAAAATACCAAATTAGTCCCAAAAATATTTCTTTTCTGGGATTTAGCATAATATAGTCCCATAATGAAAATATATTTTTCTAGGAATTTTAAAATTCATTTACTATTTTTCAAAAATCAATTTCTAATTAATTCCTTAAGAAATTAGCTACCTCAAGTTTAACTCCAAAAATTCCCAAATCTTGGCAGGACCTTACACATGTTAACGTGAGCTTCAGTTTAAATTTCATGGTCATCGGAGTTATAGAACTCGGTTATAGCGTTTTCATCGAAAAAACCTAAATATTGAAATAGTCATAACTTGCTCATTTTAAGTCGAGAATGAGCTCATTTTTGGACAGGAGATACTTTATACCATATACCTTCATGTCCCAAAAGGCCAGAATTTTTCTCATAATTTAAGTTGCTGAAACAGCCCTTAAAGTTTCTGGGCAGTAGCATTTAGAAATTTACAGCTTTGGCCTCCTTTGCTAAAATCAGTCCACACAAAAATCTACAACACCTTTTCCAGTAATTCCACTTGGATTAGTTAGGTAACTCGTAGATCTAACTCTAGGACTTGACCACATTCAAAATTCAAAATATAATAGGAGATATGGTCAATTGAATTTCATGTTACGTTTTTCACCAAAATCTGATTTTCAACTCTTTGTGATTTCTAAGAAACTTTCATGTTTTCACATAATAACCAACATAACTCATCATAACACTTACTAATACTTCATATACCCATGATTTTCATTAGTCCAATGCTTTTATTATGACTTTCATCATAAACCACGTAAACTGTTCATTTTAGTTGAAGAAATATTTGAGGGTTTAAGAAATGGGTTTTTGTACTGGGGTCAATACAAAATTCGATTTCACGCTCTAGGGTAGGCTAGGAAATCTTCAAGAATACGTCAAGAAATTTATTAATGATAGAAATATCATTCAAAATCGCTACTCTTATCCAAGACTTGGATAAGACGTTACATTGATACCAAACTGTGACTTCTATCCCTTAACCTAGATAGCCCTCACAATGATACCTATAAACTTGCCATCTTCATTCACGATGTCGCCTACAGAAAGTCTGGCTTCGGTGCATTCCACACAAGGAAGTCAACAACGAAAGGTTCGGGGCTCTTTACTTATGACTTGATATAACAGTGATTAACTTTAGGATTTGGTTACTTTGAATTAAGTATAACAGTTGGTTAGGAATATGAAAGCTAACAACCTTACAAAAAAGAATAATGAGTAGTTAATCAATCGTTTTCAAAAATTACCTCAAAGGCAAGTATTTTCAAAGAGATAAGATCGTGAAAGTGTTTATTTGAATTAAACAAGATTTAAAAATAGTAAGCGATAGCGAAGGCTCCTACTTAACGAAGTTTTAACCAATAAGTCAAAGTTTAACTTCTTGAGTTAAATTTAAAGCGTTGAACGCATAAGCAAGAGAGATAAAATAATGGGTAGAACCCAGGTATCTAATAAGGTATAGACTTCTTAAGAATTTATAATTAACTAACCCGGTCTTAACTTCGTTCGGGTTACCCACTTTTGAGAAGTCACGAAAACGCTCTTCCCGAAACCACCGACTTTGTTTTTTGCATCAGATCCGCCTTTGGTGCCACTATCCCAAATTGGACTTGACTTCACTATACGACAAAATCGAGCTAAATGACCTTCTCTTCTTGAAATTTCCACTTCTATTATCTTTGCCATGATTACCACACAAGTGGTTACCATTCTTAGCATGATAATTTCCCCACGATGGTTATCATTGTTACGATGGCCGTTGCCACCAATATGATTATTATCGTGTTGTTGGTCGTTACCTTTTGTTTGAAATTTGAATCAACACTCTCATGTGCTTCATTGCTTATTTCAAAGATTTTCGGATGCCATTCTCAAAATCTTGTCACAAAACAAGGGTTAATTGACATGTAACAAATTATCCTATATTCGACCCACCAATTAAATACCAAATAAATTTAGGTAGGTCATACTAGCGAAGGAATTCCCTCTCTCTCCTCCTAGTACTTATTCTCACATCTCGGCCGGGGATCATATCCCTAAGCTCGATACCAACCGTGGACGCCCCCAAAATTAAGTATATCGTCACCCGTCTTGAGTCGCCACTTACATGGTACATAAATTCAAATACAACTTACTAATATAAGCGCTGTGGTGTACAATACGACATAAACTATGAGTTTGAATACAAATATTGTCTACTAGATATTATACAAACTCAAAAGGAGTCCTCATTACAACTATTATCACACTTTATTTCACGAGAATAGTGAGGACTACTAATGCTATCCTCGGACCATTACTTCGTTCCCAGGAAACTCGTCCCCAACTATGTTCTCATTTCAAGAAGAAAACGGTGAAAGAAAAGGTGAGCTCAACTAGCCCGAGAAGAAATATTATGACTAAGATAATGCGAATAAATTATCATTAGCCTTCAATGATGTTAAAGCGATAAAATACTGATAGACAACCGGTTAAGCTATGGCGGAATAAGCAATCCATTAAAAAAGTCAAGTAGAGAATAAAGTCTACTATCTTTTAGGTTTTAAAAGGTTTTCATCAATTTTATCATTTGAGACTCGACAATAAATAAACCACCACATTTAATCATCCCCGTACCACGATCAAGGATTTTTATCAAATTATCAATGGTCATGACCATACCGAATCACCACTGGTCATAATCATAACAAAAACTATCCATCATCGCATTCTGTGCCATCGAGGACTTTTGTCACATCATTTATATCAAGTCGTGATTATAGAATGATCCTGGTCATAATCATACTAAGTTCATCTATGCACGTAAGCCAAAGATAACATAATATAACATGAGGATGATGACAATGACATAGTAATTCAATAAAACAAGTTCAAGAATTATTTAATCCATGAATTATTAACGTCCAAATTGTCGACATGACATCTTGTTTTCAGAGAGTAAAATTCAAGAATGATCGGAAGAATATTTCCATGAAAAGATCTTTGGATGAAACGCAAATATCAAGGATATTCTACTAATTTCATGGAGTATAGAAGTCAAAGTTTTAACCAATTGGGTATAATAAAGAATGGAATAACAAAAGAAATCACCGTGCATGCGATTGCTTCGCATGGCGGAGTTATTCAACATAATAATAATAACGGAACCGGTCGGTGAAATTCACACGCAAGCGAGGATATTCCAATGAGAATAATAAAGATGGAACCAGATCCGTGTGTAAAACACACGATAGGATATTCCAACGAGAATGATAAAGGCGGAACCGGTCAGGTGTAAAACACGAGCATGGATGTTCAGTAAGAATAATAAAAAAGCGGAACCGGTCAAGGTGTAAAACACATGCGAGGATGTTCCAACGAGAATAATAGAAGAATGTCACCAAGTATAGGTAAACAGCGTATCTGAGTTATTCCAGCAGAATAATAAGCAATGGAATAACATAAGGATTTCACCAAGTATAGGGTATGCCATGCGTATCAAGGAGTTATGTATAGGGTATGCCACTTTTTACGAGTTATTCAAGCAGAATAATAGTGAATGGAATAATGAAGTTCTCTTGAAGAAAGAATAACACCCCTACAGTAAAAAGAACCTGAATATAGAAGTAGTGAAGTAGCGAGAATACTCTTCTTCTTTCTATAATTTTTCTCTATAACTTTCTCTATAATTTCTCTCTCAGAGTTTCAATGAATTCGTAAAGAAAATAATAAAGGAATGAGCTTTATTTATAGGAAAATAGAATGCATAGTAATTAATCCATGAGCGGTCCAGATTGATTTACTTTAATCGGCGGTCCATATTTAAAGAAAAATCTTTTAAATAAAATATAATATATTCTATTTATATAAAAATATTTTACTATGCAAACACTATGCAATACTATGCAACACTATGCATAATAAAATATAATATATTCTATTTATAGAATAACTTTAATAAAGTATTCTATTTTATATAAAAGATGTTTACATTTTATTACGTTAATAATACTGAATAAAAAAAACGTCATTATCATTATAATAATTCATATTATTAATCGACAATAATGGAATCAAACCGAGTGACTTCTCACATAAGCATCAATAATCAATACCGGTGTATTTCTTATCGCAACCATGCGTACATCTTGTACTTTTACTACAGAGTAGTTCAACGGTAACCACGGTGAAACTTCCGCCGTTATTTTAATAAAATATTTTTGTCGTTTTTTCAATCCGACAATAATTACATTATAGAGGTCCACCAATGATTGGTAGTTATACGAATATTTCTCGCTAAACCGAATATTCCCGACCAATCGAATATAATATAACCACTTGCATACTTTGCAAAATTTATAAATACTACCCACAACTATAATATTATCTCAAATTCACACCATAATATTAAAAATTATTTTGACAAAATTTAAATCTTTATTGATAAAATCTGGGGTCTCACATACAAAGCCAAAGATATTCAAATAATATCATCATTTAGGATTGAGGATGATGAAAAATATTTTAAAAAAGCGAATCCGGTGAAACAAAAGAACAAATATTAAGGATTCGTATTTTAAACAATCCAAGTTCAAAATACTTCATAAGTAATCAGTGGAGTAAAATTCAAGAATGATCAAAACATGGATACAATCAAAGCTAGTATCCATAGTAGATATTTTGGACAAAAGAAGAAATTTTATTTTTTCGGTGAATAGTCTTAGTGATTCGTGAATAATGTCGATATCGTGAATAGTAGGTCGTATCACGTGAATAATCAGATATATCGTGAATAAGAACTCAACACCAAAAGATAGAAATTTCACAAAAAAACATCTTCACGCTTCGTGAAGTACTCGTGAATAGTAACTCCGACATAAAAAAGTTCCAAATTTGATAAAAATTTCCAACCAATATTTCGGCATAATGATATTGAAGAAATAATATCAATTTCGAATAAAATAACATCCCTTACCTCGAAAGACAGTACTTCTAGTTGAAACACCGGATATAGACTATGACTTGAACTTGCACCGTATAGTAATACTCAAAGTATACTCAAAATACTCACAAGAATACGCTCGATAATATAGAGAGAGAAAACTTCAATTTCTGGTGTGATTTTCAATTCTAACTTAAGCACCCTATTTATAGGAAAATGCTTAGAACACCAAAGTAGAAAATTTAATATAATATTAATATATAAATAAATTTTCTTACGCCCACTTTGAATCCTCTAGCTTCAGAACTTTGTACATGTTTCATGAGGCCCACAAGTGTAAAAAAAAAACGTTTTTCCTATTTTAAATATTTTAAACTTCCAAAAATCAATTATTTCGGAGCTTCGAAACTTCAATAATTCATAATAAATAGTCCTTTTATCAGAAAATTCGAATCTTGCGAGTTTTTATAGGAAATTCAATTCTCTACAACTTTACAGAAGAAAGTTTTTCCAAATTTCAAACAGAAATTGATCGAAATCCATAAAGCAGACGATTTTAGAGTTTATAATCAAATTTCACCAAGAAATGTATCCACCAACACACAAAATATGTGTTAAACATTTAATGCCACAAAAATACTTTTCCTCATCATATACTCATATATCCCACATTCATTATAAAAATATCACAGTTAATATATTATTAAAATAATATATTTAAATGAATTATTTTATCGGAAAAAGATAAAATATTAATTTTCAACAATTGTCATTTTAAAAATTTCTCCATCTATATCCACATAAAACAATATTTTTCTCATCATATAAATCAATAATTAATTATTCACAAATAATATTACAGAAATCACAAAGATTGGCAACCCAGTAGCTCCTCAAGGAAAGAGGGCTTTCAATAAAGATTTCTCCTTCTTGGCGCAAGTGATTAGGTGACCAAACCTCTCCTTAATGCGAACTTTCTAGACATTGCCAATAATGTTATCTAATAGTTGTAAGACCCCAACTTTTATAAATAAAGATGAATTTTCTATAAATATTATTTTTGAATATTATGGAATAAATTTGATATAATGTTATAGTTGTGGGTAATATTTATAAATTTTGCAAAGTATGCAAGTTGTTATAAAATATTCGTTTGGTGGGGAATATTCTTTTTGTTAGGGAATATTCGCATAATGGCTCAATCATTGGTGGACCCCACAACATTATTATCGGATGATCGAGAAAGCGACAAAAATATTTTTATAAAAATAATCTACGGAGGTGTTATTGTTAATTAAAGCTGATTGAACTACCCGGTGGTAAAGAAATGCGATGTCTGGCGTGGTTGCATAGTAGACACTACAGATTGATTATTGATGCTTACGTGAGAAGTCACAATTTATGCTTTCAATTATCACTACGATAATTCTTTGCATCATATCTCTTATATTATTGATTCAATTATTGTCACAGTATCATCTGTATAATATGTTATAGTATTAAATCAATAAATGAGACGACAAGTTATAAATGATTAATAATTATTGAAAGATTAAATATGTGTTATGATTTGTGGTAAGTTTGATTATTTTATGGGGGGCCTATATGTCATCATCTAAGAGTCTCTTCATCAATAGTATTTACCTTCGTCAATAGTAATTACCCTTGTGAATAGTATTTACCTTCGTCAATAGTAATTACCCTTGTGAATAGTATTTACCTTCGTCAATAGTAATTACCCTTGTGAATAGTATTTACCTTCGTCAATAGTAATTACCCTTGTGAATAGTATTTACCTTCGTCGATAAGTAATTACCCTTGTGAATAGTATTTACCTTCGTCAATAGTATTTACCTTCCGTTAATAGTAATTACCTTTACAGACGTCGAACCACTTGTCGTTTCACATTACTGGCGGCCGAACCACTTGTCGTTTCACATTACAAAGGTCAAACCAACCGTCGTCGAGCCACTTGTCTTTTTCACACGGCGGTCTTTAAGCTAGAAATCTTCTATAAATAGAGGCCTAGGGCTTCATTATTTTCACTTAATTCATTCAAGCTATAGAGAGAAAGTATATAGAGAATAAGAGAAAGAAGAAGAGTATTTTATTCTTTGTTACTACACCGCATAAAGATTCAATCTCCTACCAAAAGTAAGGGGTGTTATTCTTTCTTATTCATGAAGAGAACTGTTGTTATTCCATTGCTTATTATTCATTGGAATAACTTTGTATAAGTGGTTTACCCTATACTTGGTGACATTCTTCTATTATTACATTGGAACATCCACGTCGTGTGTTTTACAGGACTGGTTCCGTCTTTATCATTCTGTTGGAACATCATCCATGCATGTGTTTTACACATGTATTTGGGACTGGTTAAAATCTTTATTATTACGTTGGAATATCCTATCTCGTGTGTTTTACAGGATCCGGGTTCCATCTTTATTATTCTGTTGGAACATCCGCTCGGTGTGAATTTCACGACACAGTTCCGTTATTTATTATTACGTTGGAATAACACATGCATCTTGATCTATCGCATGCGTGGTGATTTCTTTTGTTATTCCATTTTTTTTATTATACTCGGTTGGTTAAAACTTTGACTTCTATACTCCATGAAATTAGTAGAATATCCTTGATATTTGCGTTTCATCCAAAGATCTTTTCATGGAAATATTCTTCCGATCATTCTTGAATTTTACTCTACAAAACAAAGATATCATGTTGACAATTTGGACGTTAATAATTCCCGGATAAAATAATTCTTGAACTTGTTTTATTGAATTCTTATATCATTGTCATCATCCTCATGTTTATATTTTTTGAAAGTCATACGTGGCACAGTAGTGCATAGATGGACTTGGTATGATTATGACCAGAGACTATTGATTGTAATCACTTGGTAGTAATGTTACAAATGATGTGATAAAAAATCCTCGATTGGCAGTAGTGCATTGATGGGATGTTGTTGGCATGATCATGACCATTAATGAATACACAAATATTCTTCGCCCGTAGTGTATGAATAATTGTGGTCGTGATACTAAAGAATATCCTTGGGTAGTAGAAGAGGGGTGATTCGATGATGTGGAATATTTATTAAAGTCGAGTCTCATTTATAACAATGATGAAAAAAACCTTTAAAACCTAAAAGATAGTAGACTTTATTTTCTACTTGACTCTTTTAATGGATCGTATATTCACCGCAGCTTAAAAAAGGTTTATCATTGTATTTTATCGGTTTAACATTATCAAGACTATTGATAATTTATTCTCGCATTATCTTAGTCATAATATTTCTTCTTGGGCTAGTTGAGCTCACCCTTTCTTTCATCGTTCTCAGTGAAATGATAATATATTTGGGACGAGTCTGGGAAACGAGTGATGGTCCCGAAAATAGCATTAGTAGTCCCTCACTATTCGTAAAATAGTGTGATAATAATCATAATGAGGACTTTTTGTTTGAGTTTGTATAATATCTAGTAGAGCGATATTTGTATTTAAACTCACGATTTATGTCGATTGCATACCTACGCTTATGTTAATAAGTTGTATTTAAATTCATGCCATGTAAGTGGCGACTCAAGATGGGTGATGTATACCTAATTTTGGGGCGTCACGGTTATATCGAGCTTAGGGATGTGATCCTGGCTAAGATGTGAGAATAGTACTAGGAGGGGAGAGGCGGGAATACCTTCGTTAGTATGACCTACCTAAGTTTATGTCTTTATTTTATTGGTTGGTCGGAAGATAATGATAATTTGTTACATGTCAATTAACCTTTTATTTTGTGGCGAGATCGAAAATGACATCCGAGAATGTTGAGAATATGAATGGAGCCTTGAGCGATCGTTGATTCACCACATATCAATAATCAAGATAATGTGCATCGAAGGCGACAATCCTCACGCAAAACAACAACACCGACCAAATGACAAATGATCAAATGTTCGGAGGCTTTATGCAATTTATGCAACAAAGAAAGCGAGAGCGACTCTGTCCAAAACGTAGGTGGAAACACGGAAAACTCTCAAGGTCACCGCTAAACAATTTAAGGAGCTGGGACCACCGGAGTTTAAGGAGAGCCAAAACCACTTCGGCGGAAGCATGGATAAAGCAGATTACCAAGATATTTGATGTCTTGGGATGTTCAAGAGCAAAAGGTTCCCTTTCGCGCTTTTATGTTAGCGGGAGAGGCGGACATTGGTGGGAATTCCAAAACGTACTCAACCAATTTATCTTTGAAGATATCTTGGGAGAAGTTCCAGAGAGGCATTCAACGACAAATACTTTCCGAAAGTATTCGCCACATGAAGGAGGTGGAGTTTATCAAGTTGGAACAAAACAATATGGCCGTGTCGCAATACGAGGCAAAATTTCATGAGTTATCACGGTTTCGCCCCACTTGGTGGATAATGAAGAGAGAATGGCTGAATGTTTTTAAGAGGTTTGAAGTCGGAGATACGTCAACATCTTATTTCTCATAAACCGTGTTTGTATTCGGATGTTGTAAATAGGGCTCGATTAGTGGAGCGCGATAATGAGTCAACGCGAACTAAAAAGAAGCGGTAAGCAAAATTATAATACCGGCGAGAATAGTCATCGGCGGTGACAACAAGCGTGGAGGAATCAACAAATAAATATGGTAACCACTTCGGTGGTAATCGAGGCCAAAACAATAAGAATGGACATTTCAAGAAAAGGAGATTCAACAATGATGGAAAGACGTCAAGACCAAAGACCCATTGTTAAGGAAGGAGAAAGACCACCTATCATATGCTTCAAATGCGGAGGAGAGGACACATCGATCAAATCTGCGTCATGCCAGTCCAAAGCATGTTATAATTGTGGAAGAGAAGGTCACTTAGCTCGATTTTTGTCGTTCATAGAAGACAAATTCAATTTAGGATGGAGGCACCAAAGGCCATCCCGGAAAATTCAAAACCCAGTAGTCAAGGAGGAGGCGTTTGTTGTGACCTCCCAAAGAGCAAGGAATCCGAATGAGGTCATCACGGGTAAGCTTATCATAAACTCTAATGAAGTCTATACTTTATTTGATACTAGGTTCTACCCATTCTTTTATTTCTCCTACTTGCGCTCATCGATTAAATTTGACTCTGGAGAAATTAGACTTTGACTTATCTGTGGAAACTCCGTTGGGAGAAACCTTCATTACATCCCTTTGTTTATAAGTCTTGTTTGGTTCAAATCGGCACCCTCACATTACACGTCGATCTTATTTCATTAAAAATACTTGCATTTGACGTGATTCTGTGGATTGATTGGTTAACTACTTATCATGCAAAAATTGATTGTTTTCGTAAGGTTGTTAGCTTTCATATTCCTAATCAACCTATTATGCGAATTCAAACGACCAAACCATTAAAATCAATCACGGTCATCTCAAGCCATAAAGCTATTCGTTTATTGAAAAGCGGATGTCAAGCTTTCTTAGCTCATGTCACGATTTAAATAAAAAAATACGCGTTTTAAACGATATTCTATTGTTAATAAATTTCCGACGTATTCCCGAAGAACTTCTGGCCTACCCCGGGCGTGAAATTGAATTTTGTATCGACCTTGAACCCAGACAAAACCTATTTCCAAAGCCCCATATCGAATGGCTCTATTGAACTTCAGGAGTTAAAGACCCAACTGCAGGAATTGTTAGACATTGGCTTTATTAGTCTAGTACTTCTCCTCGGGGTGCTCTGCATTCTATTCGTGAAGAAGAAAGATGGGAGTACGCGACTTTGTATTGATTATCGGGAGTTGAATCACGTCACCATCAAAATAGGTATCCATTGCCACGTATTGATGATTTTGTTTTGACCGATTGCAAGGAGCCAAATTTTTTTCAAAGATTGATCTTCGATTCGGATATCACCAATTGAAGATTAGAACGGTGACATTCCAAGGCGATTTCGCCGAGAACTCGATGCAGGCATTATGAATTCTAGTCATGTCCTTTGGATTGACTAATGCTCCTCGCCGCCTTCATGGATATGATGAACCAAGTATTCAAGGAATATTTAGATCACTTTGTGGTCGTCTTTATTGATGACATCCTTATTTATTCCAAAAGCCGTGAAGATCATGAAAGCAACACTTGAGGTCGACACTCCAAAAGCTTCCGTGAATATAAGCTTTATGCCAAGTTGAAGAAATGCGAGTTCGGCTTGAAGAAGTAGCATTCCTTGGGCACGTGGTATCAAGTCATGGAATATCATTGACCCAAAGAAAGATTGAAGCTATTCAAAGCCGGGAACAACCTAAATCGATGATCAAGCACGTAGCTTTCTCGGTTTAATTTGGTTATTATCGGAGATTCGTGGAAGGATTTTCTCGAATCGCTATTCCATCGACTCGGTGACTCGGAAAGATACAAAGTTCGGTTGGAGCGAAGAATGTGAGAAGAGTTTTCAAGAACTCAAGAGGAGACTTATTTCAAAGACTTGTTACGACAATACCATCCGGCTCGGAGGATTTGTCATCTGATGATGCTTGAAGCAAAGGGTTGGGATGTGTTCTTATGCAACATGGAAAAGTTATAGTTTTATGCCTCATGACAACTCAAAGAATATGAGAGGAATTATCCTACTCATGATCTAGAGTTGGCGTTGTTGTCTTCTTGACTTAAAATGTGGAGGCATTACTTGTATGGGGAGAAAGTGGAGATCTTTACGGATCATAAAAGCCTCAAATATTTCTTCACTCAAAAGGAACTCAACACGCGACAACGACGTTGGGGCTTGAATCATTGAAAGATTATGATCATACCATCCAATACCATCCCGGAAAAGCAAACGTGGTAGGCGACGATTGAGTAGTAGAAATCATATGCAATCTAAAGCGCGATATTGTCAACGCAAAGGCCCATTTTGTGTGACTTGCAAAGGATGGAGATAGAATTAAAGACTCGAGGACGCATGTGATGACAAATGAGTATATGAGTAGAACCGACTTTAATTGACAAAGTTAAAGGCTGCGCCGAGCTCTACGGACTTTGGAGGCGATGCGTATGAGGAAGAAAGTGCAAGAAGGTGCTATCAGGAAGCAAGAATCGATGAAGAAGGAATACTTGAGTCAACTCCGGATTTTTGTGTTCCTAACGACCACGATTTAAAGTATAATATCATGATGGAAGCGCATAACACACCATTTGCAATCCATCACGGGAGTACCAAAATGTATCATGATATTCGCTATACATTTTGGTGGAGCAATATGAAGAGAGAGATAGCAATTTGTTTATCTCAAGATGTCTAACTTGTCAACGAAGTTAAAGCGGAGCATCAAGTACCAAAAGGTCCATTGCAACCACTTAAAATTCCGGAATGGAAGTGGGAGCACATTACCATGGATTTTCAAGCACGGTCTTCCTAAGGTTTCTCAAGGCATTGATGCGATTTGGGTCATTGTTGATAGATTGACCAAGTCGCTCATTTCTTACCGACACGAGAAACTTATACACTTGAACGTCTTGCTTCAGTATGTACATAAACGAGATTGTAAAGATCGCATGGTATGCTTAAGTATCCATAGTTTCGATCGAGACCCAAGATTCACTTCACGATTTTGGGTTAGTTTGCAAAAAGCTATGGGCACAGACTTCACGATTTAGCTTTCTAAGATATCATCCTCGAGACGGACGGACGGTGGAGAGGACTATTCAAACTCTTCAAGATCTATTAAGACTCGTGTCCTTGATTTCAAGGGAGTTGGGACAAGTTCTTACCATTGGTGGAGTTTTCCTACAACAACAGGTTATCAAGCAAGTATTGGCATGGCTCCATTCGAAACATTGTATGGAAGAAAGTGTCGTTCTCCAAGATCTTTGGGATGAGGTGGGTGAAGCAACGTTGTTGGGACCGGAGTTGAATACGTATGACTACGGAAAAGATTCAAATGATCCGACAACGTATAAAAACCTCACAAAATCGATAAAAGAGTTATCGCCGATCTTCATCGAAAGGACGTGGAATTCGATATAGAGAGATCGTGTGTTGTTAAGAGTTGCTCCATGGAAAGGAGTTACAAGATTTGGAAGGAGAGGAAAACTTAATCCTCGATTCATCGGTCCATTTTAATCCTCGATCGAGTAGGGAATGGCCTATAGACTTCGCTTTCTGCCAAATATGTCTCGTGTTCATAACGTTTTTCACATATCTATGTTACGTAAATATGTGAAAGACCGAACCATATTATTGAGTTAGAACCGGACGAAATAGCGGAAGATTTGGCGTATGAAGAGGTTCTGTTCAAATTTTGGATAAGAAAGAACATATTCTACGCCTCAAGGTTATACCTCAAGTCAAAGTTTTATGGAGGAACCACGATGTTGAGGAAATGACTTGGGAGTTAGAATCGAAATGAAATCAAGGTATCCTTACCTCTTCGACATACAGTGTGTACGCACTCTAATTTCGAGGGCTAAATTTCATAAGAAGAGGGAGGTTGTAAGACCCGACTTTTATAAATAAAGATGAATTTTTCTATAAATATTATTTTTGAATATTATGGAATAAATTTGATATAATGTTATAGTTGTGGGTAATATTTATAAATTTTGCAAAGTATGCAAGTTGTTATAAAATATTTAGTTTGGTGGGAATATTCTTTTGTTAGGGAATATTCGCATAATGGCTCAATCATTGGTGGACCCACAACATTATTGTCGGATCGAGAAAACGACAAAAATATTTTTATAAAAATAACTACGGAGGTGTTACCGTTAAAAGCGTTGAACTACCCGGTGGTAAAAACAAGATGTCTGGCGTGGTTTGATAGTAGCACGGTATTGATTATCGATGCTTACGTGAGAAGTCACTCAAATTACGCTCAATTATTGCTCACATGAATTCCGTGATCATATCTCTTATATTATTGATTCAATTATTCACAAAGTATCATACGTATAATATGTTATAGTATTAAATCAATAAATGAGACGACAAGTTATAAATGATTAATAATTATTGAAAGATTAAATATGTGTTATGATTTGTGGTAAGTTTGATTATTTTATGGGGGCTCATATGTCATCATCTAAGAGTCTCTTCATCAATAGTATTTACCTTTCGTCAATAGTAATTACCCTTGTGAATAGTATTTACCTTCGTCAATAGTAATTACCCTTGTGAATAGTATTTACCTTCGTCAATAGTAATTACCCTTGTGAATAGTATTTACCTTCGTCAATAGTAATTACCCTTGTGAATAGTATTTACCTTCGTCGATAAGTAATTACCCTTGTGAATAGTATTTACCTTCGTCAATAGTATTTACCTTCGTTAATAGTAATTACCTTACGGAGACGTCGAACCACTTGTCGTTTCACATTCTAAAAGCGCCGAACCACTTGTCGTTTCACATTACAAAGCGCCAAAACCAAATCAATGCCACTTGTCTTTTCACATCTGGCGGCGGTCTTAAGCTAGAAATCTTCTATAAATAGAGGCCTAGGGCTTCATTATTTTCACGAATTCATTCAAGCTTATATAGAGAGAAAGTATAGAGAGAATAAGAGAGAAAGAAGAAGAGTATTTTGTTCTACTAATCCTTTGCAGTATTCAATCTCCTACCAAAAGTAAGGGTGTTATTCTTTCTTATTCATGAAGAGAACTGTTGTTATTCCATTGCTTATTATTTCATTGGAATAACTTTTGTATAAGTGGTTTACCCTATACTTGGTGACATTCTTCTATTATTATTCATTGGAACATCACATGCGTGTTTTTTACCCCGGACTGGTTCCGCTCTCTTTATCATTCATTGGAACATCCACATCGTGTGTTTTACAGGACTGGTTAAAATCTTTATTATTCTCGTTGGAACATCCTGCATGCGTGTTTTACGGACTGGTTAAAATCTTTATTATTACATTGGAATATCCTATCGTGTGTTTTACACCAGGATCCGGGTTCCATCTTTATTATTTCGTTGGAACATCACGCTTGGGTGTGAATTTCACCGACGACGGTTCCGTTATTTATTATTCCGTTGGAATAACCCTTTGCATGCATATCTATCGCATTTACGTGGTGATTTCTTTTGTTATTCCATTTTTTTATTATACTCGGTTGGTTAAAACTTTGACTTCTATACTCCATGAAATTAGTAGAATATCCTTGATATTTGCGTTTCATCCAAAGATCTTTTCATGGAAATATTCTTTCGATCATTCTTGAATTTTACTCTACAAAACAATGATCATGTTGACAATTTGGACGTTAATAATTCCCGGATAAAATAATTCTTGAACTTGTTTTATTGAATTCTTATATCATTGTCATCATCATCTCATGTTTATTTTTTTGAAAGTCATACGTGGCTTCAGTAGTGCATAGATGGACTTGGTATGATTATGATGAGAGAGACTATTCGATTGTAATCATGACCGTAATGTTACAAATGATGTGATAAAAATCCTCGATTGGTAGTAGTGCATTGATGGATGATTGTTGGCATGATCATGACCATTAATGAATACACAAATATTCTTGGCCCGTAGTGCATGAATAATTGTGGTCGTGATACTTAAAGAATATCCTTGGCCGTAGTGCGAGGGTGATTCGATGATGTGGAATATTTATTAAAGTTCGAGTCTAAAATTTATATGATGATGAAAACCTTTTAAAACTAAAAAAGATAGTAGACTTTATTTTCTACTGACTCTTTTAATGGATTCAGATATTCCGCTGCGCATTAAACCGTGGTTATCATTGTATTTTATCGTTTAACATTATTGAAGACTATTGATAATTTATTCGCATTATCTTAGTCATAATATTTCTTATCGGGCTAGTTGAGCTCACCCTTTCTTTCCTTTCGTTCTCTTGAAATGATAATATAAATTTTATTTAGAGTGGGAAGCAGTGATGGTCCGAAAATAGCATTAGTAGTCCTCACTATTCGTAAAATAGTGTGATAATAATCTGTAATGAGGACTTTTTGTTTGAGTTTGTATAATATCTAGTAGAGCGATATTTGTATTTAAACTCACGATTTATGTCGATTGCATATGCACGCTTATGTTAATAAGTTGTATTTAAATTACATACATGTATGTAAGTGGCGACTCAAGATGGGTGATGTATACCTAATTTTGGGGCGCCACAATAATATTATTCAGATAATATGAATTATTGTTAGATAATGAAAAATTGTGTAATGACAATTATTGAAACAACAACAATATAAAATATTAATGCGCAATTATTGAATCAATAAAATAAAATATGAGCAATAATTATCGTGAACAATTATTGAGTAGTGTCTTCTTTACGTAAGAATCAATAATTGGTGCAATACCGATGTCTTCTTGCTCAACAACGCGTATTAATGTGTTTTAACCACCGGGTATTCCAACAAGATAATCTGTGAATAACTACGCCTGTTATTTATAAACAACTTATATTTGTCGCTTTTTTCATCCAATCGCTTTTCAGTTATGGGGCCCACAAAAGATCGCATAGTAAATGCATTTAATATTCCTCGACAAAGATTTAATATTCCACGACCAAACTAATATTCTCAAATAATAATGAATATTTTATAACCACTTGCTTATATCGAAATATTTGCGTATTTTACTCATAACTATCCACATTAATCAAATCAACCCTTACTATTTCAAAATAATAAATAGAGAAAAATAAATTTCATTTATTAATAATTTGGGGTCTTGCAGACCTGGTGCTGGTCATCATCAAAATAAAATAGCTATACATACAAACTATGGTTAAAATTTTATATGCTATAACAACGGAAAAAATCGTCGATATAGCCGATTTGCTTTAGATTTCTTGGAGAAGGGGACCATATATATATATAGAGAGAGAATATTCTAGTAATTTATTATAGT
The DNA here is from genome assembly GCA_020205615.1 of Panax quinquefolius. Taxonomy (NCBI): domain Eukaryota; kingdom Viridiplantae; phylum Streptophyta; class Magnoliopsida; order Apiales; family Araliaceae; genus Panax; species Panax quinquefolius. Next base: position 3,284,779 of record CM035154.1, on the reverse strand, counting down.
TTTTTTTTAAATTAATGAAATGATAAAATTAATAATAACTTTTTTCAAAAGTTTGTAGTTTTTTTTTCCTTAAACATAAATAATTACCTTAAATTATTAACTCTTTTTTTTCACTTCCGTGATCAATTTTTTTTTAATCAGGTCATTAAACTATTATTATTTTTTATTTTCGTTCAATTAAACTTGTCACGTCATAAATTAATGATGATTACGTGTAATTAAAAATTAGACTTAAATATAAATTACTACGTTGAACTATTGACCTTTTTTCATCAAATTTTTAATTAAATTGTTATTTTTTTTTATATTTCTACCTCAATTAAAATTGTCGAACCATAAATTGATGAAGTTACTCGTATGGGTTAGATAGTGATGGGTGAATAAGTAGTTAGCTTAGTGATTTGTTTTAAAGCTTGAACAATACTAATAAATATAGGGACTTATTATTATTATTATTATTATAAGAATGGCTTAACTGGTGCTTGCGGTGGCTACCAACAGAGTGCAGATCGATGGCAGGTGAATGGTGATGATGGCCTACCCACCTGGGACTCGCGTCTCGCGTTTAAGGCGAAATCAAATTATTATTATTATTTTTAATAATAAAAATAATAGAGTAATGTTACAAACACAAATTATTTTATAAATATTTTATAAATTATTGATTTGACATATTCTATCTCAACATATTGATCAAAAAATTGCTTCAATATAATTTTTGGTCTCACACAATATGTTGAGATAGAGTATAATATATCAATAATTTATAAAATATTTATAAAATAATTTGTGTTCGTAACATTATTCGTAATAATAATAATCCTTCCAGCTGACCTATGCGCCCATGGCATGGTCTAAGAATGAACAAGTCATAAATGAGAGCAAGGACATCTGGAAGTACGCGCGTACACAAGATTTTTCAATTTTCTTCTTTTCAAAATATCCATACCACCAGAATCTAGTGTAAGTTTAGAAGTGACAAATGCACTTACATCATGTATTATGTCAATTTCATATATTCTCATATTGGCCCAAGTACAACAAATGAATTTCATAGGTGCTACTAGAAGATAGATACACTTTTATTCTATAATATTTTTATATGATTAGATAGTTAAGTTAATTTTTATTCTATTGATCAATATTCAACGTAGTTAGCGTAAAGTTAATATGAATATATTACATTCAAGAACAATATTATATTAATCAATTGACCAAATTATCATAAAATTAATTTTATTATAACCGAATCCATTTTCATCCTATCAACAAGTTATACAATTATTAGTTAATTATTTTAAAATTGGCAAATAGCTCAATCTAAATTCTCTTAATCACATCAAACACTAAATTATTTGAGTTCCAACCAATTTCCATATCAACACATTAAAATAATAATCTCATTTTTTTTATTACAAAAACAGTCTTTTTTACATATTTTACAAATTTTAATGATATGTTTTTATTTCTAATTATCCCAAAATATAATTGATGTTTAATTCAATATTGATGGCTGCATGACAATAATATTGTAATTATAAACTTGAAATTATTATTATATTTATATTAAAATCCATAAAAAATTGATCTTTTATCTACAACTACAAGATTTAAAAAAAAATTGGAACAGTCATTCATGAACAATATAGGCTTTTTAAATTTCTTCCGATTTTTTTATTTTTTGGGGGCTAAAGCCCAAACTAGGGCCTTAAGGCTTAAGATGAACCGATACAACAGTGCCCACATTTTTTATTGTAAATTCATCACCATTAATTCAATTGGAGCTCAAATCTCAACCCAATTTCAAGAAGGGAGTAGGGAGACAAAAAGATGAGTGGGGGATTGTCAGCTTCATCCCCACCATTATATTCTTCTTGTATTTCATCAAAAACCCAAATAATTATTACAAGGACTTACTGCAATCTATCATGCAGCTCCCAAGCAGCGGCTACGTCTGTTCTTCCCCGTACCTCTGGTGTGAATTTGAAACCAAGAATTACTAGTTTGAGGTGCAATAGCAGCACCAGACCAGGTGGCCCTTCTCCTCCCGGTATAGATCATTTCCCCATTTCTTTTATTCTTTGTTTCTCTATCCTCTCTATAGATATGCCTAAATCTTTCCAATTCAATTGGGTTCAAATTGTAGATTCAATTGCAAATTTTTTTTTTTTGTTAATGGGTTGTTTAGAAGTGAACTCTCCCTATATGTTATAGTTGAACTTTATTTTTCTAAATATATCCCAACATTTAATAGAAATTATAAATGTAGCAGTGGTGGCATAATAGTAGTTTATCTATCTACATTAATTTAAGTAATGGCCTGGTAGGAACGCAATGTATATCTGATTATGAAACGGACTAAAAAGAAAAAAGCATCCCTAATTGTGGTACGGAGGGAGCATCTATTAAGATGTTATATTTGGCTATTGAAACGAGGGATGTAAATTTGTAGTCATTTTCAACCTACCCTAACACTTGAGATAAAAGGCCTTGTTGAGTTAGTTGAGTATTCTCATAAGAAATTTCATTTACTGTAATCTGGACCAACACTTTAGGAAAAGGTTATTAAAATTTTCCTAAGAAGATTGAGTAGTCAAAGAACGGCCTAACAAAGTACATCTAGAACTTGCTGTAACAGTATGCCAGTCTATGGTGTATGTTGGGATATTTTATTCTTTAATTTGCTATTCAAGTTGCGCTATACGGGAAGTCTTGCTGTATTGTGCGTGATGGGTTGCATACAGTATTAAACTCTACCATAATTTGCACAAAGTGACAGCCCTTAAAACACTTTTGATGTTTCATAAAAAGAAAATAAAATAAATATCTACTGATGCGTTGTCAACACAAGTTCTTACTACTGCCCCTAACAATGTCGCTTATATATGTGGTTGTACATGTATCTCATTCTATATTATATATTTATAGGATATTTCACCTCAGCACATAAATTTATACACACATTTTATATATATCTTCTGCTGATATCTTATAAGTTATGACCGCTTTTTGATGCCTTCAAGAATGAAGACATGGTATTGCTTCTATTTATACATTTGAAATATACATCATAATCGATTTATCTTCATATGCCCAAAATCCATTCTTAAAGAATAAAATTAAAAGTTGCCTAATGTCTTTTACTGGGAATTCAGGATTTGACTATGATTAACCTCCAAAACAACTAATGACCAATCACCCAATTGTTTGATTGCTGAGCTGAACGCACGTTTGTAAATTTGTTGCTGAAACTGATTTTTGATGTCTTAAAAGTGGGTGGTAGGCATAGGCTATGTCTGGATAATCAATTTTTAGGGATTAGAGAGGTCCATATGTTCAGTTTTCTAAGAGGTAAAAGTGTAAGATAAGATCTGTGAAAAATTGATGACAGCATGCTCCTATTAGAGTAGCTAGTAAATAAATTTTGGGCCTAGAAGTTTTTTCACTCATTCTTGTAATATCTTTTAATATAGGGTTAAATACACTTATGTCCCTCGAAGTATGACCCCTTTTACACAAGTGACCCTAATATTTAAAATCTTATAATAGCATCCTCTAAGTACACTTAAGTAAAGCAAAAAAAATCGTTTGAGTGCTGACTTTTCACTGGGAAGCAATGTATTTCACTATATTTTATAATTTAGAACGTATTTCACTAAATTTTACCATTAAAATAAAAGTATTACATTATATACCCATTTAACCTTATATACCCATCAGAAATTCAATTACTTTTCTCAGCTTCACCATTTTTGCTTGATCCAAACAGTCTCTGATCATAGACGGCTCTCAAAAGTCGTGAAGCTCTAGATCTCTCAGATTCCAATGATTATGAATCCAACGGCGAAAAAGAACAATAGAAACACTACAAAGATGCCGCTGAACAAGAAATCAAACCACCCTCGATTTCCAAACCCTCATTGAGTAACAAAACCCTAGACGATCTAGATGCGAAACTCAATCTCTAAAAGCTAAAATGCCCTTCTACCCAAAATCCCAATTTGAAGAATGCGGTCAAACTTTACCTTCACATCAGTGGCAACACTCCCAAGGCCAAAAGGATCGTTTATGAAAAAGTCACTTATAAATTTGTTAAAAACTCCAAAATTGAAGTGGGAGAAGATGACGAGGAAGATGAGTCGTATAGAGGATGTGATGAGTTTTGGGTTTTTAAAGTGGGTAGTCAAATTCGAGCCAGGGTTTCGACTGATTTGCAATTAAAAATGTTTGGTGATCAGTGTGGTGTTGATTTTATGCTTATTCTCTGTTTTGTTTTTGTTGAGAAGCCTTGAATTGAAAAGCGATGATCTTTATACAGAACTATGGAGGGCATGTGTAGGCTCTTTGATTGATGTTTTTCGTACAGGAGAGAGTATTTTACTTCCCTCAGGGTCACATGGAACAAGTATGCTTTGCCCTTTCAGTAAATGATTTTATTACTTTTGTATTTGGATTGTATTTAGTAAATAACAGTATATTTTAATGCTCATATACAGTCAAACCGTATATAACAGGACTTCCCCGTGACACGTCAACGATCCGACCATTTTTATGACCGGAAATGGTTTCAGGGTCACTTTTGTTTACTTACTTGGTGGATGATGTCATAAGGTTTTAAAGATTAGGGTCACTTGTATAAAAGGGGTGATACTTTGAGGGATATAAGTGTATTTAACCCTTTAATATAAGCAATAAAACATAATGACTTTTGTTTCTTTTTCGTACTTAAGGTTTGGTACTATTTTCTAATGTGGTTTGTATTTACTACTTTATGATTATTTTCTTTTAATTTTCCCTTAAATCTCTGAGACTCGTATCTATAGTTTTAGTGCAACGTTTCTTAAAAATTTAATAATTTAAAAAATGTTTCAAAGATAAGTGGGAAGGAAAGATGTGAGAGGCTTGTGAAAGCTGTCTTTTGCTTTATTTACAGATGAAAATGGAAATAGGACCGTTCTGGATGCTTTTTTCTTGGGGAAGGCTCTAGCAGAAGCACTTAATGAGCGTATTGAGTCAACTGTGGGGGAGTTTTTGAGCACGATTGGTAGGTTACAAGCTGAGCAACAAAAGCAAGTTCAGGACTTCCAGGTACTATGCTGTTCAAGTAGAATTTACGACTTAGCTGGTTTGTTGCTTCTGTCGTTCAATTATATGATCATATCTATGGCCATTGTCAAGTAGCTTGAAAATGATACCGGAATAATTGGGAAAATATAGCTTTGTTAGTTGATTAGTTCTGATAAGTATCAGCAATCAAGGAGTTGGTTTCCAAAATAAATGTTCCATGTTGTTGGTTGGAGGTGCACATCAATCATGAAAATGAATTTGGCCAGCCATGTAAACGATTATTGTATTGTATGGTACTTGATGAAGATATTTCCACTATATTCCTTCAGAATTTGCACTCCAAAGATAGAGCTACCTGATGGCCATTTATCTAAAGCTATGGACTCATAGTATTTAAGGGAAAAGGTATAGCTTATTCAAATATATTTAGGAATTTAGCATCTATGAGCTCACCTCTTAATGTTCTAAATCAAACAATTCTTTAGCTGACCTCATTTTGAGTTGAGGTTTTGTTCTGGATAAACGCTACAACAAAGGATAATAAACCTTCATTTTTTGAAGAAATGCCAGGAAAACCATTTGGCTTTGTACTTTTTATTGTTATGTTCACACCATTGGTTTATATTTTGCAAATGCTGTCTACTGAAGAATGTCCTGAAATAAGTTTGACGCATATGCAGGAGGAGGTGATGGAAAGAGCTAAGAAATCCAAGGAGAAAGCAGCACGTGAAGCCATGGAAGTACAAGGGCTCATTCCCAAGTCATCAGTTAAAACTACAACTGTATCATCAGCTAGTGAATCACCTGCATTATCGGCTGCCACTCCTAACTCGAGTGTCCCAACTTCTGATAAGAATCACAACCCCGCAAGCACAAGCCCACGTTTGGAGGGATCAACCTAAGATTGATTAGTTCCCATTTTGTACAAATATACCCCCTATTACCTCATTTTCAGATGTATTATTGTACTTGATCCTGGAGTAGATGATAAGAAAAATTAAAAAACCTGGAATGGATCGCTCTTAAATAATTAAGTTATGATGTTCATCCTATCGTATGGGTGACTTTTTCTTAGTTGTTATAGCAAAAAGTAAAAAAGAAAAGGTTGAAACTAAAAATACTAACAGATATTGCTACCGGTCTACAATGAAAAAGAATGTTTAGATCTGGCTGCTTGCCCCTGCCTGCACAACTATTTATTGTGCAAATAACAAAATTATCAAAATAGGAGTAGATTGCTAATTTCAGTCATGATGAGGTGATTAAGGGGGTGTTTGATAAAAATTGAATAAAATCTCTGAATGAAAAAAAGTGTTTGATAATTGACGTGTCTGAAACATCTAAATAACAAAATTTTATTATTTTACCCTTTTGAAAAAATTCAAAATTATTGTAAATTTATTTAATATTACTTAATATAATAGTTAATATTTTTTTAGTCTTTTTCATTTCATAACGACTGAAATTATGCAATCTACTCTATATTGATAATTTTGTAGAAAAATCTATTCCTATTCAAATTTCTAATTTCAGTCATGATGAGGTGAGCAAGACTAACGAGTACCACTAATAAAAATAAGTAAATTGAATTGCTAATTATGTCATGATAAGGTGGCATTATTGGTTGTTTTTTTGTGTAACATAACAAGTAAACTCAACTCATAAAATTTGATAGGGTGACATTCGATACAGAAGAGAGAATAATGCATCACATATGCCAATCACTTGATTTCATGATTTTCACATACAAGTAACAAATAACGTGATTTGGTAGGAGGTTATTCCAACCTATATAATTCGGAGCTAAAGTATTATTATCCGTAAATAAATCATTAAAAAAATTGAAGTTGACAAAATTTTATAATCTTTTAGTACACAAAATGCTCAACTCATTTTGAAATATGCTAAATACAAGACAGTGCTCCGATCTTTGAAAGGCTTCGGCATTCATTGTTGTTTATGACCGTCTGCATCACTCATCAACCTTCACTGGCATTTCAAATCTGTTCTTACTGGGAATGCTAGCCAATGCATCCTCGTGATCACCAGCATCATCCATATCAGAATCTCCCTTTACATAATCCACCTTGAAGTCATAATCACCTTCCATATCGTCTCCCATTGCAGATGATTTAATGGTTTTTTTCCTCCTCTTCTCTGCTTTCCTTAATTTGTTGTTAAGCACTCCTACTACATCATATAGTTTTTCATTCTGTCTGCTACTGGCAGTTTTGGCCTTTTTCTCACCTGCACCATCTTCTTCTTCTGCCATGGACTCGTCATCACAATCATCATTTTCACTATCAGCTGAACCTTTACCTTGAGACGATGATTGTGGCTGCAATTCATCCTGCAGCAATGGAAGATGCTTATTGCATAGAGCTCAAGTATAACTAAGAACGTGGAGCATTTAGAGAAATATAGATCAAAATTGTGCTAAATTGTTATAAGATGACCAAAAAAAATCCATGATAACTTATTAAGAAAATTAATCTAGCCTTGATCACTGCATGTATAATTGAATTGTGCTGTTGCCTCCACAAAACCGAGACTTAAAGAGGCTAAATTCGTGCAACACATTTAAATACAAATGATTGATGGGAGCTTGAACAATGCAAACCCCTTATTTCCTATGTACAACTGTACAAGTATAATAAATGAAGACCCTTAAGGGCCAACAACTATAAGTGTACATAAAAGATTGATGATATACAAACCTCAAGCATCTTCTCATCAAAATTAAGAGGTCCATTCGGCGGAATTTCAACAGGTTGAAACTCATCTACAGATTTAAGGCTGCCAATAAATGAGGACTCTGTACCATATACTTCATCCACATTGAACTCCTTTCCAAGTTCTGAAATAATCTTTGCCTCCAAAGGCTCTTCCGCATCCCTAGTTGGAGGCATTGTATAGTATGGAATTTTACCTGAAAAAGACAGTTGCAGGAAAAATTAATACTTTAGTATTCATATGTCCACATCTTCCTTCCTAATCTTTCCCATTTTGCGCAAGTGTATACTATTATATAAACTACAGTAGGTGCTAATAATGCATACCCTCATTCCAGTCGTGCAAAACAATTCTTGCAGCAGCATCGACATCTATAATCCCACCCTTTTTTAGCTTACCCCTAGCAGTTGCTACATTCTGAAGAAACTCATCAACTGAATCAAAACTAGGAATCTTGTATAGCATTACCAACGTTTTGGCCGGACATAGCTTGAGAATTTCCTTCACTGCACAGTTCAGATTGGGTAACATAGTATCAGTTACGCAACTAAACCAGAAGCTACAACATGGAGAACTGACAAGGAACTGATTATATGGGAGAGAAAAAAATAAAAAACACAAAATGAATGATGTATTGATATGATACAATTCGTGTTTAATGCATATTCTTCTACACCTTGGAAATCTGTACCCAAATCATAGTTTACAAAGCAACACCCAGCAGGTACATAAGTAACATTCACCCCCTATAAAGTGTAATATCTCAATGCATAAATCAAACTCAACTTTTCCAATTAAGTGGCCTATGAAAACCAAATATGAGGCACAAATGGTAACTAAGAAATGAGTACGGACACTTCAATGCACGAGACCCTCTACCAGAAGTAGCTGAATACATGCCCATCACTGAGTAAGCAACCATGATTAACAAAACAAAATGATTTCGGAATTTTAGTGATGAACAATAAAGATAAGTAAAAAATTTGTCTGTGTATGAGGAATTAAATTACTAACAATAGTACTTTCAAGTCAATGACCTTTTTGGGGAGCCTGTGGTGGGCTGAGATGACCCAAGAAGATACTATTGGGCTAGTGGTTTAAGGCTTTATTGGATGGATTTGATTCAATTCGGTCTTGAAATTTGACCCGAGATTTGTTCCGGACTCAGGAATAAACCCGGGTTGTTTTATATGGTATAGAGTCGACTCTCAAAAGCTCAGGTTGTGTCATCCGATAGGGTTGTCGGAGGTGGGGACACGAAGCTAGCCTGTATTATCCTACAATGGCTAGAGAGACAAAGATCTGTGGGCCGTGTGTGATTGATTTCGACAGGGACGTCGTAAATTTAAGTGGGGGAGTTTGTAACACCCCAGTCCTACATCGAAAGATGTGTATGAGAAATTAAATTACTAACAATAGTACCTTCAAGTCATGACCTTTTGAGTGAGCCTGTGGTGGGATAAGATGACCCAAAAAGATACTATTAGGCAAGAGGTTTAAGACTTTACCAATGTTCTAAAAGGTGCTAGGCAGAAGGTGGGCGGACGGCCCGAGGGCCTAGCGCCTAGGGGCCTAGGCGGGATTTTTTTAATTTTAAATCAATTTTAATATTTTATCTTACATTTATCCAAACAAAACAATAATATAAAGGAAAACAACTTATAATAAATATAATAAAGACATTTGCTTAAAGTTCAAACACATCCATATTGCTAACGTCAAAGTTCAAACACAAACATGCAATTGTTCAAAGTTCAAATATATTTTTAACGTATTAGTTTTATTCATAAACAAGATTGCTATTAAATAATAAAATTTCAAATTTCAAGAATTTAATTCAATATTAAACTTAAGAAACTAAATATAAATTTAAGAATTATATTGAATTAAACTAAATATTACAAATGTATCATCATTTATATAATTTGAAGTTGGTACAAGTTTAAAAAATTATAACTATAATAAAATTATTCATTTTGACTTGATATTATTCACTTCTTGTTGTGATTTGATATGCTACAACTGTATTATGAATATGGTAAATCATTAGAAAAATAAATATATAAAAATCTGGTTTGGGTAGTTATTAAAATATAAAAAACCTCTCCTAGACCCCGCCTAGGCCCCACTTAATTTTTCAGAGGGATTTTTTCTCCGCCTTGGGCCTAGGTGAGGCTCCAGGGGGCCTAGCGCTTAGGCGGGTGCTAGGGGGGTCCTAGCGCGTAGGCGGGGATTTTTTGAACACTGAGCTTTATTTGGATGGATTTGATTCGATTTGGACTTGGGATTTGACATGAGATTTGTTCCGGATTCAGAATTTGACACGGGTTGTTTCAATACGTCTAGTTGTGTGTGTGTACAGGAGAGGTAACATTATTACCTGGACTAGTTGGGTCATCTAGTTTCTCAATTCTCTTGCAATTTCGAAGAGCAATAGATGCATCACTCTCCCCGGATCTAACCATAACAACCCCAGGGCAGTCCAACAATTTAACGTTCTTGTCTAATTGAACTTCTTGCATAGATCTTGTCAATCCTGGAGTAGCGCCAACATTGACAACATGACTCCTCTTCAAGCTGTTGATAAGACTACTCTTACCAACATTAGGAAGGCCTACAACACCCACTGTGATCGATTTCTTAATCTGCACCAATAACACAGTATTAATGGGACAATAATGACAATGAATGCACCCAAAAAACAAAGACATCAATCAAACAACTGTACATGAGCTAGATACGAAGTTATGAAACTGGGCGGGGGCAATTGCTGAAACATAGACCCTAATCCAAAGGTTTCATAACCAGAAGCTTTCCAGTCAATATCATCGTCAAAATAGATATTTCACAAACTGAAGTTTCCTGGTATGGACAATTGACCAATAATAAAATTGATGGAACAGAAAAAAGAAAATATACCCACGTATAAATTTAATATGAAAAATAAATATACCATACAACGACACTTTTTCTACTAGAAAGTGTTAAATGCCTAGAGGGGGAAAATCCAATGTACACATGAAGTATCAAGAGATATAAGACAGAAGAAAAATACCCAAGCTAATTCAAAGCACCATAGCACCCTGTTCAGCACCCCAAAGCCAAAGCAACATCCCCAAAAAACATATACATCAACCTAATCTAATGCAATTGAGCACAGAAAATCCAAAAAAGTAACCTGAAATCCCAGAAACATTTCTTGAATAAAAAATGCAACAAACTCGGAACCAAAAACTACTGTTTCACCACTGTATGCTCAACAGTTGTCAAATTTCCTCCTGTTACCCTCTATCCAAATAACCCTACAAACGCATTGAAAAAACAATTTACATCTCTTCCTCATGTTTTTATTAAATCTAAATGTGCCATTGTCTGCAACTTATAGAACTACGCTATAAGATGCAGACACCTTCATTTTTTGTGACGCCAGGTTTGGGTTATGTGACAAGGTCAAGCACACTCAAGACCACATATAATCTTCTCTTGTTCAAATTTAATTGGACAATAACAAGATAGCACAACACCAATCATTCTACATTGCCATCCTTATAACCCAATCTAATGACAAAAAACTTCTCATAGAACACATAGTGAATATTTATAATCATCTCAATTGTAGGAAAAGTAAGAGGTCAGGATATGATTCAAAAAAGAAAAACATGCAATACGAATGAAAACATGAATTAGAATAAAACAAACGAAGGCGAATATGACAATTTCTTTAAAATGTAAACCAACCCAAAAAGCTAGAGCAAAAACTTTCAATCCATGTGCTATCATCATATGCTTACACGGGAAGCTCAAGTTCCCACCAGGCAAGAGGCTGCATCTTCTTTTTTTCTTCTCTCTTTTTTTTTTTGTTTTTCCTTGGAGGGATAAGGCCAGGCAAGGGACTTGTCTTATATATACATCACATTTGCAAGAAGAACTTCAACCATGATTATGATGCAATTTTACTAAAAAGATGATGACCAAATTTCATAGCAAAGTTACATCTGATCTTTTGATGAAAAGTATATGGAAGAAAGAGAAAAAATATCTACATTCTAACTATACCTCATGGCTTCTTGAGTAATTCTTGAGCAATTTTATAAGAGTTTCAGCACCAAGGCAGTCACTAGTTTGCAGAAGATTGCTTGGTTTTGCAGCCTTTTTGGCAGCCTTTGGCGCAGATTTCCACCCCAGGTTTGACCTCTGCTCTTGGGTGCTGCACTTGAAAGCAACTGCTGGTAGTTCCTCCCTAAGATACTTGAGCCACTTTTCAGCAGCCTCTCGAGGGACAAGATCTGCAATGCAAGTATGAACTGAATTTGAACAGCGGCGAAGCAAAAATGTAACCAAATCCTAATTTAAACTAAGCTGCTAAACATTTTTATTAGGTTATCAAAGACTCGGATGCAAATAATTGTTATTAGCATGGTCCGAAGTTAAAGATACTATATTTCAGATAACCTGATTATTTTAAAGCAGTGCATAGGTACACATATCAATAATGCAATGTCGACTGTCGAGTACTTCTATTACATAAGGATTAAGGGCATTGTATTTCTCATATGATAAATCTACAAATGCTGCCTTTCATGTGTGAAATTTGAAGCAATATTCATCAGAAATAAATTGGATGTAATCAAAACACAAATCAGAATGTGAAAAGAAAGGGAGATAGATATACACAGATATAAAGAAAGATCATACCTATCTTATTGAGAAGCAAAACAAGATGCTTCTCGGGACCTGCTCTTAGCACCATCTTTTCCATATCAGCGCACCTGCAAAATTAAGGGGATCGCGTGCATCAAGCACTTCCAAAATAACATCTGATGCTTCAATAACTTTGGCCAGCTCCTTGTAGAAAGCCCTGTCCGAGTTATCTGCGAAAAACAAAGAAATGTGAGAAAACAAAACAAATAGAAAAACAAAGAATAACACAAATTAAATAGACAGAAATGCTAATCTCCATCAGAAACAAATTCTTCGCATCAATAAATATCAGCATACCCCGAGTTTTAACATTTGCGGAGGATTTTGCAGCAACCCTCTCCTTACCCACATTTTGTTCTTTAGAGGGATTCAGGTCATCATCCTCTAAAATCCCCAACTTTCTCTTTTTGGCCTGAAGAAACATAGGGTTCATGTAAATAGATCCATTGTTGCAGAGTAGATGAAATGGTCAATAGACTGAAACAATAGAGACCAGTCCCAAAATGTGAGCCTAAGTCTATAGTAAATTTAGGTGAAATGATCCATTTCCCACTTCATTGCTGACTTACTCATTCAAATCATCAATGTACATATTAACATTTCTAAACCAAAACTAAAATCTTTATTAAGTGCAATAAAAATTGTTTCCCACTTAAATGCTAACACAAATTTAAAGACAACCATACACATGCAAATTGACATACATATACTTATCCTTAAGACCAAACCTTTTATTAGCTGAAATAGAAAAACTAAACCATAAGAAAGTTCTCATAATAAATCTTCTAGCAAATGCTTTTACACTACCCACAGTAATAAAATTAATTATTCCCACATCCAGTGCTCTAAATACCAAAAAGCTGAAAACTTTATTGGGTTAAATAGAAAAAAACTGTACCCTCTCCTTGCGGGCAGCTTTTTTCTGCTCCAAATCCTCGATAGCACGAGCACGGCGAGCTTCAAGAGCTTTGAGCTCCTGCTCCTTAAAAGGCCAGTCGTTTGGAATACCTGGGTCCTTCTCTGTTTTGGGCTTTCGGTTGATGCCCTTTTTCTTGGCATCTTTGGCCTTCTTTTTATGGTGTTCCTTCACTTTCCTTATGACCTTGTACTTTTGTTTCAATGACACTCTCTTGCTCTTACTCTCTGCAAACAGAGATACATAAATATCTCTAAATAACAACTTCATCCAATATATAACATGAAGTATATATTAACATGATGAATGTTTGATAAATATGATAGATTTACTTACTCTTGCTTCTCTTCACCATCTTCGATTGTTATCGAGTTATCTCAGTAGTTGTTAATCACGCAGAGAGGAGAGAGGAGAGAGGAGAGAGGGGAGGGTGTTTTTTTTTCCCGAGGACAGAAACAGGGAGTGTGGTTAGGGTTAGGGCTTCGAAGATGTAGAGGAGGGAACCCACGGCAATAGAAGCGGAGTGGACGGGTACGGGTCGGATTTAAATAGGTCATTGTTAGGTCATAGGTGTAGAACAGAACGTCTTCATCGTACTGCATTTGGCCCATCATAATTGGGCTTGAAACTACCAACAGGATTATACAATGGAGACATTCTATTCTGTAAAGTTAAGTTTGAGAGATAATTTACAGCCTTATAAAAGTATTTTTATTTATGTACTTTTTCTATTTAGTTTTAATATTTATTCAAATGAAAACTAAGAGCTATTTTAATTTTTAGGTATGAGAAAAAATTGTAAAGGGATCCCATAAAATTAGTGTTTTATATTATTCAATAGTAACCTATGATCAGTAGTTAATTTAAAATTTTGTAATTATTATTTATTATGATAAAATGTTTATTATTTAATTAATAAATTGTTTATCGATAAATTATTGTTTATCAGATAAATTAAAATTTATAATTATTATTTATCATGGTAAATCATATTGAATTTGAGTTTCTTGTTTAACATGTATTTTCTCTTAAATTTACCTTCATAAAATGTTTACTATAAAATTATGTAAAATATTAATTTTAAATATATTTTTTTAAAACATCATATTTTTTAAACATCATATTTCAAACCTTAGACTCAACAACCCTAAAAAATGATTGAAAAGAAAATTAAGTGATATTTTTTCGGCGCTAAAATTATTGTGAGATAGACTCGAACGTGTGACAAAGTATTTTTAAAATAAATTATGATATTCACAATTATCAAAAATAGATAAATTTATATTAATTTTCAATTCAAAATTCACAAATTGACAATAAAAAATAAGTATAAGAAAAAAAGAGAGAAAATAAATAACTATTTTTTAAATATATATAATAATATATCATTTGTGACAACTCCAAATTTATAACCACAGAATGACTAAATATTTATACATTTTTTGGTGGCTTTAACTAATTTGGTACAGGTGGTATTTTTTAACAGTTCACTTTAATGCCTCTTAAAGAGTCTAAATATTTATATTAAGAATTTTTTGAATAATTAAAATATAAACATCTTAATATAAAAATAATTAAAATATATTAAAAAGTTGACTGCATTTACACTCTGTTTCTGAGTTTTGAACAGAATAAAAAAAAGAATAAAAAACTTAAATTAGAACAGAAAAAAAAAGAACAGAAAACTTGAAGTTTTTCTTTGGGTTGTTTCTGAGATTTTAATAGAAAAGAATATAAAATTTAAAATTGAGGACATGAATTGTAATTTAAAATTTATTATATTAAAAGTTGAGGATAATATGAGAATTATAAAAATATTACTTATTCTAATTTCTTTTCCGTCCAAATCAAATCAATTCGATTTTGGACTGAAAAACTTTAGCGAGGAAAAGTGGTAGAGTTTTCTATCCATTTTTTTTTTCCGTTTATTAAAAAACTCGAAACATAAGAATTGGAAAGAAAGTTTTAAATTTTTCGTCCATTTTTTTTTTTTTGTCATTTTAAAACTAGCAGGCGTTACTGCTCTGTTTTCGAAGTTTTAAATGAAAAATAAAAGAATAGAAAACTTAAATTAGAACGTAAAATAAAAGAAGAAAAAAACTTGAAGTTTTCCTTTTGTGTTGTTTTCGAGTTTTTAATAGAAAAAATAGAAAATTTAAAATTGAGGACATGAGTTGTAATTTAAAATTTATTATATTAAAAGTTGAGGATAATATGAGAATTATAAAAATAATACTTATTCTAATTTCTTTTAGTTCAAATCGCCAATTTTGGAATGAGAAAACTTCGATGAAAAAAGTGACCAAGTTTTCTATCCATTTATTTTCTTTTCCGTTTATTAAAAAAGAAACATAAGAATTAGAAATAAAACTTAAATTTTTCGTCTATTTCTTTTCTTTTTTGTCCATTTTAAAACTCAGAAACAGAGCGTTAAGATGCAAATGAAACCCCACATAAATACTAAATGGTCCTGTTTGATACTGTGCAGAATGGCTCGATCTGAACGATTCACCATTCGCACGCTTTATTACAACTTTTAAAATCTGAATTGAAATTTGAAAGCGTCCCAACCGATTCTTTTGAAAAATTTCATTGAATGAAATTTGAATAAGTAGTGTTTTACCCAAATAACCTTCAAATAACTTCGCTACTCTGGTTTCTATCTCTAGGGCTACTATCGTTCACATCTCCATCGGCATCTCCATCCTCATCTCTTCTCTTCTCTCCATCTGCAGTAACTTCGCCTCAGGTTAGTATCATGCAATTCAATCCCATAGTTTTGCTAGGTTTTTCTTTTTCCTTCAAATTCTACACTTTTTCTCATGTAGAACATGAAAAGAGAATTACCACAACTTTTCAAAATCGAAAGTACCTACCTACCTTGCTTTACTAGTCGGCATACCTCCATCGGGCGTCTCCATCCTCTGGTTTCTTTTTGCTTTTCTTTTTTCTGTAAGGTGGTTTAGATTAAAAAATGAGAAAGAAAGTCATACTCTTGTTTTATAATATAGAATTGATGAATGTTCAGTAGCATTAGGGGACAAACCCTAACTTTCAAATTCTATGAAGATATCAAAACCTAACTCTAATTCATGATATTCTACACCAATTAAACTCAAAATCTGATGAGGTGTTTTGCTCACCATCAAAGCAATTCTCAGTTTTATAAATTCTCAATATCAATAGTCTGTAAATTTGTTGTTTACAAATTTACAGACTATCAATAGTCTGTAATATCAGGGTGAAAATTTGATTTTCTGGAATTTTGTTGTTCGGATATACAAATTTGTATCTCTGCGAATTATAATTATATATCAACCTTTTAAAGGTACTTTGATAGTTGCTTCTAGTATTTACCTTCTATCCTTGTAAAAGTTTGCAGTGAGATGCCTATACTATACATGTTTTTGATGTGTGGTTCAGTTACAACTATATATTCGGATGAGATAACAAAACTTTATGTTGAGCTTGCATAATTTTTAGTGGCAACTTAGCTGATTCAATTGATGCAACAAACCAAGCCCCTTGTGATGCTGCATATACAAATACTCGAGGCTTTTTATCTCCATATCGCAACACAAGGTACTGGTTAGCAGATTTTCGACGTCGACGTGCCTTGAATAGAAAAGAAAGGTTTAACCATGCTCATGCCCAACTCAGAAATATTATTGAACGTGCCTATGGTGTATTAAAAGCAAGATTCCCAATATTGAAGCAGATGACACCTTATCCTTTCTCAGTGTAAAGATGTAGTTATTGCTTGCTTTGCGTTCACAATTTTATAAGAAAAGAGAATATTGAGGATGAGTTATTTTCTCAGTATGATCAAGCTACCACAATTGATGGAGATGATGAACAATATGAAGAAAATCACGAAGGAGAGCAAGATGCAGTGCAATGGGGCCCTCAAGACGTACAATATATGAACAATCTACGTGACCAAATTGCTCGTGAACTATATAAAGTGACTCACTGAAATTAATGTAATTTTATTATTATGTTGACATGTTTGTTTAACTCGTTACATTTCTTATTTTCTATGAACTTGTTAAAATTGTTTGAATTATTCAATACTTTGTTTGATAATTTATTTGAATTATTTATTTTTATTTGTTGTACAATGAATATTGTATTTAATTTTTTTAAATACGTTCAGACAAAATTATATACTTGTTCAGCATAGTTTAGAAGGGTAAAATAGTAAAATACTGTTATTCAGAATATATCAATTATCAAACAATTTTTTTTATTCAGATTCAATTCATTTAAATTCAACTCATTTATATTCAGATTTATTCAATTTTTATCAAACAGCCCACATCTTTACAAATACTCATTTGTCAACTAAGCAAAATAAATCTGGGGAGAAATACAATTTTTGAATGCAATTGACCTGGTTGGTTTTTGTAATTTTGTTGGCCGTTGTAATCTTCCGTAGAGAGAGAGAGAGGCTTCAATTTCTTGACCTAAAGAAAAAACTAGGTACGCATATATCCAATCCTTATCGTCACCGGTCACCACCCAAAAGCTCACACTTTCCTAATCCCTATTCTAGGGTTTAATCTCCTCACTCGCCCACATTGTTACTTCAGATGGTAAGTATTGTTCCGTTATATGTATATATAATTTATTCTATCTGCTAGCTCAAGAAAATCAGTTATTTGTTTGTTAAGGTTTGATTTGTTTTGTGGTTGGGTAAATTAGAATGAAGTTGCTATTGCAATGTTCCGTAGTAGAAATTGACTTAATTTTTTAAATCAAGCTCACTTGTCAACTACAGGACTGAACTGTGGAGAAACATTTTTGTACTACTGAATTGCACTTCCAGAGCTTCAAGGATACTTTTTTTCACTGGAAAAAATGGTGAAATTTATTGGATTGTGATATATAGGTAGCTTAATTTTTAAATTATAGATTACGGGGATAACGCTGTGGAAAGAAAATAACTAAATTAACTTCGTAAATACTAATTAATACCAAGTCAATCAGAGACTTTGTTTTCATTTACTTGATTATATAAATAAATGGGAATAATATATTTACGGATTACATTTTTTGCAATGTTTTTGAATCGACGTGCTTCATGAATCTGGTGAAGCTTAAAATGTTGTCAACATTCATGCGTTGCATCTAATATTGATCTATTTTTTATTTTTTTGTAAAGTGCCGATTACATTGACCAGTAATGCAGTTGATTTACCTGTGGTCCCCTAGTTTGAAAATTCTTTAACTTCTGTTATGATGTCAGATGTGGTTAGTGAAATCCATCATTTCAGAACTGACATCATATCGGAAGTGGATTCACTTGTTTGGGATTCTTGAACTGCATTACTTGTTTCCGGAACAAAGGAATAGAAAATGAAGCTGATTTATTTGTTGGTGTTTTGTTGTAGTTGATAGTGTAGCTGAGGTGTTTTGAACTCTTCTCAGTATATTCACATCCGTAGAAGACAGTATGAACTGATCAAGGGCAGAAAATATTACTAATGGCAGACTATGTTGCCGTTCCATCACATATCAAGCTGCATGTACACAGACATTGTGTTACTGAGCAACACATTGGTCCTAAACATGCACACATTGAAATGTCAAGGTTTCATTCTTTAACTTAATGTGTTCGGCTTCCACTTTCAGTGCTATAATTTAGATCTTGGTCATTTAAGAATTAGTTTTAAAAATGCAAAGTTTATAATCCTATGTGACCTTGAAGTCTGGAATTTTTTTCTTTGAATGAAGGGGCGTCCATTTTCTTTCTTTCCTTTCTAACTTTTTTCTGTTAGTTTAATAACTAAAAGTCTATCATTGGTTCACTAATACTTGTTTTTTTGTTTTTTTTACATTTGTGTTTGTGTGGCTTTAGTAAGTCTTACATTGCTTCTTCTAAAGTTACCCCTTTGTCATCAAGAAGCGTATGCAAGCTCAGTGCTCTTCAGGTCTCAAATTTAAAGACAGGACCATATAACAAGGAGAGTTTCATGAAGTGTCATTGCTTGGGGACTTTGATAAATTCTGATGGTGCAACAACTTTTGATTGGATTCCTGTCGTCGACCAAGTGCTTCTAATGACAAGTGTATTTCTTACATATATGGCTGGAGTAATACCTACTGAGAAGTCTCTTTTAAATTCTCAAAAGAGCATCTCGAATGATCATATGGTCCCTGAAGACACTTCCTTTTCTGGTAGGTAAGGAAGGTAATTAGTTGGATGATTGTTCTAATTTAGATAGTTCTGTAGTTTAGCTGAAGATATGAATGCAATCTTTTATTTACTTTTTGTAAGAGTGATATTCATTGGTACCTGAGATATTTTTCCTAATTGTAGTGTTTTTTTTCCTTTCAACTTGCAGTGCAGTGGATAATGATGATGAAGTTTACTTGAAGTTTGCATGGGATATTGTTAGAAACAAACTTATGGATTCCTTGAATGCCATTGAAAACATAGGTAATTTGGGAAACGGGGTTATTGAAAATAGACAACAACGACCTTCAAGTTTGTTTGCCATTGCTGAGGCTCCCAGGTTCCGGTTGCTGTTGGCTTCTTTTCATTGGCTCAAGAAAGAGGCAGGCACTGTCTTCGTCATCTCCTTGCTCTGTATAACATTATATATCCTAATTATATCTTAAGGAAGTTGAAATATTTCCATAACTTTATAGACTATATATTTGATATAAAGGAAATAGGATGTCTCTTTTTCCAAGAGGACTAATTCCTAAATTTGTTCCACTTAATGATTCGAGAGGTAAATATATGTAAAGAGAGGATTTTTTGAAAGATAATTACTGTTACGGTCCGGTTTGTTTGAAGTTGACCAAGTGTGTGGTGCGTGTCTACCCTTTAGTTATGTTTAAACTTTAAAGCATGTCAAAAATATGTCATAAACCTGGTATAAGAATCATTCAGAAAATATCTGTATCCTTAAAGAGATGTATTACTTTGTCAATACGTGATTCATTATTTGATTCATTATTTCAGAAGCAAGATTCATTGCTTTTTTTTCGTTTTTTTGATATGTATATAGTTCTTGAATTTTCATCCTTGCATCATTCCTTGGTTTTACAGGTGGATAATGTTTCGGGAAACTCCTCTACTTTAAGCATGGCTGAGCCGCAGGTTGTTTTCTCTCGAATTATTCAGAGGTCTTGTGAGCCTCTATGCATTGCTTGGTTAGTGGAGGAGCTAAGCTTGAAACATATCAAAGCAGCTGAGGTACTTTTGAAACTAAACATTACCTCCTCAACATTGCTGCTACTAGCACTTTTTAAAAAAAGAAATTTATTATTATTTTTTTTGCCTGAAAAAAAAAGTGATATTAAAGGGACTCTGCTGTAACCATTTTAAGAATGAATTTTTCTCCATTTCTCAGGGACTTCTTTCTGAGATGGGTGAGAAGTTAAATGGATATGACTCCATTACACAGAACATTCAAAACTCGGGAAAGAAGGATCTTTATGCTGAATTAATTTGCATTCTTAGATTTGGTTCTCTTGGGTAAAATACTTTTGATTTTTTATTTTATTGGTTGTGCATGTGTTGCGTCCATACCTAATGAGGAATTTTGATCAATCAAACATTCATCCATGTTCTAGCTCATTGCTGACAAGATTTTGTCTAATGCATCTTCACATGTTTGACCATTCAAACATGTGCCACCATTCTTTGCACTATGAGTTTGTCTTTGTGAGGATTTGTACATTCAACCTGCACCATTTTCTTGCCCTATATTCTGGAGTTTTGATGAATAAATGTTTCATGGGAAATTATTTCTCGATTTCAGCTATGGGATGATTGTAGATTAAAACACCGTAAACAATTTATCATTTTACTGAAAAAATTAAGAAATAAACTCTTGTTAATTTCCATGTTTTTTTTTGTGGTATTAAAGAATTTCAAAATGTGGAATTTATATGAGTTGTAACAGTCATTAAATTAGTGATCACTCCATGTTTTAGAAAATTTTCTGAAGTAGGTGTTAGATTATTTGGTTTGTTTGATTGACATTTCAACCATTGAAAACTTTTGATGATGAATAATTGAATTCTATTCCCGGACCCATTATTTTCATCTGTATAATCTGATTTTTTCCAGTTACAACCCTAGCCCTTTTATGAAGATGTTATATTGTTCTGGACTGGTTTGATGCCTCGTGAAGTTTACATATAATTTAACTAATTTCTTAGCTTCATTTTGATTTTGTACAAAGTTGGTCTTCTAGGAAATAGATTTTTTAACATAACATATGCCCTTCTAGAATGACATTAGATTCCTAAATGCATGGCATCCTCTCTTGCTGAACTAAACAAGATAGGAAAGCTGATTGGTGAGTATCTAAGGATTTCACTAGTAAAATTTTTAAGGAGTTGAAGCATGAATGAGGGCTTATTCTTGCTGGATGCGAATACCAATCCTAACTAATGTACAAGTGTTATTGCTAAAATATCTTGAAACAGGTAGAGCCTGTCAACTGCCAGAAATGGTAACTAACTAGATCAGAGCCCAGAGGGAAGAAAGGGTCTTTCAACAGTTTTCTTCCAGCATATTTGTTGTGGAGTATTCATCTAAGTCAGGATTGGGAAATAGATATGGAAAGTGTATCTATGTAAATGTAGATTTTAAAACAATAAGTCCTCCAATTTTGTTCTCTGAAGTATATCTCATTTGATCATGTATAGATTATTCTTAAAAGCACATATTAGTTCTTACCCTTCAGATACATGCTATGTAACTAATTCTTTATTATCTGCTACATGTTTGTATTTTGAATTAAACCTTGTTCTTTCATCTTTGAGTACATAGATATGGTGGTTCCATTAGATTTATTTATTTTTAGTTTGCTAAAGCTCTGGAAGATAAGATTTATTTGTTCTTTTACTAAATTTGGTTAGTAAAGATTTCTTACGCTATCAGTCTACCAATATATGTGTTTGTAACAGGAAGGACAGTTGTTATGTTTATAATTTCTTTACCCTTCACGGGATTTCTGTATTAGAAGATCTGGTGATTTCACTAGCAGATGGGATTGCAAGTATGTATTTGGAGCTTATTTCTGTTGATGGTGACATGTCAAATGAAATGAATTGTCTTGGTTTGAATTTGTGTACTTTATCAACCAGAGCACTTCAAAGATTACGCAATGAGGTACATTTAGTTTACTGCTGTATTCTAAATTTATATAGTTGTTCCACAAGTTTTAATTTATGTAATTAGTTTGTTATTTGGACTCCATTTATCTCGCTCCATTAATTGCCTTTGATCCAGTTATTTTTTTTTCTTTCTCCTTGGATGAAGCTTGAAAATCATGTCCCGGGGATTTCATGTACATAAATCTAGCTTCTCTTTGTATGTAATCGAATATTTTGAATTACTGACCAGAGAAAATGATGGACTGGTTATCCCCGTTAGTTTTAGGGCTACTAATTTGTATTGCAAATCTTAAATTGCGGTTAACTATATTGGAGGAAATGGGAAATTTTAAGGATTTACATAAATGGTTATATATATTTTTAACAGGTGATTTTGAGCCAGTGGTTGTACCAAAATATGGATGCAGTTGCATCAATGTACGAGGATCGGTTCGATCTTCGGACACTTCAGAACCAACTCATTCAGAATCCTATAAATAGTGAGACGGAAAAGTTTAGTTGGTGGAAGAATATTGGCTTGATGAAATCTCAACCTGTATTATCTCCATTACGTTTTGTTGTGATCAACAGCATCTCTGTACCTGTTAAACGGACCAAGGAATTAAGGGCCCTGACTGGGTGGTACGTTTTATTTATTTTCTGACTACCTGCACACATACTACTATATCTGACAATTTAAGGTCTTTCCCATTGAGATAACCACACCGGAATAATCTTTCAAGGATATTACCGTTAATAAATTATACTACATTGGAGGAATTGGGGTTGTTGTTGAACATAGGATAAGGAGTATGAGGATGTAAGTGAATGCTTTTGGGTGAAAGAATCCGTGCATTTAAACCAAAATAGAAGGAAAAGTATGAAACAGCAAGAAGATATGACTATGTTTATAGGTTCTTATAATTTCATCTTATTTTATTATGTTTTCCTCTGATGAAAGTCAAGTGAATGTAAATTTTTTGCTTACTAGGAAAGCTGAAGGTTGAACTGAAATTCACTACAATTATTTTATTAAAGCTTAAAGCGTTTTAACTTCCCAGGGAAGTTCAATTTTCTGAAAATCAGAAAGCATCCCGACTAAGTAGATCGTCAATATGGTAGACAAAGTGACATCCATCTGATACATAATTGTAATGTATACATGCGGATTTTGATGGAAATAGATGCAAGATTGTCAGAAATACATTTTAGAGAAATTATCCGAATTACAAATGCCTATAAGTTTGGCTGCTGTTGTTTGGTCATATCTCACCTTAGTTGTCCTATTTTTGGATACCTGAATCAGTGACTTAATAAGGCTTTTTAAGGTTTTGAAGTATTGTTTAGTAGTTCTGTTTGTCAATCACGTGCATCAGATCTTCAATAACTTGTATAGAATAACTTGCTACTGCTTCTTCCTGAGCTGCATCCATTGCTGGAAACTTTCTGTTACAAAATTGAAAATTGGTTACTAATGTCTAATGTAACACTTTTTTCATTGTATTATTATTTTATTGGTTTGCACTTGCAGCTAGAGAATTATCCAATTATTCATATATTGATATTATTTACTTTTATGTTGCAGGAGGTACTACTACAGTCTCTTCCTCGAATTATCTGATATTTCAATGCCATTGATAAGAACCATTGTTGCCAAAGTCAGCGATGCAATCTCATTTTTTCTAGTTTCCTTGATTGGAAGGTCATTAGGGCTCATCTACACTGGGATAAGGCAGTCCCTACGTTGGAAGTGAGATATACCAAGCGCAAGGGATACTTTTGTTCATTGCAATTGATGAAGAAATTAGCTGTAAACTAGTCAGATGGAAACCTTCATCTTGGATTTGACCTCTCCAAGGCATGTTCACATACTTTGGTTTTTCCTTTTGAGGAATGTTAGACCGTTTATAAACTTGGTTCAAACATTTTTCAAATTTTTGAGTTGCTAAGAAAACTCCCTTTGATTAAGCAAAAGTTCAATAAAAACGAAATAGTTTTGCAGGCTGTGTACTACATTATGAATTTGAGTTGTGTCCTAAAATTAGAAACTGATATTTTCACACGATTTCTTTACACAAGAATAACAGGGTCCAACCTTTCATGTGACTTCTATAAATTACACTGCGTAAGTTGACGTACAATGGACTAGACACAGTAGAAAGACCATGAGGTTGAAAATTAATAATTACAAGGTGCCATTTGTGTCAAATCAGGTTACATGGTGCCGTTTGTCATAATTCATAATGGAATATACCAATTCTTTGTTTTTTTTTTGGGTTACACAGTTGGGTATTCTCTGTTAGTTTACGCGTCAATCGAGATTAAATTTCAGACTAATTTCTCTTCCCCCAAAACACTAGTTTGGTACTTTCAGAAGATTTTCCCCTTGGTGTTGCCCCAATGTTTGAACTCAAAAGACTTTCTTGATCACTAATTCTTAATATATTGAAAGAGTGGAGTGGCTCTTTGGGGAATAAAGTAGCAGGATTTTGTAAGAATGTGATTGATGAGTATGAATAACTTATTTACAATTTTCGTGTTCTACGTGCATCCTTATTTATTTAATTAGTTTCTAGTGGTTTTCTCTCTCTCTCTCTCTCTGAATGATTTCCCACCATTCCATTAGTTTATTTTTAATTCTTGTACAGAATTGTTACTTGTTAATTAATTTTAGGTTAGTTTGTTACTTAATAGTTTTGGTGAAGGGGAAAATGATAGCCAATATTGTTTGAACTCAAAAAGTGAAGGAGCATCTTCCTTGATCACTAATTTTAATGGAATATATTGAAAGAGTGGAGCGGCTCTGGCAGAAATTTTGTAGAATTGATTGATGAGTATGAATAACTTATTTACAATTTTCGTGTTTACGTGCATAATTAATTTAAATTTAATTAGTTTATGACACAAATTTTTGTACAGAATTATTACTTGTTACTTAATAGTTTTGGTGAAGGCGAAAATGATAGCCAGCCAGCCAGCCAGCCACATTAATTATTAGGTGATTCAAAAGATCCCGATGGAAAGCAAAAGGACATTTAAGAAGATAATCTTGTGCCCTACCATCTTTACAAGACAATCGTTTTTGATA
The DNA here is from genome assembly GCA_020205615.1 of Panax quinquefolius. Classification (NCBI taxonomy): domain Eukaryota; kingdom Viridiplantae; phylum Streptophyta; class Magnoliopsida; order Apiales; family Araliaceae; genus Panax; species Panax quinquefolius. The sequence continues at coordinate 3,259,154 of CM035154.1, read as the reverse complement.
ATTTAGCAAACTTCTTAATTAATGGAGTATTAATCAATTCATATAGTAGTAGTGTCCATACCTTTTTATAAAGCTAGCTAGCTAGCTATTTCAATTTTCACCTAGATAATTATATTTTGCTTATTCACTGCGCTCAAATCTAGATAGGTATTGTTTTGCTTAATTCACCTATATATATATATATATATATATATATATATATATATATATATATATAAGGTAGGTGGTTAAATATAATTACTGCATGATCTCTTCATAGTTCATTCATTCTACAAAAAGTGCTTGTTCCATTTTGTTATTTTCAAAGTCAAAAAATTTGAAAATAAGAGCAGTATTGTTATTTGCTGTTCAACGTTGTATTGATCAAAACATAAATAAATTTATTCCATTTTAAATTTATTTAACTTATCTCGTATTAACTTAAAATTTTCAATTAAATGAATCTATTTTTTGGGTAATAAAGAAGTATCAAGCTATATCTTTTGTGGTTGGGAATTAGCTAGAACTTGGGGGAAAAAATTTAAAACTTGTAGATGGTTTAGTGTACAATTGATCATTAAGAAGGGAAGCTTTTTGATTTGAAGGGATCAAACTTTGACAAGACGGCCAAATTAATTAGACAATTGAAGAACAGAAGCTAGCAAGCAAGAAGTAGAAGATAAAAAAAAAAAGACAATTAAAAGGTTGATAAGGTATCGTTATCTGTCTCATCATCCCTGTTCAAATTTCAAATATATATATATATATACATGCAATCATTGTACAATTATAAATGAAGAAAGATGAGATCTGTCATTTGTGGACTATATATGCATGCTGCAGGTTGGCCATTTTCTTCGAACTTTATTTTATTATTGCAAGACTGCAAGTTTTGGCACATCATACTGCAGGTGTTTCACCGAGTTATTGCTTACATGAGAACTAGAACTAACGCAGGTAGATTCTATACATTACATCAAATAATTAACAAATTATATATTGAGGATGTGTATATATGAAAAATTAACTGATAATTAACCAAGTTTTTTGTCGAGGGCATGAATAAAAAAGTTCTGGATGTATATATATATATATATATATAGTAACACAGATATCATGCAGTATATCTATGCTTGATTAATATGTAGTCCTAAGACTCCTAACTAGCTATTTAACATGCAATCATTGTACAATTATAAATGAAGAAAGATGAGATCTGTCATTTGTGGACCATATATGCATGCTAGCTTTAATGCAGGCTGGCCATTTTTCTTCGAACCTTTATTATTGCAAGACTGCAAGTTTTGGCTGGTGAAAGGGACATCATATACTGCAGGTGTTTCACCAATTAAGTTATTGCTTACATGAGAATCGAGATTTGCCATTAAACTAGGTTGATTTTAAACTAGGTTGTTTTGTTGTTATTATCTAAACTAATTGATTAATATAACAATAAAGGTAGATTCTATACATTACATCAAATAATTAACAAATTATATATTGAGGATGTGTATATATGAAAAATTAACTGATAATTATATTAACCAAGTTTTTTGTCGAGGGCATGCATAAAAAATAAAGTTGCATGCATGTGTATATTAATTCGTATACTAAAAGTTGCAGTAATATATATATAATACCACTCTTAATTATCATCATGGACTATTCATACGGCTAATTAAGGCAGCAAGGTGGGCCCTCTTGTTTAGAAAACTACTGAAATTGAGCCAAAAATTGGGCAATAATACTTGTTAGTTGTGTTCAGTGGCATTGATCTTTGACTCTTTGATCTGATTCGAATTCTTCATTTGCCAAAAAAGTCATATGAAACAGTTAGACGTTTGAGCAATAATTTTGGACTTTTTGACTTTTGACTTTTATTTTATTTAAATAGATCAGTAGAGATCGGCTTGGCCTGACCTCTCATTCAATAGACTTACATGCATGTCCTTAATTAATATGGAAAATAAAAAGAGTATATGCTAAATCAACTTTTCCACGAATATATGGAAAAATAGGTGGGTGCATGTGAAACGAATATGAATATGAGGAAAATTAGATTAGATGGTTAATTAGTGGGAATGCTAAGCTAGCTATATGTTTTTTTTTAATGCTTTTGGGTAGTGTTTTTTTATGCTAAATTTTAATTTCTTCTCCCCCGGCCCACATTAAAAGTGGTGTCAAATTAAGGTCCGTCCCGTAAAAGATGTATTAAGCTAGTACTATATTTTATTTATGGATAATATTATGTGTACATAAAAAATTGTGCATCAATATTAGGTAGAATTTATGTATTGTTTATCAATAAAAATATGTAAAATATTTAATTATATGTCTTATCCCCTATTTTTTCTTTTTTATAGTGTGTACACAATTTTTTGTATATAGTTGATGTTTCTAGCATTACTCTTTATTTATACTAGCAATCGGTGACACACGCATTGCATGTGTAGATATATTATGTAAGGTAAAATAATTAAATAGAAAATTTTATAAAATGTAGAGTACTAATTAAATAGACAGATATAAAAAATAAAAAAAACAAAATATTAATATATCTAAAGTTGAATATCTTTCATGTAGACTTTATAATATAAATAGATAGATATAGATAATTCAAAAACAATAAATTGAGGAGACATACGTACGGTATATATATAATTCTACGGTACTAGCTTATTGCAGTCATAAATTTGAATACTAGTAGTAGTAATATTTTATGAATGAGGTCACTCCATTGACTTGTATCACTAAAATATAGTGGAAGCAAGTAATTAAAGCAGCGGACATGAGAGAGTTGGTTGTTATATATACTGTAATTAATTTGTCCATGCAAAAAACTTAGACCTGTGTTTTTTTATTCCCCTCTCTCATGCTACATATATACATGCATACATATGTGTTGGATATCAAGATTTGGTCTATTATTACTAGCTAGAATTATTGGAGATCTTTTGGGCAATATTATTGCCTGCCCAGTGCCCAGGCCAGGTAGAATTAAGTGATCTAGAAGATGCATGTAAAGCTTGATGATGAGGCACTCATGTCTCGTAAAAAGGAGGATTTCCTCCATTCATGTGGTGAAATTACACAGTTGACCTTATCGTACGATCATGCATATGTATCTGATCTAATTAATTATAGATAGATAGATAGATAGATGTATATATAGTGTGTGTACGTATGAATAGCGAGGTGAGTAGGTATATAGGGACCATTGCAGTACCCATCATGGAGACAAGGCAAGTCCATCATCGACTTGCCTTTCACAAATATTTCATGAAAGAGAGTTTAGCTGCTCTCTGCACTGTGTGATTGAGAGAATACGATGCTTTGCTTTGCTTTCTGTGCATCTATGTGCCTTTCTTTATACTACTACTACTACTCTCTCTCTCTCTCTCTCTCTCTCTCTATATATATATATATATATATATATCCTCAATAAATATGTATATATACATACATATACATGGATACATTAAATTAATACTGATTCGGAACACATGCCTATATTAGAGTTATGAGATGATCACCACATCATACTATACTATACGTGATTCATTTAATTTTAAGATCGACGACTTGTAATTAATTACAATTTAAAACTACAACTTTAGGGGCCGGAGACTTGAATATGTTATTTTTTATGTTTTAATTTGAATGGGGTACATATATTGCTTTCTCTCCTTAACTACAATCCTATAATATTAGAATTAATGAGAGTTTTATAAAGAGGAATATTATTTCCATACGAATTTTTGATATTTTTATATGGTCTCCTCTCACATGAAGATGAGATTCAATTTTTTTTCACGTGAGAAAGAATTAATTATATAAAAATATCAAAAATACATATAAAAATATCAATTTTCTTTTATAAAACATGGATCGAATATTTTGGTCAAGGTACCTTTAAGTTAACTATGGCTTTAATTCTAGAGGGGAATAATGATTATGAGCTTTCTTAATTACTTATACAAATTTGGTTATGGTCAATAGTTGAGGTTTATAAATAAAGTAATATGCTCTAAATTAGATGGGGCGTGAAAGCACATAAAATAAAATTAATTCAATTTGATAAAGCAAAGAAAAGCATATATATATATATATATATATAGAATTAATAAAATTATTAATTGGTAGTATTTATAGTTTTTTAGAGTTAGGGTTCCTCCAAGTCAAATAAAGATTTCTTGGGCAACCGGCCAAGCAATAAAAAGCCACACCATTCCCCTAACCTTCCTTCCACCACTTCTCTCTCTCTCTCTTTGTTTTTTTTCTTTCTTTCTCGTGTCTTTCTCTTTAATTTCGTTCCAAGATTCTTTATTAATGTAAAGCTTAATTAGAGAATTTTCTCATTATCACAAGGCTTCGTTGGCATGACTATAATACCTGTTAACGTCAGGATCTTTCTCCACGTCCCAATCACCAAGACGCATCCGATATCCTGCACAGTTCAACAAGTCAACACCAAAAGTTTGACGACTTGGACTGTGAGTGGGATAGCTCCGGTGAGAGTCATGATCGGCGGCGATCACAAGGTTAACAATGGAGAGAAAATAATATCTAATGCCTGAGAGAGAATAATCATATATTTGTGTGTGTAATATTTTGTTACTTACCTTCTTTGTGATCCTAGCTCCATACGTACTCCAATCTCGGTTTCCCGTGCCACCCATCACCTCCTGACACCTTTTCTCCACTCCCGGTCATTTCAGCCGAAAGTATGTAGCCTACTTCCTCATCTGCTACCACTCTTTGTGTAAGACCCCGAAATTTTTTTAAAATAAAAAGGAATTTCCTTTATTTATTATTTTGAAATAGTAAGGGTTGATTTGATTAATGTGGATAGTTAAGGGTTAAATACGCAAATATTTCAAAATAAGCAAGTGGTTATAAAATATTCATTTTTGTTGGGAATATTCGTTTGGTCGTGAAATATTACGTCTTTGTCGGGAATATTAAATGCAATGGTAGTGAGCGTATGTGTAGGCCCCATAACGAAAAAGCGATTGGATGAGGAAAACGACAAAGTTTGGGTGGTTATAAATAACGGCGTAGTTATTACCAATTAAGACCATTGGAATACCCGGTGGTTAAAATACTGATGTCTGGCGTGGCATAAAGATTATTGCGGTATTGCGACAAAGATTGTTGAATTATTGATCCTTACGTGAAGGCACTACTCAATAATTTTCACGGTGAATTCTTATTCAATATTTTATTTTATTGATTCAATAATTGCTGCGTTGGTATTTTATATTATTGTTGTTTCAATAATTGTCATCAAGACAAGATTTCCCATTATCGGATCAATAATTCATATTATTTGAATAATATTATTAGATAACATTATTGGCAATGTCTAGAAAGTTACATACAAGGAGAGGTTTGGTCACCTAATTGGCGCCAAGAAGGAGAAATCCTTATCGGAAAGCCCCTCTTTCCAGGAATGACTGGTTATCATAAATGTGATTACGTAATATTATTTGTGAATAATTAATTATTGATTCATATGATAAGGAAATATTTATTTTATATGAATATAAATGATGGATTTATTTATGTGGTTATTAATGAAGGAATTAATGTTGAGGTGTTTTATCAAGTATTTTATCGGATTGGAGGTGTTAAAAATCAAATCGGGGTTTTGAGATATATCATTTGGGGGTTATAATTTTTAATCCGACCGTTGGATTGTGGTAATTTTTGGGTATGTTATACATACATAAGTTGAGTATATGTCCACAAATTTTGAACCGTTAAAAATGCACGAATGATTTGTTGTGAATTTTAAGAGGTGTCGGATTAGGAAATTAGGGTTATAATTGATTTTGGTGGAAAATTCTAGAATTGAGTGGGCCCCACTTGTGGTTGGTGAAAAAATGTCTGAATTTTATTTCAAATGTGGTGGGTGGGAATAGTAGCGAGGTAAAAGCCATCGAGGTTGCGGAGTTAAGTCTCGCTTGAGCGTCTTAACATTTTCCTATAAAGAGGGTAAGTTAGAATTGAAAATCACACCGAAACAAAGTTTTTCTCTTTCTCTCTCTATATTATTGAGCGTATTTTGTGAGTATTTAGATACTTTGAGAGTTCTTTATTCAAGACAAGTTTCATTCAAAGATCACTTCCCGACCTTTCCTTCCGGGAAATCTTGATTCTTTGAGGTAAGGGATATTATTTTTTTCGTAATGATATTATTTCTTGATATCATTATCTTTGAAATGTTGATCCGAGGTTTTTATCAAATTTGGAACTTTTTCATGTATGGGGTTACTTATTCATGAGTTCTTATTCACGAGTTACTATTCATGAGTTCTTATTCACGATTCTTATTCACGCAGTTTATTCATGAAGCGTGAAAATGTTTTTTTTGTGGAATTTCTATCTTTTGGTGTCGAGATTACTTATTCACGTGATATCTAAGATTATTCACGATATCTGACTATTCACGTGATACTCTGATTATTCATCGAAAAATAAAATTTCTTCTTTTTCGTCAAAATATCTATTCGGATCTAGCTTTGATTGTATCCATGTTTTGATCATTCTTGAATTTTACACCACTATGATTATTTTTGAGGTATTTTTGGACGTGGATAAAACCAAGTACGAATCCTTAATCCTTGTCATTTTGTTTCTTTGGATTCGTTTCTTTTAAAAATATTTTTCATCATCCTTAGTCTTAAATGATGATATTATTGAATATCTTTGGCCCGTAGTAGTGCGAAGATGAATGATTTCTGAAGAATATCTTTGGCACGTAGTGCAAAGATGAGCAGTGTTTAAATGAACATGACCGGTGATGAATATCTTTGGCCTTTAGTGCAAAGATGAGCAGTGTTGAGATGAACATGGCCGATTTGATGAATATCTTTGGCCTTTAGTGCAAAGATGAGCAGTGTTGAGATGAACATGGCCGATTGATGAATATCTTTGGCAGCTGTAGTGCAAAGATGAATATTTGATTTGAGATGAATATTGATTGATGTTACGAGGATAAAATATTGATGATGGGTTCGTTAAATTCATAGATTATAGTAGATTTCATCTCTACGTAACTTCTTACATGAATTATTATTTCATTGCGAATATTGATCCGAAACTTGTTATTCTGTTGTATTCTATCGATTTTTTTCCTGTTGGAGACTAACGATAATTTGTTGTATATTATCTTAGTCATAACAACATTCTTTCTTGGGCTAGTTGAGCTCACCCTTTTCCTTGTTGTTCCATTTTTCTTCCTCGGGGAGGCGAGAATGTAGCGAAGTCTTAGTCGGGGGTATGGAATGAAGGTTACAGAGAGAGTTGTTTAGTAGTCCTCACCATTATTGTAAAATAATGTATCAATAAATGTGATGAGGATTTATTTGAGTATAAATATTGTCAGAAGATAATATTTGTATTTAAACTCAGCGATTTTATTGTTGTGATAATAAAGTTGTAGTTGTTTACATCGCAGTGTATTTGGCGATTCAGAATGGGTTGGATGGAATGGACCTATTTTGGGGTCGTCACACTTTTCTACCATGCCATGGCGATATCCGAGTCCCATCCTCATTAATGCCATGCAGAAAAGTGGCGACATAGTAATCAACTATTATTTGGCATAATGACACTGGTCAAAGTTGGGTTAAGTGACAATTTGTATAATGGGCCAATTTCGATTAGTAGCGAATAACGGAAATGACCCAAACGATCGGATTCAACAAGAAAGGACCCAACGAAATAATCAGTAATTAAGCCCAAATCATTCGGACCAATCGAGAAAGAGTAATATAATCCGATTTATAAAATTAAATGCAATGCGATAAGAAAAAGGATTATACCAACAATACCCCTACCCTTCCATGGATTTTTTACTTTCTTTCTACTTTTGCTTCATTTTGTGGTGTAACTTATGAATATATTAGCACAGAAATTAAAGATCAATATATATATATATATATATATATATATATATATATATATATAGTTTTATGTAGAATAATTTGAGTTGTTTAGTTTTAAATTATTACTTTTTATAAAATTGGTAATTAGTGTATAATAATAATAATAATAATAATAATATAAAAAAATAGGAAAACGATATGACAATAGATTTTTCATTTGAGCGCGCATGAGTACGGGTGAATGACTGCAAAAAAACAATAAAATTAAAGTTGAAAACAACAGAAGATTGGTGTGTATAAAGATAATCTTGTCTTTATGCTTTCAGAAAGAAATATATGAAGGTATCTGTTCCTTCTACAAATACAGTACGTAGTTTTTAAAAATCTAGGGTATGGAATTCAACTAGCTGGTAGCCGGTTATATATATATATATAGTCCCCATGACAAAAAACACGGAGGGTATTCCAGTAACTTCACCACCCAAATCAGCACCTTCCAATTCATTTGATATCTATCATTCATGATATATTATTACTTCTATATTAAGTTCGTTGAATTTATTTGGTTCTCTCAATGTGTATGGAAATTTTCAAACCCCCTCCCTCCTCCTCCTTTGTTGTTGAACCTTCTTTTCTCCCAACTCTCATCACTTTTGTAGTGATATTTCACTCTCTGGAATAGTCTTATTCTTCTTCATCATACATACTTAGTTGTTAGACTAATTAACTAATTGGTGGCTTAAATTGGTTAATGGATATTGATCTCCTTCAAGCTCTTGGGGGGTGCAACTGGATTATTATTATTATTATTATTATTATTACAATTTCTACAACTATAATTCCTTCTTCCTCTTCTTCTTTTAATTCCTACTCCCGTAGATTAATTGCATGGCAACAAAACCTACTACTTTTCTGCTTCCTTTTGTTGGCCTCCTCCTCTTCATCATCTTCCTCATCCTCGTTCCCTCCGATGTTCAATATGCAGATTCTTCTTCCCATATAATTATTACCCAAAGGAAACTTCTATCGTCGTCATCATCATCATCAGCAGCAGCAGTTCATGATCATGATTCTACAACAACTACTAGCATGAATAATTTTCAGCCAAAAAAGACGACAAGAAATTCACATGATCACCGTGATTCATCTTCTTCTTCAAATGGTAAAGCTAAATTTGAAGGTGACGCTCATGAAGTTCCAAGTGGACCAAACCCTATATCCAACAGGTAATTAATTAAGAATTACTGTATTCTTTCTTTGTTGGAAGAGAAGAGAAGAGAGAAGAGAAGAGGATATATATGGTATGATTTATTAGAGCTAGCAGTTGCGGCGATCGAGTTAATTATATATAAATTATTAATATTGTTGTCACCTTTTCAATTAAATGATCCATCGATCAGTTGGCAGCCATTAAATACTCTACTTGTCCTCAGTCACAAGTTTGTTTTTCATCCTTCGTCATTCTTAGCATCACTTTTTTCTTTCTTTCTTTTTATCGACGACTACAAATATTGTACAGCAAACGATACTCTAGCTATTAATTAATTTAATATATTTGTATGTACCGCATGATCGATCTATATATATATATATATATATATATATATATATGTTCTGTTCCAGGCGCAGACATATATATATAGATGATCGTGATAATATTGATTTTATATATATTGGGGGTGGTGTTATTTTATATATAGAGTTTTGATTTTGTTGTATGTAATTGTCGACAATATATCTAGCTGTCTCAGTGCATGGTTACTTTGTTTAATTAGCAAAATTTATATATATATATATGATCTCTTGAGAAGATAATTCAAGTTACTTGTATATAAATTAATTACGTTCGACAACATCAAACCATTAAAACATAAAGAGTTAATTAGTTCCTCCAAAAAAAAAAGAGAGAAAAGTAAAAAAAACAAGTGAGCTATTAATTCCTTCATGGCCTATGCATAAATTAAGAGATTGAGGGAGTTAACATGAAGGATTTCAAAGTAGAGGGAAAGGAATGGAAGATAAGAAAGGAATATATTTGATGAGAAACAGGCTTATAGGTAGGTAGGGTTGGGGCTGTTGAGTCAGATCTTATGCTACTGCTGGTGGTAATTAGTGGTAACAGTAAAAGAGTAGTATAGTAATGCACCTTTTGTTTTGGCTTGCCTTATTAGAAAGGGGTTTGGACTTTGCTTTTGAGTCTTCTCAATCAAACACATTATTCGATAAAGTTGATTCATAGCCCAATATATATAGTGTATATATTTATAGTACTATACCATGCATCATCATTTTTTTCATAATAATAACAATAATACATATAAGGAACAGTTTCGTTCCCTTTTATTCAACAATCTATAATATATACATATGCATATACATATATATATATATATATATATATATATATATATAGCTTTTGCCAATCATTTATTGTAGCAAGCACCATCATTGTACTATCGATTTTTTCTTTGATTTTGTTTCTTGAATCATCGTAACTTCTGAAATATATGTTTCTACACAAAATACAAAACATACATCATTAATTTTAATTGACTTTAGAAATTCCACTTGAGTCTCTCATCTCCTATATATACGCCAATTAATGTAATAGCTTAATTAGATCCTCAACATGATTACCAAAGGAAAAAAAAAAAAAACTCCATTGATACTCCCTTCAATTCGTTCTATAAATCTAGCTAGTTCAGTTATAAAATTTACCAATTTTAAGGATATATTTCATTTTGTATTTTTTTTTAAAAATAAATAATTTTTTTTTAAGTGTTTAACTTTATAGTGATAGCATAATAATGTAATTGTAATGATATAGTTAAATATTAAAGATATTATGTAATTTTATACTATCAACAATACAATTGAGAATATTTAATTTGTGAAGCATGCATGCCCAATTAGTTATTAGAAAACATAGAAATCTGATGCATGAGCTTCAAGCAATATATATTATAAGAAGTAATGCATTTGAGTCTTTCTATATTATAATAAAAGTATTTTCTCTTGTTCACAATGACATAGTATATAAATTAATATGAATATATGATCGAATATAACTGATTGATATGTTCATACACAACAAAAATTGACATGTTTTCATTAATTGTGAAATTTTTAGTATAAATATTTTATTCTTTTAATGATTAAATTATTATTTTATTCTTTTATTTGTTTACAATTGTTGATGAGTTCATGGGGCCTTTAACTGGCCAATTTCTCTTAGGAAAGGAAGGCCAACATATTTTTTATTCTTATATATATAGGTGGGCATGACATATGAAAATAGCACTTAGATATATATTTCTATGAACAAATAAACATAAGCTACCTGTATTTAAAATAAATTATTTTTAAAGAAATACTAACATTCTTAAGCTTGTTTAAATTCCAAATTATAAATGTGGCGTTCTCTTTAAATTCCTATTTTGTTTATGATAGATAGTAGAGAATGGGACCGTTAACTCAGCACGTGAAACCAAACATGCAATGTGTAAATTGAGATGTACTCCTACTTTAATTATTTTGAGAGCTTCTTCCCTGCCGACTATAAATTGTTGGCAATAGCTACCTCCAGGTGACTAAAATATATATGGTCCGATCGATCAGTGTTGTCCTTTAATTGTTAGTGTCGTATAAAATCTCCTTTTTTATTTGCATTTACACATGACTAATTTAAAAAATATTTAAATAAAAAATAATTTTTAAAAAAAATTTAGACTAATACTTAATACTCTTGTATATAAACAACTATATGTAGTATACAGTCGTCTATAATGATGATTTTTTTGGGATAAATGTGGCACTCGGGTCCCACCCTAATAACTTTGAATTAATAAATTCTTTACATCAATATACGAAAGTTTCGACATAGTGTAAACACTTTTTTGCCTTTTCATGTCAAAAATCATTTTATTACTTTGAATAAAAAAACTTACTATGTATTGCGAATTTTTTTTTTATCAACTTACAATAACAACGTAGATCATTCATGTAACATACAACAAAAACTTAATAAATTAAATAATAAGATATATCATTTTCCATTATAAAAATATTGTTCATTACACTTTAACATGATAACGGATTTGGGTTCATAACCCATGAATTATAATGCACGAAATCTTCTAGAAGTTATCAATTAATATTTAATATTTAATATTACACACCAAAATTAATTATTGAGGCCGAACACAATTTAAATGGGCTCAAAGTTTTAAGCCCAATGAAAGAAAACGAAATTAATATTGGGTCCTTAACACTAATATACAATAATTAGAAAGTAATTACAAAAATAAAACACACACAACATAATTACAGAAATAAAACAACACAGTATATTATTATTCCTAAAATCACGCGTCATTAAGTCCTACACGCCAGTTACCACTTTCATATTTTCAACTAACCGGTCCTAAATTCACGTTACTGAAGAAAAAAGGCAACTTTGAGATCAGAAAAAACAGACCAACAACAGATCGGAGAAGAAGAATTCTTCAACGGCGATGCAAATCTGAGATCGGACAATATCGAAGAAGATCAACAAGAATCGCAATATCATGAAAGAATCGCAAGATCTCGCAATATCAATGCAAAGAATCGCAAGATCAACACCAATTGCAAGATCAGTAACCAGCCTCTGTAACAACTTTGATTGTTGATTGTTGATTGATTCGTTATAAATTTGTATACTGAGGGATTTGAGTTTAAAGTTTATATGCATATAGTTACCCCGTGGTTACTATATACTCGTATATTGGTTACCTTTTTTAAGTTTTTCGATCTTTAATTGGTAACAAAGTCAGTATACTGACTATTTTGATTTCAAAATGCATGTAAATATATGTTTTATATTCTGGTTACTAAGTACATATAAACTGGTTACTGTTTATTATTTACTTGAATTCTTTGTATAATAGTTATTTCGTTCTTTGTATACTTTAAATGTTTATTTGGTTATCCCGTAGTTCTATATACTCGAATATTGGTTACCTTTCTTAAGTTTTTTTCTCTTTAATTGGTCACAAAGTCGATTATCTTGTTGTTTTGATTGCAAAATGCATGTAAAAATATGTTTTATATTTCAGTTACTAAGAACATAGAAATTAGTTCTTGTTTATTCTTGATTTGGTTCATTGTATAATGTTTATTTGGTTGTTTGTATACTTTAAATGTTTATTTGGTTACCCATGGTTACCATATACTCGTATATTAGTTACCTTTCTTAAGTTTTTCGCTCTTTGATTGGTCATGAAAGTCGATTATAATTGACTATTTTGATTGCAAAATGAATGAAAAAATATGTTTTATATTCTGGTTACTAAGTACATACAAATTGGTTACTGTTTATTCTTGATTTGGTTACTGTATAATGTTTATTTGGTTGTTGTTGTAAGACCCCAAAATTTTTTTAAATAAAAAGGAATTTCCTTTATTTATTATTTTGAAATAGTAAGGGTTGATTTGATTAATGTGGATAGTTAAGGGTTAAATACGCAAATATTTCAAAATAAGCAAGTGGTTACAAAATATTCATTTTTGTCGGGGAATATTCGTTTGGTCGTGGAATATTAAATGCTTGTGGGAATATTAAATGACGACGGTAAAATGACCATGTGTGGGCCCCATAAAAAAAGCGATTGGATGAAGAAAAGCGACAAATATAAGTTGGTTAAAAATAGCAGGCGTAGTTATTACCAATTAAGACCATTGGAATACCCGGTGGTTAAAATACTGATGTCTGGCGTGGTTGCTTGCGAAAGAAAGACGGTATATTGCATGTATTGTTGAATTATTGATCCTTACGTAGAAGGCACTACTCAATAATTTTCACAGTGAGTTACTCTTCATTATTTTATTTTATTGATTCGATAATTCTTTGCGTTGATATTTTATATTATTGTTGTTCGATAATTGTCACGCACACGATATTTCCCATTATCGGATCAATAATTCATATTATTTGAATAATATTATTAGATAACATTATTGGCAATGTCTAGAAAGTTACATCTACAGGAGAGGTTTGGTCACCTAATCAATTGCGCGCCAAGTAAGGAGAGATCCTTATTGGAAAGCCCCTCTTTCGGGAAGCGACTGGTTATCATAAATGTGATTACGTAATATTATTTGTGAATAATTAATTATTGATTCATATGATAAGGAAATATTTATTTTATATGAATATAAATGATGGATTTATTTATGTGGTTATTAATGAAGGAATTAATGTTGAGGTGTTTTATCAGTATTTTATCGGATGGAGGTATTAAAAATCAAATCGGTATTTTTACGATATATTGCGTGAGTTATAATTTTAATCAAATAGTTGGATCGTTGTAATTTTTGGATATGTTATACATACATAAGTTGAGTATATGTCCACAAATTTTGAACGAATTAAAAATGCACGAATGATTTGTTGTGAATTTTAAGAGGTGTCGGATTCGGAAAGTAGGGTTATAATTGATTTTGGTGGAAAATTCTAGAATTGAGTGGGCCCCACTTGTGGTTGGTGAAGAAATGTGCTGAATTTTATTTCAAATGTGGTGGGTGGGAATAGTAGCGAGTAAAAGCCATCGAGGTTGCGGAGTTAAGTCCGCTTTGCGTCTTTAACATTTTCCTATAAATAGAGGCTAAGTTAGAATTGAAAATCACACCGAAACAAAGTTTTTCTCTTCTCTCTATATTATTGAGGGTATTTTGTGAGTATTTAGATACTTTGAGAGTCTTTATTCGAAGACAAGTTTCATTCAAAGATCACTTGACCTTTCCTCCAAAATCGATTCTTTGAGGTAAGGGATGTTATTTTCTTCTCAAATGATATTATTTCTTCAATATCATTATCTTTGAAATATTGGTTGGAACTTTTTATCAAATTTGGAACTTTTTCATGTCGGGTTACTTATTCACGAGTTCTTATTCATGAGTTCTTATTCACGAGTTACTATTCACGAGTCTTTATTAATAAGCGTGAAAATGTTTTTTTGTGGAATTTCTATCTTTTGGTGTTGAGATTCTTATTCACGATATCAAGACTATTCACGATATCTGAGACTATTCACGAATCTAAGACTATTCAATAGAAAAATGAAAATTTTTCTTTTCGTCTAAAATATCTATTCGGATACTAGCTTTGATTGTATCCATGTTTTGATCATTCTTGAATTTTACTTCACTATGATTATTTATGAAGTATTTTGAATTCGGATTGTTTAAAAGTACGAATCCATAATATTTGTCATTTTGTTTCTTTGGATTAGATTTCTTTAAAAGTATTTTCATCATCCTCGGTCTTAAATGATGATAGTATTGAATATCTTTGGCCTTTAGTGCAAAGATGAATGATTCTGAAGAATATCTTTGGCCCAGTAGTGCAAAGATGAATGATTTTGAAGAATATCTTTGGCTTTGTAGTGCAAAGATGAGCAGTGTTTAAATGAACACGACCGATCGATGAATATCTTTGGCCTTTAGTGCAAAGATGAACATGTGTTTAAATGAACACGACCGATCGATGAATATCTTTGGCCTTTAGTGCAAAGATGAGCAGTGTTGAGATGAACATGACCGATTGATGAATATCTTTGGCCCAGAAAGTGCAAAGATGAATATTTGATTTGAGATGAATATTGATTGATGTTCTGAGGATAAAATATTGATGATGGATCGTTAAATTCATAGATTATAGTAGATTTCATTCTCTATGTAACTCTTCTATGAATTATTATTTCATTGCGAATATTGATCGAAACTTGTTATTCATTGTATTCATCGATTTTTCCTGTTGGAGACTAACGATAATTTGTTGTATATTATCTTAGTCATAACATTCTTTCTTGGGCTAGATTGAGCTCACCTTTTTCCTTGTTGTTCCATTTTCTTCTCAGAGGGAGGCGAGAATGTAGCGAAGTCTTAGTCGGGGTATGGAATGAAGGTTCTAGAGAGAGTTGTTTAGTAGTCATCACCATTATTGTAAAATAATGTATCAATAAATGTGATGAGGATTTATTTGAGTATAAATATTATCAGAAGATAATATTTGTATTTAAACTCACGATTTTATTGTTGTGATAATAAAGTTGTAGTTGTTTACACCATGTATTTAGCGACTCGAGAATGGGTTGGATGGAATGGACCTATTTTGGGGGCGCCACGGTTGGTATCGAGCTTAGGGATATGATCTCTGGCGGAGATGGGGAATAGAACTAGGAGGAGAGAGAGAGTAAATCCTTTCGCTAGTGTGTCCTACCTAAGCTTATTTGTTAGTTGGTCGATATATAGGGATATTATGTGATTGATTTCCTTAATTAACCCTTGTTTTATGATGATATTTGAGAATGTCGATTGAGAATATTAATAGTGGAGTAAATAAGACCGTGGAGATGCTCGCACTTAACAACGAGGAGAGAGCGTGCAACAGTCGACAATGTACCTCTGTGAATAACACCACCGAATGGATGATGAATGAGGGATGTTTAGAAGCTTTTTTGCAGTTCATGCAAAATCGACGAGGAGACTTCGTGATCAAAATCTGAGGAGGAAATGATAGCAATTCACGGGTGGTCACAACCCAAGCGATTCAAAGAGTTGGGACCACCGAATTTAAGGGAAAGCCCGATCCGATCGTGGCGGAAACATGGGTCAAACAAATTACCAAGATATTCGATGTCTTGGGATGCGGAGGAACGAAGGTTCCATTCGCTACCTTTATGTTCCGTGGCGAGGTAGATTCTTGGTGGGAATACGTGAACGTACCCATCCACCGCTTTTCGGCATGTCGTGGGAGACATTTTGAAAGCAGTTCAATGACAAGTACTTCCACGAAAGTATTCGTCATATGAAGGAAGTGGAGTTTATTAGACCGGAGCGAGAATAACATGGCGGTGTCCCAAAGACGAGGCAAAGTTTCATGGAGTTATCTGTGTTTGCACCTCATTTGGTGGAGAATGAGGAACGATGACGCGGATGTTTCGAGAGGTTTGAAACCCGACATACGTCGAGATCTCATTTCTCATAAATTTTCTCTCTATTCGGATGTTGTCGGCGAGGCTCGATTGTTAGAGCGAGATAACTAATACGTTCAACCGAGGGTCCATAACCAGGATTATACCGAAGATAGCAGTCATCAGAATAACGATAACCAGTGGAGAAAGAAGAATACGGACAAAGGCGGTAACCACTCTGGTGGTAATCGTCGTCATGAAAATAGAAGAAGCGAGTTGGGAGGAGATTTTAAAAAGAGGAGATTCAACAACGACCATTTGAAGACGTCGATTGGTGCAAGAATAACCGGTTCCAAGGAGGAGAAAGACCATCGATCGATGTTACAAATCGGGAAAGAGGGATATATCACCAAACCGACCACAACAGTTTAAGGTATGCTATAATTATGGAAAAGAAGGACATATCGCCGAGATTAGACGATATCGAAACCGATCCAATGGAATGGTGACTCGAAAGGATGTCCCGAAAAGTCAAAGTCAACGATTCACGGAAGAAGCGTTTGTCGTGGCCAGGTCAAAATACGAGGAACCCGAACGAAGTTATGCAGGTTAGTTAATTATAAATTCTTGCGAAGTTTATACCTTACTAGAATCTGGGATTCTACCCATTCTTTTATCTCTCTTGCTTGCGCTCAACGTTTGAACTTGACTACGAAGAAATTAGACTTTGACCTATTTATGGAGACTCCGTTAGGAGAAACTTTCATTACATCCGTTGTCTAAAAAATCTTGCTTGATTCAGGTTGGCACTATCACATTACCTATTAACCTTATTTCTATAGAGATATTTGCTTTTGATGTGATTTTAAGGTTAACTACTCATCATGCCAAATTGATTACTTTTGTAAGGTTGTTAGTTTTCATATTCCTAAGCAACCTGTTATTCGAATTCAAGCAATCAAACCATTATAGTCAAACATTTTCATATCAAGCCATGAAGTCATTCGTTTATTACGGATGTCAAGTTTTCTTACTCCATGTTATGGATTTGAATAAAGACACGTCAGATTTGAATAATATTCTTGTTGTTATTGATTTTTCCTGACGTATTTCCTGAAGAATTTCTTGGCTTACTCCCAAAGCCTGATATTAAATTTTGTATCGAATTTGAACCCTAAGACAAAACTCATTTCTAAAATCTCATATCGAATGGCTCTATTGAACTTCGAGGAGTTAAAAATTCAACTATAGAATTTGGTACTGAGCCTTTATCTTGTGACTGACTTTTGTGGAATCCACCTAAGCCAGACTCTCTGTAGGGGACGCCATATTCGATGCGATAGTAAATCGATAGTGTGTCATTGTGACGTCTTATCCAAGGTTGAGATATGAGTCACGATTGAGAACAACCTAAGATTTCAGAATCGAAATACGTAGCTTTCAGGCTTAGTTGGTTATTATCGGAGATTCGTTGAAGGATATTCTCGAATCGCTATTCCATTATCTTGGTGACTTCGTAGAGATACAAAATTCGAATGGAGCAAGGAATGTGGGAAGAGCTTGAAGAACTCAAGAGGAGACTCATTTCAAAGACATGTTCGACCATGCCATCCCGGAAAAGCGAACGTGGTAGGTGACGTGTTGAGTAGAAGATCGTATACAAGTCTGAGTACAATATTGTCAAAGACTCATTTCAGTATAATATACAAATAATAGAGATGGAGATGAAAACTCTAGGTACCCACGTGATGATATACTGATGCGTGATGATATCTGAGTATAATCGACTTTAATCGATAAAGTTAAAGCTGTTCAAGCTACACACCGGAGCTGATGAATTTGAAGAAGGAGGTGCAAGAAGTTGTTATTTCAAAAGCGAGAGAATCGGTGAGGTGAGGAAAGCTCAAACCTTCAATTTATTTGAAATCCTCGATCGCGTAGGAACTGTGGCCTATAAACTCGCCTTAACGCTAAGTATGTTGCGTGTTCATAACGTTTTTCACGTATCGATGTTACGTAAATATGTGGACAACCCAAACCACATTATTGCGTTAGAACCGGACGAGATAGCCGAAGACTTAACGTACGAGGAGGTACCTGTCAAGATTTTGTAGAGGAAAGAACATGACCTATGTACCGAGGTTATACCATAAGTTAAAGTTTTGTGGAGAAACCATGCTATTGAGGAAATGACCTGGGAGTTGGAAACGAAAATGAAAGCGAGGTATCTTTACCTTTTCGAAACACCAGGTACGTACGTCAATTTCGAGGACGAAATTTCATAAGGAGGGGAGGTTGTAAGACCCCAAAATTTTTTAAATAAAAAGGAATTTCCTTTATTTATTATTTTGAAATAGTAAGGGTTGATTTGATTAATGTGGATAGTTAAGGGTTAAATACGCAAATATTTCAAAATAAGCAAGTGGTTATAAAATATTCATTTTTGTTTGGGAATATTCGTTTGGTCGTGGAATATTCAGATCGCTTGGGAATATTTAAATGACTGACAGTAAAATGACCATGTGTGGGCCCCATAACGTAAAAAGCGATTGGATGAAGAAAACGACAAATATAAGTTGGTTAAAAATAATGGCGTAGTTATTACTGCGTTAAGACCGTTGGAATACCCGGTGGTTAAAATACGATGAATACGTGGTCGCACGAAGAAGACACCAGTATTGCATGTAAGATTGTTGAATTATTGATCCTTACGTGAAGGCACTACTCAATAATTTTCACATGAATTACTCTTCATTATTTTATTTTATTGATTCAATAATTCTTTGCGTTGATATTTTATATTATTGTTGTTCAATAATTGTCATCGCACAAGATATTTCCCATTATCGGATCAATAATTCATATTATTTGAATAATATTATTAGATAACATTATTGGCAATGTCTAGAAAGTTACATCTAAGGAGAGGTTGGTGGTCACCTAATTGCGCGCCCAAGAAGGAGAGATCCTTATTGGAAAGCCCCTCTTTCCAGGGAACAAATTTGGTCATTATAAATGTGATTACGTAATATTATTTGTGAATAATTAATTATTGATTCATATGATAAGGAAATATTTATTTTATATGAATATAAATGATGGATTTATTTATGTGGTTATTAATGAAGGAATTAATGTTGAGGTGTTTTATCAAGATTTTATCGGATGGAGGTATTAAAAATCAAATCAAGTATTTTTACGATATATCATGCGTGAGTTATAATTTTTAATCCAAACCGTTGGATCGTTGTAATTTTTGGATATGTTATACATACATAAGTTGAGTATATGTCCACAAATTTTGAACCGTTAAAAATGCACGAATGATTTGTTGTGAATTTTAAGAGGTGTCGGATTAGGAAAGTAGGGTTATAATTGATTTTGGTGGAAAATTCTAGAATTGAGTGGGCCCCACTTGTGGTTGGTGAAGAAATGTGCTGAATTTTATTTCAAATGTGGTGGGTGGGAATAGTAGCGAGGTAAAGCCATCGAGTTGCGAGTTAAGTCCGCTTGACGTCTTTAACATTTTCCTATAAATAGAGGCTAAGTTAGAATTGAAAATCACACCGAAACAAGTTTTTTCTCTTTCTCTCTATATTATTGAGGGTATTTTGTGAGTATTTAGATACTTTGAGAGTCTTTGTTCAAGTCAAGTTTCATTCAAAGATCACTCCGACCTTTCCTTAGAAATCTTCGATTCTTTGAGGTAAGGGATGTTATTTTCTTCTCAAATGATATTATTTCTTCAATATCATTATCTTTGAAATATTGGTTTGAACTTTTATCAAATTTGGAACTTTTTTCATGTCGGGGGTTACTATTCACGAGTTTCTTATTCATGAGTTCTTATTCACGAGTTCTTATTAAGTACTATTACGTAAGCGTGAAAATGTTTTTTTTTGTGGAATTTCTATCTTTTGGTGTTGAGTTACTATTCACGATATCAAGACTATTCACGATATCTGACTATTCACGAATCACGGCACTATTCATAGAAAAATGAAAATTTTTCTTTTCGTCTAAAATATCTATTCGGATACTAGCTTTGATTGTATCCATGTTTTGATCATTCTTGAATTTTACTTCACTATGATTATTTATGAAGTATTTTTGAACTCGGATTGTTTAAAGTACGAATCCATAATATTTGTCATTTTGTTTCTTTGGATTCGTTCTTTAAAGTATTTTCATCATCCTCGGTCTTAAATGATGATAGTATTGAATATCTTTGGCCTTTAGTGCAAAGATGAATGATTTGAAGAATATCTTTGGCTGTAGTGCAAAGATGAATGATTTCAAGAATATCTTTGGCTCAGAGTAGTCAAAGATGAGCAGTGTTTAAATGAAATACGACCGAAGTGATGAATATCTTTGGCCTTTAGTGCAAAAGATGAACATGTGTTTAAATGAACATGACCGATCGATGAATATCTTTGGCCTTTAGTGCAAAGATGAGCAGTGTTGAGATGAACATGACCGATTGATGAATATCTTTGGCTTTGTAGTGCAAAGATGAATATTTGATTTGAGATGAATATTGATTGATGTTACGAGGATAAAATATTGATGATGGATCGTTAAATTCATAGATTATAGTAGATTTCATTCTCTATGTAACTCTACATGAATTATTATTTTCGGCCGCGAATATTGATCTGAAACTTGTTGCCTATTGTATTCTATCGATTTTTCCCTGTTGGAGACTAACGATAATTTGTTGTATATTATCTTAGTCATAACATTCTTTACTTGGGCTAGTTGAGCTCACCCTTTTCCTTGTTGTTCCATTTTTCTTCTCGGGAGGCGAGAATGTAAGCGAGTACTTAGTCGGGGTATGGAATGAAGGTTCTAGAGAGAGTTGTTTAGTAGTCCTCACCATTATTGTAAAATAATGTATCAATAAATGTGATGAGGATTTATTTGAGTATAAATATTGTCTAGAAGATAATATTTGTATTTAAACTCACAGTTTTATTGTTGTGATAATAAAGTTGTAGTTGTTTCTGTACCATGTATTTAGCGACTCAGAATGGGTTGGATGGAATGGACCTATTTTGGGGGCGTCACAGTTGTATACTTTAAATATTTATTTGGTTATCCCGTGGTTACTATATACTCGTATATTGGTTACCTTTCTTAAGTTTTTCGCTCTTTGATTGGTCACAAAGTCAGTATACTGACTATTTTGATTGCAAAATGAATGTAAAAATATGTTTTATATTCTGGTTACTAAGTACATACAAATTGGTTACTGTTTATTCTTGATTTGGTTACTATATAATGTTTATTTGGTTGCTGTATACTTTAAATGTTTATTTGGTTACCCCATGGTTACTATATACTCGTATATTGGTTACCTTTCTTAAGTTTTTCGCTCTTTGATTGGTCACAAAGTCAGTATACTGACTATTTTGATTGCAAAATGAATGTAAAAATATGTTTTATATTCTGGTTACTAAGTACATACAAATTGGTTACTGTTTATTCTTGATTTGGTTACTGTATAATGTTTATTTGGTTGTTGTATACTTTAAATATTTATTTGGTTACCCCGTGGTTACTATATACTCGTATATTGGTTACCTTTCTTAAGTTTTTCGCTCTTTGATTGGTCACAAAGTCAGTATACTGACTATTTTGATTGCAAAATGAATGTAAAAATATGTTTTATATTCTGGTTACTAAGTACATACAAATTGGTTACTGTTTATTCTTGATTTGGTTACTGTATAATGTTTATTTGGTTGCTGTATACTTTAAATGTATATTCTACTGATATTTTTTATATTGATGGTTACTTATTAAATACATTGGTTACCTTCCTGCAACTGTTGGATCTTTAAGTACATATAAATTTGGTTATCAGATAATGTTACTTATAAGTACATATACATTGATGGTTACTTATTAAATACATTGGTTACTTATACTGACTGACTAATCTAAATTTGGTTACTGTATAATGTTGTTATGATTACTGTATAATATTAGTGTGTTTTATGCTGGTTTGTTTTATATTGATGGTTAATTATTGACTATATTGGTTAACTTCATACAACTGTCAGTCTTTAGTTGGTAACAAATTGTTGCGGTTGAAGAGAACACGTATCAGTTGATCCAGTTCTCGGAAAGATTTGATAGATTATGGAAAGATTTGATCTAGTGGCAATTTGGTAATTTTTGTCAAGTTTGGAGTGTCAGATTTTGGCATTTTCGAAGCCTAATTTCATTGAAAACTGGCCAACGGTCAAAAGTCACAGCTTTGCTAGTGATGTACATGGTTTTTTGGTCAAATTCCATCATTTAGGCCTTCAAAATGGCATGTAAAAATGTTGTTTATGTTCTAGTTACTAAGATTATGCAGTTTGGTTACTGTCTAATATTGATTTGGTTACTTTATAATGTTTATTTAGTTGTTAGACTATGGAGATGATTCGATTGTGCTTTACTTCAACGGAACATAAACAAAAAGAGTGTAAATCTGAGGAATATATATAATTTTCTTATCGTTAGTAACCATTAACCACATGGTTGGTAACATTTTTATGTGTGTCTGATAACTAAAATTGTTATTGATTAATATTTTGATTTTGATTCCATCATGAGTTGTCAATATAAAGTAAATATATACATTGAACAATTGGTAATCTGTTTTAAAATATATTTTATGTAAATTTGGTTACCCATCTAAAATAAAATGGTTACCTCTATATTCATATTTAGTTACCAAACTGGACCATTTCTAAATAACTTTTATAACTATGTAATTTAAAAGTATCCATCACTAGATAAATGGGAACCCTTACATGTACATTAAGCACTTGATAAGCTGTTCGATATAAGTTTTTAATTATTTGGTTACTAAAAAAAAACTAAAATGGTTACCCTTATATGCATGTTTGGATACTAACTGCACCTCTCAAACTATTTTTATTTTAATATGAGATCTATAAGTAACCATATATATAAATGAAAACTCTCACATGTACATTTAACAATTGATGTTTGTCCTGATACAAGCTTGTAACTATCTGGTTACTAATAACAGTAACCATAATGTAACATAATAAAACAGTAACCACATAATTATATGATAGTAACCAGAACAGGTTTTAATGGTAATCAAAACATAAATATCATGTAATGAAACCCAGTTTAGGCAATCCATGTATACTAAACAATTACATATTAACCAGAATAAAAATAACAGTAACCAAAATCCCACATCGAGGGCACAATAATAGTAGTCAAACCATAAGGTAACAGTAACCAAAACATAATAAAGAAGTAATCAAATAGTTATATAAAAAGTAACCAGAACATGTTTTAATGGTAACAAAAACTGAAACAACCTGTATATCCAACCCAGATTAGGCAACCCATGTATACTCTCACATGTACATTTAACACTTGATATATTTCCTGATACAAGCTTGTAACTATCTGGTTACTACCAAAAAATAAAATGGTTACCCTTCTATGCATGTTTGGTTACCAACTGCACCTTTCAAATAATGTATGAGACACAACTTAATACGAACCAACAAACAATGTCAAATAATTGATTATATAATCAAATATGTAATTCCATTTACATAAGCTCCAATAAACATTACATACTCACTAACCATAACAAATGGTTATGTTTGAAGGACTTTACAAAAATAATACATCAATGTATACTAAGCAAATACATGGTTTATTATGACTTGGGTTTATTATTTACAAAAATAATACATCCACAAACTAATGATGCCTTAAACTTCTCCAACTGACTTGAGTTCAATTTCTTGGTAATAATGTTGGGGACTTCCATGTCACCAATATATAACTTTTCCAATGAATTGCATTCCTCATTGTAAAGATTCCATAACTGCAAATAAACAAAATCAGATTTACACAGTCATTAGTAACCAGATATAAACAATATCTATATCATAAATATTTACATAGTGACTAACAAATAAGAACATACTAACCAAAACATAATATAACAATTACACAGTAGCCAAAACAGACTATAACAAATAACCAACATCCCAAATTGACTGTACAATAATAGTTATCATATCATAATATAACATTAACCATACCATAATAAAGATAACCAAAAAGTTATATTATATAATCTAATGATAACCAAAATATAAACAACATGTAGTACAAACCATTTTATGTAGTAAACAAAACATGTATACCAAAAAATATATTAAAGAAGTAACCAAACAGTTATATGCTAGTAACCAAACCATGTTTTAATGATAACCAACACATAAACAACATGTAGACCAAACCCAGTTTAGTCAACCAATGTATACTAAGCAAATACATTGTAACCAAAACAACATATAAAAGTAACCAAAATCCCAAATGAGAGAAAAAGAATGGTATCCAAATCATAAGCTAACAGTAACAAAAAATATACTAATGAAAAAACCAAACAGTTATATGTTAGTAACCAAAACATATATTAATAGTAACCAATACATAAACAACATGTACACCAAAACCAGTTTAGTCAACCATGTATACTAAGCAAATACATGGTAACCATAATAACATAAAAAAGTAACCAAAATACCAAATCAAGGTAACAAAAATGGTATCCGAATCACAAGTTAACAGTAACCAAAACATAATGCAGAAGTCACCAAACAGTTATATGATAGTAACAATAACAAAATTTAAATGACTATGCAAACCAGTTGCACCCCCCAAGAGCCTGAAGGAGATCAATATTCATTAACCAATTTACGCCAACAATTAGTTAATTAATCTAACAACTATGATGATGAAGATGAAGAAAAAGAAGAAATACCAGTACAAAAAGAAGAAGAAATATCAGTAGATGAAGAAATACTAGTAGATAAAGAAGAGGACGACGACGAGTTGAGAGACTATGGTGTTGCGGCGACGGCGGCGGAAGCGGACGACAACGAGTGGCTTCGAGATGAGAGACTATAGTGTCACGTATTCAATTTTCTGTCAGATTTGAGAGACTATGGTGTTGCGGCGGCGGCGGCGGAAGAGGACGACGCCGAGTGGCTTCAAGATGAGAGAGAGAAATAGTAAGGGAGAGAGAGAAGTAGTAAGGGAGAAGAGAGAGAAATAGTAAGGGAGAAGAGAGAGAGAGACGGAAGGAAGATGGAAACTAATTTGCTATGTCAGCCCATTAATATTAATTCCTTAATTTAAGAACTTTTAATTGTATTAGTATTGAAAATAAAAATGATGAAATGTAGTATTTTTGTAATTATTTTATGAATGTATGATTTTTGTAATTATTTTCAAAAAGGTACTTGTGACGCCCCCAAAATAGGTATACATCACCCATTTTGAGTCGTCAATAACATGGTACAGAAACAACTATAACTTTATTAATAAAACATGAAAACTGTGAGTTTAAATACAAATATTGCTGTCTAGGCAATATTCACACCCAAATAAGTCCTCATTATAATTATTGGTATATTATTTTACAAAAATAGTGAGGACTACTAAAACAACTTTCTAGAACCATTATTCCACACCCACTGAACTCGCTACATTCTTCGCCTCCCGAGAAGAAAAAATGGAACAAAAAGGAAAGGGTGAGCTCAACTAGCCCAAAGAAAGAATATTATGACTAAGATAATATAGAACAAATTATCATTAGTCTTCAACAGAAAAAATCGATAAAATACAATAGACAACAAGTTTCGGATCAATATTCGCAATGAAATAATAATTCATGTAAGAGTTACGTAGAGAATAAAATCTACTATAATCTATGAATTTAAAAGTCCATCATCAATATTTTATCCCTGTAACATCAACCAATATTCATCTTGAATCAAATATTCATCTTTGCACTATAGGCCAAAGATATTCATTAGTCAATCATGTTCATCTCAACACCTGTACATCTTTGCACTACGGGCCAAAGATAATCATAAGAAATCAATCATCTTTGCACTACAGACCAAAGATATTCAGTAATACCATTATTTAGGACTGAGGATGATGAAAAATATTTTAAAAAAAACGAATCCAGTGAAACAAAAGAACAAGTATTATGGATTCGTACTTTAAACAATCCGAGTTCAAAAATACTTCATAATTAATCATAGTGAAGTAAAATTCAAGAATGATCAAAACATGGATACAATCAAAGCTAGTATCCACAATAGATATTTTGGACAAAAACAAAAATTTAATTTTTCGTGAATAGTCTCAGTATTCGTGAATAAGGTCGATATCGTGAATAAGACCGTATATCGTGAATAAGAACTCCAAACACTAAAAGACAAGAATTTCACAAGAAAAATCTTACCAATAATCCAGCATAATGATATTAGAAGAAATAATATCATTTTTTTAAAAAAAAAAATAACATCCCTTACCTTGAAAAGACTGTACTTCTAGCTGAAATACCGGATATAGTGTTGGAACTTGCACCGTATAGCAACACTCAAAATATCAAAATACTAACAAGAATACGCTCGATAATATAGGGAGAGAAAACTTTAGTTTCTGGTGTGATTTTCAATTCTAACCTAAGCACCCTATTTATAGGAAAATGCTTAGAACACCAAAGCAGAAAATTTAATAAAATATTAATATATTTATAAAATTTTCCTTAGCCTACCTTGACCATCTGAATTCAGCCACAAAATAATGACAAAAACAAAAAAAAACGTTTTTGTTATTAAAAATAATTAAAACTTTCAAAAATTAATTATTTCGGAACTACGGAACTTCAATAATTCATAATAAATAGCCCTTTTATCAAAAAAAATCAAACCACATGTCCTTTCCATAGTAAATTCCATTCTCTACAACTTTGTGAGTTTAAGTTTTTCCAAATTCCAAGCAGAAGTTGACCGAAATCCATAAACGGACAATTTTACAGGCTATAAACCAATTTCAGTCAGAAATGGGGTCCACCTACATGTTTAACATGTTTTAAACATTAATTGTAACAAAAATACTCCTCCTCCTCATATACTCATATATCCCATATTCATTATAAAAATATCACCATTATTATATTATTAAAATATAATAATATATTTAAATGAATTATTTATCAGAAAAGATAAAATAACAATTTTTCAACAACTGTCACATTAAAATTTTTCTCCATCTATATCCACATAAAATGAATATTTTCCTTATCATATAAATCAATAATTAATTATTCATAAATAATATTATAGAATCACAAATCGTAACCGCATACGGTTCAGTGAAGAGGGGCTTTCCAATAAGGATTTTTCCTTACTGGCGCGCAATTAGGTGACCAAAACTCTCCTTAAATAGAACTTTATAGACATTGCCAATAATGTTATCTAATAATATTATTCAAATAATATGAATTATTGATTTGATAATGAAAATACTGTGTAGTGACAATTATTGAAACAACAATAATATAAAATATCAACGTAGCAATTATTGAATCAATAAAATAAAATATTGAACAGTGACTACCATAACAATTATTAAGTAATGTCTTCCTACGTAAGAATCAATAATTGGTGCAATCGAATTGAGTCTTCTTGTGTTTTAACCACAAGGTATTCCAACAAGATTAATCTGTAATAACTACAACTTAGATTATTTAAAAACAACTTATACTTATCGTTTTCTTCATCCAATCGCTTTCCTATTATGAGGCCCACACAAGGCTGCGTCGTCGTACGAATATTCCCTGACAGTAAGAATATTCTACGACCAAACGAATATTCTCCGATAAAAATGAATATTTTATTACTCTTCAGATATTTGAAATATTTACATGATTTTACCCATAACTAACCACATTAATCAAATCAAACCTTACTATTTCAAAATAATAAATAGAGAAAATTTAATTTTATTTATAATAAGTTGAGGTCTTACAGTACTAATATATGTAATTTATCCATTAATATTTAATATTATGAAAAATAATAATTGAGGCTAAACACAATTTAAATGGGCTCAAAGTTTTGAGTCAACTGCTATAAAAAGAAAATAAATAGATGTAAGAGAATACAATTACAAATGAGATATATGGAGACTATCAGATTATGGTGACAGTGCATTTAATGGGAGCGTTGTGGACTATATCTCACGGTGTTTATATTTATTGTGAGACCCCGAATTTTATGAAATAAAAGTATTCAATTTTTCTATTTTGGTGAATAGTTAAATTGATAAAAGTTTAAAGTTAAGGGTGACATTTGAAAATTTTTCAAAGTAAGTGATGATGAAGTTTTGTTTTATTAGTATTATTAATGTAATAAAATGAAATGCTTTTTATGTAAAATGTAATACTTTTATAAAGTTATTCGTTTTATAAGGCTAATAAGTAAAATCTTTTTTATATAAAAATGTAATACGTTTATAAAGTTATCTGTTTTATTAGATAATAATTAGAATATATTATATTTTATTATGCATAGTGTTTGCACAAGGCTCAGATAGTGTTTCAGATAGTAAATTTTTTTATATAAAAATGAATACTTTTATAAAGTTATTCGCTTTTATTATATTATAAATAGAATATATTATATTTTATTGTAAATCAATCTGACCGTCCGCTTAAAAGTAAATCAATCTGGACCGCTCATGGATTTGGTTACTTATTCATCCATTCTTCTATAAGTAGAAGCTCATTCCTTCATTATTTCTTACGAATTCACTGAAACTCTAGAGAGAGAAACTATAGAGAGAAAGAAGAAAAGTATTCTGGTACTTCACTACTCCTATATCCAGTTTATTCTAAGGTAAGGGATATTATTTGTTGTACTGTGTAAGGGTATTATTTCTTTTGTATTCATGAAGAGAACGTCTGTTATTCCATTCTTTATTATTACATTGGAATAACTCGATACGCGACTACCCTATACTTGGTGAAATTCTTCATTATTCCATTCTTTATTATTATGTTAGAATAACCTGCTTTTGTCTGCAATCGCATACATGGTGAAATTCTTCTATTATTCCATTCTTTATTATTCTCGTCGGAATATCCCGTCTGCGTATGCTTACGCCTGGGACCGGGTTCCATTATTTATTATTCTCGTCGGAATATTCGTCGTTCGTGCATTTACGCCTTTAGGACTGGTTCCATTATTTATTATTCATTGGAATAACCATGCTGCGCGATTTGTCGCATGCATGGTGACTTCGTTGTTATTCCATTCTTTATTATTCTCATTGAAATATCCTCGCCGGTGCGTAATTCGCGTGACTGGTTCCGTTCTTTATTATTACATTGGAATAACCCACATGCAATGGCCTCATCGCATTTACGGTGATTTTTGTTGTTATTCCATTCTTTATTATTACGTCGTAATATCCATGCGTGCGTTTACGCGGGACCTGGTTTCATTATTTATTATTCGTTGGGAATAACTCATGCATATGATCTATCGCATGCATGGTGAATCCTTCCGTTGAATAACTCGTACATGTGGATTACCACACGCACGTGGTGAATGATCCTTCAGTATTTTAATCCTTATTAAATTGTGGAAATGATCTGTTTACGTGGATTATGATGAAAGTCATAACAAAGCATTGGACTGATGAAAATCATGGGTATATGTGGTATTAGTAAGTGTTATGATGAGTTATGTTGGTTATTATGTGAAAACATAAAAGTTTCTTAGAAATCACAAAGGGTTGAAAAATCAGATTTTGGTAAAAATAGAACATAAAATTTAATTGACCATATCTCTTATTATATTTCGAATTTTTGATTGTGGTCAAGTTCTAGAGTTAGATCTATGAGTTTCCTAACTTATCCAAGTGGAATCACTGGAAAAGGTGTTGTAGATTTTCGTGTGAACTGATTTTAGCAAAGGAGTCAAAAATTGAAATTTCCAAAAAGGCCACTGTCCAAAATTTTAAAAGGGCATTTTCAGCCTCTTAAATTGTGAGAAAAATTCCGGCCTTTTGGGACATGAAAATATATGGTATAAAGTACCTCATGTCCAAAAATGAACTCATTCTGACTTAAAATGAACAAGTTATGACCATTTCAATATTTAGGTTTTTTCGACGAAAAATGCTATAATCGAAGTTCTATAACTCCGATGACCATGATATTTAAATTGGAAGCTCACATTAACATGTGTAAGATCCTACCAAGATTTGGGAATTTCTGGAGTTAAACTTGTGGTAGCTAATTTCTTAAGGATTTAATTAGAAATTAATTTTTGAAATATAGTAAATGAATTTTAAAAATTCTGAGCAAAATATATATTCAATATGTGACTATATTCTGCTAAATCCCAGAGAAGAAATATTTTTGGGACTGATTTGATATTTTTTATGAAAATGATCTAGTTATGAGTAAATGAGTTAAATATGTTATGTGGAGTAACAAAGTTGAAAAATAGAATTTTATGGCTTGGAAATCCTATATAAGGTATATGCAGATTTTTGATGAGGGATTTAATCATTGGTGATGAAATCTTATGAGTATGGCATTTTTGAATGATTAAATGCATTATTTGGTAAAGTATAAACAATTGAAATAAATTGTTTATAATTTTAAGAAGTGATTAAAATATTGTTATGATATTAATAATATCATATTATGAGTGGTGGATAATATTTGGATAAATTTAAAGTCTTTAATATTTATCCTTGTTTTCGTTGATTAATACTTATATCATTGTCATCATCCTCATGTATATATTATGTTGAAAGTCATCTGTGTATTCAGTAGTGCATGTAGATGGACTTGGTATGATTATGCATCGAGGATTATTCGGTATAATCACGACCGTAATATTACAAATGATGTGGAAAAAATCCTCATTGGCCGTAGTGCATTGATGGACAATTTTTGGTATGATTATGACTATGGATTCTCTTCAGCCAAGGGTACAAAGATGAATTGTTTTATGGCATGATCAAGACGGTTGATGAAAACAGGATTATCTTTGACCCGTAGTGCATGGATAATTCGTGGTCGTGATATTAAACGAATGTCCTTGACCTATAGTGCAGGGATGAATTGATGATGTGGATTAATTATTGAATTGAGTCTCAAAGAATGAAATATTAATTCATGGATATGATAATAATGAATATCCTCGTCAGTAGTGCATGGATAATTCATGGATGTGATATCAACGAATATCCTGGCAGTAGTGCGGGGTGATTTGATGATGTGGATTATTTATTTGTCGAGTCTCGGAGATAAAATATTGATAATAAACTTTTAAATTAAGTAGAAGATAGTAGATATCATGCTCTACTTGACTCTTCTAAAATATACCAGATATGTCTTTGGCATGTAGTGCAAAGATGAATTGTTAATGAATATCTTTGGCCAGTAGTGCAAAGATGAATTTATTAGTATGATTACGAAAGCGAGGATTGTAATTTGGTATAACCATAATTTTTGATGTTTCGGTGAAGATAGGTAATAAAATTATCTTAAATCTAGGTGCGAAAAGGAATTCGTAATCACAATTATGATTATGACTTATTCATATGATTGTGAGGTGAATTGATGATTGATGTTACTGAGGATAAAACATTATTGGTGAACTTTTAACATGGAGAAGATAATAGACACGATGGTCTATTTGACTCTTTTAATGGATTGCTCGTTCCGCTGCAACTATGGTTGAAAAGTTTTATCATCTACCATATGTTCTAAATCTATGATTTATTATTGACAAAAGCTATTGATAATTTAATTATCTTTAGTTATGATATTCTTTACTGGGCTAGTTGTGCTCACCCTTTTGCTTCATAATTTCTTTCAAGTAATAAGAGTGTAGCTGGGTCGAGCGGGGATAATAGGGGAATAGATCGGTGGTCTATAACTGTTGAGGTTCTCCCTAAATAGTATGAAAATAATTTTATTGAGAACTTTAGATAAGTGTGTCGCATTGTATACGTCATTTGATATTTAATTTTGGTGAACCAAATAGGGTGAGGCGAACCCAACTTTGGAAGGGTATTTTGTCACTATCATATCAGATGTCTAATGACATACAACCTCGGGTTATCATAAGGCAGGGTTGTGCACATCCACTTGCTGAGTATATCTACGAGCACTACCTATATGA
Organism: Panax quinquefolius; assembly: GCA_020205615.1. Lineage (NCBI taxonomy): Eukaryota > Viridiplantae > Streptophyta > Magnoliopsida > Apiales > Araliaceae > Panax > Panax quinquefolius. Next base: position 3,226,268 of record CM035154.1, on the reverse strand, counting down.
TCTTGGAGTTTATTTGAAATATAATTTTCACTTTGAGACAATGGAGATAGTTATATGTCAAGAGAAGACTCACCATTGGAAGGAACATGATAGTAATCTTCTCGTTTTTCGTTGGGGTCTATTGGGTTAACCAAGGATAATTCTCCGGACATATGATATCTATCATAACTTAGATTCATGGCCTCCTATGTACGAAAGTTTCCTTGAGCACTTTCCAAAGATTTTAATTTCTAAAACAGTTTTTGATTGTACCTTTATGTAAGGTGCAATTGTGACATGATTCAGAGTTGGTATATGTATTTGTATTTAAACTCACAGTATACATGACGTCGTATTTTGCACGACAATTGTATAAATGAAGTTGTAAATAATTTTTATAGTGTATTTTCTGGCGACTCAAGATGGGTGATGTATACCTGTTTTGGGGGCGTCACATTTATGGCTTCTTCATCTATTGTATTCTATTATCTTGATTGTAGCTTTGCATGATTTGTTAAGTACTAGTATTCGATAAATCATTTTTATTATCATTAATAGTTTTTTTTGGCATTATGGTAATTCTGTGAGTGCCTCTACAATTGCAAAAAATGGATAAAAAAAAATAGACCTGGCAATATAGTTAGTTAACTGTTGGGTCAAACCATATTAACTGGAACCAAATGGGTTGGTTAACCATTTTTATTTATTCAGGTCGGTTAAAGTTTGGATCCATATTTATTCAGGTCGGTTAAAGTTCTGAACCGGTTAACCATTTTTCAACCCATATTTATATAACACTTTAATTTAAATTGTGCACTTTTTTTCCATGGTGTATCATCAGATAACAAAGATAACTTTTTAATTTAACCGTTCAGAATCTTGGGCTAATTACCAAGAGGCCCGGATCATCAAGATGGTTGGCTTAATCATTACTATCTTTGCTTGTGACTTTTAGTAGCACTGTAACCGGAGTAGCAATACTCATATATTGATAATGCTAGACATTTACATTTCATGATAAGTATAGCTCCTTGGTCTACTGACTTTGCATTAAAATATTAAGTTTGATGAATTTATTTATAAAAAAAATAGTGTACGTTTTAATTTTGTATCGTTTTTGTTCCAAATTATATATAATTTTTTATTTTTAAAAAAATATTTTTAAACTTAAAATTGCGATAATTTTTAAAAAATTATAGAACAATAAAATCTTAAACCTAATAATTTTTATATCATATTATTACTTAATTAATTTAATTGTGACGGTCAAAATTTTATTTTTCAAAAATTTTGTTTAAAAGTCAAAACATCTTAAAATGATTAATATGATTAATATGGTTTTGAACCATAACCATACAGTCCCAACCCACATAACCCATATTAAAAATGGTTAATATGATTTTAGTTCTTAAATGGAACCATAACCATATTTTAAAAACTAAAATCAACCTATAACCATATTTTGTCATGCCTAAAAAAAACTAATGAGACAATGTATGTAAGACCCCAACTTTTATAAATAAAGATGAATTTTTTATAAATATTATTTTGAATATTATGGAATAAATTTGATATAATATTATAGTTGTGGGTAATATTTATAAATTTTGCAAAGTAAGCAAGTTGTTATAAAATATTCGTTTTGGTCTGGGAATATTTTTTTTGTTTGGGAATATTCGATGCGACTACTCAATCCTTAGTGGACCCATTAACGGAAGTATTGTCGTAGTTAGAAAACGACAAAATTATCTTTCTATAAAAATAATGGCAGAGGTGTTACCGTTAAAACCCATTGAACTACCCAGTAGTAAAAGTACAAGAATACTGGCGTAGTCAGATATAGAAGCACACGATATTGATTTTTGATGCTTACGTGAGAAGTCACTCACTATGCTCAATTATTCGCTATAATAATCACGCATCATATCTCTTATATTATTGATTCAATTATTGTCACAAGATTATCATTTTTGTATAATATGTTATAATATTAAATCAATAATTGGGACGACAAGTTATAAATGATTAATAATTGTTGAAAGATTAAATATGTGTTGATTAAAAATAAAATGATTTGTGGTAATATTTATTCAATCCTTGATGTATATAAAGAGTCTGTTATGAGATGTTTGTGGTAAGTTTGATTATTTTATGGGGGGCCCATATGTCATCATCTAAGAGTCTCTTTATGAATAGTAATTACCTTCCTCAATAGTAATTACCTTTATCAGACGTCAAACCACTTGCCATTTCATATTACAGGCGTCGAACCACTTGTCGTTTCACATTACAGGCGTCGAACCACTTGTCGTTTCACATTACAGGTGTCGAACCACTTGTCGTTTCACATTACAAAGCGTCAAACCACTTTTCTTTTCACATCACCAAATCGTCAAGCCACTTGCGCTTTTCACATGGCGGTCTTAAGCTAGAAATCTTCTATAAATAGAGGCCTAGTGCTTCATTATTTTCACTTAATTCATTCAAGCTATAGAGAGAAATTATAGAGAGAATAGAGAGAAAGAAGGAGAGTATTTTGTTACTACACTACTGCGCAGATTCAATCTCCTACTAAAAGTAAGGGGTGTTATTCTTTCTTATTCAGCGAAGAGAATCTGTTGTTATTCTATTGCTTATTATTCTCATTGGAATAACCTCAGATACGTGGTTTACCCTATACTTGGTGACATTCTTCTATTATTCATTGGAACATCCTCGTTTATGTGTTTTACATTAGGACTGGTTCCGCGTCTTTATTATTATTTTGTTGGAACATCCTATATGTGCATTTTACGCCGGACCTGGTTCCATTCTTTATTATTCTGTTGGAATATCCAGTCTGTGCGTTTTACGCCGGACCTGGTTCCATTATTTATTATTCGTTGGAATAACTCACCTGTCATGCTCTATCGCATTGCATGGTGATTTTTTTTGTTATTCCATTCTTTATTATACCCAATTGGTTAAACCTTTGACTTCTATACTCTATGAAATTAGTGGAATATCCTCGATATTTGCGCTTCATCCAAAGATCCTTTCATGGAAATATTCTTCTCAAAGATTCTTGAATTTTACTCTACAAAACAAAGATCATGTTGATAATTTGGACGTTAATAATTCACGGATAAAATAATTCTTGAACTTGTTTTATTGAATTCTTATATCATTGTCATCATCCTCATGTTTATATTACGTTGAAAGTCATCTCGTGACAGAGTGCATAGATGGACTTGGTATGATTATGACCGAGAGACTATTGATTGTAATCATGACCGTAATGTTACAAATGATGTGGTAAAATCCTCGCGTGGCCCGTAGTGCATTGATGGATGAGTTGTTGGCATGATCATGACCATTAATGAATACACAAATATTCTTGGCCCGTAGTGCGTATGAATAATTGTGGTACGATACTAAAGAATATCCTCGGCAGAAGTAGTGGGGGGTGATTCGATGATGTGGAATATTTATTAAAGCCGAGTCTCACTATAATGTTGATGAAAAACCTTTAAAACCTAAAAGATAGTAGACTTTATTTTCTACTTGACTCTTTTAATGGATTGCATATTCCACTGCAGCTTAAACGGGTTGTTTATTGTATTTTATCGTTAATGTTTAACATTGTTGAAGACTATTGATAATTTATTTCGCATTATCTTGGTCATAATATTTCTTCTTGGGCTAGTTGAGCTCACCCTTTCTTTCACCGTTCTCTTCGTGAAATGAGAATATAGTTTGGGACGAGTCTGGGAAACGCAGTGATGGTCCCGAAGATAGCATTAGTAGTCCTCACTATTCGTGAAATAGTGTGATAATAATTGTAATGAGGACTCCTTTTGAGTTTGTATGATCTCTAGTAGACAATATTTGTATTCAAACTCACGGTTTATGTCGATTTATACCTACGCTTATATTAGTAAGTTGTATTTAAATTACGCACCATGTATCTGACTACCCAAGATGGGTGATGTATACCTAATTTTGGGGGCGTCACAATGTATTTGTTTTTTAACTATAACATTGTGTTATGTATAACATTGTGCAGTACACTTTCTAAATATTTATTAGTGTTTTAGAATGAAAGAGGTACTCATTTTTAACTCTATTGGTTACATTATAAATATTTTTATCAAGAAATTAATATATATATATATATATACACACACACACACACAAACACAACTATTATATAATGTCCTGGGGTTTAGTGATCAGATTAATTCTATACTTGGATATGTATTTGCGCACAAAACTTTTACACAACTCAATGTAACATATGCTACCAAAATTTGATCATCGCACAATAATATACCATCTTCTTATTATATTTTAATTTATTAATTGTACGTATAAATTTATTATTAACAAAATAAATAATCCCGCCGCGCGTTGCGGGTTTATATCTAGTTAATATTTCGAAAATTAATAATTGAGGCTAAACACAATTTAAATGGGCTCAAAGTTTTGAGTCCACTACTATAAAAGAAAATAAATAGGGTTCTTTACATAAGTATACAACAAAAAAAAAGTAATTACAAGAATAGTGCATCAACTAAATAATTACAAAAGGAGTGTAAATATTACAAAAATAGTACAATTCACATTAATAAGGAAACCTAAAATCAAGGAAAATAACTGCTATAATTAATAATTCAAATTCAAATTCAAAGATTTGAGATCTAACAACAAAAATAAATTCAAATTCAAAATAATAACAGTCACAACTATTTTCCAAAACCCAAAAACTACAACTATTTTGTAACAACAGTGGACATCCATTATCATTTTCTCTCTCTTCCATGTGGAGCAATAGAGGATGCATTAGCGATGTTTCATGGGGTTTCAGTTAGACGAACTGATGTGTTAATCTGGAATGCCATGATAGGAGGGCTTGCGACTCATGGATTTGTTAAGGAGTCACTTGATATGTTTACAAAATGCAGATTGTAGGGATCACAATTGAGATGAGATCACGTGATTTGTGTGTGTGAAAGGCTTGTGTCAGGCCTCATTTCTCTACTATGACTATGACCACGTTTATACCAAGGTAACCAATAAAAAATAAAACACTGCATAAGGAAGAGAGATAAGAGACTGATGTGAAATATAATATTGATAACCAAACTTTCGTACCAAGGTAACCAAACATTTATACCAAGGTAACTAAATCTACCTTCACACATGCAGTATGAATTTGTTACCTTGGTCTAAAAGTTTGGCAACCAATTTCATGAAAGTAAATAAAAAATAGGACACTGCATAGGAAAGAGAGAGATAAGAGAGTGATGTGTAATGTAATATTGATAATCAACCCTTTGTACCAAGGTAATCAAACATTTATACCATTGTAACTAAACCTTTATACCTAGGTAACCTTTTTTTAAAGAATATTTGGTTACCCACAAAAGCTAAAATGGTTACCTTTGTATGAAGGTTTGGCTACCAACTGCACCATTTTCAAAATAATTTTATTTTTAAAAGGTTATTATGAATATATTGGGTTGGTAGCCAAACGTTCGCATCTAAAGGTAACAATTTTAATTTTTTGTGGTAACCAAATATTCATCAAAAAAAATTACAAAGCCATAAAATTACAATAGAAAACATAACATGACAAACCCTTACCTAGGCACAACTCTAATCAATGTTCTAAAAGAGGCGGCTTGATGGAGGCATAGAATAACAAATGTGAACTGATGAATTCATCCTTTATTGGTCCTCCCTCGTGGTTGCCTATGGTTGTTCCACCATACATGCCAACTCGATGTTGTCTTGGGAGATCGAGGAGGTTGTTTGCTTGGTTTGCGGATGAACTTCCCGCAGAGGAACCGTTTGTTTGACCAAAGTGATTGGTCCTTGGGAAACTGCAATCTCACCACCTATTGACACTTAGTGATATGGCATGATCGGAGAAGGCGAGTATCTCATCACCGTGTTTTGACCCGGTGATTAAGCTTCACACTTGATTACGGAGAAGATTTAGTATTTTCATATACGCCACTTTAGTTTGTTTTAATATGTAGATATATTAAGGAATCATAATTGAATACTAATTACTTTAATTAATGAATCCTAATTGAATACTAATTTCTTAAATTAAGGAATCCTAAATGCACTAGAATTATAAATAAATATGGAAGTGTATTAGTTGTGTAAAAATTTTATGAGGGCACTTTTGTTGTAATTATTTTTAAAAATGTAATAGAATATGTAAATCACCCAAATAAATATGAGTAAGAGAATACAGTTTCAAAAAATATGGGCCTTTTTCTAAGCTCAATCTATGAGTAAGAGAATAATACAGTTTCAAAAATGTGGGCCTTTTTCTAAGCTCAATCGGGTTCTCAACCCATAAAAAAATAAATGCAGCAAAAGGAAAACTTCTCCGCAGCCGGGGTTCAAACCAAAATTCTTCAAATAAACCGAGGAATTACCAAAGCGGTACTGCGGATCTTGGTGAAAGTTATTGTTATTATTCATATTTATAAACTTTCCGTAATACACCAAACCAATTTTAAAAACCGATTAAACAAAGCCTCCATAAATCCCAAATTTAGTTAGCTTGTTGTAGGTTTGACAAGTTATTTCAACTCCCTTCATTCCACAAAAATAGTAATTTTTGATTTCTTCTTAATTAATTTATAAAATTTTAAAATTTAAAATTGATGTAAATTTATTTATTTTGAAATATTAATATTGTAAACTACTTAAAAATTAATACTAGCCACATCATTGTCAATGTCATTTTGAAAATTATAAGAAGCTACGTTAAAATTAAAATTTTGGAATTTCGCAAATTAACAATGATCAAAGTAATAAATAAAAGAAATCATCATCGACAAAGTTATAAAAAAAATTTAACACAAAAGTAGCAACGTGCAAGAAAAATATAAGGAACTAATATTACCACATGAGCATACAATGGGTCCTCCCACCTTTTTATGGGAAGGAACTCAAAAACACATGTAAAAATATTATTGGCAATCAGGATCCTCTATAAGGATTTCTTTGTAAGGATTTTGTAAAGGTTTTGTTGTGGGGTTGACAACACATTAAAAAGGAGATCCAACGGCTCACAAATTTTATCAAGAAATTTAAAAAAATTATATGTAAAAATAAACGCATTTGGTGGCTTCTAATTTTCTGTTAACTTGTAAAAAAAAATTATTATCAAAAATTTGTGAGCCGTTGGATCTCCTTTTTAATGTGTTGTCAACCCCAAAACAAAACCCTCACAAGATCCTCACAGAGAAATCTTCATAGAGGATCCTGATTCACAATCGTCTCACCTCACTTGAGGGCATCTCAACCCTATCAATCATAGAATGACATTAAAAATATTTTTATATCCTTTCATATATTAGGAGATTTCTTTCACACACACAAAAAAAAAAACATTAAGACGGACAATATAAATGGGCTCAAATTATTAATCTCAGTGCCAGAAAAATCAAAAAATAACTCCCTTACAAAGAAAGCACCAACCGATATGAATTCTTCATAGCAGGCCTGACATTCCTTAAACCCAATTATTTTAGGATTAATTACATATTATAGTACATTTTTATAAATAATTATAATAATGATACATAGATAAAATAATTACAAAAATAATATACTTTTTCATATTTATTTACAATATTAGTGCAATTAGGATTCCTTAATTTAAGGGATTAGTATTAATAGGCTGATATGGCAAATCGGGTGGGTTTTTTTTTGTAACGCGTGTTCCTATGTTGTTAAACCTTCTTTTTCTCCCAACTTCCATAATTTTCGTACTGATATTTCTCTCTCTAAAACCATCTTCATCTTCTTCTTCTTCATCTTCATAGTTGTTAAACTAATTAACTAGACCTGCATACAAGATTAATGAATATTCTTCTTCTTCTTCTTCTTCTTCTTCTTCTTCTTCATCATAGTTGTTCGTACTGGGTGGCGTAAATTGGTTAATGAATATTGATCTCCTTCAGGCTATTGGGGGATGCAACTGGTTTGCATAGTCTAATAGTCCTTATATTTTGATTGTTTTTAATTTACTTTTTGTCAGACTTGTTGATTCACAAGTTGTTCAAGTTAGTGAAAAGAAGGTTTGGGATCAGAAAGCATACATGTTCTATTATCGAGATAATAGAAATTTTTCTTCAAACGTGCCTCTTGATGTTATTCGAAAAGAGATTATGGCGACAAATGTCATGGGAAGAAGCTCAAGTTCATAGCCAGAAGATATTTTCAAACCAAAAATTTTTAAAGGTGTGTTAATTTAAATTTTGTTATTGTTACTATCATATAACTGTTTGGTTACTTCTGCATTATGTTTTGGTTACTGTTAACTTGGGATTCGGATACTATTTTTGTTACATTGATTTGGTATTTTGGTTACTTTTTTATGTTGTTATGGCTACCATGTATTTGCTTAGTATACATGGTTGACTAAACTGGTTTTGGTGTACATGTTGTTTATGTATTGGTTACCATTAATATATGTTTTGGTTACTAACATATAACTGTTTGGTTACTTCATTAGTATATTTTTTGTTACTGTTAGCTTATGATTTGGATACCATTCTTTTTCCCTAAATTGGAATTTTGGTTACTTTTATATTTTGTTTTGGTTACAATGTATTTGCTTAGTATACATTGGTTGACTAAACTTAGTTTGGTCTACATGTTGTTTAGTATACTAGACCAATTTCTGGGGGGTTGATATAATGCTTACGTTGTAGCTACGTCAAACAATAAAAAATAGATACTATCATATAACTGTTTGGTTACTTCTGCATTATGTTTTGGTTACTGTTAGCTTGAGATTCAGATACCATGTTTGTTACTTTGATTTGCTATTTTGGTTACTTTTTTATGTTGTTATGGTTACCATGTATTTGCTTAGTATACATGGTTGACTAAACTGGTTTTGATGTACATGTTGTTTATGTATTGGTTACCATTAAAACATGTTTTTGTTGCTATCATATAAATATTTGGTTACTTCTTTAGTATATTTTTTGTTACTGTTAGTTTCTGATTTGGATTCCATTTTTGTTTTCTTGAGTTGGGATTTTGCTTACTGTTTTTTGTTGTTCTGGTTACCATATACTTGCTTAATATATGGGTTGACTAAACTTTGTTTGGTCTATATGTTGTTTATGTATTGGTTACCATTAATATATGTTTTGGTTACTAACATATAACTGTTTGGTTACTTCATTAGTATATTTTTTGTTACTGTTACCTTATGATTTTGATACCATTCTTTTTTCCTCAATTGAGATTTTGGTTACTTTTATATGTTGTTTTGGTTACAATGTATTTGTTTGGTAAACTGTTTATGATATAAATATTGTTTATATCTGGTTACTAATGACTGTGTAAATCTGATTTTTTTTATTTGCAGTTATGGAATCTTTACTATGAGGAATGTAATAGAAAATTCATTGGAAAAGTTATATATTGGTGTGACATGGAAGTCCCCGGCATTATTACGAAGAAATTGAACCCAAGACAGTTGAAGAAGTTTAAGGCATCATTAGTTTGTGGATGTATTATTTTTGTAAATAATAAACCCAAGTCATAATAAATCATGTATTTGCTTAGTATACATTGATGTATTATTTTTGTAAATTCCTTCAAATATATTCTACAAGGTTTATGCTATTCTATTTCTACTTCCATTTCCACAAACACATCTTACATGTTCTGGTTACTTTCATATAACTATTTGGTTACTTCTTTATTATGTTTTGGTTACTGTTACCTTATGGTTTGGCTACTATTATTGTGTCCTTAATGTGGAATTTCGGATACTTTTATTTTTTTTATTCTGGTTAATATGTAATTGTTTAGTATACATAGATTGCCTAAACCGGGTTTCATTACATGATGTTTCGCATTTTGGTTACCATTAAAACTGCTCGTTACTATCATATAATTATATGGTTACTATTTTATTATGTTACATTATGGTTATTGTTATTAGTAACCGGATAATTCAAGCTCATATCGGGACAAACATCAATTGTTAAATGTACACGCAGAGTGTCCTATTTATCTACAAGCTTGTTAGTAACGAGATAATTATCATAGATAATTCAAGCTTGTTAGTAACCAAATAATTATAAACTTGTATCAAGGCTGTTATAAGCTTCAGATCAAGACATTATAAAGCTTGTATATATGTTTTCTTTATATTGATAACTCATGATGGAATCAAAATTAAAATATTAATCAACATCAATTTTTGGTTATTGTACACCATAAAAATGTTACCAACCATGTTGTGGCGCCCCAAAATAGGTATACATCACTAATACGAGTTGTCGATACATAGTGCGAAACAACTACAACTTTATTATTACAACAAGAAAGCGTGAGTTTGAATACAAATATTATCTTACAGACAATATCTATACTCAAATAAATCCTCATCACATTTATTGATACATTATTTTACAAAATGGTGAGGACTACTAAACAATCCTTTCTAAAACCTTCATTCCATACCTAGACTACCATGCTTCTCGCTATATTCTCGTCTCACGAGAAAAATGGAACAAAAAGGAAAAGGGTGAGCTCAACTAGCTCGGTAAAGAATATTATGACTAAGATAATATACAACAAATTATCGTTAGTCTTCAACGGAAAAAATCTAATAGAATCTGATAGACAACAAATTTTAAATCAATATTCGCAGTGAAATAATAATTCATTAGAAGAGTTAAGTAGAGAATGCAAACTACTATCTTACATGTATGAATTTAAAAGTTCATCGTCTATCTTTTATCCTGTAACATCAATCGATATACATCTGGAATCAAATATTCATCTTTTTGCACTATAGGCCAAAGATATTCATCGATTAGTCATGTTCATTTAAACACTGTTCATCTTTCAGACTACTGGCCAAAGATATTCTTCAAATCATTCATCTTTGCACTTTCTGGGCCAAAGATATTCTTAAGAAATCATTCATCTGCACTACGTGCCAAAGATATTCCATAATATCATCATTTAAGGCGAGGATGATGAAAATATTTTTTTTAAAGAAATCTAATCCGGTGAAACAAAATGACAAGGATTAAGGATTAAGGATTCGTACTTGGTTTTATCCACGTCCAAAAATACCTCAAAATAATCATAGTGGTGTAAAATTCAAGAATGATCAAAACATGGATACAATCGGAGTTAGTATCCGAATAGATATTTTAGACGAAAAGAAGAAATTTTATTTTAAATTGAATAGTACAGTATCGTGAATAAGGCCAGTATCGTGAATAGTCTTAGATATCGTGAATAGTAACTCGATACCAAAAGATAGAAATTCCACAAAAACATCTTCACGCTTACGTGAATAGTACTTTCGTGAATAAGAATCGTGAATAGTAACTCATGAATAGTAACTCGTGAATAAGTAACTCATGAATAGTAACCCGACATGAAAAAGTTCCAAATTTGATAAAACTTCAGATCAACATTTCAAAGATAATGATATTGAAGAAATAATATCATTTGAGAAGAAAATAACATCCCTTACCTCGAAAGATCAATACTTAGCTTTAGAATCCAAGGGTATAGTCTTTGAAGGGAACTTGCGCAAATCAGCAATACTCAAAGTATACTCAAAATACTCACAAGAATAAACTCGATAAAATAGAGAGAAAACTTGATTTTTGGTGTGATTTTCAATTCTAACCTAAGCACCCTATTTATAGGAAAACGCTTAGAACACCAAAAGCAGAAAATTTAATAAAATAATAATATTTCTTAAAAATATTCAAGCCCACCTTAGAAATCTGATTTCAGATCATTTATAACACATATGAGCCAGAGCCACTCAATTACAACAAAAACGTTTTTCTTACAAAAATATTTTAAACTCCCAAAAATCAATTATTTGAGCTTGAACTTCAATAATTCATAATAAATAGCCCTTTCATCAGAAAATTCGAATCTCGCGAGTTTTTATAGGAATTTCAATTCTCTACAACTTTGCAGAAGGAAGTTTTCCAAATTCCAAATAGAAATTGACCGAAATCCATAAGCGAGGCGATTTTACATTTATAATCAAATTTGAGTCGATAAATGGGGTCCCACCGAGCATGTTTAACATGTTTTAAACATTTATTGCAACAAAATACTCTTCCTCCTCGTATACTCATATATCCCACATTCGTTGTGTAAAAATATCACTAATTAATATATTATTAAAATAATATATTTAAATGAATTATTTTATCGGAAAAAGATAAAATATTAATTTTCAACAATTGTCATTTTAAAATTTTTCCATCTATATCCACATAAAATCAATATTTTCCTCATCATATAAATCAATAATTAATTATTCACAAATAATATTATGAGAATCACAATATTGACAACGAGTGGGTTCAAGTGAAAGGGGCTTTCAATAAGAATTTCTTCACTCATGGCGCCGCAATTAGGTGACCAAACCTCTCCTTAGATGAGAACTTTCTAGACATTGCCAATAATGTTATCTAATAATATTATTCGAGGATAATATGAATTATTGTTTCGATAATGAAAAATATTGTGTAATGACAATTATTGAAACAAAACGAATATAAAATATCAACGCATCAATTATTAACTCAATAAAATCTTTGAGCGATAATTCGTAACCATTATTGAGTAGTACCTTCTTACGTAAGAATCAATAATTGGTGCAATACTGCAGTATCTTCTTGTTCAACAACGCGTATTAGTGTGTTTTAACCACCCGGTATTCCAACAAGAGATAATCTGTGAATAACTACGCAGATTATTTAAAAACAACTTATATTTGTCGTTTCTTCATCCAATCGCTTTACATTATGGGGCCCACATGGCGTGGCATTGCGTCATACGAATATTCCCGAAAGCATTTAATATTCCACGACCAAACGAATATTCCCGACGATAATGAATATTTTATAACCACTTGCTTATTTTGAAATATTTGCGTATTTAACCCTTAAGTATCCACATTAATCAAATCAACCCTTACTATTTCAAAATAATAAATAAAGGAAATTCCTTTTTATTTAAAAATTTGAGGTCTTACAACCTCCCTCCTTATGAAATTTCATCCTCGAATTGACGACGACGTACACAGTGTTTGAAAAGGTGAGGATACCTCGCTTTCATTTCCGTTTCCAATTCCCGGGTCATTTCCTCTATAGCATGATTCCTCCACAAAACTTTAACTTGTGGTATGACCTTTCGCAGCGTAGGACATGCTCCTTCCTATCCAAGATCTTGGCAGGGTACCTCCTCATACGTTAAGTCTTCACTATCTCGTCCGGTTCTAACTCAATAACGTGGTTCGGGTCTTTCACATATTTCTGAAATACTGAGATATATGAAACACATTATGAACACGAGACATACTGGAGGTAACGCAAGTCTCATAGGCTACATTTCTACTCGGTCAAGAATTTGAAATGGACCAATAAATCGTGGATTGAGCTTTCCTCTTCCCGAATCTTGTAACTCCCTTCCGTGGAGCAACTCGCAACAATACATGATCCCCACATTAAATTCCACATCCTTTCGATGAAGATCCGCATAACTCTTTTGTCGATCTTTGTGCCGTTTGTATACGTTGTCGAATCATTTGGATCTTTTTCGGAGTCATATACGATTAACTCTCGGGTCCCAACAATGTTGCTTCACCTACCTCATCCCAACATATTGGAGAACGACATTTTCGTCCATATAATGCTTCAAATGGAGAACTATTTTCTCTTTATTCGGATGTTATAAACAGGCTCAATTATTAGAGCGAGATAACGAGTACGGTCAACCGAGGACCACAACCAGGATCGTATCGGAGATAGCGATCAGCCAATGAATAATGATAACTCATGAGAAAGAAAGCGAATTTGATGAAATGGTAACCACTCGATGGTAATCATGGCTATGAAAATAGAAGAAGCGAAGTCGAGAGGAGATTTTAAAAGAGAGATATAAACGACCATGTGAAGATACGACAGAAGGCTTAAAGAATCGGTTCTAGGGAGGGAGAGAACGACCACCCCATCGTATGCTACAAATGCGGAAAAGAGGGACATATCGATCAAAGCGCCCACAGCAGTTCAAGGTATGCTATGATTGTGGAAAGGAAGGACATATCGCTCGAGATCAGACGAAGAATGAAACCTAGTTCGCGGGACGGTGACTCAAAAGATCGTCCCGAAAAAAGTCAAAGTCAACGATTCCGGAAGAAGCGTTTGTTGTGGATCGGTCATAATGCGAGGAACCCAAACGAGGTGATCACGGGTAAGCTATTTATAAATTCTTGCGAAGTTTATACCTTACTTGATACCGGTATACCCATTCATTTATCTCTCTGCATGTGCTCAACGTTTAAACTTGACTCAGGAAAAATTAGACTTTGACCTATCGTGGAAACTCCGTTAGAGAAACTTTCATCACATCCATTGTTTATAAATCTTGTTTGATTCAAGTTGGCACCATTACCTTACACTCGTTGACCTTATCTCTTTAAAGATACTTGCTTTTGATGTGATTTTAGGGATTGATTGGTTAACTACTCATCATGCCAAAATTGATTGTTTTCGTAAGGTTGTTAGTTTTCATATTTCTAACCAACCCGTCAGTATTTAATTCAAGTAACTAAACCATTAAAATCGATCATCGTCATATCTAATCATAAAGCTATTCGCTTATTAAAAACGGATGTCAAGCTTTCTAGCCCATGTTATGGATTTGAATAAAGACACGTCAAATTTGAATAATATTCTGTTGTTATTGACTTTTCCGACGATTTCAGAAGAACTTCCTGGCCTACCCGTAACGTGAAGTTGAATTCTTTATTGATCTTGAACCGTACAAAGCCCATTTCTAAAACCCCATATCGAATGGCTCTATTGAACTTCAGGAGTTAAAGGTCCAACTACTGTGAATTGTTGGACATCGGTTTCATTCGCCCCAAGTACATCTCCTTGGGGTGCTCTGTTTTATTTGTAAAGAAGAAAAGGCGGAGTATGCGACTTTTGTATTGACTATCGGAATTGAACCATGTCACCATCAAGAATAGGTATCCTCTACCTCGTATTGATGACTTGTTTGACGATTGCAAGGGGCACAATTCTTTTCAAAAATCGATCTTCGTTCGGATATCATCGGTGAAGATTAGAATCGAGGATATTCCAAAGACCGTCTTCGAACTCCGGTATGGGCATTATGAATTCTTAGTCATGTCTTTCGGACTAACTAATGCTCCTATGGCTTTCATGGATATGATGAACCGAGTATTCAAGGAATATTTGGATCAATTCGTTGTTGTCTTTATTGATGACATCCTCATATATTCCAAAAGTCGTGAAGATCATGAGCACCATTTGAAATTTCGGTACTCCAAAGGCTTTGTGAAAACCAACTATATGCCAAATTGAAGAAATGCGAGTTCGGCGAGGAAGTAGCATTCCTTGGGCACGTGGTGTCGAAACATGGAGTATCTGTTGATCCGTGAAGATTGAAGCAATACAAAGTTGGGAGCAACCGAAGTCGGTGGATCAAGACGTAGCTTTTGGGCTTATTTGGTTATTATCGGAGATTAGTGGAAGGGTTTTCTCGAATCGCTACTCCATTAACTCATTAACTTCGGAAGGATACAAAATTCGTTTGGAGCCGAAGAACGCGAGAAAAGTTTCCAAGTGCTTAAGAGGAGACTTATTTTAAGACTGCTTTTAACAATACCATCCGGTTCGGATGGATTTGTTATCTCTGACGATGCTTCGCAAAGGGTTAGGATGTGTTCTCATGCAACGTGGGAAAGTCATAGCCTATGCCTCGCGACAACTTAAAGAGTATGAGAGGAATTATCCTACTCATGATCTAGAGTTAGCAAATAAGTTTTGCGCTTAAAAATATGGAGGCACTATCTATATGGGGAGAAAGTGGAGATATATTCGGACCATAAAAGCCTTAAATATTTCTTCACTCAAAAAGAACTCAACATGCGGCAATGACGTTGGCTCGAGCTATTGAAAGACTACGACCACACTATTCAATACCATCCCGGTAAAGCGAACGTGGTATTTGATGCATTGAGTAGAAGATCATATGAGGAACGAGAGTGCGATGATGTCAAGTATACGATAGAGCCAACTTTAATAGAAAAAGTTAAGGTTGCTCAAGCCAATCGCAGGCCGGAAAGATGCGCGTATGAAGAAGAAAGTACAAGAAGGAGCTATTCCGAGCGAGAATTGATGAAGAAGGAATACTTGAGTCCACTCTAGACTTTGTGTTCCTAACGACTACGATTTGAAGTACAAGATTATGATGGAGGCACACAATACGCCATTTGCAATCCATCCGGAAGTACTAAAATGTATCGTGATCTTCAACATACATTTTGGTGGAACAATATGAAGAGAGAGATTGCAAAGTTTATCTCGATGTGTTTAACTTGCCAATGTGTAAAGGCGGAGAGCATCTTGTACCTAAGGGTCCGTTGCAACCACTTGAGATTCCGGAATGGAAGTGGGAACACATTACTATGGATTTCATTACGGGTCTTCCTACGGTTTCTCAAGGCATCAATGCTATTTGGGTTATTGTTGATAGATTAACCAAGTCTCGCTCATTTCTTGCCGACACGGAGACTTATTCCCTTGAACGTCTTGCTAGTATATGACGTGAATGAGATTGTGAGGTTGCATGGCATGCCTGTATCCATAGTTTGGATCGTGACCCAAGATTCACTTCAAGATTTTGGGTTAGCTTGCAAAAAGCTATGGGCACGGATTTGCGATTTAGTTCGCATACCATCCCCAAACAGATGGACAATCGAGAGAGGACTATTCAAACTCTTGAAGATCTATTAAGACTCTGTGTCCTAGACTTCAAGGGTAGTTGGGATAAGTATTTACCATTGGTGGAATTCTCCACAACAACAGTTATCGTGCAAGTATAGGTGTGGCTCCATTTAAAGCATTATATGGACGAAAATGTCGTTCTCCAATATGTTGGGATGAGGTGGGTGAAGCAACATTGTTGGGACCGAAAGTTAAATGCGTATGACTCACCGAAAAGATCCAAATGATTCGACAACGATATAAAAGCGGCACAAGATCGACAAAAGAGTTATGCGGATCTTCATCGAAAGGATGTGGAATTTAATGTAGGGGATCATGTATTGTTGCGAGTTGTTCCATGGAAGGAGTTACAAGATTCGGGAAGAGAGAAAGCTCAATCCACGATTTATTGGTCCATTTCAAATTCTTGACCGAGTAGAAATGTAGCCTATAGACTTGCGTTACCTCGAGTATGTCTCGTGTTCATAATGTGTTTCACATATCTCGTACTTCGTAAATATTTGAAAGACCCGAACCACGTTATTGAAGTTAGAACCAGGACGAGATAAAGAAGACTTAACGTATGAGGAGGTACCACAAGATCTTGGATAGGAAGGAGCATGTCCCCACGCAAGAAAGGTCATACCACAAGTTAAAGTTTTGTGGAGGAATCATGCTATAGAGGAAATGACACGGGAATTGGAAACGAAATGAAAGCGAGGTATCCTCACCTTTTGAAACACAGAAGACGCACGTCAATTTCGAGGGACGAAATTTCATAAGGAGGGAGGTTGTAAGACCCCAAAATTTTTAAATAAAAGGAATTTCCTTTATTTATTATTTTAAAATAGTAAGGGTTGATTTGATTAAGGTGGATAGTTAAGGGTTAAATACGCAAATATTTCAAAATAAGCAGTGGTTATAAAATATTCATTATCGCCGGGAATATTCGTTTGGTCGTGGAATATTCGCATCTTTGTGGGAATATTAAATCTGACGGCGTAGCCATGTGTGGGCCCCATAACTGAAAGCGATTGGATGAAGAAAACGACAAATATAAGTTGTTTTTAAATCTGGCAGTAGTTGTTACCAGATTATCTTGTTGGAATATCCAATTGGTTAAAACACACTTGTCTGGCGTTGTTGAACAAGAAGACACCGGTATTGCACCAATTATTGATTCTTACGTAAGAAGGCACTACTCAATAATGGTTACGATGAATTACTATTGATTATTTTATTGAGTTAATAATTCTTTGCGTTGATATTTTATATTCATTGTTGTTTGATAATTGTCATTTACGGTATTTTTCATTATCGAAGCAATAATTCATATTATCTGAATAATATTATTAGATAACATTATTGGCAATGTCTAGAAAGTTCATCTAAGGAGAGGTTTGGTCACCTAATCATGCGCCAAGATGAAGAAATTCTTATTGTAAAGCCCCTCTTTCTGTGAGGCGCTCGGTTATCGATATTGTGATTCTCGTAATATTATTTGTGAATAATTAATTATTGATTTATATGATGAGGAAAATATTGATTTTATGTGGATATAGATGGAGAAAATTTTTAAAATGACAATTGTTGAAAATTAATATTTTATCTTTTTCGATAAAATAATTCATTTAAATATATTATTTTAATAATATATTAACGGTGATATTTTTACAACGAATGTGGGATATATGAGTATACTGAGGAGGAAGAGTATTTTGTTGCAATAAATGTTTAAAACATGTTAAACATGTCGGTGGACCCCATTTATTGATCGAAATTTGATTATAAATTTGTAAAATCGCTCTGTTTGTGGATTTCGGCCAATTTCTATTTGGAATTGGGAAAACTTCCTTCGCAAAGTTGTAGAGAATTGAAATTCCTATAAAACTCGCAAGACTCGAATTTTCTGATGAAAGGGCTATTTATTATGAATTATTGAAGTTCAAGCTTCAAATAATTGATTTTTGGGAGTTTAAAATATTTTTGTAAGAAAAACGTTTTTTGTTGTAATTGAGTTGCTCACATGTGTTATAAATGATCCGAAATCAGATTTCTAAGGTGGGCTTGAATATTTTAAGAAATATTATTATTTTATTAAATTTTTCGCTTTGGTGTTTAAAGATTTTCCTATAAATAGGTCTTGGGTTAGAATTGAAAATCACACCAAAAGCGAAATTTTCTCTCTATATTATCGGCGTATTCTTGTGAGTATTTTGAGTATACTTTGAGTATTGCTAGATTTGCAAGTTCCTTCAAAGACTATACCCTAGGTATTCTAGCTTGAAGTATTGATCTTTTCGAGGTAAGGGATGTTATTTTCTTCTCAAATGATATTATTTCTTCAATATCATTATCTTTGAAATGTTGATCTCGAAGTTTTTATCAAATTTGGAACTTTTTCATATGGGTTACTTATTCATGAGTTACTATTCATGAGTTACTATTCATGAGTTATTATTCACGAAGTTACTTATTCACGAAGTTACTATTCACTTAGTACTATTCATGAAGCGTGAAGATGTTTTTTGTGGAATTTCTATCTTTTGGTGTTGAGTTACTATTCACGATACGACACTATATTCGATATCTGACTATTCAATCGAAAAATAAAATTTCTTCTTTTCGTCTAAAACATCTATTACGGATACTAACTCGATTGTATCCATGTTTTGATCATTCTTGAATTTTACACCACTATGATTATTTTTGAGGTATTTTGGACGTGGATAAAACCAAGTACTAATCCTTAATCCTTAATCCTTGTCATTTTGTTTCAATGGATTCGCTTTAAAAAAATATTTTCATCATCCTCATCTTAAATGATGATATTATGGAATATCTTTGGCCCAGAGTAAAAAGATGAATGATTTCTTAAGAATATCTTTGCCCTGTAGTGCAAAGATGAATGATTTCTGAAGAATATCTTTGGCCCGTAGTGCAAAGATGAGCAGTGTTTAAATGAACATGATTAAGTGATGAATATCTTTGGCTCAGTAGTAAAAGATGAATATTTGATTCCAGATGTATATTGATTGATGTTACGAGGATAAAAGATAGACGATGAACTTTTAAATTCATACATGTAAGATAGTAGTTTGCATTCTCTACTTAACTCTTCTAATGAATTATTATTTTTCATTGCGAATATTGATTTAAAATTTGTTGTCTATCAGATTCTATTAGATTTTTCCTGTTGAAGACTAACGATAATTTGTTGTATATTATCTTAGTCATAATATTCTTTCTCGAAAGCTAGTTGAGCTCACCCTTTTCCTTTTTGTTCCATTTTTCTCAGAGGCGAGAATATAGCGATTTAGTCGGGAGGTATGTAATGAAGGTTTTAGAAAGGATTGTTTAGTAGTCCTCACCATTTTTGTAAAATAATGTATCAATAAATGTGATGAGGATTTATTTGAGTATAGATATTATCAGAAGATAATATTTGTATTCAAACTCACAGCTTTATTGTTGTAATAATAAAGTCAGTAGTTGTTTCGCATCACGTATCGACAAACTCGTAATAGGTGATGTATACCTATTTTGGGGGCGTCACATAATTACTCACAAAAACACGATCGACAATATAGAGAGAAAGAAAACCTGTTTCTGGTGTGATTTTTAATTCTAACCTAAGCGCCTATTTATAGGAAAATGCTAGAACGTCATAGGAAACTAAATAATAAAATAATATTATTATTATTCAAATTCCTACGCAAGCCACCTTTGAAAAAAAACTCCAGCCACCACAGTGGAGCCCACCCTAAATTCAGCACATGTATTCAACACCAACCAAAAGTGGGTCCCACCCAATTTTAATAAAAATCATTTTATTTTTCGAAACTTTAATAATTCATAGAAAATAGCCCGTTTATCAAAAAAATATGAATTTTATATCTATTCCACACGAAATCGAAATCTCTACAACTTTGTAACTTTAATTTTTTCCAAATTCCAGACAGAAAATATCCGAAATCCATAAATGGACGATTTCCAACACCTTTTAAAATTCATAACAAATCATGCGTTAATTTTTAACGGTTCAAAATTTGTGGACATATACTCAACTTATATATGTATAACATATCCAAAAATCACCACGATCCAACGGTCGGATTAAAATTATAACTCACGCAATAGAGCTTTAAGAACACCGATTTAATCTTTTAATACCTCCAATCCGACAAAATACTAATAAAACACCTCAACATTTATTCCTTCATTATAACCACATAAAATAAATAAATCCATCATTTATATCCGCATCAAATAAATATTTCCTTATCAATAATTAATTATTCACAAATAATATTACAGAATCACAATAATGACAACCACGCAGTTCCCAGGAAAGAGGGGGCTTTCCGATCGAGATTTCTCCTTCTTGGTGGCGCAATTAGGTGACCAAACCTCTCGATGAGAACTTTCTAGACATTGCCAATAATTCTCTAATAATATTATTCAAATAATATGAATTATTGATCCGATAATAAAAAATCTTGCAAGATGATGACAATTATTGAAACAACAATAATATAAACTATCAACGCAACAATTATTGAATCAATAAAATAAAATATTAAGCGGTAATAAGCGTAACAATTATCGAGTAGTGTCTTCTTACGTAATAATCAATAATTCAAAAATATCATAATAATACTGGTAATCTTTATTATACAACCGCGCCAGACATCGTATTTTAACCACCGTGTATTCCAACGATTGTTAACGATAACTACTACGCCAGTTATTTATAAAAATTCAAACTTGTCATTTTTTCTTCATCAGACAGTTATTATGTTATGGGGCCCTGAATGGTCATTACCGTCAGTAAATTTAATATTCGACAAAAAGAATATTTCACGACCAAACGAATATTCCCCGACAACAATGAGTATTTTATGACCACTTGCGTATTTTCTAAACTTTACATATATCACCCTTAATTTTACTTTTTATCAATTTAACCATTTACTGAATAGTAATTATAAGAAAAATTGAATACTTTTATTTCATAATATTCAGGGTCTTACAGTAAACAATTATATATTCCTGTAAACAATTAAATTTGTTGTATTGGTTACTGTCAGTCTCCATTATCTAACAACTGAATAAACATTGTAAAGTAACCAAATCAATATTAGATAGTAACCAAATTACATAATTTTAGTAACCAGAATATAAACCATATTTTTACATGCAATTTTGAAGGCCTAAATGATGAAATTTGATCGTTGACCCATTTCCAATGAAATTAGGCTCCGAAAACGCCAAAATCCAACACTCCAAACTTGACAAAAATTATCAAATTCTCACTGGATCAAATCTTTACATAATCTGACAAGCCTGCGCTTCAACCACATCAGTTTGTTACCACCTAAAGACTAACAGTTGAACGAAGTTAAGCAATGTAGTCAATAAGTAGTCATCAATATAAAACAAACCAGTATAAAACACACTAATATTATACAGTAATCATAACAACATTATACAGTAACCAAATTTAAATTAGACTGTAACCAATATAAGTCTATTTAGTAACCAGAACATAAACACATTTTTCATTGCATTTTACAGTAAAAAACAACCAGTATAATTTATTTGTTACCAACTAAAGGCGGACTTTTATAAGAATGTAACCAATTTGGCTAACAAGTAACCATTAATATAAAAACATAAGTAGAAGTGTACATTAATATGCTTCAAAGAACCAATAATCTGAGAACCAATTAATCACTGCAGTAATTAAGTTTGCATTAGTCGAGAACCAAGTCGCATGAGTCACTAAATAATATTTTTACACAAGAACCAAGTCAAAGATTATAATTTTATCAAGATCAATCAATTGTAATTAGTCAATAACCATTATAGTGTTACACAGTAAGCAAGTCAGCATTAGTCAGTAACCAATATAATATTACATAGTAACCAAGTCAACATTAATTAGTAATATTATGCAGTAACCAAGTCAGCATTAGTCAGTAACCAAGTCAGCATTAATTAGTAATATTATGCAGTAACCAAGTCAACATTAGTCAATAACCAAGTCAGCATTAATTAGTAATATTATGCAGTAAACAAGACAAACATTAGTCAAGAATTAACTAAAGATTAGACAAAGATATAATGTTACATAAATAACTAATACAAAATAATCAGTAACCAAGCCAACATTAGACAGTAACCAATTTATATAACCTTAGTAACCATAATATAAAACATGTTTTCAAATACATTTTAAAAGCACAACATTCAGTATTCAAACTTTGTGACAATTTTAAGTTCGAAAAACTTAAGAAAGGTAATCAATTTAGTAATTCGTAATAACCATAGGTATCTATATGCTTATAAATTTTAAACTCACATACCACAGTATTTGTATCGAAGCTGATGTTGATTTTGTATTCAACAATCACTGCAGTAATGTTTTTGGTTACTGAACTTGAAGGCATTGTTGATTTTGTATGCTATTTTTCGATCTTACAGATTCATCGCGACAACAGGTTTCTTCTTCTCCGATTACGAGTTGCGTCGCGACAGGATGTTTTGTCTTCTCCGATATCAGAGTTGTGTCGCGACAGAAGATTTTCTCTTCTCCGATTGATTTGGCGTTGATCAGTTATCTCCATAACTGAGGTGTAGGAGTTAATGACGTGATTTTAGCAACGTGATATATTTTGTTTTGTTATTTTTGTAATTATTTTGTGTGTGTTTTATTTTTGTAATTACTTTTTAATTATTGTATATTAGTGTTAAGGACCCATTATTCTACATTTAGATTGTAAAAATTTAAGAAAATTAAGGGCCTCTTTGTCGGCCCAATTATCCAAATAATGTATCAAAATTTTATTGGCAAAAATTATTCAAGATCCATCTATCATTGAGAATTGTCAATTACTATATATTACAAAGCTATTTGATAATTAATGCAACAATTTATTAATATAAACTAGTTTTCTCAGCCCAATTATCAAAAATAATGTTGGAAATTTTATTTAAAAACTTGATTTTGCAGTTGTGATTTGAACCCGCATTTATCATTATATGTGAGAATTGTCAATTGCTACTGCAGAGTTAGAGGTTCACAACAGGGCGACCTGCTTTAGTCCGCCTTGGGCCTGTTGACCAGATCAGGGCAAACCTTTACTTTGGACATATCGGGACAGTATTCTCCCACGAAAAGATGACATGTTGAGACCTCTTGTAGATCATGTCAGGCCAGATCGATCCAACACTTTACCGTAGATGATATATGGACTCTACGATCATTATGTAATGACTATACGATCGTTGAGTCATAATTAAACGATTTTAAAGTCATGACTACACAGTTATAGAATAATGACTTATCAATCTTAGAGTAATAACTTAACGATTGTATAATCATGACTAAACGATCGTAGATTAATAATTTAACGATAGTATAGTAATGACTTAATGATCGTAAAGTTTAGAGTGACTCTAACCTTTACTTTAGATCGTAGTTTTCTATCTCCTCCCATGTTTCTCATCTTTTCTCATCGCCATCTTTTTCATGAATGAATATTTAGTTTTCCCAAAATAGTTCCGATTTAAAATCACCATCATTTTCTGCAGGAATGAATTTTTGATTTTCCTAAAATAGTTCTCATTTGAATCCTACATTTAAAAGAAATTCTCTGTCTTCTATAGTTCCATTAAATCTAATCCATCACCGTCAAGACCACCACCAATTGCATGACTTTTCTCCTTAATTTAAATTTACTCCCGCTTAAATTGGGGAAACTATTTTAACTAAATTTAGCAAAAGAGTAGTTTTTCAAAACTTACAAGCCAAGCTTGATCAGTTCAGGCCTTGATCAGCCCAGACTTTGATCAAGTCAAGCCTAAGCCGAACCAAGACTAGGTCACGTGCCACATGCCTTTTGTGCATCTTTATGCCTATATGTTACCTAATGTGAGTGTTTATTTTTATATAAACTTGTTTTTCTTAGTCCAATTATCCAAATAATGCTGCAAAATTTTATTTAAAAATTTTATTCCGCAGACGAGAGTTGAACCCGAATTCATCATTAACATTGAGAACTGCGAATTTGCAAAAAAAAATTCTAGTAAAATATAGTAACATCCTTCTAGATAACCATAATAACACTCTTCTTCCTCTAATTTTATAAATAAATTTAGTTTAATTAACACATGTTTTTGAAAAAGTGATACAAATATTAAGAATTTTAAATTAAAATATTAATGGAGTTGTTCTAATTAGAGTGATCAAATATGTTGATAGTTTAGTTTTTGGTGTTTAAAACAAAAATTATTATTTAAATTATTAGTTTCATATTATGATTTTTATAAGTTAAATTTTATTGAGTATATGTCAAAAATTTAGGATGTTTATAATTTTGATTATATTTTATATTATACAGTTTGGTGTTATTTTTGTGCAATGTTAAATAAAAAATATAACAATATTTATTACTACCTCGTAAAAATATTTTTCTCTTAATATATATATATATATTTTTTTTGAGTAACAATATTTGTCATTTTAAATGTAAATAATTATGCCAAAGTGTGACTTATGCTTAGTTTAATATTTGAGAAAAATAATTAATATAATTTTAATACTTTTTATATATGAATAATAAGATTCATTATGTAGTAATAAATTTGTTTTATGTAAATTTTAATATTTGAAAAAATAATTATAATTTTGTTGGCGTTAATTTGTACTTTTATGGCTATTAAAATTTTATTTTTTAATTAAAAAAAATTTTCAATGTATATTACATAAATTTTAATGTTTGAAAATTTTAATTAGCAAAAGTGTATATTTTATTTTCCTGATAAAATAAATAAATATTATTTTTTGACATTTATATTATTTATTGCTCAAGTTTATAATTTAATTAATTAGATAAAGTTAAGTAAAAATTATAATATATAAATTTATATTTAGTGAATATATTAAATATTATAACTGAAGGGTGTATTAAAAATATTTTTGAATATTAGTTGATTAATTACATTAAAAATAAGAAATGTTATATGTAAGACCCTAGCTTTTATAAATAAAGATGAATTTTTTAATAAATATTATTTTTGAATATTATGGAATAAATGTGATATAATGTTATAGTTGTGGGTAATATTTATAAATTTTGCAAAGTAAGCAAGTTGTTATAAAATATTCGTTTTGGTGGGAATATTCTTTTTGTCGGGAATATTTGTACGATTACTCAATCATTGGTGGACCCCTAACGGAAGTATTGTCGTAGTTAGAAAGCGACAAAATTATTTTTTTATATAAAATAACTGGCGGAGAGGTGTTATTATTAAACTGTTGAACTACCCGGTAGTAAAAGTGCGATGTCTGGAATAGTTGTATAGTAAGCACGATATTGATTATTGATGCTTACGTGAGAAGTCACCCATTTACGCTTCAATTATTGCACTCTGATAATTTCTTCATCATATCTCTTATATTATTGATTCAATTATCACAAAGATCATCCTCGTATAATATGTTATAGTATTAAATTATTAATTGAGGCGACAAATTATAAATGATTAATAATTGTTGAAAGATTAAATATGTGTTGATTAAAAATAAAATGATTTGTGATAATATTTATTCAATCCTCGATGTATATAAAGAGTACATTATGAGACGTTTGTGGTAAGTTTGATTATTTTATAGTAAATTATATGTCATCATCTAAGAGTCCCTTCATCAATAGTAATTACCTTTGTGAATAGTAATTACCTTGTCAATAGTAATTACCTTCTTCAATAGTAATTACCTTCGTCGATAAGTAATTACCCCTTCGCAAATAGTAGTTGTCCCCTTCAATATTACCAAGAGTTAACTCGCCTCTTGATTGTTCCAAGGGTTAATTACCCTTCCTTAAATAAGTAGTTGTCTCTTGATATTACCAAGAGTCATTTTGACCCTTCAACACTCAAGAGCCACCCTCGGTTTTTCTATAAATAAAGTTTCATTCCTTCATTATTTTTTACTTAATTCATCAAAGCTAGAGAGAAACTATAGAGAAAGAAGAAAAGATTCGCTACTTCACTTTTCCAATATTCAGGTTTTTCTAGGTAGGGAATATTATTTGTTGCACTGCGTGAAGTAAGGGTGTTATTCTTTTATTCATGAAGAGAAGGCGTTGTTATTCCATCGCTTATTATTACATTGGAATAACTCTGTATACGTGGTTTACCCTATACTTGGTGACATTCTTCATTATTCATTGCTGAACATCACGCTCGTGTGTTTTACACCGGACTGGTTAAAATCTTTTTATTATTATTACGTGGAATATCCCATCGTGTGTTTTACACGGACACAGTTCCATTTTTTATTATTCCGTCTTTATTATTCTAGGAATATCTCATCATCTATATCTTAGGACTGGTTCCATCATTTATTATTCCGCATTTATTATTACATTGGAACATCGCTTGCCGCTTGTGAATTTCACGACGACCGGTTCCGTTATTATTATTCTCATTGGAATAACTCGCCTGTAAGGATCTATCGCATCGTACGGTGATTTCTTTTGTTATTCCATTCTTTATTATACCCAGGTTGGTTAAAACTTTGACTTTCTATACTCCATGAAATTAGTAGAATATCCTCGATATTTCGTTTTCATCCAAAGATCTTTCATGGAAATATTCTTCCGATCATTCTTGAATTTTACTCTCAAAGCGATGTCGTGTTGACAATTTGGACGTTATTAGTTCTGAATAAATTAATTCGTGAACTTGTTTTATTGAATTATTATGTCATTGTCATCATCCTCATGTTATATTATGTTATCTTTGGCTTTACGTGCATAGATGAACTTTGTATGATTATACTGGGGGATCATTCTAAGGTATAATCGTGGCTTGATATAAATGATGTGACAAAAGTCCTCGATTGGCTCGTAATGCGATGATGGATAGTTTTGGTATGATTATGACCGAGGGGGTGATTTAAGTATAGTCGTGACCATTGATAATTTGATGAAAATCATTGGCCAAGTGAATACAAGGATGATTAGATATTGTGGTTTATTCATTAAACCGAAGTCTTAGTGATAAAATTGATGAAAACCTTTAAAACCTAAAAGATAGTAGACTTTATTTTCTACTTGATTCTTTTAATGAATTGCATATTATTCACCGCAGATTAAACCTGGTTGTCTATTGTATTTTATCGGTTTAACATTGTGAAAGACTATTGATAATTTATTCGCATTATCTTAGTTTATAATATTTCTTCCTAATTTGGTTGAGCTCACCCTTTCTTTTCACCGTTTCTTCTCTTGAAATGAGAATATAAATTTGGGACGAGTCGGGGAAAAAGAGTGATAGTCCAGAAGATAGCATTAGTAGTCCTCACTATTACATTAAATAGTGTGACAATAAATGTAATGAGGACTCTCTTGAGTATGGATATTATCTAAATGACAATATTCCTATTAAAACTCTCGGTTTATGTATTGTGTCGTATGTTACACGACAGATGTATAATTAAGTTTGTATTTGAATTTATGTACCATGTAAGTGGCGACCCAAGATGGGTGACGTATACCTAATTTTTGGGGCGTCACATTATATATTATAAATTAGAGGACTACCGATTGTTATTTTAGAAATTATTGGGTGGGGAATGTTATTATTTTACTCATTTTTTTTAGGAAGTTTTATTCCGCAGCAGGGATTTTCTCATTAACCGTAACAATTGACAGGTGCTACTGCGGATCTATTGCAAACGTTCATTTATAAAAACTTGTTTTTCTACAATAGTAGGTTCTGCATTTTAACCACCGCCAACGTTGAACACCGGGAAATAAACCCCGAATAACACCCTCCCGGAGAAAATGGCTCTTAGATTCCGACGTTTCTGGCAGATTTCTCTACTGTTTCCGCACTGTTCCCCAGGTGAACCTACTCATCTTCACCTGCTTTTCTCTCTCACACACCAAACACACACATTGATGAGCTTTAAACTGTTGTTTGTTAGTGATTTTTTTTGTTGTTTAATTTTTTTAAGCTCTCTTAAATTTTATAATCAGTCAAATGGAGCACAATTTTGGTTAGCTTTGTAGGATTGACAAGTTATGTCATATCATTTGTAGGTAATTGTTATCAACTATCAAGACGGAACAACAGTTTACTTGCTTTGCAATGGAATTCAATTCTTCATGGATTATGTCCGAACATCAATACGTGTTCTGGAAAGATAGATTTGTATTCGAGAAGGTAATGGTAATGGGCCTCATTTTTGGTTATCTGTTTTGGATTTTAGTTTCTGTTGTTTTAACCAATGTTAAAGTTTACACTTTCTAACATATGCAAATATGGTTGTTGACTTGTTGTACTTTTCAATTTTGGATGGAGGGAGTTTGTTACCTACTCCCTCTGTCCCATAAAAAAAAAGTCCTTTTGCAAAATTTGCAAATCTAAGTATACATTTTTTCTGTCATGTTTATCCTAATAGAATGGGTGTTTAGTAGTGGTGGCAGATAGTGAAATGAGTTATTCTTTTTATATCATTATATACTATCATTAATCGAAAGAGAACTCTTTTTATGGAACAAAAGGGAGTATTACTTTTGGGTTGACACTTCTAACTTACATATGGCAGCCTTTTTCAGGTTCTCAACTATATCTCAAACGTCACAACAGTCTATGTCTCAAGTGGATCTTTTATCTTTTATCAAATCTACTTTAGACAAGGTTGAAGGTAAATTAAACCCAACTCTTTAAAGAATCTAGTTAAAAGGAGGGACGACTGGGTAACTGTATTATTTGTGAATGATTAGTATGTCCTCACTGTTGTTAAACATAATTCACCTTCTCTGTTGAAAACAAGTGAATTGTTCTACACAAATCCACCAATAAAATATTTGTTTAGGTAGAATGTTTTCATAAGATTTTGAACTACTTAACTTGGTGCTCATTCAAAAGTTTCAATTGCTAGTTTTTCTCGCAATATACATCCTACGTACAATATTTTTATATAAAAACTTGACCACGGTTGCATCATTACCTGTCATTGTAAAACCTTTTATGAGATTTTAGTGCATTGGGCTCAATGAAAGATAGCGTCGGAAACGGTTCTTCCCAAAGTCATCAACAAATCCTTATTGCATTCTTTTCCGGCTTGTGCATATTTATGCCACTTGACTTGCCCCTTCACATTCATCTTCCTCTGCGAACCTGTCTTTCCACTAACCAGTGCATACTTCTGCTATTGGAACCTCAGTTTGGATTTTTGAGGCTCATAGAGTTGATGATAGTAGAATGTTTGAATAAAAAGATCGTATCTGTTGCTCCTAATTTTTCTCCTTGCGTTCTTTCTCAGTTCTATTTTATGAGAGAACTGACACTTGAACTCAAAGAGCATATTTCAATAATTCGAGTGGTGTTCAAATTATAGGGGATACAATTCCACTCCTTATGTTTCCTTGTGTGAGCAAATGGAAATAGAAAGATAAAAAGTTACCAAAAGAAGTACCTTGTGTCAGAATTGAGAAATTCTATGGCTTGAATCTTTAGTATAAGTTAGACTATCCAACAAATGAGCATACCGGCTTCTCAACAGAGGTGTAATTGGCTCTTCTGACTATAATTTAGAAAGAGAGAACTTTTTTGATTTCATGAAATAGCATTGATGAATTTGTGTCCCATACTGCTCCTGCTTGTATGTTTTGCATTATAATCCATGGTTGAGATAAAAACTTCTGTCATAATTGACTCTTCTAAAAGTCCAGTAGGACCACTACTTGACAAATGAGATTGATGAGAATTATTAATGTTATAAAAATTTACCACTTGTATTTCTTTGGAGGACTTTCTCTTCTATCTCATAAAACTTATTTTATCCAAAATAAAAATTAAACAAATAAATCAACGATGAGAAGCTGGCTATCTTACTGCAAGGATTTTTGTGTAATTGCCATAGATTTCAGATATTTCTTAATAATAAATGAGGTTGGACTGTTACTTCTTTCTGAAACTGATGCAAATATTTGAATTGATCATTGATTCTTATCCTGTTTTTTTCCTAGTTTCACTCACTGATTTCATTAGAAAATTATAAGTGTCACTTCATAATCAACGATGATATAGATCAGTATACATATGCGAGTAAGTCCTGCTTCCACTCCAAATACCTTTCTTTTAACATTTGGAAATGAAATATAGGCCCTTCCCATTATTGGTTGAATAAAGTCGAGGATAGCAAGGAATTCTCGAGAAGAGATGGAATGTTCTTAGTTCTTGCTGATGCATTCCTTGAGGAACCAGGAAATGAATCTACCATCATGTTTGAAAAAGTAAAATCACTTCAGCAGAGGTAGAGGAATATCATAAACAGGTTGCTATTAGCTTCTTAGATCTGAATAGGTGTTAGTTTTATCTAAACAAGTAGATCACTCTGCTTCTGATACTTGGTGATGCAGGTATCCTACAGTCCATGTTATGGGTTTCCAGTCTAGCAAGTCCATTTTCTCTGAAGCTATCAATGTGCAACTACTCCAGATTATTATGAGAGAATTCATCTCATTTCCCATTTTATTGTCGACTAATAATTTTTCTGAGGTGAGTTATAAATCATTTGTCATTTTATGTGAGATAATAATAATTAATAATCGCTTGTGCCATGCATTATGTTCAAATTTCCACCTGGCATACTACTACATCTTTTTTTTTTGAATTTACATTTCCACCTGAAATACGAATCATTTCCAAAAAGATGTGATACTGTATGCTTCTCACACCCTGTTATAATTCATGGCACTTCATATGCTCTCATAAATTTTTGTTTATTTCTTTCTACTATCTATTCTAAGAAATACTCTTCCTCTGGAAGCTTTAATATAAAAAACAATAATAGTGTTAATACTGGGTATATATATATATATATATATATATATATATGGCACTCACTCACATGAATATAAGAACACATGAACAAGGAACATTGTGATATTTACTCTATTGCTTTTATTTTTAGTTATTTAGAAACTATTCATAATGCTATAAAAGATTGGAACTTTTATTTCTCCTTTCATAAAACTTGCTATTTTACTGTGTACAAGGCTTTTTGAGTAGTAACGGTTGTTTCTCAGAGGCACAAAAGAGATCTAGAAGGGGGTTGAATAGATTCTTTAAAACGTTTTGCTTATTTTAAAGATCAATTACCAGATAATTAATTTGTTCAATTAATCTAGCACAACAGAATATTAGTTTAGAAAAATCGCTTAAAGATTCAATGAAATCTCAGTTCCAACTTTAGTATATGAAAATCAGTCACTCTACGATATAGCAGTTAATGACAGAATGTAAATACGTAAAGTAAATGACACAAGATGTACAAACAACTCCTAGTCCACTTTTCTACTTCAAGTAAGAAATCCACTAAGGATGGGTCACACAGACCAGATTACTGAAATATATTACAACTGAATCACTTAGATTCCTTCGCGTAACTTAGTCTCAACAAGGTCGTTCAGACCAGAACACTTGGTCCTCTGAATCACTTAGATTCCTTTGAGTCACTTAATCTCGGTATAATGGTCACTAAGACCAAGTGAATCACAATTGAATGTTGATTTGTTGAGGTGCTGCTAAGCTTTGCAATGAGGCTCGACTCCTTCAAGTACTTAGCAACTTTGAACACGTATTGAGTCGTAGAGTAAAGCTTGAATGCTTTTGGCAGAGGTTCAATTTTGTGTTCTGTGATTCGTACTTGGATTTTAATCCTCGTACGCTTTTATAGACCTTCAAAAATTGTCCGTTGGAGAGTTCTCGTTGGTGCATTTAATGCTCTGCTACAAGATGTTCTCTGATGTTAACTTATAGGGTAGATACTAGAGTTGCTTTCGGCTCTAGGCAGTTCCATCAGTTTCACCTTCCACTTTTGAGAAGTGACAGATTCCCAATCTAGCAGTTTAGACACACCACTATCTGATCTTTATATTTGAATTTGAAGATGGTGAGAAATATATCTTGAAATTTTTGCTCTACAATGCTCTGTAATTTGTCAGTTATATGTTAATTCTGACAATCTCTACGAATATGACTTGTCGTAGAGTTTGGTGAGAAACGTAGAGTCTTGACGTAGGATACTCAACGTTTCTGTACTCTAAGAAGTCGCTCTATGAACCGGAGAAGTGCTCTACAAAAAGCTCTCTACGATGTTGGAGACTGCGAACTTCTCTTTCACACTGCGATCTCAACTTTGATCTCAACTTGCGAACTTTCTACGATCTTCAAGACTGCAGCTCCGACTTTAGTTCTGAGATAACTGCAGCTCAAACATGTGATGCTCTACAATCACATAGATTACTCTGTTTTAACATTTACATTGAGAATAAACTTTGATCAGATCAAACATACATAATGAATTATCTCAAAGGATTTATAACAAGTTTGATCGTAATATTCTAACTACAATCACGAGTCATAGCGGTAGCCGATAGATTACCGCCATGGCGCGTCGTATGATTTACAACATTTATTTATATATTATTTATTTTACTTAACAAGTAGGCAGCAATAAATTTTATATACATTAAAACTCAAAACATAACACTATGGAATAATATTAAAGGCATAATTGTGTAAATTTGTAATAATCAAAAACAAAAACTTGATATTAAAAATTAGTAAAGAAATGAAGAATTCAACAAACAAATACATATAAAATAAAGGACCATCACAAAGTAGTATGATAAAGATTTGTTTTGATTACTAATAAGTTTTTTAGGGTTTTATTTATTTTAATCGTCCTTGGTTTGTAATCGATGGGTCATGGGGTAATGGATCAAAAGCTGTAAAATACATTAAACGGATCATGGCGCCTCAAGGCATCCAAGAAACTACTTAACAATTATACCTCATTATAATCATCATCATCAAATTTATAACAATATGATTCTAAGTCTATATTTCATTTAAGGAATAACCATCAACAATTTACATTATAATCACATCATCAAATTTTAAAACATGCATTCCTAACAATAACTTTTTATATTAACTTAAAACAATACTGTTGTATATTTGTATATTATTTTGAAATCTCCGAATGGTTGCATAATTTATTGAAGTTTGCATTTCACTATTCATTTATTTGTTGCTTGTTGTTTCTGTAGAAAGAATGTAATTATCTGTTTGGCAGTTCTAACTTACCAAAAAAACTGTTCTGCAATTCTAACGCAAATCAATATTATTTGTTGTATTTAGATGATAGATGGGGCATGTTACATCATATTTGAAGGTTTCAAAGATCCTCAAATCTTGTATGAGAAGGATGTAGATCTTGGAGTTATTGATAAAGGTATACCCACTTCACTTTTTTAATTTTGATTTATCATTTTTTCAATAAAGTTCTCTTAGTAATATTATAACATGATGTTATCAACCTCTTGAAACCTCCACCATTGCCATTAAAGAGTAGGGTCTAGAAGTAGGCTTTTCAAATATATAATTGTATAATCTAGGTGTTTGCTTACCATCTTTGTTACTTAACACAATACCTTTGATAATCAAAAGTGGATATGAGACCGTGGAAGGGATTCTTTAGACATGAAACATACACAATAGTGAACTATCTTGATCCTCTAGTAGTGTATCCAAAATAACAGTAAACGTGCCCAGTGAGCCTGGACAAGAATCTTTGACATCCTTTTATTCTGGCATTGTCTTACTTCCGTTGGTACTCTGCTTTTGAAATTTTCCAATGTCTTATTGTCCTCGACTCGATTACAATAAATATTATATTTTGTTAGTGGCTTCTCATACTTTTCTTGCCTTGGTGTCTGCAGCCATCAAAAAGTTAAATGTGCAACAACACAATGAGAAGCCTGGGTTGGTACATACATTGGAAAGCACTTGGGTAAAGCCAGTTCAAGTCATTATGGAACCATATCATTGTTCTTCTTTGCGGAACTTACTTCTTTACTTTCCAGGTACAGGTTTTCTTGTCATAATTTGTCATTGGGTCATATGGAAAGACTGAACAATAGTCAACTATAGTTAAAAATTTCTTTGTATCATTAAGTTTTGCAATCAGTACTTTTAGCTTACGTGGTACTCCCTCGGTTCCGTTTTATTTGACGTTATAGAGCAAATTTTTAATTTCAAAATATCTGACGTTTTAAGATTTCTAGGAGAAACAATTATAAATTTTTCCAAAATACCCTTAAGATTAATAGTCCACAATTTTCAATACTCTTTCTCTTTCCTCCATATATATCCCTGCAATTACTTATTCTTTTCTCTCTCTTCTTTTTCTTCTTCATCTCTTCCTTCAGATCTGACTCTTTTACCATCATCCAGGAGTTTTTGTATTTTTAATTACCATCAGTAAAGAGTTTGAATTCATGGCGGAAGTAATTTTGTTTTACAAGAACTTATTTAAAACCTAAAGAAAAAAAAATTGTGGTCATTTTACATTCAATCTTTTGGCACCAGGATTTTATAAGAACTTATCTAAAATGGTTAGGAGAAAAAGAAAAAAAAAACCTCATATAGAAACTTTGAACTTTTAGATGAGAGAGTTTTAGGCTGTGAGTAGAAAAAAAAAAGAGGAGAGAGATGCGTGAAATAGAGGGAAGGGTGAGAAAATTCAGCTATATTGTGATATAAGATGAGGAGAGAGAAAGTAAAGATAGAGCCGAGTGAAATAAAAGAAGATGAGCAGACATGGAGAAGAGCAAAGGTGTTAGAGTTAATAGTAATGACTCTTACTGATTACAAAAAAAAAAACAAAAGGGCAATTTAGTAATTTGAGTTTAATTTTACACTTAACAATGTAATATCATTACTTTCCTTAATTACTGTGCATTGGTCTCTAACGACAGATAAAACGGAACCGAGGGAGTATTATAAATTTATCATACAGTTCTCTTAAAATGTGTTTTGCGTAATTGCAGCCTGCATTGCGGTTGATGAAAGTAATGAACGCTTATTTCTTTCCGACATAAATCACCATCGCATTATAGTATCTGATGGCAATGGAGCGATTTTAGACTGTGTATGTATGAGACTTGTCTTATGATTTATCTTAGTTTGTGCATATTGTTT
Organism: Panax quinquefolius; assembly: GCA_020205615.1. Classification (NCBI taxonomy): domain Eukaryota; kingdom Viridiplantae; phylum Streptophyta; class Magnoliopsida; order Apiales; family Araliaceae; genus Panax; species Panax quinquefolius. The sequence goes on along the minus strand of CM035154.1, from coordinate 3,190,401 downwards.
TGGTTTGTTAATTATCAATTACAAAGTTTATTATGTGATGGAAAGAAAACTTTATTCAGTCTATTACTGTTTCTATCCCAGATAGGTTCTTCTCCTGGTTTTGAGGATGGCTAGTTTCAGTACGCCAAGTTAATGCGCCCCACTGCTTCCTTTTATCATACTTCTGAGGATTGCTTATATTTTGTGGACTCAGAAGTATTGTCTCAAAGCTCTTTAAATTTTCAATATGTCAGTTTTGAGTTTTCTTCATTCTGTATTAGGCATATATGTGTCTGTCCAACTGTTAATGCTATGTGATGGTGAAACTTATACTGTGTAGAACTTTCTCCAGCCTGCTGAATGCGTAGGATTTTGGTAGGCTAAATAATGGGGAACGGGGCAGGTTTAGAAATAGGGTTTAAAGATGGAGAAGAAATTGGGGGAAAATAAGAAGAAAGATAACAAAGCTATATAGCTTTAAAACATAATATATAAAAAAACGTAATCTATAATGAAGGATTACATGAGTTTATATTGGAAAATTGTAAAACCTAATTCTTGGAGACTAAGGAAACTAAACAAGATAAGGATACAAAATCCTAATGATAATCTACGACAATTTAAATTCTAGAATAATCTGCTATTTGGTATAGGCTTCCAAAGCCTCTTGTGTTGGTTCAACCAAGTTGGGCGGGCTTGTCCTACATCACTAGATATATAAACAACAAATTTATTTCCTATTTTTCCTGCTAAGGAGATTTACAAAAAAAACACAGGAAAAACTGAGTTACAGAAACATGACGAGGATATCCAAATAAAAAAACAGCACCAAAAGTAAAGGTTGAAGCTTTCACAGATGTAATGCATTCCTTAACACCATTTGTGAGAAGGCTTTATTTATCATAGTCAGTCTGCTCGAAGGAAAGTAAAAAAAGAAAAGAAAAAAATAAGACTGCAAAACTTCATTTGCATATGAAAACAAACTAGTTTCATTGTAATACTTGACCCTCAAGTCGTTTATTTAAAGAGATCAGTTTTTTCAAATTTCAATCTATGTTAAATTATATCTTCCCTTGTTATTAAATTTCATTGTAATCTTTGACCCCCTCTAGTCATTTATTATGTTATTTGACTTTCATTTTCTGTTCCATTTTTAATTAGTTTTGTTATTATTATTATTAAAATCTGCCATTTATCACATTACTTGTTTTTGCATCCAAGAACCATGCCATTAGGAGAGCTGATATGGAGAGGAGAGTTGCGGAGACATTGTATCCAACATGCAACATTAATAAGACAAGCAATAGTTTATGGAGGTGGATCGTGGATAAGCTTTGGCCAAAGAAAGATGTTGACACAAAAGCTGAGGACTTTAATTCAGAATCATTTTTGTTTCCTTGGCACATGATGAAATCAATGGATAATGATCTCTATGTTCTCACTCGCAGGTAGAAGAAAACATTAATTTTGTGTTTTCGGCTTACACTAAAATAGAAATAAATTTATCCTATAAAGTAGGATGTAGCGACTAAGATTGTGATGATTTGAGTTTTAGGATAAAATAAATCCTATGTCCCACTTTATATGATAAAAAGAAAGCTGCATACTATGGATCTATATATCATAGAAAATGACATTGTCAATAACCCCAAGCCAACCGCATCCTTCTAATCCAGAACCTCCTTGAACGGAAATGAGAAGGGAATGGAGCTGCAGATCATTTGGCCAAGGACAACATAATGGCTACTGATGGGGTCAGTCTTCTTGAAGATCTGCCGGAGTCCCTCGTGAATATTCTTGCTGATGACCATGCTTGTGTTTCTAGACCTAGAGTTGTTCCTCTAAATTAGTTTTGGGGTTTTTACCCCTCCGAAGAACCAGGGAAATACATTCTTTTAAAAAATTAACATGAAAGCTGGACATATTTATACTGATTCATCAATTCTTTTTTGTATTGAAAATATGTAAATTTATTAAAAATATAATGTATAATAAATTTTTGGCACACCTTAAAATCCGGGTGCTGACAAACATGTAAATAATTTTATCCTACCAAGTGGGACGTAGTGAATATGATTGTAATCAGGGGCGGCCCCACATTAGGGGGCCGCGAATCTCTATATATAGGGGTGTTTAATGTAAGTTTAAAGAATATAAGGTTTATAGTACCAAAATATAGGCCTCTAAATGTAGTATTTTAGGCTCTTTCTTTAATACATTCAGGCTCACTTTGTGTTTTTTTGGGCCAACCCCGCTGCGTGTTTTAGAGATGCTTATTCCCGTATGTATATTACTCCTCTACAATCTCAAAATTAGATTTCTATTTTTGACTTTTTAAGTCATCTTGTGGGATTTTAAAATTCAAAATTAGTACAAAATTAATCAAATTTTCCGAATAATAAATATGGCAATTAATAATATTATTACTTTTTAATTTCTTTATAATAGTTACTCTTGTTTATAATCAACTTATTTAAATTTATATAGATGTGAAATTTAAATTGAGGGCACAGGAGGTGAGGGCTACCTGAGGTAGTCCTTTATAATAACAATGTTTTGAAAAAATATAAAAATACGCTTTTGTACATAACATGGGAGTGAGTGTATTTAATTATGCAAAACGACGTCGTTTTGAGGGCTACCTCACGCAAGGCCTCCCTTTTTTCCATTTAAATTTTATAAATTAATTTTAAAATTTAAATTATAGCTCTAATTTTAGAACGGAGGAGAATATTTAATACATTTAGATATAATGAATGGCTTTTTTATATATAATGAATATATATATATATATATATATATATATATATATATATATATATTAGATTGTCAGAGTTTATACTTCACAACAACACTTTGCTTGAGTAATTAATTAATATTTTACAATTTAATAACTAATATGATATATTAAATATTTTGGTTCAGGCATGGAGAGGTTTGTTTATTATCATGCCATTTTTACAATTATTAGTAGTTATTTGAAGGACATTATTTTTTGAAAACTTAAGACTTGCCCCCACTGTTGAAAATTTCTGGGTCCGCCATTGATTGTAATGATTTGAGTTTGAGGGTTACTGGTGACTAACAGTAATTAACTTTTATACAGTTTTGAGACTTTATGGATTGTGGATTTGGCTTCTGGAGTTATCAAAGATGTTGTCAAAGGTATGAAATTTGTCCTCCATCGTGATGGTTTGTTTTGCTTATTCATACGCCAAGCTGGAACTGTAATTAACTTGTCAAGTCCCTGAAGGATTCCTGAAGATTTTGGAGGTCTGTGGACGGATGATCGTGGAGAAGTCATCCCTTTTGAAGCAGATGCCATTACATTGGTTGCAGCAGCAGGTTGGCACTAATTGCTCATTGGAGGGTATTCCATATGCTGGTTTGATGTCTTCAGTGGTAACATTTCAGGACCATGTAATCATCTGTGATACAGGTACTCAAATCTTTCATAGATGCATTACTTATACTTGCATAATCTAATTGTAATCATCACATATATGATTGTTGATAAGTGGTATATGAAGTTGGTCAGAGATTGTTGAAACTGAATAAAACATCTGGGTCAATATCAAGCTTCCAGTTCTCCAATTTTGGAATCCTTGGGCTACCTTATTGGTTGTCATATTCTTTAGAGAGAGTTTACGCAGTGTAAGTGTATTTCTATCCTGAATGTATTGTTTTGTTTCTTTTGAAACCATATAATTTTTGTGTTGTCATGTTTGAAAATACTTCTGCTGATGTTGTAGAGGTGATGTACTGTCTGGTTCTCGCACAGATCATATTCAACGTTTCAGCTTGTTGCCTGGTAATGTGCTGTTTAAGTTTGATTGTATTAGATGTGCATATTTATTTCTGAAAGACTGTCATTTTCAAAATCGACTCCACATTGCTGTTGGTAACTTTCTACATAATCATTCTGGAGGATTTTCTTTTAACTAGCTTTTTCTCCATTTAAAATTTTACTTCTATATTCCCATGTTTTATTGGTTCCTCATTAAGAAATATATGGATGCAGAGCCAATTGAAATATTTTAACTGCAAACTTAATGCTGACCTGTAAGCACAGTGTCCTTGTCGGGTATAGGAAAAATGGTTGATGCTCTCTAAATTTTAAACTTCCAGTCCTTCATATCCATATGACATATTGATATGTGAATTAGTACCCGATGATTGTTGTGCTACTATAGTAAAAAAAAATTGTATTTATTGTAAGGTAGAATTGGGGCCACCTTTTGAGTTTGGGAGATTTGGAACCTTTGTATAATTTTGGCTCTATTATTGCACATATATGCTCATGCATATTTAGGTATTGCTCACTACTCACTCTGCATGTCTGTTTCAATCTGTCTTTGTCACTGTCGCGGTCTTGAGTAATGGGGTTATACGTCTTACTAATGTCTCCCCTGACATGATCTAATCGGATAGAATGTTAAGGTTTGCAAGAAAAACCTTGGAAGGCTTGCTTATCGAGTTATCCTTGCTGGAATGTATTAAAGTCGGATATTAAAACTCTTGGTGGCCTTTTATATATGTCAATTGTAATCTGATTTCAGCCTGCTCTCCCTTTGTGGTTGCTCCTTTTGGTCCTTTTGCTTGGGGAACAAATTTTTTGAAGAAATTTGACACACAGTTCTCTAAATTAGTTCGTAATGGGCATGGAAGTACATATTAATGACAAGATTAAGAAATGTCTGACATGACATTTGTATAATGGGCACACTGCATGATAGCACTGGGCTCATGAGGATCAAACTTCTTCCAATTTCTGAGTGTGTCTACTTGTTTAGGAAAGTATGATACCAGGCTGAAATGGTTTAACAGAAAACTCTCTAATTATCGAATTCCGGTTGATCTGATCTATATCAGATGCGGCAAGCCTGCACTCAACCATGACCATGGTCTGTAATGGGACTGTGGGAGATTAAGTTACCATTCTCACAACATAAGTAATAGGGTGAGACCAATGGTAAATATTAGTTCCCTTGAGTTTTAAGGCCTGTATTTCCATTGCCCCCCTCCCCCCATATTAGACTATATTGTAAATGTTGCTTGCTGGTTAATTGTAGTTAATACAGTTATTTAACACTTTTATAATTACTGGATGTAATTAGTACATGTTAATAAGGTTGGATACCTGCTTTTTCCTTTTCCAGGTAGGATCGACATACAATTGACTGTTGATATTCCAGAAGATACTGTGCTTGTAGAGCCACTTAAAGAAGGTTTTATATGGCTCCAGGCAAGAGGCACTGCTACTGAAGTCCCGGAAGAAGAGGTCAAGGCAGCATCCTCGGAGAAGGTGTATACAGTGCAGAATTTTTTAACTGATTTAATATATTTTCCTATTTCCTTTTTTTTCTTCTTTTACAAAAGCCTTCGGATTATAATTTGATTTAATGTGTAATAATTGCTATAGCTTTAGCTCAGTTTATGGCTGTATGCAGGTTGGTGTTGCGCAACAGTGGTATAATGAATTAGATGAGCTTGCATCACTTGCACCAAAATTAAAATTGAGAACAGAAGAGGAAGGCGCTACTTCTGATGGTAAAGTGCAAGATGAGAAAATTTGCATCAAAAGTACCATTAGTACAAGCCCAGGAACATGTGAGGTATGGTTTTCTTCAAAATGTAGTTTTTCTTGTTAGTTTGATATGATACGAGCAAGGTACTGTAAGGATTTTTCATCGGTTCATTTTAATTTATAACTAAAACTGATAAAGAAGTGAATATCCTTCAATAGTCAAACATAGTTGTGAATGTCTGCACGGCGGAAAAGAGATCTTAATTTATAGAGATGTAGTTATCATGACAGGATCCAGCAAAGCTTCTTTTATTGTAAAAAGCTTGTTCTTCATTTTGTTGTAAGCGGTAGTATGAAACCATGGCCTGGGAAAGTAAGGATTCTGCCTGTTGTAGTAGGTCAAAGACATGTATAAAGATCAGTATTTCTTTCAATAAGTTTCTTGGGTTGGAAGAGTTTTGACCGTCAATTTTATTCAGAGGAAGTGGCTTGGTAGTCCAGGCTTCTCACTTGTCTCCATTTTCAATTGAGATGTGTGGAGGGTTCTATGATTATACTTTCATTGTATACTTTTGTATAACTTTGATGTTGTCATGTTCTGTTCCTCTTTCTGAGAGTATGTTTTACATTTTGTCCTATGTTCTTATTCCTTACGCGCAGGTGAAGGAACATCACCTTGCCCCCATTTCAAAAACAGGACAAAACTTTAGCCTAAGAATTTTTTTCTCCTGGGGTCAGTCAGAGAAATTTGATATGTTAAATAGTGCCCACAAGGACTAATGCAACCTTTAGCACATTTTCAGAATTTTAAGACCCCATAACACTAAAGATACTCGGTGCAGCCAGGATAATTATCTACTGCAAGATAAACTTGTATAGGTCCCTACATGCCTTAGTAGAGAAATTGACATAAAGATGGTAGACTGCATCTCTTTTATACATAGTATCACTACCGAAGCTATTCTGTCTGAAAAAAACCGAGGTTCTCACTGACAATGAAAAATAATAATGAGCTTTTGGATAAACTACTGAAGCTATACATAAACTTTTTTTTTTTTTTTTTTTGGTGCAAAAAAAAAATTGTTATAGGAGTAGGCTCGAACATTTACGATTTACCACCACTCAAGAGCCACGGAAGAGGCTCAAACCCATGACCTATATCTTTACTATGTTATAGGTAAACCGTAAATGTTGTAGACAAATTTGAATAGTTGTTGCAAGTGTAACATTCGAAGCCGTTCAGTGCTCACCAAAGTCGGTTTGTGGTGCATTCACATGTCAGAATATAAGTTAAGAGTTAAATTGCATATTTTTGGCTGTTCATTGAATCTAGAACTATGCCATTTTTCTCTAGGCAAATTTCTGCTAGGACTTGTATACTCTGCATGTAAGATCTGAATTTTGTTATTGATTACAATTGTTTCATTTATGATTCTCATCCAGGTTTTTATTAATGCTGCAATATATCTCAAAATGAAACCTATCTCAATTGAGGACAGTAAGGAGAAGTATACATCTAGGATAGCACATTATTTAAATTCCAAGAGTGGACGGAGCAGAAGAGATCAATGTCTTCAGCACCTATTGGCATCGAATATGGATCTAGGAGATCTAATCTTCATCAGGCCCTTGAATGTGAAGCTCTTGTTTGATTGCCTTGACCATCCGAAAGCTAAAAATTCGAAAGATATCATTTTAACGAACTCCTCAATAGAGGTTAATGTCACTCTAAGTTAAGATCTGTAATCCCAGCTTTGGGCTGAATTTTTTGTACTCTCATTGTTGTAAAGATGATTTTCTTTCTTACCGATGAGGAATGTAGTTTTTTTGGATCGTTTTAATTTTAACTGGTAGTAAGTTCATTAATCGATTAATAGATCGACTTTTCAGTGAAGCAGAGATCACCTCCGAAATCAGATCGTATTAATATTGACCTTAACGATCCCAGTTTTTTTTTTCTACTTGGTGCATGTAAGCCAGGCCCCTCAAATAGAAACTAAACATTTTGTACCTTTTGAGTTTTGGGTATTTCCATATCCTTTGGTCATACTCCTGCTAAAATAGGGGGATATGTGAATTAGATAACTATGAATAATGATTGGAGTTCCTTGTAGCGGAGGTTCTTGACCGTTTTATATATGTTGTGCATGTACTTTCCATGGGCTGTTCCATTTCCATCTCTGCTTCTTGGGCCTAAATTAATTCAAAGGCCCTGCTTGGATAGCGTTTTATAGTTTATTTATTTATTTTAAAAAATGTAAAAATCTTGAAAGATTTTCTGGGCATTGTTTATGTTTTTCATTTTCAAGAATTGATACTTAATTTACAGAACAATATTTGGTTTCCTCTGTATTTCTTTCGAATTAGAATAAGAATGTGACCAGTGTGTTGGTTGGGCACTCTAAATATTTTGAGAATGTTAGTTATGTTGTCAACTTGTACATAATTTTTTTTGATAGTTAGTTATGTGAATATTATTAATGATAATTATATGTAATATAATAGTCACCTTTAAAATTCTATTCAATTTTATATATATTTCATAATTGTAATTCAATTTAGAGACATGCATTTATATCTATCTATTTATATTATAAAGCGGCTCTCCAGCATATTATTGTTACTATATATATTTTTATTTTTTTTTACAAATTAATTATATTAATATATATATATATATTTTATCTTCTTATTTAGTTCTTTAAATTTTATATTAAATTTATTTTACTCCACACAACTTGTACACAAACGGATGTAAGAATTAAAAGGAGGCAAAAAAAAAATTTCAATTCCAATTAAAACGAATGGAATAGCATACGTAACTGAAATAACTATCAAGCAAACTCATTAATGAAGAGACATGCTCAACTCATCAAACTCGGTCTCGAAACCGACCCAATCTTCGCCACCCGGCTCATCAACGACTACTCGTCTTCCCCAATTCCCAACTCACTGAGTCATGCCCACCAACTGTTCGACCAAATTTCCTCCAAAGATATCGTCCTATGGACCTCTCTCATCTCTGCCTACACTCGCTCCAGTTACCCCCACAAAGCCCTTCAACTCTTTTCTCTCATGCTCCGTCAACCCGACTCGTCTCACCCACCCAACCACTTCGTTTTCGCCACCGTTGCTCGCGCCGTTGCTTCTTCCCCCGAAAAGCTCCTTTTGGGTCAAACCGTTCATGCCCACGTAACCAAGTCTGGGTTTATACCCAATAATGTAATCCTTGAGACAGCTTTTGTTGATATGTATTCGAAATGTCATGGTATAGAATGTGCACGTACAATGTTTGATGAAATGCCTTGTAGAAATTTGGTTACTTGGAATGCAATGGTTGCTGGGTATGTTCATAATTTTATGGAATTTCATGGGTTGGAGTTGTTTTCTAAAATGAAGTGTCGAGAGTTTTATGTTCCGGATGAGTTTAGCGTTGCAACTGCGTTAATGGCGTGTGCATGGATTCAAAATTTAGTTATGGGAATGCAGGTGCATGGGTACACTATTGTTAGTGGGCTTGAGTCAAATTGTGTAAACTCAATCAGTAACATGTACTTTCATTGTGGCAAAGTTTCTTGTGCCAAGAGAGTTTTGAATGGAATGGAATGTAATGTTGTCTCAAAACTTATAAAGGTCAGAGGTTATATATTTAATCAGAGATACTTTGATGCTTTGAATTATATTGCTTTTGAGAGCAACATTGCTGAAATATTGAATAAGGATTACACTGTAATTGTGCCTATTCTTACTGCGTGTGCAAACCTCTCTTCACTCAAAGTTGGAATGCAAGTGCACAGCATTTTTATTACTACTGGTAATGCTTACTTTAATTGTTATTCATTGGAGGATGATGCAATTATTGCAAGTGCTTTAATTGATATGTACAGCAAGTGTCGTTGTGTTGGTGAAGCTCTAAAAGTTTTTGAAGATTGGTGTCATCCCTCAAAAATTTCACCTTGGAATTCAATGATGTCAGGTTATATTTATAATGGTTATATTGAAGATGCTAGGACGTTGATGGAGAATATGCCTGAGAAAAACGTTGTTTCTTGGACTACCATGATCTCAGGATATTTGCAGATTGGTATGCCACAAGAAGGATTAAACCTACTCACTAAAATGTATTCTATGGAAGAAAATAATAGAGTAGATGGGAACTGCCTGACTTTTGTGGTGGGTCTTGAAGCATGTAGCCATTTAACGGATTTGGGAAGGGGAAAGCAAATCCATGGTAAGGTAATTCGTACGTTAACGTATGCTGATATCAGTAACGTAATTGTCGGGACAGCTTTGGTGGATATGTATTCTAAGTCAGGTTATATGGATAATGCACAAACCATGTTTGATCTGATGTTGGAAAAAAATGTTGTTGCATGGACATCTATCATCATGGGCTATGCAGTTAACGGATTTGGTTCCCGAGCCCTTGAAAATTTCAAGCTGATGATTTTAATTGGTATCAAACCAAATGAAGTGACATTTGTGTCTGTATTAACTGCTTGTAGTCATTGTGGTTTGGTGGATGAAGGTTTGCACTATTTTAAGCTGATGAGGGAGAAGTATAGCTTGGTCCCAAGGGAAGATCACTACACGTGTTTGATTGATATGCTGGGACGTGTTGGAAGACTTGAGGAAGCATGGAATTTGCTGGAAGAAATTAAAGACAGTAATGTGAGTGGTGGGTGTTCTAGTGGTACCATTTGGGCTGCAATGTTGGGAGCTTGCCACTTATATGGGAATGTAGAAATGGGAAGAATAGTAGCAAAGAAGTTGTTGGAGATTAACAAACAGATCTCTACAACTTATGTAACACTTTCTAATGTTTATGCGGCTTCAGAGATGTGGAATGAAGTGCACAGAGTTAGAGAAAGTTTGAGAAACGAAGGTGATGTTGATCTAGAACCAGGCCTTAGTCGCATCTGCATAAATCCTGGAGGTTCTTGATACAGACTTTTGGAAAGTTGTAATTCATGTAGATGACTTGTGGGTGTAAATTTATTTACATATGACCAACTCTTTGTACAACACAAATTTTGCAAATACATTGGTGTTAAAAAGGTGGTAAATCAGGACAGACGGTCTTTATCAGCTACCCAAGTTTCCTGGAGCTATGATCTGAACAGACTCTTCCATAGGTGAGGTATATTTTCATCCAACTTATTGTTGCTACAAGTGTAGCAAGTGTGACAACAGTGATTCTTATAAATAAAATAGTAATTGCTCCTGTATCTTTTAGTTTTAAAGTTCTTTTACTTCACCATTGTGCACATAAACTACAGGTATAAATGTGCCAACTTTCTAATGGATAAAGCATGTCTAAATAGCATTATTGGTTTGCTATTGAGCAGTGGTAATTTAATTGAGTTTGGTTTCATATCATTAAATAAGAAATGCTGTAATGAAATTTTAAAACATTATCATGCAACAGGCTACACCAGTGGACAAATTTACATAAACACAGAAAACTAACACCTATTCTTGAACTATGGCATTATTATATTCAATCAATGTTTACATTTATTATATGGAAAAAAGTTCACATTTGGTTTTGCAATTTTTCCTCCCAGTAGCATACTTGTACTAGAAATATGTTTTCAGGTTCGAGGATACCGTTGTACAGATTTTTCCTTCTCATCAAGGAAAATGCTACAAAAAAGAATATGAACACTGGGCCTTTCCACAATTATTATCAATGACAATTGTCTCCATTCTCTTGGAAAAAGACAATCAAGAAACTCATTTCTTTTCTTCAACTTGTATTCCACCCACCAGAACCTTGAACTGGTGAATATTCCTTGCAATAGTGGACAACTCTTGTCCAATATCAAAGGACAAAAAACTCTTCATAAATTAGCCAATATGCCCAGTTCTCCTACATTCCCTTAAAACCACTTTAAAATTTCAATCTCCAGCTTCTTGCCCATCATTCTCTCCTGCAAGTTGCAAAATGTATAACCAAGGAAGATGTTGGCTTCTCGATGCTGTAGTTCTTGGTACTAGTCTTGTTTCTCTCTTATTTAACCTGGAAACAACACATGCAGCTACTTTTACTGTTGGTGATGATTCTGGCTGGAATTTCAGTGTTGGAAATTGGACAAATGGGAAGAACTTCAAAGCTGGGGATATACTTGGTATGAAACATATAATAAACTCCTTATTACATAATTACATAAGCATCTATTGAATGTTAATTTCTCGTGTTTCTTGCTTAGTTTTCAACTATGATCCCTCTGTCCACAATTTGGTCGCTGTTGATGTGAATGGGTACAATAGCTGCACCGCATCTGCAAAGTCCAAAGCTTACAGTCGCGGAAATGATCAGGTCAAGTTGTCGAAAGGACATTACTATTTCATTTGCAGCATCCCTGGTCATTGTGATGGGGGCTTAAAGATTGCACTCACTGCTTCCTAGAGAGATGCAACTCATTTTCTTTCTCTGCCGTGCATGTTTGCATAAAAGAGTTGTACTGTTATCAGTTTGATCTTGAACGTAATTTTGGTCATTCTGTCAAATGTATCAAAAAGTTTAATGAGAAATGGTATTTGAGTTTATGCATATACTTGTTTTGATTGGTTTTTTAGGATCAGATTGTTACTTTTATTATTTTCATTTTTTGACAAAGGTAACTAATCCCTCAAAGTCACAGGTAAATTGAAACTAAAATAAAAAATAATAAAGTTTTTGAAAAAAAAAATAGAAAACCCCAAAAAGAAAAGAATAGAAAATTTTAAAGTTTTCTTTTGTATTTTTTCTTTAGTTTTTAATAGAAAAATAGAAAATTTAAAATTTTCTTTTCTTCTTTTTTGAGTTTTAATGAAAAGAAAAAAAAAATACCCTTTACAAATTTACCCTTCTATTAATTATAACCATTGAACTATGAATAAAAATATACAACCAATTAAGTGATTTTATTCTAATTGATTTTAATAGTCCAACCAATTAAGTGATATCATAATTTATTTAATTATATTTAATAATATAGTTTTTAAGTAATTAATCTATATAAAATTATATTTACCATATATTAATTAATATTATTAACACATAAATGTAAATACAATACAATAACTAATCATATAATTCAATTATTAAGTCTAAAAATAAAGCTTAATTACTATATTTAAGAAAATATTTATGAAACTAAAAAAAAAATTATCAACTATATAATAATTTGATAAAAAGAACCGCTGCTTATTCAAAATAATGAGTTTGTTTTAAGAGAAAATTGCTGATAATTAATTTCACACCAAAAATCTATCCACAGAAACATGTTCAATTATTAGGCAAGTGAAATGGTACATTTTCTAAACATGAAGAAAGTGTTGATGGCATAAATTATGTGTGGATATTAGACATTATGAATTGAATGAATTTAAGCTACAAAAAATAGATGGAGTTGTCGTATCTAAATGAAAATGAGCAAATATTATAGAACTTTTATTGATTTTAAAGAAAATAAAATTTTATACCAATTGATTTTAAAATGTTGAGAGAATTAAAATATCAAATTTTATATCAATGTTCGAAAAATTGTTGTCAAATGAAACTAATTAAAACTCAGAAAAACTAATATTTATACTATCCATTGTATTATGTTTATGATTAATAATTTTTTTGGGTTAATATTTTTAGTAATAATGATGTTATGTTACTAGTTACTACAGATGAGTTGTCTCCAATCCAAAACCCCGCCAATTTTGGCACATCTCTTCAAATTCTCCCCCTTTCTTCACTCCGCACCTTTTGCGGGATATTCAGCCCATTTCTTAATCTTTCCCCCAAAAACATGCATTCTACATAATATCAATTTTTTTGGTTAGGAAATCTAGAGAATATCATTGTTATGTATAGATAGCTGAACTTTAGCTGTTTCAATTGCCAATTTTAACGACCCATTTCTGGGTTTTTGATTTTTCATGCTGTTTAATTTTGGCATGAATTTGCTATTCCAGAAATTGGTGATCTGTAAACCTTTTGCCCCGTTCAGCTTTTTATGTATATAAAATATTTGATTTTTCGAAGGTGATACAAATTTGAAATTTTTTGGAGCTTGGTTCTTGATTGTCACATTGATCTTATTCTATAAAAACCATTGTTGATCTAGTACTATATAATTTACACCTCCCAAATCATCCACGTCAAACATACGTTTGTAGCTTGCACCTTAATCTGCAAGTCACATACCCAAATTTTCAATTCAACTGGAAATTTGTGTTATCATATATTAAAGTTGAAATTTTGATTCTGGGTCTTCGGGGGTTATAGAAATATAGAGACCCCTTTTATGCAATTATCAAATTCTACATTGGGTTGGATTGGGTTTCTTTAGACTCTAGCAATGAACTGTTTTTCATGTTTTTCGTGCCACGGAAAGAGAGCTTCCAAGAAGATAAAGTCAAGAAGTTCAAGGAATTTGATGCCAGCAGCTGCACCTCCTCATAGAGAACCCCCTAAACAGCAATCAAGGCACGGTAATTATCAAGTAAATTGAGATTAAATTTTGATATATAAATATCCCGAGTCTAAGATAATACATGAAGCAAAAGTATGCTACACAATCTTTTGTCAACTTGAATTTGATTAAGAGGGTTTTAGTTTTTCTAGTTGTTACATTTTCATCGTTGTTTAGCCCCTTCGCATGATCATTAGTGCAAGAATGTATATGCTAGCTGCGCAAAGAATGCTGGTTGCTGGAAGCAATATCTCGAGTTATTCTTGTTTCTTGGCTTAATTAGCCTAAGACTGTTACATTCTTGCTTAATTGAGCCCTCTTGCATATGGTGCTATGAGATTAATTTTTACTTTTAGAACAACATTTTATCAGCAAATAATACTAACTTGCCTCATCTGCAGAATTCTGTATTATGTTTATTTTATTGAAAAGTTTTCCTAAAATGTTGGCCAAAGGTTGCCTTGGCATTTGTTTATCCATGAAAAGAGTCATCTTTTAAGATTTTATTTTGAAAATGTGAATCAAAACATACTTTAGAGTAGTATAACTTTAACTATGATTATTTCTATGAGAAGGCATTACAATGTTGCGGCTTATGTTGTGCAGTAGGGAACCACAGAAAGGTCCCAAGTGAAGTTATAAGCAATAAACCTGCACCTAGAAGACCCTCCATTAATGCTACAAACGATAATGCTGCCTCTAAAGACGTGGGCAACAACAATATTGCAGCTCAAACTTTCACTTTCCGACAGCTAGCAACCGCAACAAAGAATTTCCGTCAGGAATGTCTGGTAGGGGAAGGAGGATTTGGACGAGTTTATAAGGGAAAACTTGACAAAACTGGCCAGGTAATTTATGACTGTTGAACTATATCTAATGCTAGACTTGGTATCTTTGTTCTTACAAGAAAAAATATAGCAACTTGGTTCATTTTTACTCAGGTTGTAGCTGTGAAGCAACTAGATCGAAATGGGTTGCAAGGAAACAAGGAGTTTTTTATAGAGGTTTTGATGCTCAGCCTCCTTCACCATTCAAATCTGGTAAATCTAATTGGATATTGTGCCGATGGAGATCAGAGACTTCTGGTTTATGAGTATATGCCATTGGGATCTCTGGAAGACCATCTACTAGGTACTAGCTAATTATATTTGCTTGTCTAATTCTTCTTGGATGAATGCAATATGGGTGCTCTGGACTCGCTATAGTTTAAGTAACTACACAAGTCTAAAATTTCATAAAGCTTTAGGACATTATATACATACAAGTATTGAGGTATAGTCCATATTAGTGTTAAGGACTGCAAAAAAAAAAATAATTCTTCAATTCTCAATGCATAGTCTTGTAAGGAAAAAAGAAAGAAAACAATATGAAATTCTTGAAGCAACAAAAATGAATATTTTTCAAGTGATATGGAGAATTCCTTGAGCTGCACCTTTTTTTTTTGTAAGAAATCTTTTCTCAATTCTTGAAGTAGTTTCTTCTTGCCTATGCTAATATACTGCAAGTCTCTCTGCAGCTTATTGTAGCAACCTATCAGAAGGCATAACTTACTATATACTACTATATGCATTGATTTACAGATCTTCGACAAGGTCAGTCACCATTGGATTGGTTTACACGAATGAAAATCGCTTTACATGCCGCCAAAGGTCTAGAATATTTGCACGATAAGGCCAACCCACCTGTCATTTATCGTGATTTAAAATCCTCAAACATCTTGCTGGACCAGGATTTCAATGCAAAACTGTCAGATTTTGGACTGGCCAAGCTTGGACCTATGGGAGATAACTCGCATGTATCATCAAGGGTGATGGGAACATATGGATATTGCGCCCCAGAGTATCAAAGAACGGGTCAACTTACAGTTAAGTCAGACGTATACAGCTTTGGGGTCGTGTTATTGGAGTTAATTACAGGAAGGAGAGCCATTGATACCACAAAAAGATATGAAGAGCAAACTCTAGTTTCATGGGCAAGTTCTTCCCCTTTTTTCATTCTTTTTACCATTTATATATCAAATTCTTTAACATGTCTATACACCATTGAGTACGTTCATCCTAGGATTTTTATATATATGATCCCCAAAATTTTGATAAATCCTTTACTTGAATGCATTTTATCGTATGCTTAATGCTTATATTACATCCAACTATTACTCAAAAGGAACTTGGTTCATTTGGCTAATAATGTTATTGTTAGTTTTACAGGCAGAACCCAAAATCAAGGAAGCTAGCAGATTTTCAGAACTAGCTGATCCACTTCTTGAAGGAGATTTTCCAAGAAAAGGTTTAAATCAAGCAGTTGCTGTTGCTGCAATGTGTCTACAAGAGGATTCAACAGTTCGTCCATTAATTAGTGATGTGGTGACTGCTCTCAGTTTCCTTGGGGATGGACCAGAATCAGGAATGGCCTCACCTACCTCTGCTGCTTCTTCACAAGCTGAAATTACAATGCCGAATACCACCGAAAACCAGTCTAGTGAAATAGAAGAAGCAAAGGAACGCGAAATGGCGATAGCAGAGGCTAAGGAATGGGGCTCAAGGAACCTACAGATGCTTCTTTAGGTTGACACCTGCCTGCCTATTATTTGTATAGGGAAAAGGAAAAGGAAAAGGAAAAGGAAAACTTATATGATTGTCGTACCTAGTGCACAAGGCTCATTTTGGTTTTGGTTGAAACAAACAACATTGTTTTATAACTGCATGATCAAGTGACAAGTTTTTCTTGCATTACTTATTGCAATGGGAGTAAATTTCATATACACTTTTGTGAATTACATTTGATGTTCACAAGTATGTTTTCTGCGGGAGTAGATAATATTATTGTTATCCACAGTTTATGGTACGACAAACAAATCCCCATCAAGTACTAACAAAACTCAATTAAGATACTAACTAGCAACTTCAAAATCTGAGCCATGTTTAACCATCCGCCTTGTCATTCATTATTCTTCAAATATATCTCTGCCATGCCTCATGCATCCCTTGGCTCCATGAATGGCACTTCTTTTTCTAAATATAAAAACATGTGTTAAATTTGTTCTGAATAGGAAATAACACTAATATGTTTCTTTAATTAAACTGAAGGTTAAATGGGACATTCATTTTTGAGATGAGAGGGAAAAAAAATTATTGTATTACTTAAATGCATCTCTAATTATGGATGGACGGTATAAACAATATTTGTCATTCTAAAGAAAACTATATATTTAATATATACATCATGGTAATTTGTTGTTTTTTTTCACCATAAAAAAATATTAATTCTCCCCTACAAATAACTTTACTGATTGATGATTAACATCTCACATATTAAAAAACTTTTTTTAAAAATAATTAATGAACGAATCCATGAGTAAACATAGGCCAAGTCTACATCTAGGCTGGGCCATGGAGCATGCTAGAAGGCAAAAATAAATTAAAATGTGTGAAATTTTAACCATGTGGGTAAAACATACTCCAAACCCAACTACTCCACGGAAAGATCAAAAACTGTTAATTTAGCATCTTTAGAGAAAACCCGCAAACGCTTCTCAATTCCCCCTTGAATAATCTCTCTCTCCAGTGGTGATACCATCGTGTAACGAACATTAGATTCGCAGCTGAATCTAAGAACAGGTATTTCATACGTTATTCAAAGTTGACTTTCCTTTAGTCTTCAATTTTTCTACTATATATGGTGATATTAATTTGTTTTATTTATTTAATTATTTTAATAAATTGAGAACAATCTTTTTTATGAATGTTGTTCTGGCTTCTATGTTAATTTGGCAGTTATTACTTTATTGAATCATGGATTGATCTTATTAGCTCAATTTGTTTGGTATTCTAGATTAGGCAAACGTTTTGTTTGTTTGTACTAATGGGA
Source organism: Panax quinquefolius (assembly GCA_020205615.1). NCBI lineage: Eukaryota > Viridiplantae > Streptophyta > Magnoliopsida > Apiales > Araliaceae > Panax > Panax quinquefolius. The sequence continues at coordinate 3,172,575 of CM035154.1, read as the reverse complement.
GGTTTGGAATTTTTGCTCATAGTATTTGTTCAGATATTCTTGTGTCACGAGAATAAATGCGATGAGTAGCATATTCTGCATTATGGGTGTTCTGAGTTGGAGCGTTTTATTGATTGTTGGCTGTTTTGATTTTTAAGAGGCATTGAGAGTTAGTTTGACTGGAATTTTGGTTGAAAGAAATGAGAAGTGATGCTTGGAGATGGGGTTTGGGTTTGACATATATATTGTCTGTTGCAATTATCTGGATTGCTGCTAGTTTTGTAGTTCAGTCAGTTGTTGATGCTGGTGTTTCTCCGTTTCTTATCACCTATATATGCAATTCATTGTTTGTCATTTACATCCCCTTAGTTGAAATTGGGCGTTATCTGGAGGATACGTATGGTAGCTTGTTGTTTTGGAAATATAAGAATGATACTAGTTTGCATCACCTGCGAGACTCAGAGGAGGTAATTCTTCTCAGCGATAGTGATACTAGTGTCCAAGTGGAGGGTCTGAGTCCAGGTGAGGTTGAGGAGCAAGTAGATGCAAGTCACCATGAACGTCTTAGATTGGCGCAAAAATTTGAGTCAGATCAACCGAATATCTTTGGAAATGTTAACAATGGATTGGACACGAAAGGGCGGTGGACACGTTCCAAGGTGGCAAAGGTCAGCCTGTTGATATGCCCATTTTGGTTTCTGGCACAACTTTCATTCAATCTTTCCTTGAAATATACTACTGTCACAGTAAGCCTCTGAATTTGGATTTTTTGATTTATTTGATTTTGTGTAGAATATTCACTAGGGGGATGTAAGCAATTTTCTCTTTTTTGTGTACAGTCAAATACCATCTTAAGCAGTTCCTCCAGTCTTTTCACCTTTCTGGTCTCTCTGGCATTCTTGGGTGAGACATTCACTTGGGTGAAGCTGATTAGTGTTCTTCTTTGCATGGGAGGAACAATAATTGTCAGCTTGGGGGACTCAGAAACAGGATCTAGTACAATTGCTTCCAACACGTTTCTTGGAGACATCCTTGCTCTTCTGTCAGCTGCTTTCTATTCTGCTTATATCACACTAATTCGTAAACAATTGCCGGATGAAGACGATGGAAAAAATGGACATGTTAGTATGGCGCAATTCCTTGGTTTTCTTGGGTTATTCAACATTCTGATTTTCCTACCTGTTGCTCTCATACTTAATTTCACCAAGTTGGAGCCTTTTAATATGCTTACCTGGAACCAGTTCGGTTTAATTGTCGGGAAAGGTATTTTTCCTTTTGATTGGTCTTTTTACTTGCATATTTCACATTTTTGTTTCTCTTAATCTTGAATATAAACATCTATCATAATGATACAATTCATTAGTATATAATCAACTGAGACTTGCTGTGTAATTTACTACAGCGAGTCAGCATCATCTCTTATCAGCATTCTGTTTATATAATTTGTACTTTCATACAAATATATGCATATATACGTATTGAATGAAAACAGATGTTTAACTAATAGACCCAAGATGGTTCACCTTGATGAGTTTTACTGCCAGTATGGCTCTTACTTAACTTGTTTCGTGGACAACTAATTTTCTACCCTTAAAATAGCTTAGCTCTTCTTGCTTCTACCTTTAAGTTGGAGAATTGCCTCTTTTGAACCTTAGCAAACGGACATCAACTCCATCCTCTTTGGGTCTTTTGACGAAAATTTACTGTTCTATCATGTTTTTCTCTCTTTATTCTCTTTTCGCTTACTTATTTTCTCTCTTAAATTTAAGGTATGTTTGTAAGAACATCTAAAATGGTCTTTTCAGGCTGAGTTCATTTTGCTCAACATTTAGCTTTTTCATATTTTTGATTATTGATGAATTTAATTATATCTTGAAAATGAAGCAGATAGATACCTATTTTTGAAAAACATAATCGAAGGTCTATATAAGCTCCATCATACATATTGATTATATTCTCTACCTGTTGAAGCCCAAGGGTATTTACTTTTCTACTCATTAAAGTTCCCATTGCGGCAACTGGAGCTGAATCCAAGAATAAAGAATTTTATTCATTTACTACCATAATGGTATTAACAACTACTGATTTCTTGGAAATGAATATTAAAATTGTGAAACCATTTCCTAGTATTAGATCTAACACTGACAAGTGGTACCTAAATTCATTTTATGGGTTGCGGTTTTCTGTTATCCTACTATTTATCTTTAATGGATGATACGAGTCTCAAAATATGCCTTGCTTTAAAATCTGAACTTCTATTGCTACTATGGTTTAGGTTTGTTAGACAATGTTATAAGCGACTACTTATGGGCCAAGGCTGTTCTACTTACAACCACCACAGTAGCAACAGCAGGACTTACTATTCAAGTCCCATTAGCAGCTATTGTGGATTCAGTGACAGGCAATGCACCTAATTTTATGGATTACATAGGAGCTGCTGCTGTCATGGTTGGTTTTGCTGGCATCAACATCCCTTCAGATACCTTTTCAAGATCAATAGAATCCAGCATCGAATTAGAAAATGGAAATTGCGGATCAGCTAATGAAGATCGCCCGCCCATCACCGAGGTGAAATGACAGGCCAAACATGTGTGCTTGTCTGCTTGAAGTTCACTAGAAAATGAGAAATTTTTCTATTTTTCATTTTTTTTTACATGTATATTATGACCAATTCTTCTATGCATATAACTGAGTATTACTTCTGGCAGAAAAAAGGAACTAGGAAGAAGCAAAAAAGTTGTACATGATAAACAACATAACAATAAGATTTTATCTTGACATAGTTAGTTATATCTGGATAATAAGGTTCTATCCAAAATAGCTATATGGATATGTTTTTCAATATACGTCCATTTTTGCACAAGGCTAATAAATTGCACTATGTTCTCTACCAGTTTGAGAGTTTACAGAAAATGGGATATGAGCAATTGCATTGAATAACAGTTTTCTAGTAATCTACCTAATCATCTTTTAAACCTAGAAAAATGATATACATGTTGACAAATATTTGATAAAAATAAATTAAAGTGGGATCCTTTTTAATTCCTACATGTTGTAAATATAACTAAAGATTCTTCGGATCATGTAAGAAAATTATAACAGATAATGAGTAGAACTCGGTCAAATATTAAGTGCTTAATAATAATAAAAGAAATAGATAGATATAGGCGCGCCTGTTGAAGATTCTGAAACTTTATTCTTTCTTGGTGCAGTTAAATTTTCAAACATTGGTGAAAATATGGCTATTAATGTAGATCATTTAAGCAACATTCACAAATCACATGAAATTTTCTAACACTGGTAAAACAAAATATGGTTTTGAGCAACATTATAAACATCCATATCCGAAAGCAAAGTAAACAATCTTTGTAGTTTATAGCCATTGAAGTTTGAACAAAGCCTCAGACGAGTGCTTCAACCATAAAGTCAATATTTTTAATAGGACAACAATTTGTAGTCTGGAAAATGAATGTTCCACAAATTCCAATGAATAAAAAAAGAAAAATCAAAGCATAATTCTAGCTTTGTGCAGCGCTTGTATGTCCATATCTTTGCATCACTCTCCGAGTTGCAAGTGCAGCAGCCTCACTTGCGCGCAATGTCCCGCTTGCCATGATTGCAGCAAATTCATTGCTTATCTCTTCTTGCACCTTGCTCCGAGCATCCCCCAGAGGGTCTCCTGCAGGTTTGACTGCACTACTTTCTTTTCTTTTTGGCTCTCCGGACTTGGCAGGTTTCTCTTCTGACTTTGCCTTACTCTCACCCTCTTTCACTCCAGAAGATAATGGGTCAAGACCGCGGTTTAAAAATTGGTTTGCATTGCTAGTGGGCGGTGGTGGCTGAGGTGCAAACAGCAACTCATTTCTACCCAATACCCCTGCTTGGAACTGTGGGGCTTGGGGCACAGCTCCAGCTTTCATCGTTGTCTCTAGTCTCTGTATCATAGGCACTGCACAAAAAATTATATAAAGATAACCTCATTAATCTCATATTTCCTCATTTAATGACCAACAATCTGCCAATCTATTTTATGTATCATACAAACATCAAGGTTAGCAATATTGCAAGTCTAATAAAACTGCGACAATGCGAGCACATAAGAAGCCAGCCCACTAAGTTCAACAACCCAGGAATTATTTAAATTTGATATTTTTTATTTTAGCGGACTCAATACCCCTGCCATTCCTTTTGATACTATTCCAGCACTAGACCACAAAGAAACGCTCATTATCACGACCAAAGGAAAAAAAAACCCAACATTAAGGTACCTGGAGATGAAAACTTACATATGAGAGCAGCCATAGGGCTGCTTGTGACTTCATTAGGAAGATTCAGAATGTATTCTGGAATGGTAGCCCCCACCAGAAATTGAGCAACCTCATTGCTAAAGTTATTGCAATTGTGTGTGAGCAAACTGTATGATTCTGCTGTGTACCGAGGGCTGATCTCCTGCAGATACATTTCAAATACATCTTTGGGCACGTGTGTGACACCAATATCTACTACTCGAACCGGAGTCCCATATGGTGTAGTTCCAACAGGAGCATGCTGCAAGCCACCACTGAAATAATATTCATTGCCATAGACAACTATTCCCGTATGCCTGTGGTCAAACAAAATTAGAAAAGCATTGTAAGCTGAGAAAGCAATAAAACAAAATTTTGATACGCAGTTCAAGCAATGCAATTCGAGGTGCAAGGATGCAGGGAGGCCAAATGTCACATTGGTGTTAGAGAACTCCCCAGCGTGCATCCTAAAATGGGCCAAACAACCAAATATTGCAAACTAAGACACATATATCTTTTAATATATATTTGACAGGAATAAGTACCAAACCAAGAATCAACTTCTTAACCGGGAGTAATGGTGCCAAAATCCCCAAACTGGACATGACAGCTGTGGGACATCTGCTAATTCACATATAAAATGTACTACTTCCTTATGAAAATCAGAGTCCAACTAATATTGTTGACCATTTTTATATGAAGGTTTGCATTGAACACACTTGAGTATAAGTCTTTTCAATATCTTTTCTAACAAACAATTATTAAAAGAAATAGTGGCTAAGTGTGTCTAATATAAAAACCTCAATATTTAGAAGAGGGGAGTACATGAATAAAAGAAAACCACTAGGTACTTACCAAATGCCTTCAATAACTTTCCCCAAAAATGTCATGGAGAACTGACGAGCCATTCCTTGGCTCAAGTCATAGACGTTCAAACTAACCTTGTGACCCTCCTGCAATCATCCAACATAGCAAAAGTCAAATGCTATTTTCCAAATATTCATGGGTTGGCAGCCAGTAGCTTACACAAACAAAACAAGAACAAAAAGGGCCAGGAACACAATAGACCAAATATCATGAGATGTATATCTTACCTCAGCCATGTCCGAGTTCCAATTTAAATGTTTCAACTGCTAAAAAATCTTTAATGAAGCTGAAAAAGAAAAGTTGCATTAAAATTTACAGTCAATAAACTAGAAAAGGCAAATAAACAAATGAGAAATCAACATCCAAGGAAAAAAGAATCAGATATGTACATAATATTACTGTCCCGCTCTTAACTGTAAAGGACATATTACGAAAAAAAGCAGATTCCATAAAACCAACAATTTTCTTCTTCTTCCTTCTGTTTGGCCGTATATTGTACTACTTCTTCATTGTTGTTCTTTTTAGAAGAAGTGAGAGGATTCAATGAAGATTTGTATGATTTTAAATCCTGTCATGCTCTTAATCAGAAAGGAACATAAAAAGAGAAAACAGCAGATTACATAAAACCAACCATTTTCTTCTTCTCCTTCCTTCAGTTTGGCTGTATACTGTGTACTATTTTTTCATTACTTTTCTTTTGAAAAGAAGTTAAAGATTCAACGAAGATTAGTATATTGTAAATCTATTTACCAAGAATTAACATAAGAGGTTAGAAATATTCCAAGTAACTAAATTTGCAGAAACGCAATGTTGAAAAAAGCTAAAAAGCGGTACAAGGCGGCTTTCTCCGAAAGCCTAAGCGCTTTCTCACATACAAACTAAATGCACATCCACATAAATTTGCAGAACTGATTGTGCAGGGACTAACAGTAGCACTTACAGATTGACCAACAACATTAACATGATGACCGATCAAGGCCATTGTTATACAATTTACCTCAAACCTATGTATTTTCAATAAGGAGGACTAAACACTTGTTGCAGAAGTGATAGAAGTGCAGAAGTGCAGAAAAATATACAAAAATTCTCTACAAACACTATTGGTAAAATCACAACAAAAAATTTGAAGAAGGCACAATTATTCAAAGCACAGTCTAAAATGAGAAACCAAATAATAAAAAAAAGCTAGGATATCTTATTTCTCATCCCTATAATTTAACAGCAAAAAGGTAAAAGCTATTAAGTATGAACCAAGCTGAAATTTGGAATAATAGCTTATTTCTCATCCCTATAATTTAATGACAAAATTCAGAACCCTATTATATCAAAAATTACCCGTTTCCACAGTTAAAAATCTTGCAAATGATGAAAAAAGTCAATAATAGATCGTACTTCTCCACTAAAATCCAAATTTTCTCTCCAGATCACAATCAAAGTGCAGTCAAGTCAATCATGCAATCACAACTTTCCATTCAACTATACAAGACATGGACACAAGATGACCAGTAACCATTCCACCAAATTAGGAACATAGATCACTAGTATTTCTAAATACAAAAAAGGATCATCAGTTTCTCACCATTAAAGTCCTACATCTTATAGAGATTAGCTGGTGATATAAACAACAACAAAAACAAAAATGCTAACTCAATCTCCCAATAAAAACAGCATAAGAAACATAAGAAAGCACAAACATTCACCAGGAACTTCTCACAGATCGGATTCAAATCCCTAATTTCGCACAAAAGTCACCAAAAACTTCTGATTTAAATTTTGTTGAATTTGCCAAATAATGCATCAAAATTAACGAAACCCTAAGCAACGTAGTAATACAAATTACATTGCGTATAGATTAGTGCATCTATATATAATTTTAAATACAAAAAACGGAGAATATGTTTGTAAAACTTAATTGATGCATACCTGAAGCGCCAGCAATTGAAGAAGAACAAAGCGTAGAAAAAATATGCGTCAACAATGAGAAGGTAAATAAATAACGTGCGTATTTGTGTGTATATATATATCGGCGACGACCGGTTAGCGTCGAGGGGTAGGAGATTCGCGCTGCTGTTCTATGACTTTCTAGAACCTACTGACCATTTATATTTGGACACGTAAGTAGATGTCCCCTAATTTCAGTTTTGGGGGGCTTGAACCAAATCTTTATGGAAAGAATTTATTTTTATAATAAAACTTGGGGGAAAAGAAATTGAAATATTTTTGTTATTGAATATTTCGAATACGAAAGTTTGTATAAATAATTATATGTAATTAATTAAATAAATAAATTATATTTTAGATTTTAGGACTTTAAAAAATTACAAGTTTATTATTCTCTTGGTAGAATGTTTGTCATAATATATTTTTTGTATTAATTTGGTGAAAATATATTTTTGTAAATCAAAATACACTAAATATTAATGAATTAGTTATTTGATCAGAACATTAACTTAAAATTGCTTTCTTATGTATCACTTAAATAATTTTAATACTTTTTAAAGTAAAGGGATAAGTTGTTGTACTCCACACATTTGAGTGACTGGTTTTCTTTTGATTACCAAATAATTAATGTGATTTATTTAAACTAAAATTTTTATAAAATGCAGTGATTTAGATGTCATTTGAATATATGCAAGTGCAACCCTATTTTTTATATGTATCCAAATGACACCTAAATCACTGTATTTTATAAAAAAATTAGTTTTAATAAATCACATTAATTATTTGATAGTCAAAAATAAACAAAAAAAATAAATCGTTAAGTCACTACCTCAATCGGAAGAAGCCGGTCGTTGTAGACTTGTTGATCTTCCTTAACATCCTAAGTTAATACAAGTACTTCCTTTATAAGAAAATGAAAATTTGTATTCTATTTCTTTTGATTTTTAGATGCTAAAGTTTGCATAGATAATCAAAATAAAAAAATAGAATTATGAGAAAACAATTATACATAATCTTTTTAATTTCTTTAATTACAAAAAGTTATCAATATATATATATATATATATATATATATATATAACTCAGATTATGACGCCCCCAAAATAGGTATATATCACCTATTACGAGTTGTCAATATACCAGATGCGAATGTAAACAACTACAACTTTATTATTACAACAAGAAAGCTGTGAGTTTGAATACAAATATTATCTTCAGATAATATCTATACTCAAATAAATCCTCATCACATTTATTGATACATTATTTTACAAAATGGTGAGGACTACTAAACAATCCTTTCTAAAACCTTCATTCCATACCCAGGACTGCTGCTTCGCTATATTCTCGCCTCCCGAGAAAAATGGAACAAAAAGGAAAAGGGTGAGCTCAACTAGCTCAAGTAAAGAATATTATGACTAAGATAATATACAACAAATTATCGTTAGTCTTCAATGAGGGAAAAATATAATAGAATCTGATAGGACAACAAATTTTAAATCAATATTCGCAATGAAATAATAATTCATTAGAAGAGTTAAGTAGAGAATGCAAACTACTATCTTCATGTATGAATTTAAAAGTTCATCGCTCATCTTTTATCCTCGTAACATCAATCAATATACATCCGGAATCAAATATTCATCTTTGCACTACTGTGCCAAAAGATATTCATCATTAGTCGTGTTCATTTAAACACTGTTCATCTTTGACTACTGGGCCAAAGATATTCTTCAGAAATCATTCATCTTTGCACCTACAAAAGCCAAAGATATTCTTAAGAAATCATTCATCTGCTGCACTACAGCCAAAGATATTCCATAATATCATCATTTAAGACCGAGGATGATGAAAATATTTTTTAAAGAAACGAATCCGATTGAAACAAAATGACAAGGATTAAGAATTAAGGATTCGTACTTGGTTTTATCCACGCCCAAAATACCTCAAAAATAATCATAGTGGTGTAAAATTCAAGAATGATCAAAACATGGATACAATCGAGTTAGTATCCGAATAGATGTTTTAGACGAAAAGAAGAAATTTTATTTTTCGGTGAATAAGACCAGTATACGTGAATAGTGTGTCAGATATCGTGAATAAAGGCCGTATCACGTGAATAAGTAACTCAGACACCAAAAGATAGAAATTCCACAAAAACATCTTCACGCTTCATGAATAGTACTCATGAATAGTAACTCGTGAATAGTAACTCGTGAATAGTAACTCATGAATAGTAACCCATAAATAGTAACCCCGACATGAAAAAGTTCTAAATTTGATAAAAACTTCAGATCAACATTTCAGCATAATGATATTGAAGAAATAATATCATTACGAAAAAAATAATATCCCCTTACCTCGAAAGATTAAGACTTTATTTAGAAATAGGGTATAGTCTTTGAAGGGAACTTACATCAAATCTAGCAATACTCAAAGTATACTCAAAATACTCACAAGAATACGCTCGATAATATAGAGAGAAAACTTGAGTTTACGGTGTGATTTTCAATTCTAACCTAAGCACCCTATTTATAGGAAAACGCTTTAGAACACCAAAAGCGAGAAAATTTAATAAAATAATAATATTTCTTAAAAATATTCAAGCCCACCTTAGAAATCTGATTTCAGATCATTTATAACACATGTGAGCCACTCAATTACAACAAAAACGTTTTTCTTACAAAAAATATTTTAAACTCCCAAAATTAATTATTTGAACTTCTAACTTCAATAATTCATAATAAATAGCCCTTTCATCAGAAAATTCGAATCTCATGAGTTTTTATAGGAATTTCAATTCTCTACAACTTTGCAGAAGAAAGTTTTTCCAAATTCCAAATAGAAATTGACCGAAATCCACAAACGGGCGATTTTACAGGCTATAATCAAATTTCAGTCAATAAATGGGGTCCACCGACATGTTTAACATGTTTTAAACATTTATTGCAACAAAAATACTCTTCCTCCTCGTATACTCATATATCCCACATTCGTTGTAAAAATATCACCGTTAATATATTATTAAAATAATATATTTAAATGAATTATTTTATCAGAAAAAGATAAAATATTAATTTTCAACAATTGTCATTTTAAAAATTTTCTCCATCTATATCCACATAAAATCAATATTTTCCTCATCATATAAATCAATAATTAATTATTCACAAATAATATTACAGAATCATAATATCGACAACCAGTGAGCCTCAGGAAAGGGGCTTTCAATAAAATTTCTTCTTCGGCGCCGCAATTAGGTGACCAAACCTCTCCCAGACGAGAACTTTCTAGACATTGCCAATAATGTTATCTAATAATATTATTCGAGATAATATGAATTATTGCTTCGATAATGAAAAATACCGTGTAATGACAATTATTGAAACAACAAAGAATATAAAATATCAACGCAAACAATTATTAACTCAATAAAATCTTTGAGCAATAATTATCGTAACCATTATTGAGTAGTGCCTTCTTCACGTAAGAATCAATAATTGTGCAATACCGTGTGCTTCTTGTTCAACAACGCGTATTAGTGTGTTTTAACCAACAGGTATTCTAACGAAGATAATTGTGAATAACTACGCCAAGTTATTTAAAAACAACTTATATTTGTCGTTTTCTTCATCCAATCGCTTTCAGTTATGGGGCCCACACATGGGCTGCTGCGTCAATATTTAATATTCCCGACAGTCACGAATATTCCACGACCAAACGAATATTCCCCGACGATAATGAATATTTTATAACCACTTGCTTATTTTGAAATATTTGCGTATTTAACCCTTAACTATCCACATTAGTCAAATCAACCCTTACTATTTCAAAATAATAAATAAAGGAAATTCCTTTTTATTTAAAAATTTTGGGGTCTTACATGTATTATACAGTCAAACTATGACGACGGGTTTTTTGAGCTATGGGGACAGTTCAATAGTCGGAGTAGCCCAAAATAACTACGGTGACGGTATAACCCAAAAAATCATCGTCATAACCGACTGTATACTACACAGTTGTGTAAATACATTTTTTTCATAAAAACGTGATATAAACTTTTTATAATATGAAAAAGAAATAAGTTAATAAGTTAAATGTGACGCCCCCAAGATAGGTCTACACAATCCATTCTGACTCGCCAAATACATGATACATAATCCAAATGCAAATTTCCTATATACAACTATTAACTGTCGTGTAAAATGCGATAAAATATAAGATGTGAGTTTCACTACAAATATTGTCTCGTAGACAATATACAAACTCAAATAAAGTTCTCATTACAATTATTGTCACGCTATTTTATATAGTAATGAGGACTAATATAGTAACTATATTAGACCATCACTCTATTTCCCGACTAGTCCCAGTTATATTCTCATTTTCTGAAGAGAACAATGAAATAAAAGGGTGAGCTCAACTAGCCCAGTAAAAAGATTTTATGACTAAGATAATGTGGAACAAATTATACTTAGTACTCAATAGGGAAAAATCTGATAGAATACAATAGACAACAAGTTTTAGATCAACAACTGCAGTAAAAATAGCAACCCATTAGAAGAGTCAAGTAGAGCATGATGTCTACTATCTTTTATGATTTAAAAGTCCATCATCAATATTTTATCCTTGGAACACCAATCAATAATTATTTCAATTCAACGAATTATCTATGCACTACGGGCCAAATATATTCGTTTGTACCACCAGTAGTCATGATCATGTCAAACACATGTTCATCTATGCACTACGCGTGAGACCCCAAATTTTAGAAATAAAGATTTAAATTTCTCAAAATATTTTTTAATATTATGGTGTGGATTTGATATAATGTTATAGTTGTGGGTAATATTTATAAATTTTACAAAGTATGCAAGTTGTTATATTATATTCGATTGGTCGGGGAATATTCGTTTTAACAGAGAATATTCGTACGACTGCACAATCATTGGTGGACCCCACAACGGAATTATTGTCGGATTGAGAAAACGATAAAAATATTTTTATAAAAATAACGGCGGAAGTTTTACCGTTAAAACTATTGAACTACTCGGTAGTAAAAGTACAGTATTATGCATGGTTGCATAGTAGCACACGGTATTGATTATTGATGCTTACGTGAGAAGTCACTCAGTTTTGTTCAATTATTACTACGATGAATTGTTGCACAAGATCTCACGTTATTTGATTCAATTATTGTCGATATTTTATATATTATTAAATCAATAATTGAGATAATGAGTTATTAATATTATTATTTGCAATATTAACGATGTCTAGAAGTTCTCGCTAATGAGAGGTTTGGTCACCTAATCAAGGCGCCTAATAGGAGAAATTCTTATTGGAAAGTCGCTTTTTCTCACAGGAACGACACCGGTCGATTAATATTGTGAATTATAATAATGATGATAAATGTTGTTAAATATATTGAGGTGTCTTTTTATGAAGTCATTTAAGTTTATATATATATATATATATATATATTATAAATTTTGTTTTATTAATATTATTAATGTAATAAAATGCGAATTTTTTTATATAAAAATGTAATACTTTTATAAATTATTTTTGTTTTATTAGATAATAATTAGAATATATTATATTTTATTATCATAGTATTTTGCATATAGTAAAATCTTTTATATAAAACAAAATACTTTTATAAAGTTATTTATTTTATTAGACAATAATTAGAATATAATATATTTTATTATGCATAGTATTTACATAATGCCTACATAGTATTTTTTATAGTAAAATCTTTTTATATAAAACATAATACTTTTATAAAGTTATTTATTTTATTAGACTATAAATAGAATATATTATATTTTATTTAAAAGATTTTATTTTATTAGAATATTTTATTTATACTGCATAATAAATCAATATGGACCGTCCGTTTAAAAGTAAATCAATCTGGACCGTTCATGAATTAGTTACTGTTCAGTCCATTCTCCTATAAATAGAAGCTCATTCATTCATTATTTCTTACGATTTCATTGAAACTTTAAAGAGAGAAACTATATAGAGAAAGAAGAAAAGTATTATGCTACTCACTTTTTCAATATCCAGTTTCTTCTAAGGTAAGGGGTATTATTTCTTTCGTATTCATGAAAAGAACTTCTGTTATTCTATTCTTTATTATTCTGTTGGAATAACCTGTATACGCGGGCTACCCTATACTTGGTAAAATTCTTCTGTTATTCCATTCTTTATCATTATGTTGGAATAAAGCATACATCAATACCGCATACATGGTGAAATTCTTACATTATTCCATTCTTTATTATTATGTTGAAACATTCTCGCTTGGTGCGTATTACGCTCGACACAGTTCTATTAATTATTATTCATTGGAATAACCTATATGTCGTGATCTATCGCGCACGGTGATTTATTGGTTGTTATTCCATTCTTTATTATTACGTTAGAATATCACATCGGTGCGTGATACGCCTGACACAGTTCCATTAATTATTATTCATTGGAATAACTTTATCGTGCGGTTTATCGCATGCATGATAATTTCTATTGTTATTCCATTCTTTATTATTCTGTTGGAATATATCGCTGTCGGTCTTAATTTCGCTTTAACTTGGTTCCGTTATTTATTATTACATTGGAATAACTCCATCGTGTGGTCTATCGCATACCTGGTGATTTCTTTTGTTATTTCATTCTTTATTATACTCAGTTGGTTAAAGTTTTGGCTTTTATACTCCATAAAATTAGTGGAATATCCTTGATATTTGCGCTTCATCTAGTATCTTTTCATGAAAATATTCTTCTGAGCATTCTTAAATTTTACTCTACAAAGAAGTATCATGTTGACAATTTGGACGTTATTAGTTCCTAGATAAATTAATGATTGAACTTGTTTTATTGAATTCTTATATCATTGTCATCATCCTCATGTTTATATTATGTTGAAAGTCATCTGTGGCCTGTAGTGCATAGATGGACTTGGTATGATTATGACCAGGGATTAATCGGAATAATCATGACCATAATATTACAAATGATGTGGTAAAAGTCCTCATTGGCCCGTAGTGCATTGATGGACAGTTGTTGGCATGATCATGACCATTGATGAATACACGAATATCCTTGGCCCGTAGTGCATGGATAATTTGTGGTTGTGATACTAATGAATATCCTTGGTCGTAGTGCAGGGATGATGTGGATTATTTATTAAGTTGAGTCTCAACGATAAAAAGTGATGAAAAATCTTTTTAAATCATAAAAGATAGTAGATTTTATTCTTTTCTTGACTCTTTTAATGGATTACTTGTTCCGCTGCAGTTAAACTTGATGTTTGTTATATTTTATCAGTTTAACATTGTTGAAGACTAATGATAATTTATTCTACATTATCTTAGTCATAATATTTTTTACTGGGCTAGTTGAGCTCACCCATTTCTTTCACTGTTCTCTTCAGGAAATGAGAACGCGTGGCAAGGGTCTAGTTGGGGAACAAGAGTGATGATCAGACAGATGATAGTATTAGTAGTCCTCACTATTCTGTTAAATAGTGTGACAATAAATGTAATGAGGACTCCTTTGAGTGTGGATATTGTCTAGATGACAATATTCTTATTAAAACTCTTAATTTATGTTTTGTCGTATTTTACACGACAGTTGTATTAGTATTTTTGTACCATGTATTTAGCGACTCAAGATGGGTGATGTATACCTATTTTGGGGACGTCACAGTTGGTATCAAAGATTAGGGATATGATCCCTGGCTGAGATGTGAGATAAGATGTAAGACCCCGAAATTTTTTAAATAAAAAGGAATTTCCTTTATTTATTATTTTGAAATAGTAAGGGTGGATTTGATTAATGTGGTTAGTTATGGGTAAAATCATAAATATTTTGAATAAGCAAGTGGTGATAAAATATTCATCATTATTGTCGGGGAATATTCGTTTGGTCGTGGAATATTAAATCTTTGTCGGGGAATATTAAATACGACGGTAGCATCTTTTAATGGGCCCCATAGCGGAAAGCGATTGGATGAAGAAGCGACAAATATAAGTTGTTTATAAATAACTTGGCGTAGTTATTCACAGATTAATCTTTTGTTGGAATACCCGGTGGTTAAAACACACTAATCTGGCGTTGTTGAGCAGTAGCACTGCGATTGCACCAATTATTGATTCTTACGTGAAGGCACTACTCAATAATTATTACGATAATTCTTATTCGATTATTTTATTTTATTGATTCAATAATTCTTTGCATTAATATTTTATATTCTTTGTTGTTTGATAAATTGTCATTCACGGATTTTCCATTATCAGAGCAATAATTCATATTATCTGAATAATATTATTAGAAAACATTATTGGCAATATCTAGAAAGTTACATCTAAGGAGAGGTTTGGTCACCTAATTACTTGCCGATAAGGAGAGATCCTTATTGGAAAGCCCCTTTCACAGGAGCGGCTGTTTGCGATCTTGTGATTCTGTAATATTATTTATGAATAATTAATTATTGATTTATATGATGAGGAAAATATTAATTTTATGTGGATATAGATGGAGAAAATTTTTAAAATGACAATTGTTGAAAATTAATATTTTATCATTTTACGATAAAATAATTCATTTAAATATATTATTTTAATAATATATTAACGGTGATATTTTTATAATGAATGTGGGATATATGAGTATATGAGGAGGAAGAGTATTTTTGTGGCATTAAATGATTAACACATGTTTTGTGTGTAGGTGGACCCCATTTCTTGACTGAAATTTGATTATAGCTTGTAAAATCGCCCGTTTGTGGATTTCGGTCAATTTCTGTTTGGAATTTGGAAAAACTTTCTTCTGTAAAGTTGTAGAGAATTGAATTTCCTATTAAAACTCATGAGATTGATTTTGTCTGATAAAAGGGCTATTTTTATTATGAATTATTGAAGTTTTTGAGTTAAAATAATTGATTTTTGGGAGTTTTAATTAATTATTTTGAGAAAAACGTTTTTGGTGAGTTTGTGAACCTCATTTAACATGTGTTATGGCTGAAATCAGATTTCAAAGGTGGGCTAAGGAATTTTGTTTATAAATAATATTATTATATTCAATTTTACTTTTTTTTTTGGTGTTCTAAGCAATTTCTATAAATAGGGTCTTAGGTTTGAATTGAAAATCACACCGTAAGCCGAAGTTTTCTCTCTATATTATCGGCGTATTCTTGTGAGTATTTTGAGTATACTTTGAGTATTGCTATACGGTGCAAGTTCAAGTCATAGCCTTTATATCAGGTGTTTCATTTAGAAATCTTTGTCTTTCGAGGTAAGGGATGTTATTTTCTTCTCAAATGATATTATTTCTTCAATATCATTATCTTTGAAAAATATTGGTTGAAAATTTTTATCAAATTTGGAACTTTTCCATATGGGAGTTACTTATTCATGAGTTCTTATTCATGAGTTCTTATTCACGAAATTCTTATTAATGAGTTCTTATTCACGAGTTCTTATTCACGAGTACTATTCATGTGAAGCGTGAAGATGTTTTTTTTGGGAAATTTCTATCTTTTGGTGTCTGAGTTACTATTCACGATATCGACCTTTATTCACGTATCGACACTATTCATCTATTCTTTATTCAAAAATAAAATTTTTTTTTTGTCAAAATATCTATTACGGATACTAGCTTTGATTGTATCCATGTTTTGATCATTCTTGAATTTTACGTAACTATGATTATTTTTGAGGTATTTTTGAACGTGGATAAAACAAATTCTGAATCCTTAATCCTTAATCCTTGTCATTTTGTTTCTTTGGATTCGTTTCTTTAAAAATATTTTTCATCATCTTGGTTTTAAATGATGATATTATGGAATATCTTTGGCTGTAGTGCAAAGATGAATGATTTCTTGATGAATATCTTTGGCCCGTAGTGCAAAGATGAGCAGTGTTGAGATGAACATGACCGATCGATTAATATCTTTGGCGTAGTGATGAAGATGAGCAGTGTTTAGATGAACATGACGGTGATGAATATCTTTGGCACAGTAGTGCAAAGATGAATATTTGATTCGGATATATATTGATTGATGTTCTGGGGATAAAATATCGACGATGAACTTTTAAATTCATATATAGAAGATAGTAGTTTGCATTCTCTACTTAACTCTTCTAATGAATTATTATTTCATTGCGAATATTGATTTAAAATTTGTTGTCTATTGTATTCTATTAGATTTTTTCCTGTTGAAGACTAACGATAATTTGTTGTATATTATCTTAGTCATAATATTCTTTCTTTGGGCTAGTTGAGCTCACCCTTTTCCTTGTTGTTCCATTTTTCTTCTCTCGGGAGGCGAGAATGTAGCGAAAGTACTAGTCGGGGTATGGAATGAAGGTTCTAGAGAGAGTTGTTTAGTAGTCCTCACCATTTTTGTAAAATAATGTATCAATAATTATGATGGGGATTTATTTGCGTGTGGATATTGTCTAGATGGCAATATCGTATTTAAACTCACGATTTATATGTTGTAATAATAAAGTTGTAGTTATTTACGTACCATGTATTTGGCGACTCGAGAATGGGTTGGATGGAATGGACCTATTTTGGGGGCGTCGCGGGTTGGTATCGAGCTTAGGGATATGATCTCTGGCGGAGATCGGGGAATAGAACTAGGAGGGAGGCGAGTAAATCCTTCTAGTGTGTCCTACCTAAGCTTATTTGTTAATTGGTCGATATATAAGGATATTATGTGATATATTGATTTCCTTAATTAACCTTTGTTTTATGGCAATGATTTGAGAATGTCGAATGAGAATATTAATGATGGAGTAAATGAGGCCGTGGAGATGCTGTATCTTACCAGCGAGGAGAGCGTCTGACAGTTGACAATGTACCTCCCTGTGAACAACACCACCTTGAGCGAGATGATGAGCGAGGGGATGTTTAGAAGCTTTTTGCATTTCATGCAAAATCGGGACGAGGAGACTCGTGTTCAAAATCTGAGGAGAAATGATAGCAATTCACGGGTTGTCACAACAAGCAGATTCAAAGAGTTGGGACCACGAGTGCAGGGAAGCGGATCCGATTAAAGGCGGAGGCGTGGGTCAAACAAATTACCAAGATATTCGATGTCTTGGGATGCGGAGAACGAAAGTTCCATTCGCTACTTTTATGTTTCAGAGTGGTGGCGATTCTTTGGTGGGAATCGTGAAGCGTACCCATCCAATTTGCTTTTCAACATGTCGTAGGAGACATTTGAGAAGCAGTTCAATGACAAGTACTTCCACGAAAGTATTAAATCGTATGAAGGAAATGGAGTTTATTAGAATGGAGCGAGAATAACATGGCGGTGTCTCGATGCGGCGCGAAGTTGGCGGAGTTATCGAGTTTGCACCTCATTTGGTGGAGAATGAGGAGCGTATGACGCGGATGTTTCGAGAGGTTTGAAACCCGGCGATACGTCGATATCTCATTTCTCATAAATTTTCTCTATTCGGATGTTGTCAGCGAGGCTCGGTTGTTAGAAGCGAGATACTTGATACGTTCAACCGAGGACCATAACCAAAATCATACAGAAGATAGCGATCATCGAATAACGATAACCGGCGAAGAAAGAAGAATACGGACAAAGCGGTTACCACTACGGTGGTAATCGTGGCCATGAAAATAGAAGAAGCGAGTGGGAGGAAATTTTAAAAGAGGAGATTCAACAACGACCATATGAAGAGTTCGGCGTCGGTATGGTAACCTGGTTCCGAGGAGGAGAAAGACCACCGGTCAGTATGTTACAAATGCTGGGAAGAGGGACATATCCCAAAGCGCCCACAGCAGGTTTAAGGTATGCTATAATTGTGGAAAGAAGGACATATCGCTCGAGATTATGCGATATCGAAACCCGATCCGGCGGGAATGGTGACTCAAAAGGATGTCCCGGAAAAGTCAAAGACAGCGATTCACGGAAGGCGTTTGTTGTGAATGGGGTCAAAATGCGAGGAACCCGAACGAAGTTAGCGCAGGTTAGTTAATTATAAATTCTTGCGAAGTTTATACCTTACTAGAACCGGTTCTACCCATTCTTTTATCTCTCTTTGCTTTGCGCTCAGCGTTTGAACTTGACTACGGAGAAATTATACTTTGACCTATTTATGGAGACTCAGATTAGGGAGAAACTTTCATTACATCCGTTGTTTAGAAATCTTTCTTGATTCGGGTTGGCACTATCACATTACTGTTAACCTTATTTCTATAGAGATATTTGCTTTTGATGTGATTTTAAGGTTAACTACTCATCAAATAAAATTGATTACTTTCGTAAGGTTGTTAGTTTTCATATTCCTAAGCAACTTTGTTATTCAATTCAAGCAATCAAACCATTGTAGTCAAACATTTTCATATCAAGCCATGAAGTCATTCGTTTATTACGGATGTCAAGTTCTTAGTCCATGTTATGGATTTGAATAAAGACACGTCGATTTGAATAATATTCTGTTGTTATTAATTTTTCTGGCGTATTTCTGAAGAATTTCTTGGTTTACTCCCAAAACACGATATTAAATATTGTATCGACTTTGAACCCCATACAAAACTCATTTCTAAAATCTTATATCGAATGGCTCTATTGAACTTCGAGGAGTTAAAAATTCAACTATAAATTTGGTACTGAGCCTTTATCGGTGACTTCCTTTGTGGAATGCCTTGAAGCGAGACTCTCCGTAGGGGACACCATATTAAATGCGATAGTAAAGCGATAGGTGTCATTGTAACGTCTTATCAAGGTTGGGATATGAGTCGCGATTGAGAACAACCTAAGTCAGTAATCGAAATACGTAGCTTTCAGGCTTAGTTGGTTATTATCGGAGATTCGTTGAAGGATATTCTCGAATCGTTATTCCATTAACTTCTCGGTGACTCGTAGAGATACAAAATTTGAATGGAGCGAGGAATGTGGGAAGAGCTTGAAGAACTCAAGAGGAGACTCATTTAAAGACATGTTACGACCATGCCATTCTCGAAAAAGCGAGCGTGGTAGCTAACGTGTTGAGTAGAAGATCGTATACAAATACTGAGTACGATATTATCAAAGACTCATTTGAATAATTTACAAATAATAGAGATGGAGATGAAAACTCTAGTTACCCACGTGATGATATCTGAGTATAATCGACTTTAATCGATAAAGTTAAAAAGTCATTCAAGCTACTGGCTGAGTGATGAATTTGAAGAAGGAGGTGCAAGAAGTTGTTATTTCAAAAGCGAGAGAATCGGTGAGGTGAGGAAAGCTCAAACCTTCGATTTATTAATCCATTTAAAATTCTCGATCGAATAGGGCGTGGCCTATAGACTCGTTTTACCGCCAAGTATGACGCTGCGTGTTCATAACATTTTTCACGTGTCGATGTTACGTAAATATGTGGACGACCGAACCACGTCATTGAGTTAGAGCCGGACGAGATAATAGAAGACTTAACGTATGAAGAGGTACTGTCAAGATTTTGGATAGGAAGGAGCATGTCCACGTATGAAGGTCATACCACAAGTTAAAGTTTTGTGGAGAAACCATCTTATTGAGGAAATGACACGGGAGTTGGAAGCGAAAATGAAAGCGAGGTATTCTCATCTTTTGAAACACACAGTACGTGACGTCGATTTCGAGGACGAAATTTCATAAGGAGGGAGGTTGTAAGACCCGAAAATTTTTTAAATAAAAGGAATTTCCTTTATTTATTATTTTGAAATAGTAAGGGTGGATTTGATTAATGTGGTTAGTTATGGGTAAAATCATAAATATTTGAATAAGCAAGTGGTGATAAAATATTCATTATTATCGGGGAATATTCGTTTGGTCGTGGAATATTAAATCTTTGTCGAGAATATTAAATGCATCTGACGGTGCCAGATCTTTTGTGGGCCCCATGCTGGAAAGCGATTGGATGAAGAAAGCGACAAATATAAGTTGTTTATAAATAGCAGGCGTAGTTATTCACAATTATCTTGTTGGAATACCGGTGGTTAAAACACACTAATACGCGTTGTTGAAGCGATGGCACACGATGATTGCACCAATTATTGATTCTTACGTAAGAAGGCTTTACTCAATAATTATTACGATAATTCTTATTCGATTATTTTATTTTATTGATTCAATAATTCTTTGCATTAATATTTTATATTCTTGTTGTTTGATAAATTGTCATTACACGGTATTTTCCATTATCAGAGCAATAATTCATATTATCTGAATAATATTATTAGAAAAAATTATTGGCAATGTCTAGAAAGTTACATCTAAGGAGAGGTTTGGTCACCTAATTGCGGCAGATAAGAGAGAGATCCTTATTGGAAAGCTCCCTCTTTCACAGGAAGCGGCACAGGTTGCGATCTTGTGATTCTGTAATATTATTTGTGAATAATTAATTATTGATTTATATGATGAGGAAAATATTGATTTTATGTGGATATAGATGGAGAAAATTTTTAAAATGACAATTGTTGAAAATTAATATTTTATCATTTTACGATAAAATAATTCATTTAAATATATTATTTTAATAATATATTAGCGGTGATATTTTATAATGAATGTGGGATATATGAGTATATGAGGAGGAAGAAGTATTTTTGTGGCATTAAATGATTAACACATACATTTTGTGTGTAGGTGGACCCCATTTCTTGACTGAAATTTGATTATAGCTTGTAAAATCGTCCGTTTGTGGATTTCGGTCAATTTCTGTTTGGAATTTGGAAAAACTTTCTTCTGAAAAGTTGTAGAGAATTGAATTTTCTATAAAAACTCGCGAGATTCGAATTTTCTGATAAAAGGGCTATTTATTATGAATTATTGAAGTTTCGGAGTTCCGAAATAATTGATTTTTGGGAGTTTTAATTAATTATTTTGAGAAAAACGTTTTTGGTGAGTTTGTGAACCTCATTTAACATGTGCTATGGCTAAATCAGATTTCAAAAAAGGTGGGCTAAGGAATTTTGTTTATAAATAATATTATTATATTCAATTTTACTGCTTTGGTGTTCTAAAGCAATTTCTATAAATAGGGTGCTTGGGTTAGAATTGAAAATCACACACGAGCTGAAGTTTTTCTCTCTATATTATCGAAGCGTATTCTTGTGAGTATTTTTTAGTATACTTTGAGTATTGCTATACGGTCGAGATTCAAGTCATGCTTTATATCCGGTGTTTCAATTAGAAATCTTTGTCTTTCGAGGTAAGGGATGTTATTTTCTTCTCAAATGATATTATTTCTTCAATATCATTATCTTTGAAATATTGGTTGAAATTTTTATCAAATTTGGAACTTTTTCATGTCAGGGAGTTCTTATTCATGAGTTCTTATTCACGAGTTACTTATTCACGAGTTCTTATTCACGATTCTTATTAAATTCTTATTCACGAGTACTATTAAAAGCGTGAAGATGTTTTTTGGAAATTTTCTATCTTTTGGTGTCGGAGTTACTATTCACGTATACGTACACTATTCGAATTTAAAAATAAAATTTCTTCTTTTTGTCAAAAAAATATCTATACGGATACTAGCTTTGATTGTATCCATGTTTTGATCATTCTTGAATTTTACAAGACTATGATTATTTTTGAGATATTTTTGAACGTGGATAAAACAAAAAGTACGAATCCTTAATCCTTAATCCTTGTCATTTTGTTTCCTTTGGATTCGTTTCTTTAAAAATATTTTCATCATCTTGATTTTAAATGATGATATTATGGAATATCTTTGGCACTGTAGTGCAAAAGATGAATGATTTCTTGATGAATATCTTTGGCCCGTAGTGCAAAGATGAGCAGTGTTGAGATGAACATGACCGATCGATTAATATCTTTGGCCCGTAGTGCAAAGATGAGCAGTGTTTAGATGAACATGGCCCGGTGATGAATATCTTTGGCTGTAGTGCAAAGATGAATATTTGATTCGGATATATATTGATTGATGTTACTGAGGGGATAAAATATCGACGATGAACTTTTAAATTCATATATAGAAGATAGTAGTTTGCATTCTCTACTTAACTCTTCTAATGAATTATTATTTCATTGCGAATATTGATTTAAAATTTGTTGTCTATTGTATTCTATTAGATTTTTCCTTGTTGAAGACTAACGATAATTTGTTGTATATTATCTTAGTCATAATATTCTTTCTTTGGGCTAGTTGAGCTCACCCTTTTCCTTGTTGTTCCATTTTTTTCTTCTCGGGAGGCGAGAATGTAGCGAAGTCTTAGTGAGGGGTATGGAATGAAGGTTCTAGAGAGAGTCGTTTAGTAGCCCTCACCATTTTTGTAAAATAATGTATCAATAATTATGATGAGGATTTATTTGCGTGTGGATATTGTCTAGATGGCAATATCTGTATTTAAACTCACAGTTTATATGTTGTAATAGTAAAGTTGTAGTTATTTCTGTACCATGTATTTGGCGACTCAGAATGGGTTGGATGGAATGGACCTATTTTGGGGGCGTCACATAAGAACTAGGAGGGGAGAGACGGAGAATTCCTTAACTAGTATGACCTACCTAAGTTTATTTGGTATTTAATTGGTCGGTAAGAGTATAGGGATAATATGTGATATGCCAATTAACCCTTGTTTTGTGACAGTGTTAAATTTGCGGAGTTATCCCGGTTTGCATCCCATTTGGTCGATAATGAGGAGCGAATGACGCGAATATTTCTAAGAGGTTTGAAACCCAATATACATCAATACCTCATTTCTCATAAACTTTGTTTATATTCACATATTGTGAATAGGGCTCAATTATTGTAGCGCGGTAATGAGTTAGCACAACCAAAAGGTAACGACCAACAACACAATAATAATCATACCAGTGGCAACGACCATCGGAACAATGATAACCATCGTGGGGAAAATTATCATGCCAAGAATGGTAACCACTTCAGTGGTAATCATGGCCAAGATAATAGAAGTGGAAATTTCTAGAAGAGAAGGTCATTTAGCTCGATTTTGTTGTGCACCAAAGTCAAGTCTAGCTGGGACGGTGGCACCAAAGGCGGATACAGACAAAACAAAGTCGGTGGTTTCAGGAAGAGCGTTTTTCATGACTTCTCAAAAAATGAGTAACCCGAACGAAGTTAGCACGGGTTAGTTAATTATAAATTCTTGTGAAGTCTATACCTTATTAGATACCGGTTCTACTCATTCTTTTATCTCACTTGCTTGCGCTCAACGTTTAAATTTGACTCCGGAGAAATTAGACTTTGATTTATCTGTTGAAACTCTGTTGGGAGAAACCTTCATTACCTCCACTGTTTATAAATCTTGATGATTCAAATCGACACTTTCCCGTTACCTATCGATCTTATCTCTTTGAAAATACTTGCCTTTGATGTGATTTGAGGAATCGATTGGTTAACTACTCATCATGCAAAAATTGATTATTTTCGTAAGATTGTTATCTTTTATATTCCTAACCAACTTTGTTATACTTAATTCAAGCAACCAAACCACTAAATTCAATCATCATCATATCAAGTAGTAAGTAAAGAGCCCCGAACCTTTCGTTGGTGACTTCCTTGTGTGGAATGCACCTAAGCCAGACTTTCCGTAGGGGACGTCGTGAATAACGGTGGCAAGTTGATAAGTATCAATGTGACGTGTTATCCAAGTCTTGGATGAGGGTCTCAGTTTTGAATGATATTTCTATTGTTAATAAATTTTCTGACGTATTCTTGAAGACTTCTTAGCCTACTCCCAGAGCGTGAAATCGAATTTTGTATTGACCCCAGTACAAAACCTATTTCTTCAACCCTTAAATATTTCTTCAACCAAAACGAACGTATAATGCGCCAAAGATGTTGGCTCGAGCTGTTGAAGATTACGATCATACCATTCAATATCATTGTGGAAGAGAGAACGTGGTAGCTGACGCGTTGAGTAGAAGATCGTATGCGTTTACGAGTGCGATGTTGTTAACACAAAAACCTATTTCGTATAACTTACAAATGATGAAGATAGAGTTAAAGACTCTAGGGACCCACGTGAAGATAACAAATATACGATTAGAATCGACTTTAATCGATATAGTTAAAGATGCTCAAGCTACATACTCAGAGCTGATGAATGTGAAGAAGAAGGTTCAAGAGGGCGTTATTCTAGAAGCAAAAATTGATGAAGAGAAGAAATCTCAACCCTCAATTTTATTGGCCCATTTGAAATTCTTGATCTAGTAGGAACTGTGGCCTATAGACTCGTTTTACCGCCACGTATGTCGCGTGTTCATAACATTTTTCACGTATCGATGTTACGTAAATATGTGGACAACCCGAACCACATTATTGAATTAGAACTAGACGAGTTAGCAGAAGATTTAACGTATGAGGAGATACGTGTTAAAATCTTGGATAAGAAGGATCGTATTCAACACTCAAGGGTTATACCTCAAGAGTTAGAATCTGAAATGAAGTCAAGGTATCCTCTCTCTTAAGATACCAGTGCGTGACGTAAATTTCGAGGGCTTGAAATTTCATAAGGAGGGAGATTGTGAGACCCCAAATTTTATAAATAAAGATTTAAATTTCTGAAATATTTTTAATATTATGGTGTGGATTTGATATAATGTTATAGTTGTGGGTAGTATTTATAAATTTTGCAAAGTATGCAAGTTGTTATATTATATTCGATTGGTCGGGAAATATTCATTTTAACAGGAAATATTCGTACGACGTCACAATCATTGGTGGACCCCACAACAGAATTATTGTCGGATTGAAAAAACGACAAAAATATTTTTATGAAATATAACTTTGAAGTTTTTTGTTAAAATTGTTGAACTACTTTTCAGTAGTAAAAGTACGAAGATACGCATTGGTTGCATAGTAGTAGACAATTGTATTGATTATTGATGCTTACGTGAGAAGTCACTCATTTTTGTTCAATTATTACTACAGTAATTGTTGCATAGTGTCTCACGTCATTTGATTCAATTATTATCGATATTTTATATATTATTAAATCAATAATTGAGATGACAGAGTTATTAATATTATTATTTATAATATTAACGATGTCTAAAAGTTCTGCCAAGGAGAGGTTTGGTCACCTAATTGCGCGTCAATAGTGAGAAATCCTTATTGGAAAGCCCCCTCTTTCCTGGGAACGACCTGATCGATTAATATTGTGAATTATAATAATGATGAAAAATATTGTTAAATATATTGAGGTGTCTTTTTATGAAGTCACGGAAGTTTATATATATATATATATATTATATATTAATTTTGTTTTATTAGTATTATTAATGTAATAAAAGCGAGAATTTTTTTATATAAAATGTAATACTTTTATAAATTATTTTTGTTTTATTAGATAATAATTAGAATATATTATATTTTATTATGCATAGTATTTTGCATAGTAAAATCTTTTTTATATAAAACAAAATACTTTCATAAAGTTATTTGTTTTATTGTATAATAATTAGAATATAATATATTTTATTATGCATAAGTGCTGCATAGTATTTTGCGTATAGTAAAATCTTTTTATATAAAACATAATACTTTTATAAAGTTATTTGTTTTTATTAGAAAATAATTAGAATATAATATATTTTATTATGCATAGTATTTGCATAGTGTTCAGATAGTAAAATCATTTTATATAAAATGTAATACTTTTATAAAATTATTTGTTTTATTAGACTATAAATAGAATATATTATATTTTATTTAAAGAGTTTATTTTATTAGAATATTTTATTTATCTTTGCATAGTAAATCAATATGGATCGTCTGTTTAAAAGTAAATCGATCCGGACTGTTCATAAATTAGTTCTTATTAGGTCCATTCTCCTATAAATAGAAGCTCATTCATTCATTATTTCTTTAATTCTTTGAAACTCTGAGAGAAAAACTATAGAGAAAGAAGAAAAGTATTACTGCTACTCACTTTTCCAATATCCAGTTTCTTCTAAGATAAGGGGTATTATTTCTTTCGTATTCATGAAGAGAACTTCTGTTATTCTATTTTTTATTATTCTGTTGGAATAACCTGTATACATGGGCTACCCTATATGTGACGCCCCCAAAATAGGTATACACAACACCCATTCTGAGTCGCCAAATACATGGTACAGAAACAACTACAACTTTATTATTACAACAAGAAAGCGTGAGTTTGAATACAAATATTATCTTCTAGACAATATCTATACTCAAATAAATCCTCATCACATTATTGATTCATTATTTTACAAAAATGGTGAGGACTACTAAACAACTCTCTCTAGAATCTTCATTCCATACCCCGACTAAGATCATTACATTCTCGCCTCCCGAGAAGAAAAATGGAACAACAAGGAAAAGGGTGAGCTCAACTAGCCGGTAAAGAATATTATGACTAAGATAATATACAACAATTATCGTTAGTCTTCAACAGGAAAAATCGATAGAATACAATAGACAACAAGTTTCGGATCAATATTCATGAATGAAATAATAATTCATAGAAGAGTTACGTAGAGAATGAAATCTACTATAATCTATGAATTTAATAATCCATCATCAATATTTTATCCTCGTAACATCAATCAATATACATCCGGAATCAAATATTCATCTTTGCACTACAGCCAAAGATATTCATCATTAAGTCGTATTCATTTAAACACTGTTCATCTTTTGCACTACTGTGCCAAAGATATTAATCAATCGGTCATGTTCATCTCAACACTGCTCATCTTTGCACTACTGTGCCAAAGATATTCTTCAAATCATTCATCTTTGACACTACTGTGCCAAAGATATTCAATAATATCATCATTTAAGACCGAGGATGATGAAAATATTTTTAAAGAAACGAATCCGATTGAAACAAAATGACAAGGATTAAGGATTAAGGATTCAGACTTTGTTTTATCCATGTTCAAAAATACCTCAAAAATAATCATAGTGGTGTAAAATTCAAGAATGATTAAAACATGGATACAATCGAGTTAGTATCCGAATAGATATTTTGGACAAAAGGAAAAATTTTATTTTTTGAATAGTGCCAGATATCGTGAATAGTGTTGAGATATCGTGAATAGTGCCAGATATCGTGAATAGTAACTCACACACCAAAAGATAAAAATTCCACAAAAAACATCTTTTACGCTTCATGAATAGTACTCGTGAATAAGAACTCGTGAATAGTAACTCATGAATAGTAACTTGTGAATAGAACTCATGAATAAGAACTCGTGAATAGTAACCCCAACATGAAAAGTTCTAAATTTGATAAAAACTTCAGATCAACATTTCAAAGATAATGATATTGAAGAAATAATATCATTACAAAAAAAATAATATCCCTTACCTCGAAAGATCAAGATCTTCTAGCTAGAATACGGGTATAGTCTTTGAAGGAACTTGCATTGTCTAGCAATACTCAAAGTATACTCAAAATACTCACAAGAATACGCTCAAAATATCGAGAGAGAAATAGAGAAAACTTGGGTTTACGGTGTGATTTTCAATTCTAACCCAAGCACCCTATTTATAGGAAAACGCTTAGAACATTCAAAGCAGAAAATTTAATATAATATTAATATAATTATACAAATTTTCCTTAGCCCACCTTTGGTCAAAACACCAGCCACACATGTTAATGATGTCCAAAAAAATACAAAAACGTTTTTCTTAACAAAAATAATTTAAACTCCCAAAAATCAATTATTTTGAGCTTGAACTTCAATAATTCATAATAAATAGCCCTTTCATCAGAAAATTTGAATCTCATGAGTTTTTATAGGAAATTCAATTCTCTACAACTTTGCAGAAGAAAGTTTTTCTAAATTCCAAACAAAATAGACCGAAATCCACAAAGCAGAAGCGATTTTACAAATTTATAATCAAATTTCGATCAATAATTGTGTCCACCAACACACAAAACATGTGTTAAACATTTAATGTCACAAAATACTCTTCCTCCTCATATACTCATATATCCCACATTCATTGTAAAAATATCACCGTTAATATATTATTAAAATAATATATTTAAATGAATTATTTTATCGTAAAAGATAAAATATTAATTTTCAACAATTGTCATTTTAAAATTTTTCCATCTATATCCACATAAAATCAATATTTTCCTCATCATATAAATTAATAATTAATTATTCACAAATAATATTACGTAATCACAATATTGACAACCTGTGCGGTTCCTCAGAGAAAGGGCTTTCCAATAAGAATTTCTTCACTTTGGGCTTGCAATTAGATGAGATCAAACCTCTCCTTAGACAAAACTTTCTAGACATTGCCAATAATGTTATCTAATAATATTATTCAGATAATATGAATTATTGCTTCGATAATGAAAGATATGTAATGACAATTATGAAACAACAAAGAATATAAAATATCAACGCAGACAATTATTAACTCAATAAAATCTTGAGCGGTAATTATCGTAACCATTATCGAAAGTAGTGCCTTCTTACGTAAGAATCAATAATTGGTGCAATACGGGTGTCTTCTTGCTCAACAACAGCGTATTAGTGTGTTTTAACCACTTAGGGTATTCAACAAGATAATCAACAACAACTACTGTTAGTTATTTAAAAACAACTTATATTTGTCGTTTTCTTCATCCAATCGCTTTCCAGTTATTGGGGCCCACACATGGTCGCTACGCCGTCATTTAATATTCCCGAAGCGATCTGAATATTCCACGACCAAACGAATATTCCCAAACAACAATGAATATTTTATAACCACTTGCTTATTTTGAAATATTTGCGTATTTAACCCTTAACTATCCACATTAATCAAATCAACCCTTACTATTTCAAAATAAAGGAAATTCCTTTTTATTTAAAAATTTCGGGGTCTTACACTATACTTGGTGAAATTCTTCTATTATTCCATTCTTTATCATTATGTTGGAATAACTCCGTCATCTAAATCTGCGTGTATGGTGAAATTCTTACATTATTCCATTTTTATTATTATGTTGGAACATTCGTGGCTTGCGCGACACGCCTTCGATTCGGTTCCATTAATTATTATTCTGTTGGAATAACCTGTGCATGCTGGCCTATCGCATGCGTGGTGATTTCTGTTGTTATTCCATTCTTTATTATTACATTTGGAATATCACCGCTGGTGTGTATTACGCTTTGACTGGTTCCATTAATTATTATACATTGGAATAACACATGCATGCGGTTTGTCGCATGTATGGGAATTTCGTTGTTATTCCATTCTTTATTATTCTCATTGGAATAATATCGCGTCGGTCTTAATTTCACGACACGGTTTCGTTATTTATTATTCATTGGAATAACCATGCGTGTGGTCTATCGCACGCACGGTGATTTCTTTTGTTATTTCATTCTTTATTATACTCGGTTGGTTAAAGTTTTGACTTTTATACTCCATGAAATTAGTGGAATATCCTTGATATTTGTGCTTCATCCAAAGATATCTTTTCATGAAAATATTCTTACGAGCATTCTTGAATTTTACTCTATAAAGAAGTATCATGTTGACAATTTGGGACGTTATTAGTTCTCGGATAAATTAATTCTTGAACTTGTTTTATTGAATTCTTATATAATTGTCATCATCCTCATGTTTATATTATGTTGAAAGTCATACGTGGCTGTAGTGCATAGATGGACTTGGTATGATTATGACTAGGATTAATCGGTATAATCATTAATCGTAATGTTACAAATGATGTGGTAAAAGTCCTCATTAGCCCGTAGTGCATTGATGGACAGGTGTTGGCATGATCATGACCATTGATGAATACATGAATATCCTTGGCCCGTAGTGCATGGATAATTTGTGGTTGTGATACTAATAAATATCCTTAGTCGTAGTGCAGGGATGATGTGGATTATTTATTAAGCTGAGTCTCAGCGATAAAAGTGATGAAAAACCTTTTTAAATCATAAAAGATAGTAGATTTTATTCTCTACTTGACTCTTTTAATGGATTGCTTGTTTCACTGCAATTAAACTTGATGTTTGTTATATTTTATCAGTTTAACATTGTTGAAGACGAATGATAATTTATTCTACATTATCTTAGTCATAATATTTCTTACTGGGCTAGTTGAGCTCACCCTTTCTTTCCTTTGTTCTCTTGTGAAATGAGAACATAACCAGTCTAGTCGGGGAAGCGGAGTGGCGGTCCGGATGATAGTATTAGTAGTCCTCACTATTACGTTAAATAGTGTGACAATAAATGTAATGAGGACTCCTTTGAGTGTGGATATTGTCTAGATGACAATATTCTTATTAAAACTCTCAATTTATGTTTTGTCGTATTTTACACTACAGTTATATTATTAAGTTGTATTTGTATTTTTGTACCATGTATTTGGCGACTCAAGATGGGTGATGTATACCTATTTTGGGGGCGTCACACTACGGGCCAAATAAGACTTTCACCACAAACCTTTATCTGTAACATTAAAGGTCATGATTATGCCAATACATAATTCATAGTCATAATCATACCAATCAACAGTTCATCTTTGCACTACGGGTCAAATATGACTTTCAGCACAATATAAGCATGAGGATGATGACAATGATATAAAGAATGAATCAAGTGAGATCAATGATAAATATTAGATATTTATAATTTAATTTATCCAAATTTTAAGAATGTCCAAATTATCAACATGATCATCAATTGTGGAGTAAAATTTAAAAATGATATTCATATATCAAAAATAATTTGGACATAAAAAAAACTAATTTTGTCGTGAATAGTACCCCGAGTGAATAGTACCCCGAATGAAAATATTAAAATTTAATAAAAATGTTCAAACAAATATTTCGGTGAAACGATACTAGATGAAACACAAAGCTCAAGAATATTCTACTAATTTCAGAGATTTTCATCATTTAATAATAAGGTTATGGAAATAAACAATAATTTTGTACCATGATGGAGAAAATATGAAAGAAACGATATTCATTGACGAGTACAAAAGAAATGATATGAAAAAAGATACGAAACTGCAAATGGATTTTCACCTGTTATGCGGTAATCCGCGTAGATAGATTATTTTCACAATTTAATAAAGAATAAATACGAAGGGTTATTCACTAGGCATATGGTAGTCGACGTAGACAAGTTATTCCTACAGATTAATGAAAAATAGAATGACAACCCTTATGGGTATGAAGAAAATAATATCTTTTACCGTAGTAGAAGACTAAATCTGACTAGTATAACGGATATATTCTTGAGAAAATATTTCACTATTAGCTACACTCAAAGTATTCATATACTTAAAATAAATACGCAAAATATTATAGAAGAAAAATTCTCTGATTCTGGCGTAATTTTCATTTCTTAACTAAGCATCCTATTTACAGGAGAATGACATGACACTATTTAGTCATGGTTGAACAGTCGAATTACGGACGAATTCACGGATAAAAATCGAATTTTTACATTTCATCACTGTGCAATAAAATATTTTAATAAAACAAAAACTTTATATATATTATAATATATTTTATTATATTCTGATAAAACAAATACCTTTATATATATTATAAAAAGTTTGTATTTTACATAAAAAGTTTTCTGTTTTATTACTATTATAATAATAAAATAAAATTGAGATAACTTTCTATCGACGATTTGACAAATTGGTACATGGGGGTCCATGAAATAATAAGTCAAACTTATTACAAACGCTTTATGACAAACTCCTTTATTTATATCAAAAATTAAATAAATATCTACCACAAATCAATTATCTTCAATCAACACATTTTTAATATTTCAACAATTATTCATCATTAATATTATAACTCACAATATTAACAACCGGATCGTTCCCACGAAAGAGAGGATTTCTAGAGGTGGCAAGCGGTATGGTGGGTGGGCGGCCCAAGGCAAGGTCGTCGAAGGAAGGGTTAACAATGGTAGAAAAAAAAAGGCCGGAGTTTTAGTGTGCTTAAAAATGTTAGGCTCTAAATGTCTGGGTTGGGGCCTACCACAGTTTTTCTTCTTCTTTTTTTTTGCAAAATTTTGCTACACCAAAAATAGTAATAATAATAAATATAAAAATAATAAAATAATTTATAATAAACAATAATTCTAATTACCTACATTAACAACATACCTCAATCAATTAAAATTTTAATAGTATTATAAATTACTTTCAAAGTATATAATCAAATTTAATTTTTTAAAATTATACTTTAAAATTAATATAATTTATTTAACTTTTAAAAATGCATTTATGACTCCACAAATATTGTTCCAAGAGATATCTAATTAATTTCCAAGATTTACATGGTTGGAACTTGGAGATGCCAAGATTTTAGCAATTTGAATATTTAAATTGATTTTCAGAAGATTTGCATGACATGATTTTAGGCATTACCCAATATCTCATTATTAACAACCACATCAATTAAGAAATTTCAAACTACAATTATTATTTACTACAACTATAATAATTAAAAATATATTTTTATATTGAAGATTGCATTAAAAATAAATAATTGTTGTAGCTCAGTTGGTTTGAACTTTTATTTATTTACTTACAAGTCTTGTGTTCAAGCCTCATAACCCATAAGTAGCAACATTTTGTTAAAAAAAAAAAAGAATCACGGGCTGCGGGCCGGGCCTTAACGGGCAGGGCCAAAAACGCCACAGATTTTGTGGGCTAAAAAATCATGGCCCAAAGCCCAGCCCGTGGCGGGCGGGCTGGCTGGCCCGACCTGCGGGCCTGGGCCATCTTTGCCAGGTCTAGGATTTCCGATAAGGATTTCTCCTCATTTGCGCGCAATTAAATAACCTAACCCTTTTCATCGACAGAACTTTATAGACTTTGTCAATAATGCAAATAATAATATGAATAACTATGTCGTCCCAATTATTGATTTAATAATACAAATATTGTGCAGATGATACTGTGAAAATAATTGAATCAATGATATGAAATACTATGCAGCAATTATTGTGGCAATTATTGAATGAAACTGAGTGACTTCTTACGTAAGCATCAATAATCAGAGATACTGTGCAATACCGCATACCACTGTGGAACAACGCATATTACTTGTGACACCCCCAAATCTGGGTACTTAAATTTTATCGGGATTTGGTATTCACTGTCCAAACCTCATGTATCTATCTACCCATAATAAATGAAAAACCATAAATAGATAGAAATAAATCTTCTCCTTATGGAGTTACAACATCTGGATGTAAATACATCAATCCCAGGTCATACTAACCTTAAATCTTAAATGTGAAAACATAAAAAAATACATTCTCACACAAGTTCAACCATATGTTATCGTGAAGAACACACAGAACAGCCCAATAAATCCCAAATTAAACTAACACGATGAATTTTAATACTACCCATAAAGTATAGACTTCACAAAAACATCACACAAAGCCTTTAGCATGATTCTAACATTTTAATTCACGT
The DNA here is from genome assembly GCA_020205615.1 of Panax quinquefolius. Lineage (NCBI taxonomy): Eukaryota > Viridiplantae > Streptophyta > Magnoliopsida > Apiales > Araliaceae > Panax > Panax quinquefolius. Next base: position 3,138,067 of record CM035154.1, on the reverse strand, counting down.
AATTACACATATTACAACATTTAATTTCACTATTTTCAGATTTTGTAAAGTTTTGATGAAAAATATGAATTTTAACATTACGAATTCGTTAATTCACCGAATCCATCCGTTTAAATTCTGTTTTGTTCATTTCAATATACATAAACATATTCAAGTGTCAATTTTGATACAAACATATGATTAAAGTGTAAGACCCCAAATTTTATGAATAAAGATATAATTTCTCGAAATATTTTTTTTAATACTAATGTGTGAATTTGATATAATGTTATAGTTGTGGATAGTATTTATAAATTTTGCAAAGTATGCAAGTTGTCATAAAATATTCGATTGGTCGGGGAATATTCATTTTATCAGGGAATATTCGTACGACGACACAATTATTAGTGGACCCTACAATGAAATTACTGTCGAAATGAGAAAACGACAGAAATATCTTTTTATAAAAATAATGACGAAAGTTTTATCGTTAAACTGGTGAAATACTCGGTGGTAAAAGTACAGTAATACGTGTGGTTGCATAGTTGCACACGGCATTGATTATTGATGCTTACGTTAGAAGTCACTCAGTTATGCCCAATTATTGCTATAGTAATTGTTGCATAATATCTCTCATATTATTGATTCAATTATTGTCACAGTATCATCTGCATAATATTTTATATTTTTAATAATTGAGACGACAAAGTTATTCATATTATTATTTAGAATATTGACGATGTCTAGAATGTTCTGTCGAGGAAAGGGGTTTGGTCACCTAATTGCGCGCCAATAGGAAAAAAATCCTTATCGGAAAGCCCCCTCTTTCCTGGTGGGAATGATCTAGTTGTTAAATATTGTGAGTTATAATATTAATGATGAATAAGTTTGTATTGATTAAAGATGAAATTGATATTTCTATTGTGTTGGGATTATTAGTGTTAGTGGAAATCGACATTTATTTCGATAATAATTAATTTTTGGAGGTTAATTGACCAATTGGGTAATTAATCGGATAAATGAACAATTAATTGCTATTAGTTCACATGCATATAACTATTTGTTCACATGAATGGAACTATTGATTCACATGCATATACTATTAGGTGAGGTGGTGCAAGTTTGATAATACTTGTAGGACTAAATTAAAAATGGAGGAAAAGATGAAGGTACTATTCTGTAATAATTCAAGCCCCAAAACGTGCAATTATTGAAACTATGTTTTTCTATAAATAGAAGCTTATTCTTCTTTCATTCTCACCAATTCAGTAAGACTCACAAGAGCAATTATATAGAGAGAAGCTATAAAGAGAGAGAAAAAGAGTATTCTGCTACTTCACTATTGCAATATACAGTCTTCTACTAAGGTAAGGGATGCTATTTATTTCTTATTCGTGAGGGATATTAGTTTTGTTCAATATTTGTATGAAATAATATTTTCTTCCATACTCTGTAGTATGTAAGTAATATTATTTCGTTTCGTATCCCTAATTCTACACTCATTTTATTGAAGTATTACTTCTATACTCTGTGAAATTAATAGAATATCCTTGAAATTTGCGCTTCATCTAGTATCTAACAATGATATTTTTCTGAACATTCTTGTTAAATTTTAAGTTTTTCATGTCGGAGTACTATTCATTTATACGGCACTATTCATACTACGGTACTATTCATAAAACACTATTTATAAATACTGTACTATTCATAAATATGGTATTATTCATAAAGTACTATTCACGGGGTACTATTCATAAAGTACTATTCATGGAGTACTATTCATAAAGTACTATTCATGAAGTACTTGTAAGACCCCAACTTATTATAAATGAAATTAAACTTCCTCTATTTATTATTTTGAAATAGTAAGGGTTGATTTGATTAATATGGTTAGTTATGGGTAAAATGCGCAAATATTTCAATAAGCAAGTGGTTATAAAATATTCATTGTTGTCGGAGAATATTCGTTTGGTCGTGGAATATTTTTCTTTGTCGGATAATATTAAATGCGACGAGTAGCTTGACCTTGTGGGCCTCATGTGAGCGATTGAATAGATGAAGAAAGCGACAAGTATAAGTTGTTTATATAAATAACTGGCGTAGTTAGTTATTCAATTATCTTGTTGGAATACCCGTTGGTTAAAATAAAAGTATGCGGTATTGCACAAATTATTGATTCTTACGTGAAGGCACTACTCGATAATTATTACGATAATTCTTATTCGATATTTTATTTTATTGATTCCATAATTGCTACGTTGATATTTTATATTATTGTTGTTTCAATAATTGTCACTACACAGTATTTTCATTATCAGATCAATAATTCATATTATTTGAATAATATTATTAGATAACATTATTAGCAATGTCTAGAAATTTATGTCTAAGAAAAGGTTTGGTCACCTAATTGCGCGCCAGTAAGGAGAAATCCTTATTGGAAAGCCCCCTCTTTCCTGAGAACGGCATGGTTGTCGATATTATGAATCTGTAATATTATTTGTGAATAATTAATTATTAATTTATATGATAAGGAAAATATTCATTTTATGTAGATATAGATGGAGAAAATTTTAAAGTGACAATTGTTAAAAAATTGATATTTTATCTTTTCTGATAAAACAATTTATTTAAATATATTATTATATTTTAATAATATAATAATGGTGATATTTTACAATGAATGTGGGATATATGAATATATGAGGAGGAAGAGTATTTTTGTTGTAAAGTTGTTTAAAACATGTTAAACATATTGTGGGCCCATTTCTTGTTGAAATTTGATTATAGCTTTTGTAAAATTATCCGTTTGTGAATTTGATCGATTTTACATTTGGAATTTGGAAAACTTTCTTACGCAAAGTTGTAGAGAATGAAATTTCCTATGGAAAGGACATAAGGTTTGAATTTTTTCTGATAAAAGGGCTATTTATTATGAATTATTGAAGTTCAAAATTTGAAATAATTAATTTTTGAAGTTTTAAATATTTTAATAAGAAAAACATTTTTTTTTGATTTAGGTGAGGTGGGTCACTCTTGGTAAATGATGTTTTTGAATCAGGATTATGTGTGCATAAGAATTTAATATATATATATTAATATTTTATTAAATTTTTACGCTTTGGTGTTCTAAGCATTTTCTTATAAATAGGGTGCTTAGGTTAGAATTAAAAATCACACCAGAAACTGAAGTTTTCTCTCTCTATATTATCGAGCGTATTCTTGTGAGTATTTTGATACTTTGAGTGTTGCTATATACGGTCAAGTTCCTTGACGTTATATCGATATTCGGCCGGAAATCTTATTCTTTTCGAGGTAAGGGATGTTATTTTTTTGTTTAAATGATATTATTTCTTTCAGTATCATTATGCCGGAATATTGGTAAAATTTTTCTTATAAAATTCTTGTCTTTTAGTGTCGGGATTACTATTCACGTATACGACACTATTCACGTATACGACACTATTCACAGAAAAATTAAATTTTTATTTTTTGTCCAAAATATCTTTTATGGATACTAGCTTTGATTGTATCCATGTTTTGATCATTCTCGAATTTTACTTCACTACGGTTATTTATGAATGATTTTTGAACTTGGATTGTTTGAAATACGAATCTTTAATATTTATTCTTTTATTTCACTGGATTCGTTTTCTTTAAAATATTTTTTATCATCCTCAGTCCTAAATGATGATATTACTGAATATCTTTGGCCTGTAGTGCAAAGATGAATGAATTTTTGATGAATATCTTTGGCCTGTAGTGCAAAGATGAACAAGTGTTGAGATGAACATGATTAAGTGATGAATATCTTTGCTTTTGTAGTGTAAAGATGAATATTTGATTCAAGATGTATATTGATTGATGTTACGAGGATAAAATATTGATGATGGACTTTTAAATTCATAGATTATAGTAGATTTCATTCTCTACGTAACTCATCTACATGAATTATTATTTTTTCATTGCGAATATTGATCGAAACTTGTTATCTATTGTATTTTATCAGATTTTTCCTGTTGAAGACTAACGATAATTTGTTTATATTATCTTAGTCGTAATATTCTTCTTGGGCTAGTTGAGCTCACCACTTTTCCTTTTTGTTCCATTTTTCTTCTCGGGAGGCGAGAATGTAGCAGTTCTAGTCGGGGTGTGGAATGATGGTTCTAGAAAGTTGTTTAGTAGTCCTCACCATTTTGTAAAATAATGTATCAATAATTGTAATGAGGACTTATTTGGGTGTGAATATTTATACAGATGGCAATATTTGTATTTAAACTCACAGTTTTATATGTTGTATTAATAAAGTTGTAGTTGTTTACATACCATGTTATTGATGACTCAAAATGGGTGATGTATACCTATTTTGGGGGCGTCATGGTTAATATCGAGCTTAGGGATATGATCTCTGGCGGAGATCGGGGAATAGAACTAGGAGGGAGGCGAGTAAATCCTTCGCTAGTGTGTTCTACTAAGCTTATTTGTTAGTTGGTGGGTATATAGGGATATTATGTGATATGTTGATTTTCTTTAATTAACCCCTTGTTTTATGGCGGTATTTGAGAATGTGTTGAGAATGTTAATAGTGGAGTAAATGAGGGTAGTGGAGACACCTTTGTTCACCTGATGTGAGGGAAGCGTCATGATAGGTGGCAATGTTTCTCTGTGAACAACACCCTTGGCGAGATGATGAGCGAGCGGGATGTTTAGAAGCTTTTTGCGGTTGATGAAAAAATCAGACGAGGGAGACTTCGTGTACAAAATACGGTGGAAATGATAATAACGCATACGGTTTATCACTGACAAGCGATTGAAAAGTTGGGACCACAGAAGTGCAGGGAAAGCGGATCCGATTAAAGCGAAGGCGTGGGTCAAATAAATTACCAAGATATTCGATGTCTTGGGATGCGGAGAACGAAGGTTCCATTCGCCACTTTATGTTAAAGTAATGAGGCTGATTCTTGGTGGAAATCGTGAAGCGTACCCATCCGGTACTTTTCGGAATGTCTTGGGAGGCGTTTGAAGCTGTTCAATGACAAATACTTTCACGAAAGTATTCGTCATATGAAGGAAGTGGAGTTTATTAGGTTGGAACAAAACAATATGGCGGTGTCCCGATCTGAGCGAAGTTTGAAGAGTTATCGAGGTTTGCACCTCATTTGGTGGAGAATGAGGAGCGTATATGGCGGATGTTTACGAGAGGTTTGAAAACCCGGCATACGTCGATATCTCATTTCTCATAAATTTTCTCTCTATTCGGATGTTGTCAACATGGCTCGATTATTAGGCGAGATAGCGAGTACGTTTAATGAGGGACCCTGACGAGGATCATCTGGGGGTGGCGTGATCATCGAACAACGATAACCGGCGGAGAAAGAAAAATCTGGACAAAATGGTAACCACTCTGGTGGTAATCATGGCCGTGAAAATAGAAAAGCGAGTGGGAGGAGATTTTAAAAGAAGATTCAACAATGACCATATGAAGGCGTCGACACCGATGACAAGCTGGTTCTAGGGGAGGAGCGACCACCGTCGTATCTTATAAATGTGGAAAGAGAAGGGATATATCACCAAGCGCCCCTGACAGTTCAAAGTATGTTATAATTGTGGAAAAGAAGGACATATCGCTCGAGATTATGCGATGGCGAAACCAAGTCCAGTGAGGATGGTGACTCAAAATTTATCCGGAAAAGTCAAAGTCAGCGGTTCTGGAAGAGCGTTTGTGGTGGTGGTCAAAATGTGAGGAACCCAAGCGAGGTGATTACGGGTAAGCTAATCATAAATTCTTGCGAAGTTTATACCTTACTGAATCTCGGTGCTACCCATTCATTTATCTCTCTGCTTGTGCTCAGCGTTTAAACTTAACTCAGGAGAAATTAGACTTTGATTTATCTGTGGAGACTCAGTTAGGAGAAACTTTCATCACATCCCTTTGTTTATAAATCTTGTTTGATCCAAGTTGGCACCATCACATTACATTGACCTTATCTCTTTAAAGATACTTGCTTTTGATGTGATTTTAGGGATTGATTGGTTAACTACTCATCATGCCAAAATTGATTATTTTCTTAAGGTTGTTAGTTTTCATATTCTAACCAACTTTGTTTATGAATTCAAACAACTAAACCACTAAAATCAATCAACTTTGTCTTATCAAGTCATAAAGCTATTCGTTTATTAAAAAGCGGATGTCAAGCTTTCTTAGCCCATGTTATGGATTTGAATAAAGACACGTTGGATTTGAATAATATTTCATTGTTAGTAAATTTCTGACGTATTTCTGAAGAACTTCGGTCTACCCCCGAGCGTGAAGTTGAATTCTTTATTGATCTTGAACTGGTACAAAGCCCATTTCTAAAATCCCATATCGAATGGCTCTATTGAACTTTAGGAGTTAAAGGTCCAACTACGAGGAGTTGTTGGACATCGGTTTCATTAGATCTAGTACATCTCCTTGGGGTGCTCTGTTTTTTATTTGTAAAGAAGAAAGGCGGGAGTATGCGACTTTTGTATTGACTATCGGGGAATTGAACCATGTCACCATCAAGAATAAGTATCCTCTACCTCGTATTGATGACTGTTTGACCCGATTGCAGAGAACCACAATTCTTTTCAAGGATCGATCTTCGATTACGGATATCATCGGTGAAGATTAGGCGAAGATATTCAAAGGCGCCTTGAGAACTCGATGCGGGCATTATGAATTCTTAGTCATGTCTTTTGGATTGACTAATGCTCCTGGCTTTCATGGATATGATGAGCCGAGTATTCAAGGATTATTTGGATCGATTCGTTGTTGTTGTCTTTATTGATGACATCCTCATATATTTCAAAAGCCGTGAAGATCATGAGCACCAGAAATTTGGTACTCAAAAGCTTCGTGAAAATAAGTTATATGCCAAGTTAAAGAAATCGAGTTACGGCTTGAGGAAGTAGCATTCCTTGGGCGCGTGGTGTGTCGAAACATGGAGTATCTGTCGACCGGCGAAGATTGAAGCAATACTGAAGTTAGGAGCAACCAAAAGTCGGTGGCAAAAGTAGGTAGCTTTTACGGGCTTATGTTGGTTATTATCGGAGATTCGTGGAAGGATTTTCTCGAATCGCTACTCAGATTAACTCGGTGACTTAGAAAGATACAAAATTAAGTATGGGGCGAGGAATGCGAAAAGAGTTTCAAGAGCTTAAGAGGAGACTCATTTATTTTGTTACGACAATACCATCTGGTTCGGATGGATTTGTTATCTCTGATGATGCTTGGGCAAAGGGTTAGGATGTGTTCTCATGCAACATGGGAAAGTCATAGCCTATGCCTCATGACAACAAAAAGAATATGAGAGGAATTATCCTACTCATGATCTAGAGTTAGCGATGATTATTTTTCGCTTAAAGATTTGGAGGCACTATCTATATGGAGAGAAAGTGGAGATATATTAGGACCATAAAAGCCTCAAATATTTCTTCACCCAAAAGGAACTCAACATGTGGCAACGACGTTGGCTCGGTTGTTAAAGATTATGACCACACTATTGATACCATCTGGAAAAAAGTAAAAGCGTGGTGGGATGTTGCGTTGAGTAGAAGAAGATCATATGCGAGGAGCGAGTGCGATGATGTCAAGTATATCGCATAAAACCAACTTTAATCGATAAAGTTAAAGTTGCTCAAGCCCGCAGACCCGGAGTTGATGCGTATGAAGAAGAAAGTATGAAGGTCTTTATTAGGAAGCGAGAATCGATGAAGAAGGAATACTTGAGTCCACTCGGACTTTGTGTTCTAACGATTCGATTTGAAGAACAAGATCATGATGATGGAGCACAATACACCGTTTGCAATCCATCTGGAAGTACCAAAATGTATCGTGATCTTGACATACATTTTGGTGGAACAATATGAAGAGAGAGAGATGCGAAGTTTATCTCGAGGTGTTTAACTTGTCGGCGTGTAAAGGCGGAGCATCAAGTGCCTAAGGGTCCATTGCAACCACTTGAGATTCCGAAATGGAAGTGGGAACACATTACCATGGATTTAGATTCTGGGTCTTCCACGGTTTTCAAGGCATAAATGTTATTTGGGTTATTGTTGATAGATTAACCAAAGTACGCTCATTTCTTGCCGATCGGAGACTTATTCCTTGAGCGTCTTGCTCATATGTATGTAAATGAGATTGTGAGATTGCATGGCATGCCGGTATCCATAGTTTTGGATCGTGACCCAAGATTCACTTTCACGATTTTGGGTTAGTTTGCAAAAAGCTATGAGCGCGGATTTACTGATTCAATTCGGCATACCATCCTCAAGCGAACGGACAATCGAGAGAGGACTATTCAAACTCTTGAAGATTTATTAAGACTACGTGTCCTAGACTTCAAAGGGAGTTGGGATAAGTATTTACCATTGGTGGAATTCTCCTCTGATAATAGTTATCGGCAAGTATAGGTGTGGCTCCATTTGAAGCATTGTATGGATGAAAATGTATCGCTCTCCGGTATGTTGGGATGAGGTGGGTGAAGCAACATTGTTGGGGACGAGTTGAGTGCGTATGACTGAGAAAAGATCCAAATAATTGACGAAGCGTATATACAAAGCGGCATAAGATCGACAAAAGAGTTATGCGGATCTTCATCGAAAGGGCGTGGAATTTAGTATTGGGGATCGTGTATTGTTGCGTGTTGCTCCATGGAAGGGAGTTACAAGATTTGGGGAAGAGAGAAAGCTCGATCCACGATTTATTGGCCCATTTGATTCTTGACCAGAGTAGGAAATGTAGCCTATAGACTCGCGTTACCTCAAGTATGTCTCGTGTTCATAATGTTTTTCATATATCGTGCTTCGTAAATATGTGAAAGACCGAACCACGTTATTGAGTTAAACAGAATGAGATAGCGAAGACTTAACGTATGAGGAGGTACTGTCAAGATCTTGGATAGGAAGGAGCATGTCTTACGTCTGAAAGGTCATACCACAAGTCAAAGTTTTGTGGAGGAACCGTCTTATTGAGAGAAATGATTTTGGGAGTTGGAAAGCGAAAATGAAAGCGAGGTATCCTTACCTTTTGAAAACACGAATATCGTACGTCAATTTCGAGGATGAAATTTCATAAGGAGGGAGGTTGTAAGACCCCAACTTATTATAAATGAAATTAAACTTCCTCTATTTATTATTTTGAAATAGTAAGGGTTGATTTGATTAATGTGGTTAGTTATGGGTAAAATCATAAATATTTAAATAAGCAAGTGGTTATAAAATATTCATTGTTGTCGGGAATATTAGTTTGGTCGTGGAATATTCTTCTTTGTCGGGGAATATTAAATGCGTGGTAGCTTGACCTTATGTGGGCCCCATAATGAAAGCGATTGGATGAAGAAAAGCGACAAATATAAGTTGTTTATAAATAGCGGCGTAGTTATTCACAATTATCTTGTTGGAATACCGGTGGTTAAAACAAGTGCTTTGCGGTATTGCACCAATTATTGATTCTTACGTGAAAGGCCTTTACTCGATAATTGTTACGATAATTCTTGTTGAATATTTTATTTTATTGATTGATAATTGCTACGTTGATATTTTATATTATTGTTATTTTAATAATTGTCACTTCTTACGATATTTTTATTATCAGATCAATAATTCATATTATTTGAATAATATTATTAGATAACATTATTGGAAATGTCTAGAAAGTTACATCTAAGGAGAGGTTTGGTCACACTAATTGCGCGCGATGAGGAGAAATCCTTATTGGAAGCCCCCTCTTTCTTAGGAAGCGGCTTTGGTTATCGATATTGTGATTACGTAATATTATTTGTGAATAATTAATTATTGATTTATATGATAAAAAAATATTCATTTTATGTGGATATAGATGGAGAAAATTTTAAAGTGACAATTGTTGAAAAATTGATATTTTATCTTTTACGATAAAATAATTCATTTAAATATATTATTATATTTTAATAATATAATAATGGTGATATTTTTACAATGAATGTGGGATATATGAATATATGAGGAGGAAGAGTATTTTTGTTGTAAAAGTTGTTTAAAACATGTTAAACATGTCCGTGGGTTAATTTCTTGACTGAAATTTGATTATAGCCTGTAAAATCGCTCGTTTGTGAATTTCGGTCAGTTTCTGTTTGGAATTTAGAAAAACTTCCGTCTGCAAAGTTGTAGAGAATGAAATTTCCTATGGAAAGGACATAAGGTTTGAATTTTCTGATAAAATGGCTATTTATTATGAATTATTGAAGTTCCAAAATTTCAGAATAATTGAATTTTGAAGTTTTAAATATTTTTAATAAGAAAAACATTTTTTTTGATTTAGGTGAGGTGGATCACTTCTTGGTAATGGTTGATGTTTTGGATCTTCAAATGTGGGCATAAGAAAATTTAATAAATATATATTAATATTTTATTAAATTTTACGCTTTGTGTTGTTAAGCATTTTCTATAAATAGGGTGCTTAGGTTAGAATTGAAAATCACACGAAGCTGAAGTTTTCTCTCTCTATATTATCGAGCGTATTCTTGTGAGTATTTTGATACTTTGAGTGTTCTTTATCTGATGCAAGTTCCTTGAGCGTTATATCGATATTCGGCCCGGAAATCTTATTCTTTTCGAGGTAAGGGATATTATTTTTTTTTAAATGATATTATTTTTTCAATATCATTATCTTAGGAATATTGGTAAAATTTTTCTTATAAAATTCTTGTCTTTTTAGTGTGGGATTATTATTCACGTATCGACCTTTATTCACATATCACGACCTTTATTCACGAACTGACTTTATTATTCAAAGAAAAATTAAATTTTTATTTTTTGTCAAAATATCTATTATGGATACTAGCTTTGATTGTATCCATGTTTTGATCATTCTTGAATTTTACTTCACTCTATGGTTATTTATGAAGTATTTTTGAACTTGGATTGTTTGAAATCTGAATCCTTAATATTTATTCTTTTATTTCCTTTGGATTCGTTTTCTTTAAAATATTTTTCATCATCCTCGAGTCTAAATGATGATATTTGAATATCTTTGGCTTTGTAGTGCAAAAGATGAATGATTTTTTGATGAATATCTTTGGCACGTAGTGCAAAGATGAGCAGTGTTGAGATGAACATGATCGGTGATGAATATCTTTGGCACATGTAGTGCAAATATGAATATTTGATTCAAGATGTATATTGATTGATGTTCTGAGGATAAAATATTGATGATGGACTTTTAAATTCATAGATTATAGTAGATTTCATTCTCTACGTAACTCATCTATGAATTATTATTTTTCGCTACGAATATTGATCTGAAACTTGTTGTCTATTGTATTTTATCAGATTTTTTCCTGTTGAAGACTAACGATAATTTGTTCTATATTATCTTAGTCATAATATTCTTTACTGGGCTAGTTGAGCTCACCCTTTTCCTTTTTGTTCCATTTTTCTTCTCAGGAGGCGAGAATGTAGCGAGTTCTAGTCGGGGTGTGGAATGATGGTTCTAGAAAGTTGTTTAGTAGTCCTCACCATTTTTGTAAAATAATGTACCAATAATTGTAATGAGGACTTATTTGGGTGTGAATATTGTCTAGATGACAATATTTGTATTTAAACTCACAGTTTATTTGTATCAATAAAGTTGTTTGTTTATTAATAAAGATTGTAGTTGATTTTACGTATTCTCAAGTATTATTATTGAACTATTCGACGTCTTAAATGTATTATTGATGTATTGATTTTTTTCAACCTATTTTGATACAATATTATTCGTGCAAAGATGAATTATTGTTTGACATGTTCATGACCATTGGTGAAAACACGAATATCCTTGGCCCGTAGTGCATGGATAATTCGTGGTCGTGATACTAATGAATATCCTTGGCCCGTAGTGTATGGATAATTCAGTGATGTGGATTATTTATTAAGTTGAGTCTCAGCGATAAAATTGATGGTAAACTTTTAAATCATAGAAAATAGTAGATATCATGCTCTACTTGACTCTGCTAATGAATTGCTTGTTTCGCTGCAGTTGTTGATCTAAAACTTGTTGTTTATTAAATTCTATTAGTTGTTATATTGTTAAAGGCTAAGGATAATTTATTCTGCATTATATTAGTCATAATATTTCTTACTGGACTAGTTGAGCTCACCCTTTTCTTTCACTGTTCTCTTCAGGAAATGAGAATATAGTTGGGACTAGTCGAGGAATGGATTGACGGTCTGATGAGGGGGATTTATACCCGCGAATCGGATACTTTATGACTTAAATAGTTGCCTGAATTCGTAGATTTTATATAGTTTTATATGATTATAGTGTTATTATGCTTAATCGATGCAATGCAGGGCTATTCAGGTGTTTTCTAGCATATAGGGGGCAAAACAGTCATTTTATGTGTGTAAGTATTGCATGCGCCAAAGCCAAAACTTAAAGCTCGCGGCCGTAGTGGTGCCACATCCTCGTCCTCATTGACGTCGAAACTTTGCGTCATGGCCGCCACTATTCCTTTATGGGCTCATATTTAAATACATGAGCTCCGATTTTTCAAGCTTATGTGGCGTGGCGTAATACCAACCTCAAGTCTATTGCCCTTACCGCAAAGACGAGCTCGGTGCTTAAAGCAAGAGACTAATGATTTTGACCTAGCTTGAAGGAAAAAAGCGTATATGAGGCACTGAAGCCTCTGCATCTTAAGGGCAGACATCCTATATCATATTTTCACATAGATTAGCTTAGATTAGTTTTCTTCTGTAATTTCTCTTCCTTTCTCTTAGTTGATGTCTGTAAATATAGATTAGGTAGATTAGGGAGAAGTATGGCATATCCTTGGAGCGACAAGAGCAGTGGGCGACACGGATTGGAAATCTTGATTTGAGCGGAATGCGTGGAGATTTAAGGGCTTTGACAGAGTTTCCTCTTATCCATTTATTTTCTCTAATTTTGTATTATATAAATGTTGTCTTTATTGCTACTTGTATTTTGTTCAATAGCTATGAAATGAATAATAGCTCTAAGGTTATAATGGAACCCTTTGTTATTTAAATTGACTGTCTTATCTTTTTGGTTGGCACCATATGATTTGGTTTGATATATTTATGCTTAATGATTCTCACTAATATATTAGTGATGATTTTGGTAATTTACATGATATTGATAGAAGGATTGTAGGTTTACACCTGAATATATTGACATGTGATTGTGGGTTTCGACTGCATAAGTTGTGCGTAGAATAGATATATATATGTGCGCCACGTGCAACATTTTTTAGAACTTATGCTTAAATCCTTGTTCTGATCAATTCACATAGACATATGTAGGATTGAATCTAGCTCGGGCGTTCTTTTCTGTTCTATTCCCTAACGGGTGGATTTGGAAAGGATATGTTTGTTCATACCTCGACAGAGGTGTATGAGCACTTGAGTGTTCTCGGTCGACAAATTGTCGTGACCATTAAGATCAGAGAGAGAAGGGAAGGTAGTTTGATGAAACATAGCACGCCAGGTGTTCGACAGAATGCCTGAGTGGGGTGAAGTTGTAACCTTAGCTTGTAATAACTTCGATCACCATTCGTTATTCATTTACTCGTTTTGATAATTAGTATGCTTAGATTAATCACTCTTTCATTTATTTCTGTTCGAATAAGACTTTAGCGATACAAAGTCAGTACTTGGTAAATATTAGTGATAGTTCCTCGTGGGTTCGACACTTTCCTTATTATTGTATTACTTGTTAGACCGCGTATACTTGCGCGTGTTTAGTGATCGATTTTCCGACCAACACGGTTCAAATGATTGTTTTAGTAGTCCTCACTATTATGTGAAATAGTATGATAATAATTATAATGAGATTGAATTTGAGTTTGGATATTGTCTAGAATTAAGATAATATTTGTGTTAAACTCTCAGCTATGTTTTGTCGTATATTACACGACCGTTGTATAATCAAGTTATAGTTGTATTATGTACCATGTATTTGGCGACCCAAGATGGGTGATGTATATTGTGACACCCCAAAATAGGTATACATCACCCATCTTGAGTCGCTAAATACATGGTACAAAAATACAAATACAACTTAATAATACAACTGTCGTGTAACATACGACAAAACATAAGCTGAGAGTTTAAACAAGAATATTGCCTTCTAGACAATATCCACTCTCAATGTAGTCCTCATTATATTTATTGTCACACTATTTAACAGAATAGTGAGGACTACTAATGCTATCATCTGGACCGTCACTCCGTTCTCCGACTCGTCCCAGCTATATTTTCATTTCAAGAGAGAACGGTGAAAGAAAGGGTGAGCTCAACTAGCCCAAGAAGAAATATTATGACTAAGATAATGCGAATAAATTATCATTAGTCTTTAACAATGTTAAACCGATAAAATACAATAGACATCAAGTTTAAGCTGCAATGAACAAGCAATCCATTAAAAGAGTCAAATAGAATAAAATCTACTATCTTCTATGGTTTAAAATGTTTTCATCAATTTTTATCATTGAGACTCGACTTAATAAATAAACCACATCATCGAATCATCCACGCACTACGGCCGATGATATTCATTAAATTATCAATGGTTAAGTGACTATATACCGAATAATCCTCGGTCATAATCATACCAAGTCCATCTCTCGCTTACATAAGCCAAAGATATACAACAATAAAACCAATAATCAACAATTCATCTTTGCATATAAGCCAAAGATATATAATTCAATAAACAAATTCATCATCTTCGCACGTAAGCAAAGATAACTTCCATCACCATATAAGCGTGAGGATAATGACAATGATATAAGCATTAATCAACTAAAACAAGGATAAATATTAAAGACTTTAATTTTATCCAAATATTATCCATCACTTAAATAACTCATAATCTAATATTGTTAATATTATAACAATATTTTAATCACCTCTTAAACTTATAAACAATTTATTTCAATTGTTTACACTTTATCAAATAATGCATTTAATCATTCAAAAATGCCATACTCATAAGATTTTATCATCAATGATCAAATCCCTTATCAACAATCTATATATACCTTATATAGGATTTTCAAGCCATAAAATCCTATTTTTCAACTTTGTTACTTCACATAACATATTTAACTCATAAGTTCGTAACTAAACCATTTTCATGAAAAATACCAAATCAGTCCCAAAAATATTTCTTTCCTGGGATTTAGCATAATATAGTCTCATAAAGAACATATATTTTTCTCGGAATTTTTAAAATTCATTTACTATTTTTCAAAAATCAATTTCCAATTAATTTCTTAAGAAATTAGATACCTCAAGTTTAACTCCAAAATTTCCCAAATCATGGCAGGATCTTACACATGTTAACGTGAGCCTCCAGTTTAAATTTCATGGTCATCGGAGTTATAGAACTCCGGTTATAACGTTTTTCGTCGGAAAAACTTAAATATTGAAATGGTCATAACTTGCTCATTTTAAGTCAGAATGAGCTCATTTTTGGACAAGATGTTCTTAATACCATATACTTTCATGTCCCAAAAGGCCAGAATTTTTCTCATAAATTAAGTGGCCGAAACAGCCCCTTAAAGTTTCTGGGCAGTAGCATTTTCCTCTTTTGCAGCTTTGGACTCCTTTGCTAAAAACAGTCCACACAAAAATCTACAACACCTTTTCCAGTGATTCTACTTGGATAAGTTATATAACTCATAGATCTAACTCTAGAACTTAACCACACTCAAAAATTCAAAATATAATAGGAGATATGGTCAATTGAATTTCATGTTCCATTTTTACCAAAATCTAATTTTCAACCCTTTGTGATTTCTAAGAAACTTTCATGTTTTCACATAATAACCAACATAATTCATCATAACACTTACTAATACTTCATATACCCATGATTTTCATCAGTCCAATGCTTTTATTATGACTCTCATCATAATCAACGTAACCAGATTATTTCCACAATTTAATAAGGAATGGATATGAAAGATCATTCACCATGTATGTGGTAATCTACTTATACAGGTTATTCCAACAGAATAATAAAGAATATTATAACAGAAGGATTCACCATGCATGCGATAGAGACCGCACAGACATGTTATTCCCAACAGAATAATAAAGACGGAACCAGGTCCGGCGTAAAACGCACAGACAGGATATTCAGACAGAATAATAAATGCGGAATAATAAATAATGGAACCGGTCAAAGTAAATTAAAGACAGGCATGATATTCTAACAGAATAATAAAGAATGGAATAATAGAAGAATTTCACTATGTATGCGGTACTTCACATAAACAGGTTATTCCAACATAATAATAAAGAATGGAATAACAGAAGAATTTCACCATGTGTGCGGTACTTCGCATAAACAGGTTATTCCAACATAATAATAACGAATGGAATAACAGAAAAAGATCACCATGTATGCGGGACTTCGCATAAACAGGTTATTCCAACATAATAATGAAGAATGGAATAACAACTCTTACGAGTATTGAAAGAAAGTAATTCTCTTCATGAATACGAAAGAATAATACCCCTTACAGGTACAACAAATAATATCCCTTACCTTAGAATAAAGCTGAATACTGGAGTAGAGAGGTAGCAGACTTCTCTTCTTCTTTCTCTCAATAATTTCTCTCTATAATAATGACTCTAAAGCTTTAGTGAATTGGTGAGAAATGAACGAAGAATGAGCTTCTATTTATATGAAAATATAGTTTTAATAATTGCACATTTTGGGGCTCGAAAAGTTACAGTACAATACCTCCAACTTTTTTTTTATTTTTAATTCAGTCATCCAAGTATTATCAAACTTGCACCACCTCCCCTAATAGTAAATCATGTGAATCAATAGTAAATCACATGACTCAATAGTTCTAAACATGTGAAAAAATTAATTACAGTATAGTACCTTCATCTATACCTCTATTTTTAACTTAGTCATGTAAGTATCATCAATCTTGCACCAACTCCCCTAATAGTATAAGAATGTGATTCAATAGTACACATATATGAATAAATAGTTATATGAGCATGTGAATTAGTAGCAATTAATTGTTTATTTACCCGATTAATTACCCAGTTTATCAATATAACCCCCAGACATCAATTATCATCAGAATAGATGTCGATTTCAACTAACACCAATAATCCCAACACAATGGAACTATCAAATTCATCTTTAATTAACACGAATTTATTCATCATTAATATCATAACTCACAATATTTAACAACCAGGTCATTCCCAAGAAAGAGGGGGACTTTCTAATAAGGATTTCTCCCTATTGGCGCGCAATTAGGTGACCAAACCTCTCCTTGACAGAACTTCTAGACATTGTAAATATTAAAATTTAATAATATGAATAACTTTGTCGTCTCAATTATTGATTTAATAATATATCATATAATGCGAGATGAATTGTGGCAATAATCGAATCAATAATATGAGAGCTATGATGCGTGAATTATCGAGCAATAATTGAGTATAACCGAGTGACTTATCACGTAAGCATCAATAACCAATACCGTGTGCTACTCTTAACCAATGCCAGACGTATTACTATACTTTTACTACAAAGTAGTAGTTCAGCTTTTAACGGTAAAACTTCCGCCATTATTTTCATAAAAATAATTCTGTCGTTTTTTTACTACGACAATGCTTCCATTGTGGGGTCCACCAATGATTGTGCCGTCGTACGAATATTCCCTAACAAAAAGAATATTCCCCGACCAATCGAATATTTTATAACAACTTGCATACTTTACAAAATTTATAAATACTACCCACAACTATAATATTATATCAAATCCACACAATAATATTTAAAAAAATATTTTGAGAAAATTAAATATTTATTCATAAAATTTGGGGTCTCACATATACCTATTTTGGGGGCATCACATAAAGCATTTAATTTGTACGTAAGGGCCATATATACAACTTTTATACTCTGTAACTTCACAAAACCCAATTAACACATAATTACATGAATTGATTCATGTATACATGATATATAATATGTTATGAACAATTTGTAATACATATATAGACATATAATAAAAAATTGTCAAATTTTTCATTCACAAAGAACTTTTAAAACACGTAATGGAAAAACTCTGTAATTTTTCAAAATTCTAATTTAGATATGCTTTCGTGGATCAATTAATTTAAAACAGATATAAATCACATACAATTGAGTTATGTATGTTAATAGACATCTAACATTAAGTAATAAACAAGAACTCATGAAATCCCATTATCAGAGAACTCAGTTGGGAGAAAATATAATACGTGAAATATAAAACTTAGATTAGGGTTTACCTTGCTTTCTCTGTTTGAAGGTGATACAAACTTGAATTCTCCAATTCCTCTCTAATCAATTCTCTCAATTTTCTCTATAGTTTTTCTCTGATGAAAGTAAGAACTGATATGGCGTATGATATAAGAAATAAGTATAATACATATAATATATAATGGGTGAGTAATGGTTGAGTTAGTGGCGTCAGTTAATCCGTAATGGGTTAACTGGTGCAACTCCCTTTAAGGCCTAGTTTGGCTAATCTTTTATTCTCCCTTTCCATTTATTTTAATTAACTCTTATTATATAGTTAATGGTCACACATCTAATTAATAAATTACTTTTATTTAATTTAATTAAATAAAATAGAATAAAATCATATAAATTTACATAGTCACATAATTAAAATTCTTATTTATTTATTATGCCAAATTATTGAATCTCTAATTAATTATTAAATTAATTAGAATAACATTATCTTATTAAATAATTCATTTAATCAAATAAGCTCAATTAAATACATACTTTGAATAATAAATTTTCTACATTAATTTAATCAATGTAACACATATAATTAAATTAATCTTCCATAAATTCATCAATTAATTATTTAACCCAATAGTTAAATTATCGAAAAAATATTTATTTAATTTAATAAATATTCAAATTAAATTACAAAAATCTCATTCATCACATTATTGTACCTTTATCACCAGGTATTTCAACAGTTTAACGGTAAAAGTATTGTCGTTATTTTATGAAAAAGTTATTTTTATCGCTTTCTATATCTCGATTATTAGTTGTAGGGTCCATTAATGATTTCACGGCAGTCGTCATTTAATATTCTTGACCAAATAAATAATTTATAATAACTTTGCTTTACTTTATAAATTTGCACATATCACCCATAATTATATCATTATATCAAATCAACACCTTCTACTATTCAAAATAATATTTAGAAAATTAAATTTTTATTTATAAAAGTTGGGGTTTTACATTAAATATGTATATATATATATATATATATATATATATATATATATATATGACACCCCCAAAACAAGTATACATCACCCATCTTGGGTGCCAGACATATACGTGTATGCATGTAACTCAACTATAAACTTAATTATACAACTGTCGGGTAATATATACGACAAAATATAAATTGAGTTTTTACATGAATATTATCTCATGTATGATTATACAAACTCAAATTCAATCTTCATTACACTTATTATCACACACTAAGTAATGAGGATTTGCTAAAACAACCATCTCGCATCATTACCCATTCCCCAACTAGTCCCATATATATTCTTATTTCACGAAGAGTAAAAGAAAGCAAAATGGTGAGCTCAATCGCCCAAATAAAAAATATTATGACTAAGATAATGCAGAATAAATTATCCTTAGCCTTAAACAGTGTTAAACTGATAAAATACAATAAACATCAAGTTTAACTGCAGCAGAATAAGCAATCCATTAGAAGAGTCAAGTAGAACATAATGTCTACTATCTCTTCTAAATTAAAAGTCCATCGTTAATATTTCATTCATGTAATACTCAACAACGGTTCTTTGTTATAC
Organism: Panax quinquefolius; assembly: GCA_020205615.1. Taxonomy (NCBI): domain Eukaryota; kingdom Viridiplantae; phylum Streptophyta; class Magnoliopsida; order Apiales; family Araliaceae; genus Panax; species Panax quinquefolius. Next base: position 3,118,201 of record CM035154.1, on the reverse strand, counting down.
CCAAGACAAAAAGAACTATCATCACTTGTCTTCACCTAAACCACCAAAGATTATAGTTAAATCCACAATTCATATTTATAATCATGTAAATCAACAGTTTCTCTTTTCCACAAAGGCTTAATAGAACGTTTACTCAATATCCTTACCCCAAAGGCTAAAGATATTTAAATATAATAACAATGATAATACCAATCAGTTGTCTATCTTTGCACTACGGGCCAAAGATATTCAACTATAAAATCAATGGTCATGATCATACCAATTAATTGTCTGTCAGTGCACTACGGCCAAAGACATTTAATTGTTAACTAATGGTCATGATCCTGCCAAGCACATCATCGAATTATCCATGCACTACGGGCCAAGGATATTCGTTATTATCACCAGTGGTTATGATGATGTTATACACCTGTCCATCTCTGCACGTAAGCCAAATATATACAACTATAAAACCAATAATCAACGGTCCATCTTTGCACTATGGGCCAAAGATGACTTTTAATACAATATAAGCATGGGGATGATGACAATGATATAAGTATTAATCAAACGAAATCAATGATAAATATTAAAAATTTAAATTTATCCAGAGTTTAAAAATATCCAAATTGTCAACATGATACTGCTTTGTAGAGTAAAATTCAAGAATAATATTCATGTACCAAAAATAATTTGGACAGAAAAGAAATATATTTTTTGGGTGAATTGTACCCCGTGAATAGTACCCTGTAGTACTTTGGGAATAGTACCTCGTGAATAGTACTCCGGCATAAAAAGTGTCTCAAATACCCGAGTGAATAATACTAGAGTGAATAGTAACCCGTGAATAGTACTCCGGCACAAAAAATGCCCCGAATACCCGAGTGAATAATACTAGAGTGAATAGTAACCGGGTGAATAGTAACCCGTGAATAGTAACTTGTGAATAGTACTCCGGCATAAAAAGTACCCCGAATACCCAAGTGAATAATACTAGAGTGAATAGTAATCCTGACACAAAAAGGTAAAAATTCCACAATAAAAATCGTACCAATATTTCGGCATAATGATATTGAAAGAAATAATATCATTTACGAAGAAATAATACCCCTTACGATTGTTGAAAGAAAATAATATTCCTACGAATATTGAACGAAAATAATATTCATATGAATATGAAAAATAATATCTCTTCAGAATATGAAATAAATAATACCTCTTACCTCAGAAGAAGACTGGATACTAGAATAATGAAGTAGCAGATTTCTCTTCTTCTTTTTCTCTATAACTTCTCTCTATAGCTTCTCTCTCTATAATTGCTCTTGTGAGTCTTAGTGAATTGGTGAGAATGAATGAAGGAAGAATGAGCTTCTATTTAAAGAAAAATATAGTTTCGATAATTGCACGTTTTGGGACTCGAAATATTACAGTATAATACCTTCATCTTTTCTTTCATTTTTAATTTAGTCCTGCAAGTATTATCAAACTTGTACCACCTCCCCTAATAGTACATCATGTGAATCAATAGTACAATCATGTGAATCAATAGTTCTATACATGTGAAAAAATAATTACAGTATAATACATTCATCTATACCTCCATTTTTTATTTAGTCATGCAAGTATTATCAATCTTGCACCACCTCCCCTAATAGTACATGCATGTGAATCAATAGTACACACATGTGAACAAATAGTTATAATCGTGTGAATTAATAGCAATTAATTGCTCATTTATCCAATTAATTACCCGATTGATCAATATAACCTCCAGACATCAATTATTATCAGAATAGATGTCGATTTTTACTAACACTAATAATCCCAACACAATGAAACTATCAATTTCATCTTTAATCAACACGAACTTATTCATCATTAATATTATAACTCACAATATTTAACAACCAGGTCGTTCTTAGGAAAGAGGGGGTTTTTCGATAAGGATTTTTTCCTATTGGCTGGTAATTAGGTGACCAAACCTCTCCTCTACAGAACTTTCTAGACATCGTCAATATTTCAAATAATAATATGAATAATTTTGTCGTCTCAATTATTGATTTAATAATAATAAATATTATATGATGATCTTTGTGACAATAATTGAATCAATAATATGAGAGATATGATCAACAATTCTTTGTAGCAATAATTGAGTATAACCGGTGACTTTTCACGTAAAGCATCAATAATTAATATCGTGTGCTACTATATCTGACCACGCGTACATCTTTTCTTTTACTACTTAGGGTAGTTTAACGGTAAAACTTTCGTAGTTATTTTTATAAAAGATATTTTTGTGGTTTTTTAACTACGACAATACTTCCGCCATGGGGTCCACCAATGATTGTCTTGCCGTCGATGCGAATATTCTCGATAAAATGAATATTCTCCGACCAATCGAATATTTCCCGACATAACGAATATTTTATAACAACTTGCTTACTTTGCAAAATTTTCAAATATCACCCTTAATTTTAAACTTTTATCAATTTAAATATTTGCCAAAATAAAAAAATTGAATACTTTTATTTCATAAAATTTGGGATCTCTCTCACACACATATATGTGTGTGTGTGTGTGTGCGCGCGCGCGCGCTCTATAGATAATACTTTAAATTTTTAAGGAATTATTATTTTTACAAGAGAAAATTGATAATTTTTTAAAACTTTATTCACGTAAATATGAGTCGATCTCATATTCTTATTTACTATTCATATAAAGAGAGTCTTGTAAAACTATCAATTTTTCTTATGAAAAAATCAATTCCCAAATTTTATTATGAAACATCTAGATGTTGTCAAAGGGTACACAAGAAGGAAATTAATGTCATGCATAAAAAGAAATAAAATATCTTTCAATCCCTAAAGTAATTACTCCTTCCGTTCTAAAATAAACGTTCTAATTAGTTTCGGCACGCTGATTATTAATTTTTTTTACCTAAATTATCATTTTTGATTACTTATTAATTGAAATATTTTTTCACTTTTTTATAATCACAATAATTAATTTTTACTTTTTATAACCTCAATAATTATTTTTCACTTTTCTATGACCCCAATAATTATTTTTTCATTTTTATATGACCCTAATAATTAATCTTTCATATGTCATTTAATTCTCTAGATATTTTTTTTTGTAACTATCACATTCCCAATAAGTATATTAAATAGATTATGAGTGTATAAGATGAAGAATATGATAAATATAGTTATTAATATAGAAATATGACATTTATTTTGAAATATCCTAAAAAAAAATTAGAACATTTAATAAGAAACGAAGAGAATACTAAATACCATCTCCATCCTCATGTAATAGTAAATGATTGGTTCGGTTATCCGTGTTTATAACATTTATAATGGTCTTATATTTATTTTTTTGGTACAAAAAATTAATTAAATAAATATTAAAATAAAACTCAATATTACATAAGTATTTTTTTTAAAATGTGTCATTTGTTATGTCATCAATTTTCTAACGTAACACTATCAATTAAATGTAATTAAAAAAGTTAAAAATTTAATCCTCTAATTAAAAATATTTAAAAAACATCCCCAAAATGAAAAAAAATATATTCAAGAGTATTAATTTATATTTAAACCATAATATTAGAATAACTATCAATTTTTCCAAAATTAAATCGAAACTATATTAGTAGGACAAAATAAGATATTTGTTCTACATAAAAGAATACGAATAAAATACTGGATAAATAGATTCCAACTTAAGAAAGGTAGGAAAGAGTCCAGGCGTCCAGCTTCTCACCGAGTCTCCATTAAGGTTCTTTCCAATAATGACCCCCTGACAGCCACACTCCTTATACATCGAACATATTGCTTCACTCTATTCCACGTGATCCTCACATGACTTTCTTTTTGTAACTAAAGCTGTCCGATGTTTAATGGCTTACGAACCGAATAACCGAACCATGACTACGAGCCTGTTAAACATCGATTACTTTTTGCCCAGCCTATTTCCCAAACCAATATAAGAATACATTGTTTGTTTCCAACGCAAAAGTAAAATAAATGGGGCATTTGGACTTTAAAGCTTCTTTAATTGACCCAATCTAAAGCCTGCAAATAAGTGCGAGAATGACTACATACATATTGTTACCATATAAGTAATATATGTTTGTTTAAACATATAAAAAATATAAATATGCAAGTATTTTATAAGATTACATTATATATATTTGGCTCGAATTACATTTAACAAAATTAAAATCAAATTATTTATAGCATCACAATATTTTCACTCTACTGAATAAAATTTCTAGCTTCACCACTAGATATGAGAAAAGGTCCCATGAAATTTTTTATATGTTAAAATAATTTCACATAATTTATTCAACTGAAAATAAAACCCATTTATTCATATGAGAGAAATCATATAAAAATATAAATTTGTCTTAAATTATACCCGTTTTTCGTTGACGTATCTACTTAGGTAGAAGTTTTTGTAAAAATATGACGTGTGAACGTATTAATTTCTTTAAAATAAATTGGAGTAGATCCCTTAGATCCTAACCAAACATGGCTTATACGCACCGCTGAACCAAGGCCCTAACCTCAGGTTCGGACTTTCTATTACAAATTTTCCTGCTATTTATTTTTGTGAGCTGTCAGACGTCTCTGATATATTTTTTTTTTTCTATCTGTCCGTCTTGTCGGAGCTTGAGCACTTCTTGAAGTTCAACATCACTTAAAATCTGAAATTTTCCCGAGAAATTCTATTTTCTCAGATAAATTCGATCAGAAGCTCAAATTTCTTACTGTATATGTTTTACCCTCACGCTTGTAAGTTAATTGGGTTCGGATCACGATCAATGTCAATTCTGATATATTTTATTCTAATTCGTTTGTACTAATTCAATCACTATGAGAAACCTTGAATTTTATGCGGAAGTTTCAAATTCCGTCAAATTATAACTATAAGAAGTAGGGATTTTAGAGGATAAGATCAGTATGAATTGTACGGATTTTGTAATCTATCAATTTATGGAATTTAGTAATGATCTTTATTTATATTGGTTGAATTTTGTTTATTCTTTGTTTTATGTTTATTATTTTGTTTAAATTGGAGTTTTTGATGTGAAGATCTTGAGTTAACCAGCAATGCAGGCTTTGTTCTATTTGGGTTTTTGTGGTCTGGGTTCGGTCTGTGAATGCCTTTTGAGTTGCGATTTATTTTTGCCGGTGAATTGAATTTAGAGATTGGTGTGTAATTGTGCAGGACTTAGTTGCAATCAAGTGCACTAATTGACTTCTGTGGTTGGTGTTTGAACCAATCATGGCTCAGAGTAACTGGGAAGCTGATAAGATGTATGTTGTGTTCGTGTTCTTTTATTTTTATTTTTATTTTCTTTTCATTTTTAGGCTTCCATGTTTATTTTGGTTATTCCTTCCTATTATTTGTTTGCTGTTGAGCATAACGAAGGCAGAAGATGAAAAAGTTTCAGTATAAAGTTTCAGAAGATGAAGCCAATTTCTGCTAATAAAGAAAGAATATTTACTTTTTTTAGTTAAGTTGTTTTAAATTCTGTAATCAAACGTTTTCCTGACCTTTCTTCACAATCAAATGGAAGTTTTAGTTTGTTCTTCCATGATATCTTTATGCATAGTTATTATTAGTAAGTTTATACATCAATTAATTGCTTCGGAATCCGGGTAGGTCTTCACTGTTGATTTCGGCTATTTTTGTCTGTCCAGGCTTGATGTTTACATTCATGACTATTTATTGAAAAGAAAATTACATGCTTCTGCGAAAGCTTTCATGACCGAAGGGAAGGTTGCCACAGACCCAGTAGGTAATGTTGACAACTGATCTTGTTGCTGTTTGGTTCTAATTTGTGATTATAATACTTCTTTTTTCTTCCTGGAATTTCTATGAAGTATTACTATGAATTTGCAGCAATCGATGCACCTGGAGGATTTCTCTTTGAATGGTGGTCTGTCTTTTGGGATATCTTCATTGCAAGGACAAATGAGAAGCATTCTGAGGCTGCTGCAGCTTACATAGAGGTGTGTATTAATTTTGGAATGTTGTGCCTATGTTTGCAAATTGCAAGTTACTTCAGCTTTTTCTTCTATTTTGTCTTCTTGGAAGAAAAGTGGAGGGGAAGGTGTTTAAAATTTCAATATGATGCTATTGCATTTGTTTTTTTAACTTTTTCCCCCTTTTGTGTTTCAGACACAGCAAATCAAAGCAAGGGAACACCAGCAACAGCTGCAAATGCAGCAATTGCAACTCATGCAGCAACGGAATGCACAATTACAACGAAGGGATCCTAATCATCCTCCCCTTGGAGGCCCGATAAATGCTATGAACTCTGAAGGAATGATGGGCCAACCTTCAGCTAGTGTATTGGCTATGAAAATGTACGAAGAACGTATGAAACATCCTCATTCAGTAGATTCAGAGACAGCTCCAGCTCTTATTGATGCCAATAGGATGGCCCTTCTCAAATCTGCAACCAATCATCAAGGGTAAAGTCAGTATAACCTTACTTGACAATTGAGATCAATTTTACACTTTTAGACTACTTAGTTTAGTTAGATCATTGGTTTCCCTTGTTCTTCTTGTTGATTCAGCCAGTTGGTACAAGGAAATTCTGGGAGCATGTCCGCGGCTTTGCAGCAAATGCATCCTCAACTGACTACTGTGGGTACTTGGACTATATGTTCTTAAATATGCATTTTTCTTTTTTGTTTTTTATCAGTGCAATTGATTTCTTTTTGACATACAACTTGTAGGACATAAAAAGTGAGGTTAACTTGGGGAATCAGAAATCTTTGCCTACACATCCTTCATCAATTTACGGACAAGCAATTCTGCAGTCAAAGTCTGGATTAGGTGGTGCAGGTAACATTATCAAACCTTTTAGAAGATCTTACTAAATAAACAAACAGTTATTACTGTAAGGGTATAAAGTCAAAGTTTCCCTATTATTATTTCCTCTGCAGTCGAAGTCTGGATTGGGTGGTGCAGGACATATGGATTGTGAAACTTTCCCTATTCTTATTTCCTCTGTATCTGTGCACAGTTATTGGATGAAAGTATTGTCGAGGGTGATAAAGTTTGATATGATAACTTTGCTGCATCTTTTCAAGTAGCACAGTGTAAAATTTTCTAGTTCCACTTATTCTGGGGTGGGTGGAGTCCTTGTCCCCCATCTACTTGTATTCTCTCTCTTCTATTAAAAAACATTTTTTCCAATCTAAAAACAAGATTAGGAATTGGGAGTGCGACCTTTGCAGGTTGACAAGCATACATGGGGGGAGGCTGGTAAGCAGAACCAGCATTGTTTCACAGAAATACTTGAGCTCAATTCAAAAAGCACTAGATATGGGAATTCAGGGTTATTATTCTGTCTTTCATTTGTTAAAACTTTATAAAAAAAAGGTGGGAAAGGATACTAAGAAGAAAAGAAACTAGCTGCAAGATTCCTATAGGATTAAAGGTAACAAAGGTACATACTGCAATAAATATGTATCGGGTGATCAAGAGTTTGTAGGATTCTAGAATATCGACCAATTTAAGATTACTCAATTCCTATTACATCGGTACTAGGGTAAAACGCAACGCCTTGCAACAACTCCATAAGTATCTGTTGTATTGGAACTTAATTTTTCCCCTGGAATTGTTATGGTCTTTCTTTTTGACAATTTGTAAGCATTAATATCTGGAAACTTTTTTATATAATCAGATGGGAACTAACTGTAAGTTCTTTATAATTTGGCTAATTGAATAAAGGCTAAAAACTGTCTCAGGCTATCTATATCCAAGCCATCTGATATAAAAGAAATATAAGAAGCTACGGAAAGTAGGTTTATTCACTCGTTTGCTCTGCCTCTTTTCAGGATTAAATCAAGGTGTCACTGGTCTTCCATTGAAGGGTTGGCCTCTAACAGTGAGTTATTCATGATATTTTTTATGCTTGTTCCTTTAATATCTGTAACATGGAGGTGTATGAGTGCTTGCCGATTGGATATCATGCAGGGAATTGACCAATTACGGCCAACTTTAGGTTTACAAGTACAAAAGCCCAATCAACAGTCCCAGAATCAGTTTCTCTTAGCATCACAAAACCAGCAGGTTTTACAACAAGCTCAGGCACAAGGCAGCCTTGGAAGTTCACCTAACTATGGGTTTGGCGGACTACCAAGGGGTAGCATGAATGCAAAAGATGGTCAACACACAAGAAATGATGGATCTATTTGCTCTCCGGTGCATTCGAATTCACCAAAGGTTAAGAATGATTGAAAAAAGCCCCATGTAGCTATAACTATGATATCCACTGACAGATGCAAATGGGCATGCACAAGATGCTACTTTTATTTTGCATTTGAATGAACTTAAAGTATTTGTGTTAGCGGATGTTTTTCAAACTTGTTTCAAAAACATGTCAAGCCCAAGAAGCTTAAGCTTGACGGGTAGGACTCACAATAGGACTTGGTAACTCAACAATAAGTTTAACTGCCTGCGTGAGGCAGTTATGCACTCTATATTCTTCTTGCATTTATGTTTTCATGTATGCATGTATGTATGTATGTTTGTATGTATGTATGTATGTATGAATCGGCAAGTCCCTCCTGGATATCATGTTTGCATATATATATATATATATATATATATATGTATCTAAAAATACTCGGGAAAGAAATGAGATATATATCCATGAGTTAATTTTATTCCTTTTTTCCTGAGAAGTGCAGAACTTTTGTTGTTTTCCATGTTATGAGAACTGGTATCTATTTGTCACCTTAGTTACATCACTGTTTTTATTACATTCGTATATTTACCTTTAGTGTTTCAGTACATGTTTAAATTAGCTATAAATCTGAGTCAGTATTGAATGTGTCTCAGATGAAGATGTCCCAAATGCAACAGTCATCCTCTCATCAACAGGACCAGTTGCCGCAGCAGCAACTGCAACAGGTTGTGCTTGGTAATCCATATGTAGTAATAGGATTCTTATCTAAGAGCTGAATCGTTAATTAGTTAAAATATGCCATCAAGTAATTTCCAATTCTTTAACCAACATTATTTTGTGATCTCGGATTAAAATTTAGTTCCAGGATATCATCTACAAGATGAATTATTAATATGTTTCACACAAATATTCTAGTGGCAACTGTGATTTAATTATGCTGCCAACAGAGATAAACACCAATTATGGCGAATTTTCTTTTCTTTCCCCCTCCAGGTTTTGGGGTTTAAAGTAATTGACGTTTAGTGTCTTGGTACCATTATACAGAACAATAATAGAAAAAGGAAACAACACTCTTCTTCTGGACCAGCCAATAGTACGGGTACAGGAAATACGGTCGGTCCTTCCCCGAACTCCCCACCATCAACTACTCACACGCCTGGTGATGGAATGACTACTGCTAGTAGCCTTCAGCATGTAAACAGTGGACAAAAGGGGTTGATAATGTATGGTGCAGAGGCAACAGGTCTGGCCTCGTCTACAAACCAGCTGGTAGGCCTCTTTAAGTTCCACATATACGTCTAAACTATCTTCAGATGTGGTGCTTTTGTCGTTATGCATCTCAGAATATTTTTTTATTAATTTAATACCTAAGTTTAAGTTATACTCGATCATCACCTGCTGTCTTTTATACTCAATTGATTAAGAAAATTGGTTATGTTCTTAAATAGTATGTTTCGCACGTCGAGTATCAAGTTTGTGATGGTAACATATTTATTTGAATGGCAAGTTTACGAGTGATTTTAAGTGATGCCTTCCTTTGGTCCTCAAACAATATTTCTTAATGCAGGATGACATAGATCATTTTGGAGATGTGGAATCATTTCTTTCTAATGATGGAGAAGATGGACGAAATTTATATGGGACACTAAAACAAACTCTTACTGAGCACAAAACTGAGTCTTCAAAAGGTAATGTATTATCATGCGCTGTCTTGACTATGTGGCAATAACTGCTATAGGAGTTTCCTCGACTCTGTTTAACTCTTTTATGACTTATTCCCCTGTTTCAGGGTTTTCCTTTGGAGAAGTTGGCTGTATACGGACGAGAAATAAAGTAACATGCTGTCATTTTTCTTCCGATGGGAAGCTGCTAGCTAGTGCCGGACATGACAAGAAAGTAATAGTCAATATTTTTATTAAATCTTATTGGATCTCCATCATTAGTTTGCCTTTTTTTTAAAGCAAAGGAATGTGAAAGAAAATTTTAGCAAATTAAGAATTGTTGGTCATATGCCAGGCTGTTCTTTGGAACATGGATACCTTGCAAACAGAGAGCACCTCTGAAGAACACCAATACTTGATCACAGATGTCCGTTTCAGGCCGAATTCAACTCAGCTGGCAACAGCTTCATTTGACAAGTCTGTGAGATTATGGGATGCAGCTAATGTAATTATCTCAGTTCCTTCTGTAGAATTGTTTTTATTTCTGTTAAACTGTTACAGTTCAGTCTTTGAACTATCAGAGCATTATTTCCATTGAAAATTCCACTTATTAACTTATTTTTGCAGCCAAGCTATTGTTTGCAAGCGTACAACGGGCACACTTCTCATGTTATGTCCCTAGATTTCCATCCCAAGAAGAACGACCTTTTTTGTTTTTGTGATAGTAACAATGAAATTCGATATTGGAATATCAGTCCATTCTCATGTACTCGAGTTTCCAAGGTTGGTTTGTAAATTTTGATACATCTTTTCCCTCGTCTATAATTTTCAAAGGTTTAAAGTTGCGGTTGTTATTGTTTGTTTCCATAAATATTGCTTTGATGTAGCAAGGAGGCAGTGCACAAGTGAGATTTCAACCAATAATTGGTAATCTACTAGCCGCAGCATCAGATAAAGTTGTGTCCATCTTTGATGTTGAAACTGACAGGCAAACACATTCATTTCAGGTTTGGGCATTTGATGGTATTTGTCAAATATTAATGAAACCTTGTTAAACGTAACTAGTCTGACCATTCATTCATTCACTCACTTCTCCATTGGAATCTAGTTCTGTATTTGACTTGGTACTTTCTATTTTTGTACCTTCACCTTATTTATCAGGGACACACCAGAGTGGTAAACTACCTGTGCTGGGATCTTAATGGCGAATATTTGGCGTCTGTCAGTGAGGATTCTGTGAAAGTTTGGTCATTAGCCTCTAGGGAGTGCATTCACGAACTCAGCTCCAATGGGAACCAGTTTCATTCTTGTGTTTTCCATCCAAGTTATTCAGCTCTCTTGGTGATTGGTGGAATGAGGGTAATTGCTTCTATTAGTACATTGCATCAAGTTATTCCATGCTGTGTAACATTTAGATAAAAGTCAATTGGTTCCAAGGGAGGTAGGTAGGAGTATTCTATTTTGTGCATTACATGTTGTACCATGAGTTTTAAAGTACAACATGTAATGCACAAGTAACAATACTGCTGATATTTTTTATGTGAACAGTATGTACGTCCCTTTTGCACAAGTTATGAATGAAAAAATTTGGAAGCATGACTTTAATGATTTCACAAGTTATGCTGACTACTTGGCCTAGACTTGCTATAATTATGGAAGTTGTGTTGGGGTCATTTTTGTGTAATGCCATCTTAGAAACTTAGAGGGTTGGTAATTACTCAAGCAAATCTATTTATTTGTTGTATTGGTTTGATCTCTTGGTACAAGAATTCAGCGACAAGTCGTGTTGAATTTTTTCTACTAAAAAGGATGAAAGAAATTTCAGGTATTTACTAATATTATATATATTTCTGAATCACGTGTGCAGTCTTTGGAGCTGTGGAACATGGCCGAGAACAAAAGCATGACAGTGGCAGCGCATGAAAATATAGTTGCTGCTTTGGCACAGTCACCTCTCACGGGAATGGTTGCATCTGCAAGTCACGACAGTTCCGTCAAGTTATGGAAATAAACATTGAATCCACCCCACAAAAACTGAATAATTTGCTCCAATCAACTCGACTGTTGGAAGTTTGGAACGGTCAGAGCAAACTCTTAAGGACGTCCAGTATAAGTGTCTTAGTCGCTAGCTGTTATATGGAATGTTTTATTGTTGTTTACCTGCATGTTTGTTGGTTTTGAAGACGGGAAGGCATTATTTGATGAATAGTTGAGAGAGTAGGATCTTCCTTGTTAGCAACTGTCCATGTATTAGTTACAATAATAATAGTTGTAGTATTGATATATATAATTATATTTGGTGGTGCTAATAATTGTAATAGTAATATTTGGTTTATGAGTTTTCTGCGTTATGAGTACTTTAACACTTTGTAGGTATTTGGGGGTTCTTGGTTGGGTAAATAATTTTAACCATGGCTAGTAAAATTACTTGTAAAGCATTAGAAGATAGAATGCTCTAATTCCCCCCTCAGTTTGTACCTTAATATTTTTAGAGTAATACTCAGGAATACAGGATCACCTATCAATAATCTAACCATGGTTTGTACCTTAATATTTTACTAGCTCTGCCCGTCTCAGTTTGTACCTTAATATTATTTGTCAACAAAAATATAGAATAATACATTCTATAACTTGTGCAAATTGTTAAAAGTAAATATATGATTTTTTTTTTTAAACTGTATAATGGCAATTACAAAGTAGTTCTTGTAGAGACAAATTTTGTCGTCACAAAAATTATGATACAATTTCCCAAAAAGAAAAATATGTTAACCCAAAACTATTTTTATTTTTTTGTTAGTAAAACTCAATCATGCATTAAAAGAGAGCTATAACATCTAAACTTCATAATTGCTAAAACCAAAGGCTAATTGCTTTCATTATAATTTGTGATTATAAATTACATCCTCCATTTTAAGAAATGGGTCAAACCTATTTTCTTTGTAATGTTAGTTAAAATGAAATTACTCCCTTTTCTAAATAGTCCTGTTATGTATCACTAAAGTTTTATGGGTAGGAATTAAGAATGTATTGCTAATGTTTTCGATCGATAAGTAAGAATTAAGAATGACACAGCCCACTGTAGAGAAAATTAAATTAGAGATTTAATTTCCATATAATAAGTTATTTTTGTACAAAGTTTTTAATTGTGAATGATTAGAAATTGCATAATAATTAAAATTCGTCAACTTGAAAAAAATAACTTATGCAAAATATAGTCATTCACAATTAAAACTTTGTGCAAAAGATAACTTATTATATGGAAATTAAATCTCCAATTCAGTTTTCTACAATTAACTTGGAAAATTCTAATCTTAAAATATTTTATTATTTTCAATATTTTCATAAATTATGTCAATTTTAGTAGACATTATATTTAGTAATATAATAATATAATATTACATATTAATAATATAATATTACAAGATTGGGATTAAGCATAAGTCGATCAAGCTACATGTTGTAGCGGCATGGCATTATCTATATATTAATAATATAATATATTTTATTTAGTAATATAATAATATAATATTACATACTAATAATATTATATTAATATTACAATAATAATATAATAATATTAAGAGAAAGCAATATATTGGGATTCAAGCATAGTTTTCACCGCTACAACATGTAGCGGTTAGGATATATTTTTTTCTTTCTCATTACCATTAAATATGTTGATTAACGATGGAGATGATGGTTTCTTGGAATAGTTCTTCTCCTAGGAACCTATTGTCATGGATTGGAATCATATATATATATATATATATATATATATATATATATATATATATATATATGATTCCAATAGAGGAATCATCTTCGTCATGATTTAGTTTCTAATATTCTGCAGTTTAATTCTGCGGACGGGATAGAAGACCAAAATGTCCCTCCTTGTAAATGTCGGTCATGAAGATTAAATCATGACGCTAGGTAATATATTAATTGGAAATGACACCGTTTGTAAATAAGTCACGTTCGCAATATTAAACTGCGAATGCCAAATTCAATTTTTTTTAGTTTTCAAGACTTCGATCAATTCTAACAATTCTTCAAAACAGATAGATCAAGTAAGGCAAAAATAGATTATATATTGTAATATGCATACAAAACTTTAGAAGAAGTCACATAGATGTTTTTGTATCCTGACATTAATATCATGAAGAAGTAAAATGTTCATGTAATCAAATAATCCAACAAACTTTAGCCTTGTTGTTTACAATATAAACTAAACCAAACCACCACATGAGGAACAAGGAAATATATGGTATTGGAAATTCTATCCCGTTCGCAGTATTGAGTCCTATTAACCGTTTAATTTACGAATGGACGGTCGTGATCTGTTGTAAGTTTAACATTAAATTGACAACGTTATTAATGAATAATTATGATAAATAATACAAAATCGTCTCTCAATCCTGAATTTTAAGGAATAGTCCTTCAACTCTAATAAATAGTATAAAATCGTCTCTCAACTCTAAATTTTAAGAATGGTCCTCTAGTCCTAAAATTTAACAATAAACCCTAACTAAATAAAATTTTACTTAACCCTAAAAAAATCTCAAGTCTCTTAATCACCAAATTTCATCCTTGCAATCCACAAATGAAATATATTATAAATAGATGAATATATAAACAAATGAAACATTTAAAGATGAATACTATCATTTGTATGAGCTATTATTATAGATTTTAAATTTATTTATTTTTTCATTAATAATTAATGATACATTATTAGCTAAATAATATATATTTTAAAAGAAAATATTTTCTCTTATAAAAGTCATCGTACACAATATTAATTTATTATTATTGTAATTATTATATTAGTATAGTATAATTACTAAAATATAAGAAATACAATAATTTTATAACACCATCTGCTTTCGCAAGAGAATCATGAGCTAATTAATTTTAGAAGTGTAAAAAGTTAATTAAGTATAATTTAGAGGGTGTTGGGATTATTAATAATAAACAGTCAAATATGCTTATAATCAGTTTTAAAAATAAAAAATATTTGGTAATCTAATTTTAAAACTGCTTATAATCATGAGAATAATGAGAAGTTTGTCATATCTAATAATCAGGTTTGACAAGATATATTACTAATTTATGATCCCTATTTATTATAGTAATTCTATCACCTACCCATCTTTATTTTTCAAAACTTCATTTTAATAATTTACACTTGAAATAAGTGACAAACAAATTATTTTTTTTGCACAAAACACTATTCACTTTCAAACACAAGCTACTTTTTTTTAAAAAATTTATTATAGGTAAAAGCACTAATTAAAATCAATAATCACGTGTTTTTTTAAACAATCTCAAACATATATATTCTTAGCCCATCATGATTTTGATTAAAATAGTATACAGAATTTATTCTTGGAAATATTGCTCGATCCATCAATGAATAAATGTGTATTCCAAACTTAAGCCAAACAAATAAGAAAGCATATCAATAAAACATCACTCATAAAAATGCATGTTGAGAAATTCACATTTTTTTGTAGAGCTCAATAACACCAAATAAATCTGCACGACATATAAATTTATAAGCTGCAAATCCAGCTGCTATTGCCAAGGCTCCAAATTCTCCTTCAGTCCTTTCTTTTCCCCCATGGGTTATCATTAACATGGTTATGTCCACCTGTGCCACACACTTGGAGACAATATCATTCTCCGGAAAATCTACAAGTACCATATCCATAACGACTACTTTGCCGGATTCCGGTAATGCTTCATAACAATTCTTCAAAATCTTCAAGCATTCTTCATCCTTCCAATCATGAAGTACCCTCTGCAAATGTGTAGCAGAATTGAACTAGTTAGTTACTGTTAATTCCATATATAATCCCTACTACTACATGTATATTAATTAAAAGTGTCGGTACTTTGGGTTATTTCATACAAATTAAGGAAGTAATTAAATATTTGTTGATGAATTTATTTAATTTGATTTGTGTGCTTCAATGTGGAGGTGATGTCTAGCCGTCGGACCTTACTTCCGGCTGAGCCATTTTCACGATATATAGGACAGATTTATACTATTAACTAGCATAGCATGCACTAACCTTAAGCAAAATTACTTGTCCTTTGGGAACAGCCTCAAACATATCACCCCCAACGTGTTCCACGCCTGGATATATACACCAAAAAAACAAAAACGAAAATTGATCGATGAAGTGAAATGAGCAAAATTATATATAGTATATATATTGAATAAAAAGAAGAATTAAGAATATATATATATATATATATATATATATATATATATATAAATTAATTAATACCTACCTGGTAAGGCAGGTGCATGTTTAATCACATGAGGTAAATCAAAGTTAACTCCTTTAATAAAAGGATACTTGGAAATAATAGTGCCTAATGTTTCACCATGTGATCCACCCACATCTACCACCTCTTTCACCTCCTCAAATCCTTTGTACTTCTCAAGAATTTTGGTCATCTCGCTAGTAGTAGACTTTCCCATTCCTTCAGTGAAAATCTGGTTGAGTTTTCTATCTTTTTCCAAGTATTCAAATATATGCATTCCTTCATGAGCCTTGTTAAATGGAATCCCTCCCTCCAGAATTGTGTCTTTCAAACAATACCTACGTACACAAAAACAAACAAGCACACACCAACTACGTACTAATTAATTTCAAGACTATATATGCATGTACATCATAATTAAGATCGATCGGATGAAAATATAATATATATATATATATATATATATATAGTTAATATTTAGGTGATTATCATATATCACCAGCCTCGCATGCAGTACTGATTATCAGTACAACGTTAAAAAATATAAATTAACCAGCTCCCATAAATAGCATGATATATCAAATCAGAATAATAATAAATAAATAAATAAATAAATTTAAGGAGAGAAATATCACACCAACTATCCGCGATTGCTTTGCTATGACCGAAAAGGAACAAGTGAGCAATAGAAGGTCCATCTTGATTGCGAACAAAATATTTGGACACGGGTTAAACCATATGTTCTGGTGGGAGGACTAGTTTTCACAAGAGTGCAGTTGAGGATGGAATGAGTTGCAAGTAGGCGAAGCAGGCGATCAAGAATGGCTGGTGCTTGGGGGTTTTGAGTAAGAAGATAAGTTGCAATTTCAACAGGAGAAAGATAACCATCAAGGCCAGCCTTTGCCATCATAATGTCAAATACATTAACCTCAAAAAGGGCCCTTAGTACCCCATGGATAGCTTGTGAATAAGTTAATTGAACAGCCTTTAAGAACTCTTCTTGATCATTGGATGCCATGGTCGATCACTTTTTTCTTGAAATGAAATGCTAGTATAAGACGAATATATATATATATATATATATATATATATATATATATATATATAATGTATCTGCTAAAAGTGAAAAATGGAAATTATGATAAACACTATTTACATGTGGAATTGGAATTATGATGAACACTTGTGGAATTGGACAGTACTAATGTACCTCAGATTTGCTAGTGGACATTGTTTTTGGAATTATGATGAACATGCTATGAAATTGGGCTATTAAAAGTTTTCCTCTCTAATTTTCTTCTTATTATGTAAATGAAAGATTTGATTTTATATGTATTCCCGTATGGAATGATATCAACTTTGATTTTCATTATTAATGTTATATTCTCTGCACTTATAAATGATATTGTATTTTCTATTTTATATGATAGAATTTTTATTCCTCTAGTTGAATTAGCGGATTGATAAGCGTAAAGTGAAATTATAAGAGCCTAAATTATTAATAAATGAAATTTATTTTCCTCTATTTATTATTTTGAAATAGTAAAGGTTGATTTGATTAATATGGATAGTTATGGGTAAAATACGCAAATATTTCAAATAAGCAAGTGGTTATAAAATGCTTCATTGTTGTTGTAGGAGAATATTCGTTTGGTCGTGGAATATTCTTCTGCCGTTTGTCGGGGAATATTAAATGCGCCTTAGCTTTTTATGGGCCCCATAACGGAAAGCGATTGGATGAAGAAAGCGACAAATATAAGTTGTTTATAAATAGGCGTAGTAGTTATTTACCAATTAATCTTTGTTGGAATACTGGGTGGTTAAAACTCACTAATACGGCGTCGAACAAGCGGTGGCATTGCGGTATTGCACCAATTATTGATTCTTACGTGAAGGCATTACTCAATAATTATTACGATAATTCATTATTCAAATTATTTTATTTTATTGATTCAATAATTCTTTGCATTGATATTTTATATTCTTTGTTGTTTTGATAAATTGTCATACTTATTCACGAAGCTTGATGATGTTTTTTGGGAAATTTCTATCTTTTGGTGTCTGAGTTACTTATTCACGTATCGACGACCATTATTCACGATATCTGATAATTATTCACGAATACTTGCCTTTATTATTAAAAAATAAAATTTCTTCTTTTTGTCCAAAATATCTATTACGGATACTAGCTTTGATTGTATCCATGTTTTGATCATTCTTGAATTTTACTCCACTCGATTACTTATGAAGTATTTTGAACTTGGATTGTTTAAAATACGAATCCTTAATATTTGTTCTTTTGTTTCTTTGGATTCGTTTCCTTTAAAATATTTTTCATCATCCTCGGTCCTAAATGATGATATTCTTGAATATCTTTGGCATGTAGTGCAAAGATGAATAATTTCTTGATGAATATCTTTGGGCGTAGTGCAAAGATGAAGCAGTGTTGAGATGAACATGACCGGTGATTAATATTTTTGGCCGTAGTGCAAAGATGAGCAGTGTTTAGATGAACATGACTAAGTGATGAATATCTTTGGCTTTGTAGTGCAAAGATGAATATTTGATTCGAGATATATATATATATTGATTGATGTTACTGAGGATAAAATATCGACGATGAACTTTTAAATTCATATATAGAAGATAGTAGTTTGCATTCTCTACTTAACTCTTCTAATGAATTATTATTTCATTCTTGAAGATTGATTTAAAAGCTGGTTGTCTATGTATTCTATTAGATTTTTTCTGTTGAAACTAACGATAATTTGTTGTATATTATCTTAGTCATAATATTCTTTACTGGGCTAGTTGAGCTCACCCTTTTTCTTGTTGTTCCATTTTTCTTCTCAGGAGGCAAAAATGTTGCGAGTACGAGTCGGGGTATGGAATGATGGTTATAGAGAGAGTTGTTTAGTAGTCCTCGCCATTTTTGTAAAATAATGTATAAATAATTGTGATGAGGATTTATTTGGGTATGTATATTGTCTAGAAAATAATAATTGTATTTAAACTCACAGTATATATGTTGTCGTATTTTGCACGACAAATGTATTAATAAAGTTGTAGTTATTTCTGTACCATGTATTTGGTGACTCAGAATGGGTTGGATGAAATGGACCTATTTTGGGGGCGTCACAGTTGGTATCAGAGCTTAGGGATATGATCTCTGGCGGAGATCGGAGAATAGAACTAGGAGGGGAGAGACGAGTAAATCCTTCGCTAGTGTGTCTACCTAAGCTTAATTGTTAGTTGGTCGATTATATAGGGATATTATGTGATATATTGATTTCCTTAATTAACCCTTGTTTTATAAATGATGATTTGAGAATGTCGTGAGAATATTAACAATGGAAATGAGGCCAGTGGAGATGCCTGTACTTACCAACGAGGAGAGCGTGTAGCAGTGTGCAATGTACCTCTCATGAACAACACCATCATGCAGATGATGAACGAGGGATGTTTAGAAACTTTTTGCGTTCATGCAAAATCGCAGACGAGGAGACTCGTGTTCAAAATCTGAGGAGGAAATGATAGCAATTCACGTGGTGGTCATGCAAAAAGCAGTTCAAAGAGTTGGGACCACGAGTGCTCGGGGAAGCCGGATCCGATTAAGGCGGAGACGTGGGTCAAACAAATTACTAAGATATTCGATGTCTTGGGATGCACGGAGGCGAGAAAGTTCCATTCGCTACTTTTATGTTAAAGTGAACGAGGCGATTCATTTGGTGAAAATCTGTGAAGCGTACCCATCCACCGCACTCGGCGTGTCGTGGGAGACGTTTGAAACAATTCAATGACAAGTACTTCACGAAAGTATTCGTCATATGAAGGAAGTGGAGTTTATTAGATGGAGCGAGAATAACATGACGGTGTGTCGATCGAGGCGAAGTTCGCTGGTTATCCAAGGTTGCACCTCATTTGGTGGAGAATGAGAAAGCGATGACGCGGATGTTTACGAGAGGTTTGAACCCGGCGATACGTCAATATCTCATTTCTCATAAATTTTCTCTCTATTCAGATGTTGTCAATGGGGGCTCGATTGTTAGGCGAGATAACGAGTACGTTCAACCGAGGGACCATAACTTGAGGATCATACAAGAAGATAGCGATCATCGAATAACGATAACCAAGAGAGAAAGAAGAATACGGACAAAGCGGTAACCACTCTGGTGGTAATCGTGGCCATAAAAATAGAAGAATCGAGTCGGGAGGAGATTTTAAAAGAGGAGATTCAACAATGACTATGTGAAGGCGCGGCGCTTGAGTAAATTTGGTTCCAAGGAGGAGAAAGACCACCGGTCGTATGTTACAAATGCGGAAAGAGGGACATATCACCAAGCGCCCACAACAGTTTAAGGTATGCTATAATTATGGAAAAGAAGGACATATCGCTCGAGATTATACGCAGTATCGAAAACCAGTCAGCGGGAATGGTGACTCAAAAGGATGTCCCGAAAGGTCAAAGTCAAGCGGTTCTGGAAGGCGTTTGTCGTGGCCGATCAAAATCGAGGAAACGAACGAAGTTAGCACGGGTTAGTTAATTATAAATTCTTGCGCGAAGTTTATACCTTACTGAATACCTGGTTCTACCCATTCTTTTTATCTCTCTTGCTTGCGCATTCAGCGTTTGAACTTGACTACGGAGAAATTAGACTTTGACCTATTTATGGAGACTCTGTTAGGAGAAACTTTCATTACATCCGTTGTTTAGAAATCTTGCTTGATTCAGTTGGCACTATCACATTACTGTTAACCTTATTTCTATAGAGATATTTGCTTTTGATGTGATTTTAAGGTTAACTACTCATCATCACGCCGAAATTGATTACTTTTGTAAGGTTGTTAGTTTTCATATTCCTAAGCAACCTGTTATTCGAATTCAAGCAATCAAACCATTGTACTCAAACATTTTCATATCAAGCCATGAAGTCATTCGTTTATTACGGATGTCAAGTTTTCTTAGTCCATGTTATGGATTTGAATAAAGACACGTTAGATTTGAATAATATTCCTGTTGTTATTGATTTTTCCGACGTATTTCTGAAGAATTCCTTGGCTTACTCCCAAAGCTTCGATATTAAATTTTGTATCGACTTTGAACCCTGTTATAAAACTCATTTCCAAAATCTCGTATCGAATGGCTCTATTGAACTTCGAGAGTTAAAAATTCAACTATAAATTTGGTACTGAGCCTTTATCTGGTGACTTCCTTTGTGGAATGCACCGAAGCCCGGACTCTTCGTAGGGGACACCATATTCGATGCGATAGTAAAGCGATAGGTGTCATTGTAACGTCTTATCTAAGGTTGGGATATGAGTCGCGATTGAGAACAACCTAAAGTCGGTAATCGAAATACGTAGCTTTCTGAAGCTTAGTTGGTTATTATCGGAGATTCGTTGAAGGATATTCTCGAATCGCTATTCCATTAACGCAATGGTGACTCGTAGAGATACAAAATTCGAATGGAGCAAGGAATGTGGGAAGAGCTTGAAGAACTCAAGAGAGACCCATTTCAAAGACATGTTACGACCATGCCATCCTGGAAAAGCGAGCGTGGTAGGCGGCGTGTTGAGTAAAAGATCGTGATATAAGCAATCTGAGTACGATATTGTCAAAGACTCATTTCATTATAATTTATAAATAATAGAGATGGAGATGAAAACTCTAGGTACTTACGATGATGATATCTGAGTATAATCGACTTTAATCGATAAAGTTAAAGTTGTTGAAAGTTACACACCGAGTGATGAATTTGAAGAAGGAGGTGCGAAGTTGTTATTTCAAAAGCGGGGAATCGGTGAGGTGAGAAAGCTCAAACCTTCGATTTATTAATCCATTTGAAATTCTTGATCGAATAGGAGGCGTGGCCTATAGACTCGTTTTTACCGCCAAGTATGACGCGTGTTCATAACGTTTTCATGTATCGATGTTACGTAAATATGTGGACGACTCAAACCACGCTATTGAGTTAGAAGCCCGGACGAGATAGCAAGACTTAACGTCACGAGGAGGTACTGTCAAGATCTTGGATAGGAAAAAGAACATGTCCTATGTACCGAGGGTTATACCACAAGTTAAGGTTTTGTGGATAAACCATGCTATTGAGGAAATGACACGGGAGTTGGAAAGCGAAATGAAAGCGAGGTATTCTCATCTTTTCAAAACACACAGTACGTCACGTCAATTTCGAGGACGAAATTTCATAAGGAGGGAGGTTGTAAGACCCCAAATTATTAATAAATGAAATTTATTTTCCACTATTTATTATTTTGAAATAGTAAGGGTTGATTTGATTAATGTGGATAGTTATGGGTAAAATCATTAAATATTTTAAATAAGCAAGTGGTTATAAAATGCTCATTGTTGTTTCGGAGAATATTCATTTGGTCGTGGAATATTCTTCTTTGTCGAGGGAATATTAAATGCAATGACGGTAGCTTTTTGGGGGGGCCCCATAATGGAAAAACGATTGGATGAAGAAAGCGACAAATATAAGTTGTTTATAAAATCAGCGTAGTTATTCTGCTAATTATCTTGTTGGAAATACGGTGGTTAAAACACACTAATACGCTGGCGTTGAACAAGAAGTACATTGTATTGCACCAATTATTGATTCTTACGTGAAGAAAACTACTCAATAATTGTTACGATAATTACTTATTCAAATATTTTATTTTATTGATTCAATAATTCACGCATTGATATTTTATATTACTTGTTGTTTCAATAAATTATCATTACACGGTATTTTTTATTATCAGAGCAATAATTCATATTATCTGAATAATATTATTGGATAATATTATTGGCAATGTCTAGAAAGTTACATCAAGGAGAGGTTTGGTCACCTAATTCAAGGCGCCAAGAAGGAGAGATCCTTATTCGAAAGCCCCCTCTTTCTGGGAACTAGCGGTTTGGTTGCGATCTTGTGATTCTGTAATATTATTTGTGAATAATTAATTATTGATTTATATGATGAGGAAAATATTGATTTTATGTGGATATAGATGGAGAAAATTTTAAAATGACAATTGTTGAAAATTAATATTTTATCTTTTTACGATAAAATAATTCATTTAAATATATTATTTTAATAATATATTAACTGGTGATATTTTTATAATGAATGTGGGATATATGAGTATATGAGGAGGAAGAGTATTTTTGTGGCATTAAATGTTTAACACATATTTTGTGTGTTGGTGGACACAATTATTGAATAGAAATTTGATTATAGCCTACAAAATCTCCCGTTTATGGATTTGATCAATTTCATTTGGAATTTGGAAAAACTTTCTTCTGCAAAGTTGTAGAGAATTGAATTTCCTATAAAAATGTGCGAGATTCAAATTTTCTGATAAAAGGGCTATTTATTATGAATTATTGAAGTTCCGAAGTTCTGAAATAATTGATTTTGTAAGTTTTAATTATTTATTTTATGAAAAACGTTTTTTTTATTAGTTTTTCTAGAAGGTTGGCATGTGGGAAATGTTAGGAGCTGATTTCCAAAGAGGCGTAGGAAAATTTATTATTAATAATATATTATATTAAATTTTCTGCTTTGGTGTTCTAAGCATTTTCCTATAAATAGGGTGCTTAGGTTAGAATTGAAAATCAAACCAGAAACTTAAGTTTTCTCTCTCTATATTATCGAGCGTATTCTTGTGAGTATTTTGAGTATACTTTGAGTATTGCTATACGGTGCGAGTTCAAGTCATAGCCCATATCCGGTGTTTCAACTAAATCTTGTCTTTTCGAGGTAAGGGTTGTTATTTTATTCGAAAATGATATTATTTCTTCAATATCATTATCGAAATATTGGTTGGAAATTTTATCAAATTTGGAACTTTTTCATGTCGGGTTACTATTCATGAGTTCTTATTCATAAGTTATTATTCACGAGTTCTATTCAAAAGTCTTATTCACGAAGCTTGATGATGTTTTTTGGGAAATTTCTATCTTTTGGTGTCGGAGTTACTATTCACGATACTCGGACTATTCACGAATCGACATTATTCACCAAAAATGAAATTTCTTCGTTTTTTGTCCAAAATATCTATTACGGATACTAGCTTTGATTGTATCCATGTTTTGATCATTCTTGAATTTTACTCCACTCGATTACTTATGAAGTATTTTGAACTTGGATTGTTTAAAATACGAATCCTTAATAATTGTTCTTTTGTTTCCTTTGGATTCGTTTCCTTTAAAATATTTTTCATCATCCTCAGTCCTAAATGATGATATTACTAAATATCTTTGGCTTGTAGTGCAAAGATGAATAATTTCTTGATGAATATCCTTGGCCCGTAGTGCAAAGATGAACAGGTGTTGAGATGAACGACCGATCGATTAATATCTTTGGCCCGTAGTGCAAAGATGAGCAGTGTTTAGATGAACATGACTAATCGATGAATATCTTTGGCTGTAGTGCAAAGATGAATATTTGATTCGGATATATATATATATTGATTGATGTTACGAGGATAAAATATCGACGATGAACTTTTAAATTCATATATAGAAGATAGTAGTTTGCATTCTCTACTTAACTCTTCTAATGAATTATTATTTCATTGCATGAAGATTGATTTAAAAGCGGTTGTCTATTGTATTCTATTAGATTTTTTCCTGTTGGAGACTAACGATAATTTGTTGTATATTATCTTAGTCATAATATTCTTTCTTTTGGGCTAGTTGAGCTCACCCTTTTCCTTGTTATTCCATTTTTCTTCTCGGGGAGGCGAGAATGTAATGAAATACTTAGTGGAGTATGGAATGATGGTTATAGAGAGAGTTGTTTAGTAGTCCTCACCATTTTGTAAAATAATGTATAAATAATTGTGATGAGGATTTATTTGGGTATGTATATTGTCTAGAAGATAATAATTGTATTTAAACTCACAGTATATATGTTGTCGTATTTTGCACGACAAATGTATTAATAAAGTTGTAGTTATTTCTGTACCATGTATTTGGCGACTCATAATGGGTTGGATGGAAAGGACCTATTTTGGGGGCGTCACAGAAATAGTTTCAAAAAGCGTAAAATAAACGGCAAAGTAAATGGCAGATGACAAATCTAATATTTGTTGGCGTAATATTTGGGATAATATGATAATCTAAAGGCGTAATATTCGAGATCCCATATTTGTAATATATATTTGAGATTTGATATTTGCTATTGCGTAATATTCAAGATCCCATATTTGTAATATTCGATATCTGATATTTGCTATTGATTGACAGATTTATGTAATTCTTCTTCCGCTAGTTCAACTAGCGGATATATAAATTCCCTGAACCAGATTGCTCCCAAAACAAAGGCGTAAATGGCTTGCAATATAGGGGCAATTTGGTCCGAAAAGTTTTTTAATTGTGTCCACTAGTTCAACTAGTGGATGACGAAATTGTGTTTTAAATCTCAGCCCTTAATTTATGTAATGTATGGTAGAAATGCTATTTGTGTAAGACCCCAACTTTTATAAATAAAGATGAATTTTCTATAAATATTATTTTTGAATATTATGGAATAAATTTGATATAATGTTATAGTTGTGGGTAATATTTATAAATTTTGCAAAGTAAGCAAGTTGTTATAAAATATTCGTTTGGTCGGGGAATATTCTTTTTGTCGGGGAATATTAAATACGAGCTCAATCATTGGTGGATCCCCTAACGGAAGTTTTGTCGTAGTTAGAAAAGCGACAAAATTATCTTTCTATAAAAATAACGGCGGAGAGGTGTTACCGAATTAAAAGCTGTTGAACTACCCGGTTGTAAAAGTACGATGTCTGGCGTAGTTGCGTAGTAGTAACTACGATATTGATTATTGATGCTTACGTGAGAAGTCACTCAATTTATGCTCAATTATTGCTACGATAATTCACGCATCATATCTCTTATATTATTGATTCAATTATTGTCACATTATCATACGTATAATATGTTATAGTATTAAATCAATAATTGAGGCGACAAGTTATAAATGATTAATAATTGTTGAAAGATTAAATATGTGTTGATTAAAAATAAAATGATTTGTGGTAATATTTATTCGATCCTTGATGTATATAAAGAGTCTATTATGAGGCGTTTGTGGTAAGTTTGATTATATTATGGGGGCCCATATGTCATCATCTAAGAGTCTCTTCGTCGATAGTAATTACCTTCGTCGATAGTAATTATCTTTGTGAATAGTAATTATCTTCGTCGATAGTAATTACCTTCGTCGATAGTAATTACCTTTGTGAATAGTAATTACCTTCGTCGATAGTAATTACCTTTATCGACGTCGAACCACTTGTCATTTCACATTCTGAGCGTCGAACCACTTGTCGTTTCACATTACTGGCGCCGAACCACTTGTCGTTTCACATTCTGGTGATCGAACCACTTGTCATTTCACATTACGGACATCAAACCACTTTTCTTTTCACATCACCGGTCGTCGAGCCACTTGCCTTTTCACATGCAAAAAAGCTTAAGCTAGAAATCTTCTATAAATAGAGGCCTAGTGCTTCATTATTTTCACGAATTCATTCAAGCTATAGAGAGAGAAAGTATAGAGAATA
This sequence comes from Panax quinquefolius, assembly GCA_020205615.1. Classification (NCBI taxonomy): domain Eukaryota; kingdom Viridiplantae; phylum Streptophyta; class Magnoliopsida; order Apiales; family Araliaceae; genus Panax; species Panax quinquefolius. Next base: position 3,091,489 of record CM035154.1, on the reverse strand, counting down.
AGAGAGAAAGAAGAAGAGTATTTTGTTACTACACTACTGCGGTATTCAATCTCCTACCAAAAGTAAGGGGTGTTATTCTTTCTTATTCATGAAGAGCTGTTGTTATTCCATTGCTTATTATTACATTGGAATAACTTTTATACATGGTTTACCTATACTTAGTGACATTTTCTATTATTCACATTGGAACATCACATCATGTGTTTTACACGGACTGGTTAAAATCTTTATTATTATACATTGGAACATCACATCATGTGTTTTACACGGACTGGTTAAAATCTTTATTATTATTACATTTGGAACATCACATGCATGTGTTTCTGTGGGACTGGTTCCATTCTTTATTATTACTGTTGGAATATCACATGCATGCGTTTTACATGGGACACGGTTCCATTCTTTATTATTACATCGTTGGAATATCTCACATGCATGCGTTTCTTTTCTGTGGGACTGGTTCCGTTATTTATTATTCTATTGGAATAACCTGCCTGTGCGGTCTATCGTATGCATGGTGATTTCTTTTGTTATTCCATTCTTTATTATACCCATTTGGTTAAAACTTTGACTTCTATACTCCATGAAATTAGTGGAATATCCTTGATATTTGCGCTTCATCCAGTATCCTTTCATGGAAATATTCTTCTCAGTATTTTTGAATTTTACTCTACAAAGTAGTATCATGTTGACAGTTTGGATGTTATTGGTTCCTAGATAAATTAATTCTTGAACTTGTTTTATTGAATTCTTATATCATTGTCATCATCCTCATGTTTATATTATGTTGAAAGTCATCGTGGCACTGTAGTGCATAGATGGACTTGGTATGATTATGACGAGAGACTATTCGGTGTAATCATGGTAGTAATGTTACAAATGATGTGGTAAAAATTCTCATTGGCCCGTAGTGCATTGATGGACAGTTGTTGGCATGATCATGACCATTAATGAATACACAAATATTCTTGGCCCGTAGTGCATGAATAATTGTGGTCGTGATACTAAAGAATATCCTTGGCCAGTAGTAGTGCGAGGGTGATTCGATGATGTGGAATATTTATTAAAGGCGAGTCTCGGCTATAATGATGATGAAAAACCTTTTAAATCATAAAAGATAGTAGATTTTATTTTCTACTTGACTCTTTTAATGGATTCTTTGGTTCATTTGTAGTTAAACTTGATGTTCATTATATTTTATCGGTTTAACATTGTTGAAGGCTAATGATAATTTATTACGCATTATTTTAGTCATAATATTTCTTCTTGAGCTAGTTGAGCTCACCCTTTCTTTCCTTTATTCTCTTGAGAAATGAGAATATATTTGGGGACGAGTGGGAGCGGAGTAATGGTCGAGAGGATATCATTAGTAGTCCTCACTATTACGTGAAATAGTGTGATAATAATTGTAATGAGGACTCCTTTTGAGTTTGTATGATCTCTAGTAGACAATATTTGTATTCAAACTCACAGTTTATGTCGTATTGTACACGACAGTTATATTAGTAAATTGTATTTAAATTCTGTACCATGTATCTGACTACCCAAGATGGGTGATGTATACCTAATTTTGGGGGCGTCACAGTTGGTATCAAAGCTTAGGGATATGATCCCTGGCTAAGATGTGAGAATAGTACTAGGAGGAGAGGCAGAATACATTAGCTAGTATGACCTACCTAAGTTTATGTCTTTATTTTGTTGGTCGGTCGAGAATATAGGGATAATATGTTACATGTCAATTAACCTTTTGTTTTGTGGCAGTATCTGAAAATGACATCTGAGAATGTTGAGAATAGCAATGGAGCACAGGCGATCGTTGATTCACCACATATCAATAATTAGGATAATGTGCATCAAGAAGGCGACAATCCTCATATGCAAACAACAACACCTTGACCAAATGATGAATGATCAAATGTTCGGAGGCTTTATACGATTCATGCAACAATGAAGCGAGAGCGACTCTGTCCAAAAGCGTAGGTGGAACACGGAAAACTCTCGGCGGTCACCGCTAAGCAGTTCAAGGAGCTGGGACCACGGGAGTTTAAGGGAGAGCAAAACCACTTGGCGGAAGCATGGATAAAGCGGATTACCAAGATATTTGATGTCTTGGGATGCTCCAAGGAGCAAAAGGTTCCCTTTGCCGCCTTTATGTTGCTTTGCGGAGAAGCGATTCTTGGTGGGAATCGGTAAAAGCGTACTCAACCTCTTTGTCTTGAAGATATCTTGGGAGAAGTTTCAGGAGTCATTCAACGACAAATACTTTCCGAAAGTATTCGCCACATGAAGGAGGTGGAGTTTATCAAGTTGGAACAAAACAATATGACCGTGTGTCATGATACGAGGCAAAATTTGCGGAGTTATCACGGTTTCGTCCCACTTGGTGGATAATGAAGAAGAGAATGGCGCGAATGTTTTAAGAGGTTTGAAGCGGGAGATACGTCGACATCTTATTTCTCGTAAAGCGTGTTTGTATTGGATGTTGTAAAAGGGCTCGATTAGTGGAGGCGCGATAACGAGTCAACGTAACTAAAAAGAAGCGGCCGGCAAAATTATAATACCAAATGAGAGTAGTCATTGAAGCGGTGACAACAAGCGTGGAGGAACCAACGGGCGGATATGGTAACCGCCGGTGGTAATCGAGGCCAAAACAATAAGAATGGACATTTCAAGAAAAGGAGATTCAACAATAATGGAAAGCGTCGACCAAAGACCGTTGTTAAGGAAGGAGAAAGACCACCTATCATATGCTTCAATGCGGAGGAGAGGGACACATCGATCAAGCTGCGCCATGCCATCCAAAGCATGTTATAATTGTGGAAGAGAAGGTCACTTAGCTCGATTTTGTCGTTTCACAGAAGACAAATTCAAACTAGGATGGATGCACCAAAGGCCCTCCTAAAAGAAAAGTCGAAAGCCGAGGTAGTCTGAGGGAGGCGTTTGTTGTGACCTCCGAGGAGAGCGAGGAATCTGAATGAGGTCATCACGGGTAAGCTTATCATAAACTCTAATGAAGTCTATACTTTATTTGATCTGGGGTTCTACCCATTCTTTTATTTCTCCTACTTGCGCTCATCGATTAAATTTGACTCAGGAGAAATTATACTTTGACTTATCTGTGGAAACTCCATTGGGAGAAACCTTCATTACATCCACTTTTATAAGTCTTGTTTGGTTCAAATCGGTACCCTCACATTACATGTCGATCTTATTTCATTAAAAATACTTGCATTTGGCGTGATTCTACAAGGATTGATTGGTTAACTACTTATCATGCAAAAATTGATTATTTTCGTAAGGTTGTTAGCTTTCATATTCTAACCAACCTATTATGCGAATTCAAGCGACCAAACCATTAAAATCAATCACGGTCATCTCAAGCCATAAAGCTATTCGTTTATTGAAAAGCGGATGTCAAGCTTTCTTAACTCGTATCACTGATTTAAACAAAAATCGTCGATTTTGAGCGATATTTCTATTGTTAATAAATTTCTGACGTATTCTCAAGAAGAACTTACGGCCTACCCCAGGCGTGAAATTGAATTTTGTATCGACCTTGAACTCGGTAGAAAACCTATTTCCAAAGCCCCATATCGAATGGCTCTATTGAACCGAGGAGTTAAAGACCCAATGCGAGGAATTGTTAGACATTGGCTTTATTCATCCTAGTACTTCTCCTTGGGGTTCTCTGTTTATTCGTGAAGAAGAAAGATGGGAGTATCGACTTTGTATTGATTATCGGGAGTTGAATCATGTCACCATCAAAAATAGGTATCCATTGCCACGTATTGATGACTGTTTGACCCGATTGCAAGGAGCCAAATTCTTTTACAAAGATTGATCTTCGTTTGAATATCACCAATTGAAGATTAGAACCGGTGACATTTCAAAGGCGGCTTTCGGAACTCGATGCGGGCATTATGAATTCTAGTCATGTCCTTTGGATTGACTAATGCTCTCTTTGCCTTCATGGATATGATGAGCCAAAGTATTGAGGAATATTTGGATCACTTTGTGGTCGTCTTTATTGATGACATCCTTATTTATTCCAAAAGCCGTGAAGATCATGAGCAACACTTGAGGTGACACTCCCAAAAGCTTCGTGAATATAAGCTTTATGCAAGTTGAAGAAATGCGAGTTACGGCTTGAAGAAGTAGCATTCCTTGGGCACGTGGTATCAAGTCATGGAATATCATTGACCCAACAAAGATTTAAGCTATTCAAAGTTGGGAGCAACCTAAATCAAATGGCCAAAAGTCACGTAGCTTTCTCGGTTTATTTGGTTATTATCGGAGATTCGTGGAAGGATTTTCTCGAATCGCTACTACATTATTTCGGTGACTCGGAAAGATACAAAGTTCGATTGGAGGCGAAGAATGTGAGAAGAGTTTTCAAGAACTCAAGAGAAAACTCATTTAAGACTGTTACGACAATACCATCGGCTCGGAGGATTTGTCATCTCTGACGGTGATGCTTCGGGCAAAGGGTTGGGATGTGTTCTCATGCAACATGGGAAAGTCATAGCCTTTATGCCTCACGATAACTCAAAGAATATGAGAGGAATTATCCTACTCATGATCTAGAGTTAGCATTTATTGTCTTTGCACTTAAAATTTGGAGGCATTACTTGTATGGGGAGAAAGTGGAGATCTTTACGGATTATAAAAGCCTCAAATATTTCTTCACTCAAAAGGAACTCAACATGCGACAACGACGTTGGCTTGAAGCTGTTGAAAGATTATGATCATACCATCGATACCATCACGGAAAAGCGAGCGTGGTAGGCGGCGCATTGAGTAGAAGATCATATGCAAATCTGAGTGCGATATTGTCGACGCAAAGGCCTATTTTGTGTGACTTGCAAAGGATGGAGATAGAGTTAAAGACTCAGGGGACGCGTGTGATGATAGCGAGTATATGAGTAGAGCCGACTTTAATCGATAAAGTTAAAAGTTGCTCGAGCTTCTGGACACGGAGGTGATCGCGTATGAGGAAGAAAATGCAAGAAGGTGCTATCTTTGGAAGCAAGAATCGATGAAGAAGGAATACTTGAGTCGACTCCGGACTTTGTGTTCTAACGATACGATTTAAAGTATAATATAATGATGGGGCGCCACAACACACCATTTGCAATCCATCACTGGGAGTACCAAAATGTATCATGATATTCGTCATACATTTTGGTGGAGCAATAAAAAGAGAGATAAGCATTTGTTTATCTCAAGGTGTCTAACTTGTCAACGAGTTAAAGCGGAGCATCAAGTACCAAAAGGTCCATTGCAACCACTTGAAATTCCGAATGGAAGTGGGAGCACATTACCATGAATTTCGATTCTGGGGTCTTCTAAGGTTTCTCAAGGCGTAGATGCGATTTGGGTCATTGTTGATGGATTGACCAAGTGCGCTCATTTCTTCTGGAACCGTCTGAAACTTATACACTTGAACGTCTTGCTCTCGTATGTTCATAAGCGAGATTGTAAAAAGGCGCATGGTATGCCGGTATCCATAGTTTACGATCGAGACCCAAGATTCACTTCAAGATTTTGGGTTAGTTTGCAAAAAGCTATGAGCGCAGACTTACGATTTAGCTTCGGCATATCATCCTCGAGACAGATGAGACGATCGGAGAGGACTATTCAAACTCTTGAAGATCTATTAAAACTCGTGTGTCCTTGATTTCAAGGGAAGTTGGGACAAGTTCTTACCATTGGTGGAGTTTTCCTACAACAACGATTATCAAAGCAAGTATTGGCATGGCTCCATTCGAGCGTTGTATGGAAGAAAGTGTCGTTCTCGGTATCTTTGGAATGAGGTGGGTGAAACAACGTTGTTGGGGCCGGAGTTGAATACGTATGACTACGGAAAATATTCAAACGATCCAAACAACGTATAAAAACCTCACAAAATCGACAAAAGAGTTATCTTGATCTTCATCGAAAGGGCGTGGAATTCGATATAGGAGATCATGTGTTGTTAAGAGTTGCTCCATGGAAAGGAGTTACAAGATTTAGAAAAGAGGAAAACTCAATCCTCGATTCATCGGTCCATTTTAATCCTCGTCGAGTAGGAAGCGTGGCCTCTAGACTCGCTTTCTGCCAAGTATGTCTCGTGTTCATGCGTTTTTCACATATCCATATTACGTAAATATGTGAAAGACCGAACCACATTATTGAGTTAGAAGCAGGACGAAATAGCGGAAGATTTGGCGTATGAAGAGGTTCTGTTCAAATCTTGGATAAGAAGGAACATATTCTACGCTCGAGGTTATACCTCAAGTCGAAAGTTTTGTGGAGGAACCACGATGTTGAGAAATGACTTGGGAGTTAGAATACGAAATGAAATCAAGGTATCCTTACCTCTTGACATACCAGTACGTACCCTAATTTCGAGGGCGAAATTTCATAAGAAGGGAGGTTGTAAGACCCTGACTTTTATAAATAAAGATGAATTTTCTATAAATATTATTTTTGAATATTATGGAATAAATTTGATATAATGTTATAGTTGTGGGTAATATTTATTAATTTTTCAAAGTAAGCAAGTTGTTATAAAATATTCGTTTGGTTGGGAATATTCTTTTTGTCGGGGAATATTAAATGTGACGACGACTCGATCATTAGTGGACCCCCCTGACGGAAGTATTATCGTAGTTAGAAAGCGACAAAATTATCTTTTCTATAAAAATAACGGCGGAGGTGTTAGATTAAAAGCTGTTGAACTACCCGGTAGTAAAATTACGATGTCTGGCGTAGTTGTATAGTAACACTGCGATATTGATTATTGATGCTTACGTGAGAAGTCTTTCGGTATGCTCAATTATTACTACGATAATTCTTTGCATCATATCTCTTATATTATTGATTGATTATTGTCACACGATATCATCGTATAATATGTTATAGTATTAAATCAATAATTGAGGCGACAAGTTATAAATGATTAATAATTGTTGAAAGATTAAATATGTGTTGATTAAAAATAAAATGATTTGTGGTAATATTTATTCGATCCTTGATGTATATAAAGATTACATTATGAGGCGTTTTGTAAGTAAGTTTGATTATTTTATGGGGGGCCCATATGTCATCATCTAAGAGTCTCTTCGTCGATAGTAATTACCTTCGTCGATAGTAATTATCTTTGTGAATAGTAATTATCTTCGTCGATAGTAATTACCTTCGTCGATAGTAATTACCTTTGTGAATAGTAATTACCTTCGTTAATAGTAATTACCTTTACGAGACGTCGAACCACTTGTCGTTTTCACATTACGAGCGTTGAACCACTTGTCGTTTCACATTACAGCGCCGAACCACTTGTCGTTTCACATTACGGACATCGAACCACTTGTCGTTTTTCACATTCAGGCGTCAAACCACTTTTCTTTTCACATCACCGATCGTCAAGCCACTTGCCTTTTCACATGGCGGTCTTAAGCTAGAAATCTTCTATAAATAGAGGCCTAGTGCTTCATTATTTTCACGAATTCATTCAAGCTATAGAGAGAAAGTATAGAGAGAAGAGAGAAAGAAGAAGAGTAGTATTTTGTTACTACACTCTGCGGTATTCAATCTCCTACCAAAAGTAAGGGGTGTTATTCTTTCTTATTCATGAAGAGAGGCTGTTGTTATTCCATTGCTTATTATTACATTGGAATAACTTTGTATACATGGTTTACCCTATACTTGGTGACATTTTCTATTATTACATTGGAACATCCATGCGTTGGAACACAGGACTGGTTTAAATCTTTATTATTATTCGTTGAACACCACATGCATGTGTTTTTTACAGGACTGGTTAAAATCTTTATTATTATTACATTGGAACATCACATGCATGTGTTTCTGCAGGACTGGTTCCATTCTTTATTATTTTGTTGGAATATCACATGCATGCGTTTCATGGGACTGGTTCCATTCTTTATTATTACATTGGAATATCACATGCATGCGTTTTACTTGGGACATGGTTCCGTTATTTATTATTTTGTTGGAATAACTTTGCGCACATGCGATCTATCGCATGCATGGTGATTTCTTTTGTTATTCCATTCTTTATTATACCCAGTTGGTTAAAACTTTGACTTCTATAGTCCATGAAATTAGTGGAATATCCTTGATATTTCCGCTTCATCCAGTATCCTTTCATGGAAATATTCTTCTCAGTATTCTTGAATTTAACTCTACAAAGTAGTATCATGTTGTGATTTGGATGTTATTGGTTCTAGATAAATTAATTCTTGAACTTGTTTTATTGAATTCTTATATCATTGTCATCATCCTCATGTTTATATTATGTTGAAAGTCATACATGTGGCTGTAGTGCATAGATGGACTTGGTATGATTATGACCGAGAGACTATTGGTGTAATCATGGTAGTAATTGTACAAATGATGTGGTAAAAATCCTCATTGGCCCGTAGTGCATTGATGGATGATTGTTGGCATGATCATGACCATTAATGAATACACAAATATTCTTGGCCCGTAGTGCATGAATAATTGTGGTCGTGATCTTAAAGAATATCCTTGGCCAGTAGTGCGGGGTGATTCGATGATGTGAAATATTTATTAAAAGTGAGTCTCGGCTATAATGATGATGAAAAACCTTTTAAATCATAAAGATAGTAGATTTTATTTTCTACTTGACTCTTTTAATGGATTCTTTGGTTCATTGTAGTTAAACTTGATGTTCATTATATTTTATCGGTTTAACATTATTTGAAGACTAATGATAATTTATTACGCATTATCTTAGTCATAATATTTCTTCTTGAGCTAGTTGAGCTCACCCTTTCTTTCTTTATTCTCTTGGAAATGAGAATATATTTGGGACGAGTCGGGGAGCGGAGTAATGGTCCGAGAGGATAACATTAGTAGTCCTCATTATTACGTGAAATAGTGTGATAATAATTGTAATGAGGACTCCTTTTGAGTTTGTATGATCTCTAGTAGACAATATTTGTATTATTCAAACTCACGGTTTATGTCGTATTGTACCACGGCAGTTATATTAGTAAGTTGTATTTAAATTACATACCCATGTCGACTACCCAAGATGGGTGATGTATACCTAATTTTGGGGGCGTCACAATTTGCCCATTTTTCACCCATAACAAATACTAATCCTCTAGGAATTGTATGTGCATCAGCCTCCACAAAGTCAAAATAGTTCCTCTATTTCAATTTGTTTTTTAAAGTTAATTTATAAAAAAAATAATAATTTATATATTGATCAATTTTATGATGAACTTAAATTGTGACTAATGTATGTGTTGGATTTCTAACTTTTAAGTTTATTTTGATGATAACAATTATTAATAAATAGATTAAATAAAATAGAAGAATCCTCTGCGATAGGATTTATATTATAATCAATTTTAATTGACCAAAAATATTTTTAAAATCTTATTGAATTAATATTTTTTTTACCTTGATAATTTAATATCAAGTGTTAAAGTAATATTTCCTAAAGCAAAGAGAATTCCTATTCTTAAATAATTTTTATTTACTGAATTTTTCAAAAATATATATTATATATTATTTATTTTTCACAAAAAGAATAAAATGAAAAATGCAAAAAAAATTAAAAAAATTCCGTTCTCTTCTATCCGAAAATGAAATGAAACATAGGAGATTTAAATTAATTAAGGCACATTGTTTGGAAATTATATATGCGTGTGTATGTGACACGTGATCATTAAAGACTAAAGGCTTGTAGCCTTGCAAATGTTTTGACTAGACCTGATAAACGGGCTGGGTTATTGGTGGTCGGATCAAAACGGCACAAGTTTTTGTAGGCAGAAAAAGTGAAATTCAAAGTCTACATTTTGATGGACGGACCGTCCCGGCCCATTGACTTGGACTGATTTATAACTAAATTTTAACACGTTTATGAGCCGAGCCTAAACGGACCGGACCATCACCGGGGTGGGCCAAAATGGCCCAGGTTTTGATGGGCTGAAAAAATGAAGCTCAAAGATCGTGTTTTGACGGACAAACCGGCCCACGGGCTTGGGCCATTTTTTGCCAAATCTAGTTTTGACCCAAACATGCTGGAGAATTTAAAAGTTTATTAATTGAGAGTTTGAAAATTTAATAAGCCATGTGATTATTTAAAAGGAAAGGAATGTGACGCCCCCAAAATTAGGTATACGTCACCCATCTTGGGACGCCACATACATGGTACATAAATTCAAATACAACTTACTAATATAACTGTCGTGTACAATAGGACATAAACTGTGAGTTTCAATACAAATATTGTCTACTAGATATTATACAAACTCAAAAGGAGTCCTCATTACAACTATTATCACACTATTTCACAGAATAGTGAGGACTACTAATGCTATCATATCGGACCATTACTCCGGTTCCCCGACTCGTCTCCAATTTATGTTCTCATTTCTCAAGAGAATAAAGTGAAAGAAAGGTGAGCTCAACTAGCCCAAAGAAGAAATATTATGACTAAGATAATGCGAGAATAAATTATCATTAGCCTTCAACATGTTAAGCGATAAAATACAATAAACAACCGGTTTAAGCTGCAGTGAATATGTAATCCATTAAAAGAGTCAAGTAGAAAATAAAGTCTACTATCTTTTAGGTTTTAAAAGGTTTTCATAAATTTTATCATTAAGACTCGGTTTAAAGAATAAACCACAATATCTAATCATCCCCTGTACCACGTCAAGAATTTTCATCAAAATATCAATGGTCATGACTATAAGAATCACCCCACGGTCATAATCATACCAAAACTATCCATCATCGCATGACACAGTGCTTTGAGGACTTTTATCACATCATTTATAACAAGCCATGATTATCTTGAATGATCCTCGGTCATAATCATACTAAGTTCATCTATGCACGTAAGCCAAAGATAACATAATATATCATGAGGATGATGACAATGACATAATAATTCAATAAAATAAGTTCAAGAATTATTTTATCCGAGGAATTAATAACGCCCAAATTGTCAACAAGATCATTTTGTAGAGTAAAATTCAATAATGATCGGAAGAATATTTCCATGAAAAAGATCTTTGGATGAAACGCAAATATCAAGGATATTCTATTAATTTCATGGAGTATAGAAGTCAAAGTTTTAACCAATTTGGGTATAATAAAAATGGAATAACAAAAGAAATCACCATGCATGCGGTGCCGATAGGCAAAGTTATTCCAACGAGAATAATAATAACGGAACCAGTCGGTGAAATTCACACAAGCGGGATGTTCCAACAGAATAATAAAGATGGAACCGAGATCGGTGTAAAACACACGATAGGATATTCCAACGAGAATGATAAAGATTTTGAATTCAGGTGTAAAACACACGCAGCAGGATGTTCCAACAGAATAATAAAGATTTTAACAAGGTCGGTGTAAAACACATGCAGCAGGATGTTCCAATGTAATAATAATAAAGAAGCGGAACCAGTCCGGTGTAAAAAACATGTAGACGAGGATGTTCCAATGAATAATGTAAGAATGTCACCAAGTATAGGGTAGATCACAGATACAAAAAAGTTATTCCAATGAATAATAAGCAATGGAATAACAACACTTCTCTTCATGAATAAGAAAGAATAACACTTCTTATGTACAACAAATAATATTTCCTACCTTAGAAGAATGAATATTGGCAAGGTGAAGTAGCGAGAATACTTTTCTTCTTCTCTCTATAGTTTCTCTCTCTAGAGTTTCAATTGAATTCGTGAAAATAATGAAGCACTAGGCCTCTATTTATAGAAGATTTTAGCTTAAAGACCGCCATGTGAAAAGGCAAGTGGTGGCGACGATTGGTGATGTTAAAAGAAAAATGGTTTGGCGCACGTCAGAATGTGAAACGACAAGTGGTTCGGCGCTTTAATGTGAAACGACAAGTGGTTCGACACCGTAATGTGAAACGACAAGTGGTTCGATCATCTGTAATGTGAAACGACAAGTGGTTCGGCGCTTTGGTAAAGGTAATTACTATCGACGAAGGTAATTACTATTCACAAAGGTAATTACTATTGGAAAGGTAATTACTATCGATTTAAGATAATTACTATTCACAAAGGTAATTACTTATTGACGAAGGTAATTACTATTCACAAAGGTAATTACTATTGGCGAAGGTAATTACTATTCACAAAGGTAATTACTATCGGCGAAGGTAATTACTATCGATTTGAAGGTAATTACTATTGACGAAGAGACTCTTAGATGATGACATATGGGCCCCCCATAAAATAATCAAACTTACCACAAATGTCTCATAACAGACTCTTTATATACATCAAGGATTGAATAAATATTACCACAAATCATTTTATTTTAATCAACACACATTTAATCTTTCAACAATTATTAATCATTTATAACTTGTCGTCTCAATTATTGATTTAATACTATAACATATTATACGATGATAATCTTTGTGACAATAATTGAATCAATAATATAAGAGATATGATGCAAAGAATTATCGTAGTAATAATTGAGCATAGTGAGTGACTTCTCGTGTAAGATCAATAATCAATATCGTGTGCTACTATACAACTACGCCAGACATCGCATTTTACTACTAGGGTAGTTCAACAGCTTTTAACAGTAACACCTCTCTGCCGTTATTTTATAGAAAGATAATTTTGTCGCTTTTAACTACGACAATACTTCCGTTAATGGGGTCCACTAATGATTGAGTCGTTGCATTTAATATTCCCCGACAAAAAGAATATTCCCACCAAACGAATATTTTATAACAACTTGATACTTTGCAAAATTTATAAATACTACCCACAACTATAATATTATCTTAAATTCACACCATAATATTAAAAAAATTATTTCGACAAAATTTAAATCTTTATTGATAAAATCTGGGGTCTCACAAGGAATCTATGTTTTTTGGTGGGCTTCATATTTGGCAATTCGTGTGCGTCATTAATTCATTCAAGCCATTCATTTTGAATCAAGCAATTTTAACTCTTGATTTTCAAAATAACCTTCCAAATTATCATTTTACACCAAGGTTCAAAAATTTATAAATAGGAGAATTTTCATTTCATTTCAACTTGGCAATTTACAAGAACAGAAAAACTCATTCTTCATTGCCAACATATTCTCTCTCTATAAAGCATTCTCTCTTCTTATCAAAGTTTTAATCATTTGAGAAGAGAAAATTAATCTAAATATTTGAGATAAGTTATTTGATTTGATTTATTTAAATTGTTATATATATATATATATATTTCATTTATTTATCATATACAAAGTAAGTACTTAGACACCGAGATTATCACTACTAGAAAATCAAGCTATAGCGACGATCGCCGACCGTCGCTATAGAGTAAAAGACCGTCGCTGAAACCTATAGCGACGGTCCTTTCTCCTATAGCGACGGTCAGACTTTCGCTAGAAAACTTCACAAAAACGCGCATGAAGATTTGTATCGATGGTCAAGGAATAGATATAGCGACGACCATGGCCGATATTTATAGAAGATTTAAGATTTGAATGTCTAAGATCTCATGACGGTCAGTCATGCTGTGACGCCCCCAAAACAGGTATACATCACCCATCTTGAGTCGCCAAAACACAATACATAAATTCAAATACAACTTAATTATACAACAGTCGTGTAAAATACGACAAAATATAGCTAAGAGTTTAAACAAGAATATTGTCATCTAGACAATATCCACACTCAATGGAGTCCTCATTATAATTATTATCACACTATTCCATAGAATAGTGATGACTACTAATGCTATCATCTGGACCGTCAATCCGTTCCCCGACTCGTCCTAGCTATATTCTCATTTCTTGAAGAGAACAGTGAAAGAAATGGTGAGCTCAACTAGCCTAGTAAGAAATATTATGACTAAGATAATGCAGAATAAATTATCATTAGTCTTCAACAATGTTAAACTGATAAAATATAATAGACATCAAGTTTAACTGCAGCGGAATAAATAATCCATTAGAAGAGTCAAATAGAGCATGATATTTACTATCTTCTATGATTTAAAATGTTTTCATCAATTTTTATCGCTGAGACTCAACTTAATAAATAAACCACATCATCGAATCATCCATGCACTACGGGTTAAGGATATTCATTAAATCATCAATGGTCATGACTATACCGAATAATCCCTGGTCATAATCATACCAAAAATTATCCATCAATGCACTACAGGCCACTGAGGACTTTTACCACATCATTTATAACATTACAGGTCATGATTATACCGAATGATCCCTGGTCATAATCATACCAAGTCCATCTATGCAAAAAAGCCAAAGATGACTTTCATCACAATATAAGCATGAGGATGATGACAATGATATAAACATTAATCAAACGAAAACAAGGATAAATATTAAAGACTTTAAATTTATCCAAATATTATCAATCACTTAATAAACTCATCATCTAATATTATTAATATTATAACAAAATTTTAATCATTTCTTAAACTTATAAACAATATATTTCAATTATTTACACTTTACCAAATAATGCATTTAATCATTCAAAAATACCATACTCATAAGATTTCATCACCAATGATCAAATCCTCATCAAAAATCAAGATATACCCTATATAGGATTCCCAGCCATAAAATCCTATTTTTCAATTTTGTTACTTCACATAACATATTTAATTCATTTACTCATAACTAGTTCATTTTCATGAAAAATATCAAATCAGTCCCAAAAATATTTCTTTTCTGGTATTTAGCAAAATATAGTCTCATATTGAACATATATTTTTCTCGGAATTTTTAAAATTCATTTACTATTTTTTAATATGGCCAAAACTGTCAAATATTTAGACATTTATCATAAATTGTACTTTTGTCCAAAAATTCTGAAATTTACAGGGTATACTCCTGTTATATATATGTACTCTCAATAAAAATTTCACCAATTTTGGAGTTAACCACAAAGAGTTATAAGGGTTTATTTTTAAAATAGTCTTTTCCCATAAAATCCATAACTCTTAATCTATAAATACAAAAATCGCCATTTTTAGACACAATCTAGAAAACTCATCAAATTATCATTTCAAATTTTTCCAGAATTTTTTAGGGTCAGAAAAATTACGAAACTATCCCTGACAGAAACCCCTTTTAAATGAAAATACTATTTATATGAATACAAAGGATCATTCACCATGCATGCGGTAATCCACATAGACAGGTTATTCCAACAGAATAATAAAGAATGGAATAATAGAAGAATTCACCAGGCATGCGATAGACCGCACAGACATGTTATTCCGACAGAATAATAAATAACGGAACCAAGTCATGCGTAATTCGCACAGACAGGATATTCTAACATAATAATAAAGAATGAAACCAGGTCATGCGTAATACGCACAGACAAGATATTCCAACAGAATAATAAAGAATAGAACCAGATCTAGCGTAATCCGCAGAGACAAGATATTCCAACGGAATAATAAAGAATGGAATAATAGAAGAATTTCACCATGTATGCAGTACTTCGCATAGACAGGTTATTCCAACATAATAATAAGGAATGGAATAACAATAGCTCTCTTCATGAATACGAAAGAATAATACCACTTACCTTAGAAAAAAAAAACTGGATACTGAGGTAACAGACTTCTCTTCTTCTTTCTCTCTATAATTTCTCTCTATAATAATTGCTCTATAGCATTTGTGAATTAGTGAGAAATGAAGGAAGAATGAGCTTTATTTATAGGAAAATATAGTTTTGATAAATTGCGTTTTGGGGCTCGGAATATTCTTAGTATAATACCTTCCTTTTTTTTCATTTTTAATTTAGTCCCGCAAGTATTATCAAACTTGCACCATCTCCCCTAATAGTAAATAATGTGAATCAATAGTTTACAGACATGTGAAAATACGAATTACAAAGATATAGTACCTCCATCTATACCTTCATTTTTAACTTAGTCATGCAAGTATTATCAATCTTGCACCAACTCCCCTAATAGTACAAGAATGTGAATCAATAGTACACACATGTGAACAAATATTTATAATCATATGAATTAATAGCAATTAATTGCTCATTTATCCGGTTAATTACCCGACTGGTCAGTATAACTTCCAGACATCAATTAATATCGAAATAAATGTCGATTTCCACTAACACTAATAATTCCAACACAATGGAACTATCAATTTTATCTTTAATCAACACGAACTTATTGGCGTGCAATTAGATGACCAAACCTCTCCTTGACAGAACTTCTAGACATTGTCAATATTACAAATAATAATATGAATAACTTTTCCGTCTCAATTATTGATTTAATAATATAACATATTATACAGATGATACTATGACAATAATTGAATCAATAATATGAGAGATATGATGCAGCAATTACTGTAGCAATAATTGAGTATAACTGAGTGACTTCTCGCGTAAGCATCAAGAACCAATACCGTGTGCTACTATGCAACCACACGTATTACTGTATTTTTACTACCGGGTAGTTCAACAATTTTAACGGTAACACTTTCGCCGTTATTTTTAATAAAAGATAATTCTGTCATTTTCTTACTACGACAATACTTCCGTTGTGGGGGTCCACCAATGATTATGATATCGTACGAATATTCTCTGTTAAAACGAATATTCCCCGACCAATCGAATATTATATAAACACTTGCTTACTTTGCAAAATTTGTAAATATTACCCACAACTATAACATTATATCAAATCCACACCATAATATTCAAAAAAATATTTCGAGAAATTTAAATATTTATTCATAAAATTTGGGGTCTCACAATCTCCCTCCTTATGAAATTTTGCCTCGAAATTTACGTCGACGCATTACTGGTATCTTAGAAGAGGTGAGGATACCTTGACTTCATTTCGATTCTAACTCTTGAGGTATAACCTTTGAGTGTCGAATATGATCCTTTTTATCATAGATTTTAACATGTATCTCCTCATACATTAAATCTTCTGCTATCTCGTCTAGTTCCAATTCAATAATGTAGTTCGGGTCGTCCACATATTTACGTAACATCGATACGTAAAAAACGTTATGAACACACGATATACTTGGTGGTAAAACGAGTCTATAGGCCACAGTTCTACTCGATCGAGGATTTCAAATGGGCCAATTAAATCGAGGGTTGAGATAACATATTCTTGAACCTTCTTCTTCATTCATTGATTCGATTTGTGTAGGTTGAGCGGCTTTAACTTATCGATTAAAGTCGATTCTACTCGTATATTTATTATCTTCACGTGGGTCCCTAGAGTCTTTAACTCTATCTTCATCATTTGTAAGTTATACGAAATGTGTTTTTGTGATAACAACATCGTACTCGTAAACGCATACGATCTTCTACTCAACATGTCAGCTACCACGTTCGCTCTTCCACGATGATATTGAGTGGTATAGCCGTAATCATCAATAGCTCAAGACAACGTGTTTGGTGCATAATACGTTCGTTTTAGGTGAAGAAATATTTAAGGGTTTTAGAAATGGGTTTTGTACTGAGGTCAATACAAAATTCGATTTCACGCTCTAGGGGTAGGCAAGGAAGTTCTTCAAGAATACGTTAGGAAATTTATTAATGATAGAAAAAAAAACTGTGACTCTCATCCAAGACTTGGATAGCACGTCACATTGATACCTATCAACTTGCCACCGTTATTCACGACGTCCCCTACGGATATTCTGGCTTTGGTGTATTCCAAGACTTGGAAGTCACCATCGAAAGGCTCGGGGCTTTTTACTTATGGCTTGATATGACAATGATTGACTTTAGTGGTTTGGTTGCTTGAATTTGCATAACAGGTTGGTTAGGAATATGAAAGCTAACAACCTTACGAAAAGCATGATGAGGAGTTAACCAATCAATTCCTAAAATTACATCAAAGACAAGTATTTTCAAAGAGATAAGATCGACATGTAACGTAAAAGTGTCGATTTGAATCAAACAAGACTTATAAACAGTGGAGGTAATGAAGGTTTCTACTAACAAAGTTTCAACCAATAAGTCAAAGTTTAATTTCTCCAGAGTTAAATTTAAACGTTGAACGCAAGCAAGAGAGATAAAAGAATGGGTAGAACCGGTATCTAATAAGGTATAGACTTCGCAAGAATTTATAATTAACTAACCCGTGCTAACTTCGTTCGGGTTACTCACTTTTTGAGAAGTCACGAAAAACGCTCTTCCTGAAACCACCGACTTTGTTTTGTCTGTATCCGCCTTTGGTGCCACCGTCCCAGCTGGACTTGACTTTGGTGCAAGACAAAATTGGGCTAGGTGACCTTCTTTTCCACAATTGTAACATGCTTTGGGTCGCATCATTTGTTTGGTGATATGTCCCTCCCTCCGCATTTGAAGCATACTGATTGGTGGTCGTTCTCTTTCCTTGAAAATGGGTGTTGGTCTTCGCTATCTTTCCATCGTTGTTAAACCTTCTCTTCTTGAAATTTCCACTCTATTATCTTAGCCATGATTACCACCGAAGTGGTTACCATTCTTGGCATGATAATTTCCCCACGATGGTTATCATTGTTAGATGGTCGTTGCCCTTAGCACGATTATTATCGTGTTGTTGGTCATTGCCTTTTGGTTGTGCTGACTCATTATTGCGCTCCAATAACTGAGCCCTATTCACAACATCTGAATATAAACAAAGTTTGTGAGAAATGAGGTATTGAAGTATTTCGGGTTTCAAACCTCTTAGAAAAATTCGCGTCATTCGCTCCTCATTATCGACCAAATGGGATACAAACCAGGATAACTCCGCAAATTTAGCCTCGTACTGCGACACGGTCATATTGTTTTGCTCCATTGCTTATCTCAACATTTTCAGATGCCATTCTCAAACACTGGCACAAAAAAACCGTTAATTGACATATCACATATTATCCCTATACTCTGACCAACCAATTAAATACCAAATAAACTTAGGTAGGTCATACACTACAAGAAAAAGGTCTATCGTGACCGATCGATTATCGGTGATCGCACGATAGTCGTCAGATAAAATCGGTCATTTGGGATGCACATCGGTGACCACTATTATGATGACAGAGATATCTCATGATCCGTATGAAGCGTAATCAAAATGACAAATTCGGTCCACTAATTCGAAGTCGGCATGGTCGAGGCCAAAGTCGATGTGGTCCACATGTCAAATGACCATTATCAACGACCATGGCCCAACACACATTTTTTTGTTTTGCGAGAATTCCCAAAACACGCATACTGTTTTTCTACCGCTTTATCCCAACACACATACACACCAAGATAAACAACATACAAAACAATATAAACATCCATCGTCCACCAACACATACACCAAACTAGTATATAAACCTTTAAAAACCAATATGATTTGAATAAATATAATAAAATTTCAAAACTTGTTTAAGTAACATACAAACATCCAAATAATGAATATACAAGTACAAGGTTATGTCAAGCGTCATCGCCTCCTTGATCACCCTGTAATTAACAAAATAATAAAACAAGTTACAAATATAATAAATATGTTGATACTGGTATATATTACGACAATACATACAACAAATTGATTTTATACCTCGTCGCCATCCCCATGATGTCCTGCTGCTGCTGCCGCTACTGCTTCAGCTAACTCCTCAGGATCAAGAGCCCCCAGGTGCCCTCCTAGTATCTTCAAAAGATTTCGATCTTGACATATAGCTCTCACACGGTCGGTAGGAGTATGAGCAATTTGGATGACTCGATGGTATGAAGACTGGGTAGCAGGAGATGCTAAGCCCCATTTGAAGGATGGGCGTCATCGTTGTCCTTGACCTTTAATGTAGTTCTTCTTCACAACAGACGCCTCTCCCACAACTCTTGATCAATAAAGCGGACGTGGAGTGCCTTGAGGATAGCGCTTCATTCAATAAATGTTTATAAGTATCCTCGTCATCATGTTAACACTTAAATAGTTAAAATAATATTTTGTAAGTATTAATAAACAAGATCAAAGTTGTTAAAACTTATTACCGCTTATCTGGATAGCCTCGAAGGCGGAACCATCGTAGGTGGCCACGCGTACACATCCACCAATGGATGGTGACCTTGAGGCTGAGACTCCTATACAAAACAAAGACAATATTACTAAGTAAAATGGGATATTTTCTACAATTCATGATTGTAAACATATTAAAACTTGTAAATACGCATCGAGGCGTTAATATCTTCAAGAATGTGAAATCCGCTTACCCTTGTATGTTCCTTTAGCCTTTTCGCCATCGGATACACCCGAGGCTCTGTTGGTGGTGAAGCGGTCTTTTCGTCTTTTCACCCAACTCTCACTCTCCATTGGGCACACATCTCAGCCCATATGGACTGGGTGCACCACCAGGGGCTATAAACTTATACTTATACTTATAATACTTATGAACATTTTTCAAACTTATACTTATAATACTTCAAAAAAATTCGCCAGAGTCTCCCCTACAATATGGACTAGCCACATGCACGACGACATGCATATATGGACATTTCTAGGCACCCAAGACACAAACCAAGAGAAATACAAATTTCCAATACAATAAGATCAAAACAATATCGATTGAATGCAAATTAAAGTAGTAAAAAATTCAGACCCATATACATTACCAATATAATATCAATCAAAACATTACCAATATACAATTATACATGAATTTTAGTTTTAACAAACATACATTATAAATGAATATTTGATGTGAATTATGGATAAACTTCTTTGAACCTTCTTCTTGATTGAATTATGGATAAACTTAATTCCTAGTTATGTTTTATGTCATAATCATGTTCATGATATTGGATTGGTATAAGTATAATCATATATTGCAACCAAGGTTTTGGGTTAAGCCCTAATATTTAAGATCATGTTTATAGGCCTAATATTTAAGATTATGGTTAAGCCCTAAAAGTTAAGCCCTAATATTTAAGATAATCATATATATATTATTATTTTGTTGTTTTAAAATATGAATAGAATTAAATCAATTTTGAATTTTAAGTTTTCATAAATCTGAATTTAAAAAGTTAAAATGTATCTCTAATTTTAAAACAAAAACAGTAAAAGATTTGGGGGAATCGTTGCTATAAATTAACTAAGGTGTAATTACACACCTTGAAGCATTAGGTCTTTACATCAAAGCAAAGCACTTACACACCACATTCAACAATAAAAATTGTAAAATTTAGAAACCCAATCAAATCGAACAACTACTTGAAGAATTTAATAGTATTTAATCTAATCTAACCAATATAAATACATACCAGTATTTAATCTAATCTAACCAATATATATATATATATATATATATGACTATATTTAAATTTCGGTTATTACATTCCATTTTGTTTTCTAAATGAGATAATTTCTTTGTGGACTTTTGCCATAATAGTTCACTTAGCACAACAATGGTAAGCAAGCAATAATAATCAAATTCTATTTGTGTGGAGTAATTGTGATACTAAAACAAATTACAACAAAAAATCTAAGCGAATTACCCAATACCCAGATTAGGGTTACCAGATTTGATGATAAAACCTATTTTAAAACAAAAACAAATTACCCAATTTGATAGGTGACTAAATGAATTACCCAATACACGGTGTATTCATGCACACAATCGCCAAATCCAAAGAATTCACATACAATTTCAAACACGATTCAAGAAATTACAATGATAAAGATAAATACCTGTTTAGAAGATTCAATCAAACTCGTTTGAAAAATTTGATCTCCTTAGGCAGCTGGTAGGTGGCCGGTGGCAGGTGGTGGCGGCGACGACCGAACTCCTCTTCCTCTCCCCCCCTTTCTCCCTCTTCTCTCTATTTCGCAGCTCCCTCTTTTTTTTCCTTCTATGTTACGTAGGTCGGCGAATGCACGACATCGATTTCATTTAGGATGATCGTGATCATTATCTCTGCTGACCGCGTCGCGATCCACCGATTTGTAATGACATGGACTTATCGTGATCGCATGCGGTCATTGATTACAATGGTCGCAAAAAAACTACGGCGCCAACATTTCACGCTTGATTTTGGGTGGGAAATTTGTTTAATGACCGATCAATGACGATCGTGGTCGCGGATATCACTTAAACATCGGATTATAGGTGGCTCGGTCACGATATCGGTCGCTAGTAAGACTATCAATGACCGGATATGCGATCATTGACGATATTTAATCGTCGCTGATAGACCTTTTTCTTGTAGTGATACTAGCGAAAGAATTCCCCGTCTCTCCCCTCCTAGTTCTTATCTCACATCTCAGACAGGGATCATATCCCTAAGCTTTGATACCAACTATGACGCCCCAAAAATAGGTATACATCACCCATCTTGAGTCGCCAAATACACACTACATAAATTCAAATCTGACTTAATTATACAACGATCGTGTAAAATACGACAAAAAACATGGTGAGAGTTTAAACAAGAATAATGTCATCTGAGCAATAACCACACTCGATGGAGTCCTCATTATAATTATTATCAAACTATTCCATAGAATAGTGAGGGACTACTAATGCTATCATCCGGACCGAGTCAAACCGTTCCCAGACTCGTCCCAACTATATTCTCATTTCAAGAGAGATAAAGTGAAAGAAATGGTGAGCTCAACTAGCCTAGTAAGAAATATTATGACTAAGATAATGCGAATAAATTATCATTAGTCTTGATAATGTTAAACCGATAAAATACAATAGACATCAAGTTTAAGCTGCGGCCGGAATAAACAATCTATTAGAAGAGTCGAGTAGAGTATGATATCTACTATCTTCTATGATTTAAAATGTTTTCATCAATTTTTATATTTGAGACTCGACTTAATAAATAAACCACATCATCGAATCATCCCCGCACTCTACGGGCCAAGGATATTCATTAAATCATCAATGGTCGTGACTACTATAAGAATAATCCACGGTCATAATCATACCAAAATTGTCCATCGATGCACTATGTGCCATTTGAGGACTTTTACCACATCATTTATAACATTACAAGTCATGATTATCCGAATGATCCCAGTGTCATAATCATACCAAGTTCATCTACATGCGTAAGCCAAATATGACTTTCATCATAATATAAGCATAAGGATGATGACAATGATATAAGCATTAATCAAACGAAAACAAGGATAAATATTAAAGACTTTAAATTTATCCAAATATTATCAATCACTTAATAAACTCATCATCTAATATTATTAATATTATAACAATATTTTAATCACTTCTTAAACTTATAAATAATTTATTTCAATTGTTTACACTTTACCAAATAATGCATTTAATCATTCAAAAATGTCATACTCATAAGATTTCAGCACCAATGATCAAATCCCTCATCAAAAATCTGTATATACCCTATATAGGATTCCCAAGCCATAAAATTCTATTTTTCAATTTTTGGTATTTTCATGAAAAATACCAAATCAGTCCCAAAAATATTTCTTTTCTGGGATTTAGCAGAATATAGTCCCATATTGAACATATATTTTTCTCGGAATTTTTAAAATTCATTTACTATTTTTTATATGGCCAAAACCGCCGAATATTTAGACATTTATCATAAATTGTACTTTTGTCCAAAAATTCTGAAATTTACAGGGTATACTCCTATTATATACATGTACTTTCAATAAAAATTTCACCAATTTTGGAGTTAACCACAAAGAGTTATAAGGGTTTACTTTTAAAATAGTTTTTTCCCATAAAATTCATAACTCTTAATCTATACATTCAAAATCTCCATTTTTGGACACAATCTAAAAAACTCATCAAATTATCATTTCAAATTTTCCAGAATTTTTGAGGGTCAGAAAAATTACAAAACTGCCCCTGGCAGAAACCCCTTTTGAATGAAAATACTATTCATATGAATACAAAGAATCATTCACCATGTATGTGGTAATCCACATAGATAGGTTATTCCAACAGAATAATAAAGAATGGAATAACAGAAGAATTCACCATGCATACGGTAGTCCGCGTAGACAGAATAATAAAGAATGGAATATCAGAAGAATTCACCAGGCATGCAATAGACCGGACAGACAGGTTATTTCAACTGATTAATAAATAAAGGAACCAGGTCATGCGTCATGCGTAATTCTCACAGACAGGATATTCCAACAGAATAATAAAGAATAGAACAAGGTCTAGCGTAATCCGCACAGACAGGATATTCCAACAAAATAATAAAAAATGGAATAATAAAAGAATTTCACCATGTATGCAGTACTTCGCATAGACAGGTTATTCTAACATAATAATAAGGAATGGAATAACAATAGCTCTCTTCATGAATACGAAAGAATAATACCCCTTACCTTAGAAAAAAACTGGATACTGAGGTAACAGACTTCTCTTCTTCTTTCTCTCTATAATTTCTCTCTATAATAATTGCTCTATAGCTTTTGTGAATTGGTGAGAAATGAAGGAAGAATGAGCTTCTATTTATAGAAAAATATAATTTCGATAATTGCACGTTTTGGGGCTCGAAATATTACCGTATAATACCTTCCTCTTTTTCTTCATTTTTAATTTAGTCCTGCAAGTATTATCAAACTTGCACCACCTCCCCTAATAGTAAATAATATGAATCAATAATAAACCATGTGAATCAATAGTTCTAGACATGTGAAAATATGAATTACAGTATAGTACCTCCATCTATACCTCCATTTTTAACTTAAGTCATGCAAGTATTATCAATCTTGCATCAACTCCCCTAATAGTACAAGAATGTGAATCAATAGTCCACACATGTGAACAAATAGTTATAATCATGTGAATTAATAGCAATTAATTGCTCATTTATCCGGTTAATTACTCGACTGGTCAGTATAACTTCCAGACATCAATTAATATCGAAATAAATATCGATTTCCACTAACACTAATAATTCCAACACAATGGAACTATCAATTTCATCTTTAATCAACACGAACTTATTCATCATTAATATTATAATTCACAATATTTAACAACCAGGTTGTTCCCAAGAAAGAGGGGGCTTTCCGATAAGGATTTCTCCTTATTGGCGCGCAATTAGATGACCAAACCTCTCATTGACAGAACTTCTAGACATTGTCAATATTGTAAATGTGACGCCCCCAAAATAGGTCCATTCCATCCAACCCATTCTGAGTCGCCAAATACATGGTACAGAAATAACTACAACTTTATTATTACAACATATAAACTGTGAGTTTAAATACAGATATTGTCATCTAGACAATATCCACACGCAAATAAATCCCCATCATAATTATTGATACATTATTTTACAAAAATGGTGAGGACTACTAAACAACTCTCTCTAGAACCTTCATTCCATACCCCGACTAGTACTCGCTACATTCTCGCCTCCTGAGAAGAAAAATGGAACAAAAAGGAAAAGGGTGAGCTCAACTAGCCCAGTAAAGAATATTATGACTAAGATAATATACAACAAATTATCATTAGTCTTCAACAAGGAAAAAAAACTAATAGAATACAATAGACAACAAGTTTTTAAACCAATATTCGCAGTGAAAATAATAATTCATTAGAAAAGTTAAGTAGAGAATGCAACTACTATCTTCTATGTATGAATTTAAAAGTTCGTCGTCTAACTTTTATCCCTGTAACATCAATCAACATACATCTGGAATCAAATATTCATCTTTTCACTACAGGCCAAAGATATTCATCAGTTGGTCATGTTCATCTAAACACCTGTTCATTTTTGCACTACGGGCCAAAGATATTCTTCAGAAATCATTCATCTTTGCACTACAGGCCAAAGATATTCCATAATATCATCATTTAAGACTGAAGATGATGAAAAATATTTTTAAAGAAAGCGAATCCAATTGAAACAAAATGACAAGGATTAAGGATTAAGGATTAGACTTTGTTTTATCCACGTCCAAAAATACCTCAAAAATAATCATAGTGGTGTAAAATTCAAGAATGATCAAAACATGGATACAATCAAAGCTAGTCTCGAGAATAGATATTTTGGACGAAAAGAAAATTTTCATTTTTCGATGAATAAGTCAGTATTCGTGAATAAGGTCGATATCGTGAATAAGTCAGACACGTGAATAGTAACTCGACACCAAAAGTTCCAAATTTGATAAAAACTTCAGATCAATATTTTAACATAATGATATTGAAGAAATAATATCATTACTGAAAAAAATAATATCCCTTACCTCGAAAGACAAGATACTTTAGTTAAAAACTTTGAGGATATAAGGCTATGACTTGAACTTGCACCAGATATAGCAATACTCAAAGTATACTCAAAATACTCACAAGAATAATTTCGATAATATAGAGAAAAAACTTGAGTTTACGGTGTAATTTTCAATTCTAACCTAAGCTCCCCTATTTATGGGAAAATGCTTTAGAACACCAAAGCGTAAAATTTAATATAATAATAATATATTATATATATATTCTACGCACACTTGAAATCTGATTTCACCACCAAGCACATGTTAAAGATGGCCACCAACATTTGAAAAATGTTTTCTTAAAAACATAATTAAAACTTCCAAAATCAATTATTTCAAGCTTCAAACTTCAATAATTCATAATAAATAGCTCTTTTATCAGAAAATTTGAATCTTATGAGTTTTTATAGAAATCCATTTCTACAACTTTCCGGAAGAAAGTTTTCCAAATTCAAACAAAAATTGACCGAAATCCACAAACGGACGATTTTACAGGCTATAATCAAATTTCAGTCAATAAATGGGGTCCACCGACATGTTTAACATGTTTTAAACATTTATTGCAACAAAAATACTCTTCCTCCTCGTATACTCATATATCCCACATTCGTTGTAAAAATATCACCGTTAATATATTATTAAAATAATATATTTAATTGAATTATTTTATCAGAAAAAGATAAAATATTAATTTTCAACAATTGTCACATTAAAAATTTTCTCCATCTATATCCACATAAAATCAATATTTTCCTCATCATATAAATCAATAATTAATTATTCACAAATAATATTACAGAATCACAAGATCGGCAACCTGTGGTAGTTTTCAGGAAAGAAGGGGCTTTCCAATAAGGATCTCTCCTTCTTGGCATGCATGCAATTAGGTGACCAAACCTCTCCTTAAACAGAACTTTCTAGACATTGTCAATAATATTTTCTAATAATATTATTCAGATAATATGAATTATTGCTCCGATAATGAAAAATACTGTGTAATGATAATTTATTGAAACAACAGTAATATAAAATATCAATGCAAAGAATTATTGAATCAATAAAATAAAATATTGAGCGGTAATTATCGTAACAATTATTGAGTAGTGTCTTCTTACGTAAGAATCAATAATTGGTGCAATACTGTCTTCTGCTACCGCTCAACAACGCCAGTATTAGTGTGTTTTAACCAACGGGTATTCCAACAAAGATAATCTGAATAACTACGCCGTTATTTATAAACAACTTATATTTGTCGTTTCTTTCATCCAATCGCTTTCCGTTATGGGGCCCACAAAAAGGCTGGCATCGCATTTAATATTCCCCACACGATCGAATATTCCACGACCAAACGAATATTCCAAACAATAATGAATATTTTATAACAACTTGCTTATTCGAAATAATTGCAGTATTTTACCCATAACTATCCACATTAATCAAATCGACCCTTACTATTTCAAAATAATAAATAGAGGAAAATAAATTTCATTTATTAATAATTTGGGGTCTTCTGAAGAAATAATAATATGAATAACTTTCTTTGTCTCAATTATTGATTTAATAATATAACATATTATCTGATGATATCTGTGACAATAATTGAATCGATAATATGAGAGATATGATGCAATAACCATTGTAGCAATAATTGAGTATAAGCGGAGTGACTTCTCGTAAAGATCAATAACCAATACTGGTGCGCTACTACGCAACCACGCCAGTATCGCATTTCTTTACTAGGGTAGTTCAATAGTTTTAACGGTAACACTTTCGCCGTTATTTTTAATAAAAGATAATTACGTCGTTGCTTTACTACGACAATACTTCCATTAATAGGGTCCACTAATGATTGTGACGTCGTCTGAATATTTCATGTTAAAGCGAATATTAAATACCAATCGAATATTATATAACCACTCATTACTTTGTAAAATTTGTAAATATTATCCACAACTATAACATTATATCAAATCCACACCATAATATTCAAAAAAATATTTTGAGAATTTAAATCTTTATTCATAAAATTTGGGGTCTCACAATCTCCCCTCCTTATGAAATTTGGTATCAAGAACAAATGATACTTATCAAGAACAAAGATCAAATGATACTCAAGTTGAGACTTGATGTATTTTGCAATGAATAATTGGGTGGCAAGAATTTAACAAAGATCTACAAAATATACATGCTCATTTCTTCACTAATTCGACCAAAAGATAGGATTTAGAGTACTAAATCATAATAAACACATAATTAAACAATAAATCCCAGTTAAAAATAAATTAAACTTGAGTTTGAGAGTAAATCACCTTGTTGAATGTGTAGCGGTTGATACTTATCGAACTTGAGTTTAGAAAAACTTTTCTTGTTCTAAGTTACATTAGAAGGTTTGTTTGATTCTTCTTTAGGTGGTTGTGATGACTCTCTTGAAATATGATTCAGTTGTTTATAGATTGACTTATTTTTTGGGCAGAAAGAAGCTAGAAGATGTTATTCCTATTGATGATGCTTTAAATATTTTCTTATATATATATATATATATATATATATATAAACAATTTAATCTTTTTGATGCTGGTATCATATAGTTTTTGTGAGCATTGAACAAGCTTGGATAACAGAGATGCATGGCTGCATTCATCAAAAGTTTGTACCAAAAATACCTGTAAACATTATCACAACATGTACTTGTTATATAATCTATCCTCATGGTAGTGTGCATGCTTGCATAACTAGTAATCTCAACAAACAGAGTGATCACAACAGGCACGGGTTTAGGACAAGAACAGTCCTCCCAAACCCAAATCCAAATCCCAATAAGAAAATCACTTTCCCAGCACATCATCAACATGATATATAAGCACTTTCCATAACTACTACATGAGAGGATCAGACAGATTAGACTTTGGGCTAAACATATAATACTTTAGCATATTCATTCAATATAATATTAAAGTGACTTCTACAACTTCCATGTGAGAGCTGAGATTTAACATCACATGGCTTGCTTTATAAATAGTCATCTGCTTCAGAGATATGTCATGAAACAATTTTAAAATATAAAAGTTCAGTGATTCTACATGTAGTGCTCCTTCCCGTATGGAGACTAATTGAAATATAATATCAGAGGCGGCAGGAAGTGAGGATACATGACAAAGGAATACTGTAAGAAGGTTGTTCTACTGATCACTGATGATTGTCCTTTTGGTCTTTTCATTAATAATAAGTATGACAATTTAATGGTTACATCTCTCTCTCTATCCATACTTGTATGAGTTGTGTCACTAGAGTAGGAAATCTGTGGAAATTCTCGTATCATGTGAAGATTCTCAGGAAGTTTTAAAATCTAAGAGCTGTGGAGAAATTCTGCACCTGGTGTTTTACATTTATGAGGTAAAATGGTATGGTGCATTATTTAAGATATGTTAACCAGGGCTTAGATGCAGTGGTAACTCAGCGACCAACTTGTAATCATAATTTCTGTCTGCTATATTGTTGTACATGAGTTTGCAGTAATCATAATTGGGGTTATATGGAGTACAGACATATCAGAATCCGATATCACATTCTAATAACAAGTAATAACAAAAAGATATAATGCATTTAACGAGTCAGGCCGATATGTGGATTATCAAAACTCATGTCATTTGATCTAGTGAGGTCATTGAACAATTTGTCAGAATAGAAAGAAAACCTTTAATTTCACTAGGATCAACAAATCAAAATAAACAGATGCCACCTGAGCTGATGCATTTTTAAAGTTCAAACCATATACTATTTATTAAGATACAGATGGATGGATGCATTTTCAAATTGAAACCAAAACCACATCAAAAATTGCACAAATCGCACCAACGGTTCCGGCATATGTGGCGATTTTAGGTGGGTTGAAAAATCAAATTTACGATTTCGGTTTGGTTACTAGCCAAAACCGCACACATAAAACCCAAATCAAACACATCATGAAAATTAATTAATTATACAATCCTATTACAAGAGAGATGTTTCAATTAACCCTGTGTAATGAACCTCCCATGATAATTAAGCTACTAATTCTAAATTTTGATGATATCGATCTACACGATGTAAGACCCCGAATTTTGTGAATAAAGATTAACTTTCTCAAAATATTTTTTTTAGTATTATGGTATGGATTTGATATAATGTTATAATTGTGGATAGTATTTATAAATTTTGCAAAGTATGCAAGTTGTCATAAAATATTCGATTGGTCGGAAAATATTCGCTTTAACAGAGAATATTCGTACGACGGCACAATCATTGGTGGACCCCACAATGAAATTATTATCGGAATGAGAAAACGACATAAATATCTTTTTATAAAAATAAAGGCGAAAGTTTTACCGTTAAAATGTTGAAATACCAGGTGGTAAAAGTACAGTAATACGCGTGGTTGCATAGTAGCACACGATATTGAATATTGATGCTTACGTGAGAAGTCACTCAGTTATACTCAATTATTGCTACAGTAATTGTTGCATAGTATCTCTTGTTATTTGATTCAATTATTGTCAATATTTTTATATATTATTAAATCAATAATTGAAACGATGCAGTTATTCATATTATTATTTACAATATTGACGATGTCTATAAAGTTCTGTCAAAGAGAGGTTTGGTCACCCAATTGCGCGCCAATAGGGAGAAATCCTTATTGGAAAGCCCTCTCTTTCCTGGGAACTATCTGGTTGTTAAATATTGCGAATAATAATAGTGATGAATAAATATTGTTAAAAATATTGAGGAGATTTTATGAAGTATTTGTTGTAAATATTGGCGTATTATTTGGACCCCCATTTACCTATTTTTCAAAATAATCGGTAGAAATTTATTTTTTATAATAAAGGTGGGGCCACATGTGGGGTCCACGTGTGGAAGAAATGATTTTGGAAATAGGGGTAGAGTATACGTAATGTGACGCCCCCAAAATTAGGTATACGTCACCCATCTTGGGTCGCCACTTACATGGTACATAAATTCAAATACAAACTTAATTATATATATGTCGTGTAACATACGACAATACATAAACTGAGAGTTCTAATAGGAATGTTGTCATTTAGACAATATCCATACTTAAGGAGTCCTCATTACATTTATTGTCACACTATTTAACAAAATAGTGAGGACTACTAATGCTATCTTCGGGACCATCACTCTTTTCCCCGACTCGTCCCAAATTTATATTCTCATTTCAAGAGAAAAAAGTGAAAAGAAAAGGTGAGCTCAACTAGCCCAGTAAGAAATATTATGACTAAGATAATGCAGAATAAATTATCATTAGCCTACAACAGTGTTAAACTGATAAAATACAATAAACAACCAGTTTAACTGCAGCGGAATATGCAATCCATTAAAAGAGTCAAGTAGAAAATAAAGTCTACTATCTTTTAGGTTTTAAAAGGTTTTCATCAATTTTATCACTAAGACTCGGTTTAATGAATAAACCACAATATCTAATCATCCCGCGTACTACGGTCAAGGATTTTCATCAAATTATCAATGGTCATGACTATACCGAATCACCCCCGGTCATAATCATACCAAAAACTATCCATCATCGCATTACAAAGCCACCGAGGACTTTTGTCACATCATTTATATAGAAGCCATGATTATACCGAATGATCCCCTGGTCATAATCATACTAAGTTCATCTATGCACGTAAGCCAAAGATAACATAATATAACATGAGGATGATGACAATGACATAATAATTCAATAAAACAAGTTCATTTAATTAATTTTTTCAGAACTAATAACGCCCAAATTGTCAACATGATATCGCTTTGTAGAGTAAAATTCAAGAATGATCGGAAGAATATTTCCATGAAAAGATCTTTGGATGAAACGCAAATATCAAGAATATTCTACTAATTTCATGGAGTATATAAGTCAAAGTTTTAACCATTTGGGTATAATAAAGAATGGAATAACAAAGGAAATCACCATGCATGCGGTGATTGTGATGATAAAAGTTATTCCAATGTAATAATAATAAATGTAACGTGTCGTGAAATTCACAATCACAGGATGTTCCAATGAATAATAAAAGATGGAACCAGATCCGAATTGTGAAACACACACGATAGGATATTCCAACAGAATGATAAAGACGGAACCAGTCCGGTGTAAAACACATGTATACATGATGTTCCAATGTAATAATAATAAAGAGCGGAACCAGTCCGGTGTAAAACACATGCACAAGATGTTCCAATGTAATAATAGAAGAATGTCACCAAGTATAGGGTAAACCACGATCTGATTATGTATAGGTATGTCACAGATACAAAAGTTATTCCAATGTAATAATAAAGAATGGAATAACAGAGGATTTCACCAAGTATATAGGGTATGCCACAGTATACAAAAGTTATTCCAATGTAATAATAAAGAATGGAATAATGAAGTTCTCTTCATGAATAAGAAAGAATAACACCCTTACTGCACAACAAATAATATCCCTTACCTTAGAAGAGTGAATATTGGAAAAGTGAAGTAGCAAAATACTTTTCTTCTCTCTCTATAGTTTCTCTCTCTAGTAGTTTTAGTGAATTAAGTAAGAAATAACGAAGGAATGAGCTTTTATTTATATAGAAAAACCGAGGGTGGCTCTTGGTCTTAACGAAGGGTCAAAATGACTCTTGGTAATATCAAGAGACAACTACTATTTGCGAAGGGTAATTAACCTTTGGAACAATCAAGAAGCAGTTAACTCGTAATATCAAGGACAACTACTATTGAAGAAGGTAATTACTATCGATGCGAAGGTAAATACTATTAACGAAGGTAATTACTATTCACAAAGGTAATTACTATTCACAAAGGTAATTACTATCGACGAAGGTAAATACTATTGGCGAAGGTAATTACTATTCACAAAGGTAATTACTATTCACAAAGGTAATTACTATCGATTTAAGGTAAATACTATCGACGAAGGTAATTATTATTCACAAAGGTAATTACTATCGACGAAGAGACTCTTAGATGATGATATATGGCCCCCCATAAAATAATCAAACTTACCACAAACGCCTTATAAACAGACTCTTTATATACATCAAGGATTGAATAAATATTACCACAAATCATTTTATTTTTAATCAACACATTTTTAATCTTTCAACAATTATTAATCATTTATAACTTGTCGCCTCAATTAATAATATAAATATTATATATGATGATATCCGTGACAATAATTGAATTAATAATATAAGAGATATGATGCAAAGAATTATCATGAGAAGACTAATTGAGTATAGCTAAGTGACTTCTCACGTAAGATCAATAATCAATACCTAGTGTGCTACTACGCAACCACGCCAGACATTGTATTTTTACCACCGGGTAGTTCAACAGCTTTTTGACCAGAATACCTCCGCCGTTATTTTTTATAGAAAAAATAATTTTGTCATTTTCTAACTACGACAATACTTTTTTGTGGGGTCCACTAATGATTGAGCCATCGCATTTAATATTCCCCGACAAAAAGAATATTCCCCACCAAACTAATATTTTATAACAACTTGCTTACTTTTGCAAAATTTATAAATATTACCCACAACTATAACATTATATCAAATTTATTCCATAATATTCAAAAAATAATATTTATAAAAAAATTCATCTTTATTTATAAAAGTTGGGTCTTACAACCTCCCTTCTTATGAAATTTCATCGCCGAAATTAGGGTACGACTGATATGATAAAGAGGTGAGGATACCTTGAATACCTTTATCGTTAAAAATATTAAATTCATCTTCGTAATCCTACCAAAGATATTCATTAACAATTCATCTTTGCACTATGTGCCAAAGATATACAATCAGTAAAACCAATAATCTTTGAGACGTAGCTTAATAGTATCACGACCATGAATTATCCATGCACCATCGCCAAGGATATTCGTGTTTTCAATTACTATCATGATTATACCGAATAATCCTTGGTCATAATCATACCAAGTCTATCAATGCACTACTGACAAAGATGACTTTTACTACATCCATGAATTAATATTTCATTCACGAGACTCATTTCAATAATTAATCCATATCATCGAATCATCCCCGCACTATGTGCCAAGGATATTCATTAAGATTACGACCACGAATTATCCATGCACTACTACCAAAGATAATCGTGTATTCATTAAGATCACGACCACAAATTATCCATGACTACAAACCAAAGATAATCGTGTATTCATTAATATCACGACCACAATTATCCATGCACCACGTACAAAGATAATCGTGTATTCATTAGTATCACGACCACAAATTATCCATGCACCACGTACAAAGATAATTGTGTATTCATTAGTATCACGACCACAATTATCCATGCACCACGTGCCAAAGATAATCGTGTATTCATTAGTAGATCACCACAAATTATCCATGCACTACGTGCCAAAGATAATCGTGTTTTCAATTTCATCATGATTATACCGAACAATCCATGGTCATAATCATACCAAGTCCATCTACGCACGTGAGCCATGATGACTTTCAACATAATATAAGCATGAGGATCATGTCAATGATATAAAGAATCAATCAAATGAGATAAAGGATAAATATTAAACATTTATAATATAATTTATCCAGATTCAAGAATATCCCCATGTTATCAATCACTTAATAATCTTATAATCTAATATCATTAAAATTATAACAATATTTTAATCACTTCTTAAATTTATAAATAATTTATTTCAATTGTTTACGCTTTACCATATAATGTATTTAATCATTCAAAATGCCATACTCATAAGATATCATCATCAATGATCAAATCCTCATCAAAAAATATGCATATACTCTATATAGGATTCTCTAGCCATAAAATCCTATTTTCCAATTTTGTTACTTCACATAACATATTTAACTCATATGTTCAGAATCAAACTATTTTTATGAAAAATATCAAATCAGTTCAAAAATATTTCTTTTCTGTGATTTAGCATAATATAGTCCCATAATGAAAATATATTTTCTAAAATTTTAAAATTTATTTACTATTTTTCAACAATCAATTTCTAATTAATTCCTTAAGAAATTTGCTACCTCAAGTTTAACTTCAGAAATTCCCAAATCTTGGCAGAACCTTACACATGTTAATGTGAGCCTCCAGTTTAAATTTCATGGTCATCGGAGTTGTAGAACTCCGGTTATAGCATTTTTCGTCAGAAAATCCTAAATATTGAAATGGTCATAACTTGCTCATTTTAAGTCGGAATGAGCTCATTTTTGGACACGATGTTCTTTATACCATATACTTTTATGTCCCAAAAGGCCTGAATTTTTCTCACTAATTAAGTGGCCGAAACAGCCCTTACAAAAACGTGGCAGCAGTTTTTTGGACATTTTGAAGTTTTGACTCCTTTACTAAAATTAGTCCACACGAAAATCTACAACACCTTTTTCAGTGATTCCACTTGGATTAGTTAGGTAACTCATAGATCTAACTCTAGGACTTGACCACACTTAAAAATTCAAAATATAATAGGAGATTTGGTCAATTGAATTTTATGTTACGTTTTTCACCAAAATTTGATTTTCAACTCCTTGTGATTTTTAAGAAACTTTCATGTTTTCACATACTAACCAACATAACTCATCATAACACTTACTAATACCACGTATACCCATGATTTTCATTAGTCCAATGCTTTTATTATGACTTTCATCATAAACCACGTAAACTGCTCATTTTAGTTCAAGAAATATTTGAGGGTTTAAGAAATGAGTTTTAGATCGGGGTCAATACGAAATTCGATTTCACGCTTCTAAGTAGGCTAAGAAGTCTTCAAGAATACGCCAGAAATTTATTAATAATAGAAATATCATTCAAAATCGTGACTCTCATCCAAGACTTGGATAAGACGTCACATTGATACCAACTGTGACTTCTATCCCTTAACCTAGATAAAGCACCTCACAATGATACCTATAAACTTGCCATCTTCATTCACGATGTCGCCTACGTAAAGTTTGGCTTTGCATTCCACACAAGGAAGTCAACAACGAAAGTTTCGGGGCTCTTTACTTATGGCTTGATATGACAATAATTGACATTTAGTAGTTTGGTTACTTGAATTCGCACAACAAAGTTGGTTATGAATATAAAAGCTAACAACCTTACTTAAAAGCATGATGAGTAGTTAACCAATTGATTCCTAAAATCACATCAAAGGCAAGTATTTTCAAAAGATAAGATCGACAGTAACGTGAAAGTGTTTATTTGAATCAAACAAGATTTAAAAAAATAGTAAGCGGAAATTAAGGCTCCTACTAACGAAGTTTCAACTAATAAGTCAAAGTCTAACTTCTCCCGAGTCAAATTTAAACGTTGAACGCAAGCAAGAGAGATAAAATAATGGGTAGAACCCAGATCTTATAAGGTATAAACTTCGCAATTTATAATTAACTAACCTGTGCTAACTTCGTTCGGTTTACTCGCTTTTGAGAAGTCATGAAAATGCACTTCCTAAAACCAACGACTTTGTTTTGTCCATATCCACCTTTGGTGCCATTGCCCCGCCTAGACTTGACTTTGGTGTGCAAACAAAATTGAGCTAAATGACCTTCTCTTCTTGCAATTTCCACTTCTATTATCTTTGCCATGATTACCACCAAGTGGTTACCATTCTTAGCATGATAATTTCCCCACGATGGTTATCATTGTTCGATAAATTGCCACCAAAGATGATTATTATCGTATTGTTGGTCGTTACCTTTTGTTCGAATTTGAATCAACACTCTCATGTGCTTCATTGCTTATCTCAAAGATTTTCGGATGTCATTCTCAAACACCATCGTAAAACAAGGGTTAATTAACATATCACATATTATCCCTATACTCTGATCGACCAATTAAATACCAAATAAATTTAGGTAGGTCATAGTACTAGCGAAGGAATTCCCCGTCTCCCTCCTAGTTCTTATCTCACATCTCACCAGGATCATATCCCTAAGCTCGATACCAACTTTATGACGCCCCTAAAATTAGGTATACGTCACCCATCTTGGGTCGCCACTTACATGGTACATAAATTCAAATACAAACTTAATTATACATCTGTCGTGTAACATACGACAATACATAAACTGAGAGTTCTAATAGGAATGTTGTCATTTAGATAATATCCATACTCAAGGAGTCCTCATTACATTTATTGTCACACTATTTAACAAAATAGTGAGGACTATTAATGCTATCTTCGGGACCATCACTCTTTTCCCCGACTCGTCCCAGCTATATTCTCATTTCCTGAAGAGAACAGTGAAAGAAAGGGTGAGCTCAACTAGCCCAGTAAGAAATATTATGACTAAGATAATGCAGAATAAATTATCATTAGCCTACAACAGTGTTAAACTGATAAAATACAATAAACAACCAGTTTAACTGCAGCGGAATATGTAATCCATTAAAAGAGTCAAGTAGAAAATAAAGTCTACTATCTTTTAGGTTTTAAAAGGTTTTCATCAATTTTTATCACTAAGACTCAGTTTAATGAATAAACCACAATATCTAATCATCCTTGTACCACGATCAAGGATTTTCATCAAATTATCAATGGCCATGACTATACCGAATCACCCCTGGTCATAATCATACCAAAAACCAATCATCAGTGCATTACAGGCCACTGAGGACTTTTATCACATCATTTATAACAAGCCATGATTATACCGAATGATCCTTAGTCATAATCATACTAAGTTCATCTATGCACGTAAGCCAAAGATAACATAATATAACATGAGGATGATGACAATGACATAATAATTCAATAAAACAAGTTCATTTAATTAATTTATTCAGAACTAATAACGCCCAAATGTCAACACGATATCGCTTTGTAGAGTAAAATTCAAGAATGATCGGAAGAATATTTCCATGAAAAGATATTGGATGAAACGCAAATATCAAAGATATTCT
Source organism: Panax quinquefolius (assembly GCA_020205615.1). Classification (NCBI taxonomy): domain Eukaryota; kingdom Viridiplantae; phylum Streptophyta; class Magnoliopsida; order Apiales; family Araliaceae; genus Panax; species Panax quinquefolius. The sequence continues at coordinate 3,053,251 of CM035154.1, read as the reverse complement.
ACTAATTTCATGGAATATAGAAGTCAAAGTTTTAACCAACCGGGTATAATAAAGAATGGAATAACAAAAGAAATCACCACGCACGCAGACTTGTGATGATATGCAGTTATTCCAACAGAATAATAATAATAACGGAACCAGTCGTGAAATTCACACCGCATGGATGATCCAAATGTAATAATAAATGCTAAATAATAAACAATGGAACCAAGTCCTGTAAAACACATGTAAAACATGCAGGATGTTCCAACAGAATAATAATAAAGACGGAACCAGGTCCGGTGTAAAACACACAGACAGGATGTTCCAACAGAATAATAGAAGAATGTCACCAAGTATAGGGTAAACCACGTATACAGATTATGTATAGGGTATGCCGCATATACAGGTTATTCCAACAGAATAATAAAGAATGGAATAACAGAGGGATTTCACCAAGTATAGGTATGTCATGCGTATACAAAGTTATTCCAATGTAATAATAAAGAATGGAATAATGAAGTTCTCTTCATGAATAAGAAAGAATAACACCCTTACGGCACAACAAATAATATCCCTTACCTTGTAAGAAATTTGAATATTGGAAAAGTGAAGAAGCAAAATACTTTTTTCTTTTCTCTATAGTTTTCTCTCTCAGAGTTTCATTGAATTCGTAAGAAATAACGAAGGAATGAGCTTTCTATTTATAGAAAAACCGAGGGTGGCTCTTGGTCTTAATGAAGGGTCAAAATGACTCTTCGTAATATCAAGAGACAACTACTATTCATGAAAGGGTAATTAACCTTTGGAACAATCAAGAGGCAGTTAACTCTCTCGTAATATCAAGGGACAACTACTATCAAGAAGGTAATTACTATCGACGTAAGGTAAATACTATCGACGAAGGTAATTACTATTCACAAAGGTAATTACTATTCACAAAGGTAATTACTATCGACGAAGGTAAATACTATCGACGAAGGTAATTACTATTCACAAAGGTAATTACTATTCACAAAGATAATTACTATCGACGAAGGTAAATACTATCGATGAAGGTAATTACTATTCACAAAGGTAATTACTATTCATAAAGGTAATTACTATTGATTTAAGGTAAATACTATCGATTTGAAGGTAATTACTTATTCACAAAGGTAATTACTATTCACAAAGGTAATTACTATCGACGAAGGTAAATACTATCGATTTGAAGGTAATTATTATTCACAAAGGTAATTATTATTGAAGAAGAGACTCTTAGATGATGACATATGGGCCCCCATAAAATAATCAAACTTACCACAAACGTCTCCATGCAGACTCTTTATATACATCAAGGATTGAATAAATATTACCACAAATCATTTTATTTTTAATCAACACATTTTTAATCTTTCAACAATTATTAATCATTTATAACTTGTCGTCTCAATAAATAATATAATATATTATATGGATGATCTTTGTGACAATAATATAATTAATAATATAAGAGAGATATGATGCAAAGAATTATCAGAAGTAATAATCGAGTATAGCTAAGTGACTTCTCACGTAAAGATCAATAATCAATACCGTGTGCTACTACTAAACTAACGCCAGACATCGTATTTTTTACCACCGGGTAGTTCAACAGTTTTTGCAGAATACCTCTCCGTAGTTATTTTTTATAGAAAAATAATTTTGTCATTTTCTAACTACGATAATACTTCCATTGTGGGTTCCACCAATGATTGATCCGTCGTACGAATATTCCCCCGACAAAAAGAATATTCCCCACCAAACGAATATTTTATAACAACTTGCTTACTTTGCAAAATTTATAAATATTATCCACAACTATAACATTATATCAAATTTATTCCATAATATTCAAAAATAATATTTATAAAAAAAATTCATCTTTATTTATAAAAGTTGGGGTCTTACACGTAAAGGGGAGGGAATTTATATATATAAGTATGTGATGTGTGTGTGTGTGTGTGTGTATATATATATAATATAATGTGTGTGTGAGTGGAAAGTAGTGGAAAAGTGATAGTTGTGAAAGTGATGGGTGGAAGGATGGAATGAAGTATATATATATATATATATATATATATATATAATGAAAGTGGGGAATGGTGGGAAGAAATGTGTATGGGATGAAGAAAAAAAAAGGGAGGGGGAAGGTTATTACGTATAATGGCGGTAATAGTATTATATATATATATATATATATTAAATTTGTTTTATTTGAAAACTTTGAAAGATGGGCATCTGCTGATCAGCAGAATTCAGCCCGTGAATTTCCTTCAACTGTTAGTTCGTAAAATATTCAAATAGTATCCTCTCATTCTCTTATAAATAGGATGCTTAGTTAGAATTGAAAATCACACCAGAATCAGAGAATTCTTCTTCTATAATATTGAGCGTATTTCTTTAGAGTTTAAGGAAGTTTTGAGCATAGTAAACAGTTCAAGTTTTCTTCAAGAATATCCCCGCTTATACCGGTTGGAATACTCTCCTTTTTAAGGTAAGGGGTATTATTTATTTCATATTCGCTACGATATTATTTTTCGTATTCGTAAGAAATTTTATATCGTTCAATATTCGCAAGAAATATTATATTCGTTTAATATTCGTAAGGAATATTATATTTGTTTAATATTCGTAAGGAATATTATATCCGTTTAATATTCATAAGGAATATTATTTTCGTTCAACAGTTGTAAGGGATATTATTTTTGTTCAGTATTCATATGAAATAATATTTTCTTCCATACTCTGTAGTATGTAAGTAATATTATTTTATTTCGATTTCAATTCTACACTCATTTTGTTAAAGTTTTCGTTTCATACTCCATGAAATTAGTAGAATATCCTTGATATTTGCGCTTCATCCAGTATCTTTTCATGGAAATATTATTCTGAGCATTCTTGATAAGTTTTAACTTTTTCATGTCGAAGTACTAGTCACGGGGTACTATTCACTCAGTTACTATTCACCCGGGGTACTATTCATGATAAAAATTGATTTCTTTTCGGTCTAAATCATTTTTGATACAATATTATTCTTGAATTTTACTCCACAAAGCAGTATCATGTTGATAATTTAGACATTATTGAATTCTGGATAAATTAATTTATCCTTTGTTTTCTTTTAATTGAATTCTTAAATCATTAATGTCATCATCCTCATGCTTATATTGTTATGAAAGTCATATTTGGCCGTAGTGCATAGATGGACTTGGTATGATTATGATTATGAGAGATTATTCTAAGTATAATCACTTAACCGTAATGTTATAAATGATGTGGTAAAAGTCCCTCATCGTCAGTAGTGCATTGATGGACGATTGTTGGCATGATCATGATTAATGGTGAAAACACGAATATCCTTGGCCCATAAAGTGCATGGATAATTTGTGGTCGTAATACTAATGAATATCCTTGGTAGTAGTGCAGGATGATTCGATGATGTGGATTATTTATTGTTGAGTCTCAAATGATAAAGCTGTTGATAAACTTTTTAAATCATAGAAGATAGTAGATTTCATGCTCTACTTGATTCTTCTAATGGATTGCTTGTTCACCGCAGCTTAAACTTGATGTCTATTATATTTTATCGCTTAACATGCTTTGTTGAAGGCTAACGATAATTTATTCGCATTATCTTAGTCATAATATTTCGACCGGGCTAGTTTAGCTCACCCTTTGCTTTCATTGTTCTCTTCAGAAATGAGAATATAGCGGGACTAGTCTGGGGAACTGGAGTGACTCGGCCCAGATGTTTGCATTAGTAGTCCTTACTATTCGTGAAATAAGCGTGATAATAAATGTATTGATGACTTATTTTGAGTTTGAATCATCGCCAGAAGACAATATTTGTATTAAAACTCATAGCTCATGTCAGATATTTAAGTTTGTATTTGTATTTCGCACCATGTATTTGGCGACTCAGAATGGGTGATGTATACCTATTTTGGGGGCATCACACATGATCACCATCACCAAACAAATCTCATACAATTATTTCTTAATTGTATAAAATTATTATACTACACACTACTTGAGCATATATTTGTATATATACTTGATAAATTATATATAAAATATATAAAATATATAATTATATATATAAAAAATTATATAATTATATATAAATATATATACATAATTATAATTATTTGGATTCCATATCTTTTATTATTAAAATAATTGAAGTTAATTATTGGAATTAGACAAATCATGAGGCAGCCATCTTGAGTTATCAGCGTGCTTCTGAAACTCGGTGTTGCATATAGTACTGAATATTTTTCCCTACTTGTTTTTCCTTTTTGAATGTGTAGAACGAATGATAAAAACTCTGGTGCCTTTGCTTTGATCTCTTTTACAACTTTAATATTGTATGATGCTAAATTGTTAATTTAAATTGCATAAAATTTTGTTGTTTCAATTAGTTTTGGAACCGAAACAACACCAATGAAACTGCACCGCACGATTCAAAATTGCACTGCACCAATCACAAGTGGTTTCATGTGCGGTTTTGGATTTGTCAAATCTTACCTAAGAGATTTCGTATGCGGTTTGGACTTCAAATCACACCATAATCACCCGTAACAAAGATATTCTTCTTAAGTGTGAGAATTAGTCGAATAGTTGCTCAAAGTCCTAAGTGACCTTTAATAAGATACAAGGTATTTATATAAATATTGAAAATATTTATATAAATAAGGATTGTGATACTATAAATTTGGTCAGTAGTTAGATATAAATACAATTTGGATTTATTCACTAGTCTTGAACGAATGATGGTGTGAATTGTTTAAACAGTGTTTAAAATCCTAAGTGACCTTATTTATAATAATTCACATAATAGATAAAATATATATTATATATTCTTTGAGTTAAACAAATTTATTTGTTATATCAATTATTGTTTAAGTGATTTATTCTTTATTCTTGATATTTGTTATCACACGCATTTGAACATAAATTCATTAATTCATAGAATACTTGTTGCATCGATCTTGTGGGCAATAAAATCGTGCCTTGCTAGCTAGGGTTTCATATTGGCTAAGGCGAAGAGAAATCTACGAAGAGCACGAAATTGATTAATTGATTAAAGAGGGGAAAAGAACATGTGGGCAATTACTCCAATAATACGTGGCAGAACTCTTAGAATCCGAAAAACTTGTTAGAGTAGCAAAAATTAGGGAGCCTTCTTGAGTGTTTCGTGTGAGACCCCAGATTTTATCAATAAAGATTTAAATTTTGTCGAAATAATTTTTAATATTATGGTGTGAATTTGAGATAATATTATAGTTGTGGGTAGTAATTATAAATTTTACAAAGTATGCAAGTGGTTATATTATATTCGATTGGTGGGAGAATATTGGTTTAGCGAGGAATATTCGTGACAACTACCAATCATTGGTGGACCCCATAATGTAATTATTATCATTGGATCGAGAAAACGACAAAAATATTTTATTGAAATAACGGCGGAAGTTTTACCGGTTGATCTTTGTTGAACTACCAGAGTAAAAGTACAAGAATACGTGTGGTTGCATAAGTAGCATTACCGGTATTGATTATTGATGCTTATGTGAGAAGTCACTCGGTTTGATTCCATTATTGTCGATTAATAATATGAATTATTATAGCGATAATGACGCTTTTGTTTTATTCAGTATTATTAACGTAATAAAACATGTAAACATCTTTTTTATATAAAATGTAATACTTTATTAAAGTTATTCTATAAATAAAATATATTATATTTTATTATGCATAGTGTTGCATAGTATTTTGTATAGTGTTTTGCATAGTGTTGCATAGTGGTTTGCATAGTAAAATGTTTTTATATAAATAGAATATATTATATTTTATTTAAAAGATTTTGCTTTAAATATGGACCGTCGATTAAAGTAAATCAATCTGGACCGTTCATGGATTAATTACTATGCATTCTATTTTTCTATAAATAAGCTCATTCCTTCATTATTTTCTTTACTTAATTCAATTTGAAACTCTAGAGAGAAATTATAGAGAGAAGCTTAGAGAGAAAATCTATATAGAGAAAAGAAGAAGAGTATTCAGTACTTCACTACTTTGATATCCAAATGTCTTTTACTAGTAAGGGATATTATTTGTTGTAATTCGTAAGGGGTGTTATTCTTTCTTATTCATGAAGAGAACTCTCATTATTCCATTCATTATTATTACATTGGAATAACTCGTAAAAGTGGCATACCCTATACATAACCTTGTATACGCCAGATACCCTATACTTGGTGAAATCCTTATATTATTCCATTCTTATTTATTACATTTGAATAACTCGTATATGCTGAATCCCTATACTTGGTGATCTTCTTCATTATTCCATTCTTTATTATTACATTGGAATATCACATCGTGTGTTTTACACCGGACACGGTTCCATTGTTTATTATTCAAAGATTTATTATTCTGGTTGGATCATCCTTTCATTGTGAATTTCACGACGACGGTTCCGTTATTATTATTCTCATTGAATAACTCGTCATACATGCAAGTACCGCATGCATGGTGATTTCTTTTGTTATTCCATTCTTTATTATACCCGGTTGGTTAAAACTTGACTTCTATATTCCATGAAATTAGTAGAATATCTTTGATATTTGCGTTTCATCCAAAGATCTTTCATGGAAATATTCTTCTTCGATCATTCTTGAATTTTACTCTACAAAGCAAAGATCATGTCGATAGCTGGGCGTTATTAGTTCTGAATAAATTAATTCGTGAACTTGTTTTATTGAATTATTATGTCATTGTCATCATCCTCATGTTATATTATGTTATCTTTTGGCTTACGCATAGATGAACTTAGTATGATTATGACCGAGGATCATTCTAAGTATAATCATGGCTTGTTATAAATGATGTGATAAAAGTCCTCGCCGGGCTTTGTAATGCAATCGATGAATGGTTTTTGGTATGATTATGACCGGGGGTGATTCGCAGATAGTCATGGCCATTGATAATTTGATGAAAATCCTCGATCGTAGTACGAGGATGATTAGATATTGTGGTATATTCATTAAACCGAGTCTTAGTGATAAAAATTGATGAAAACCTTTTAAAACCTAAAAGATAGTAGATTTTATTTTTCTTGACTCTTTTAATGGATCAGATATTCCGCCGCAGCTTAAACCGGTTGTCTATTGTATTTTATCGGTTTAACATTGTTGAAGGCTAATGATAATTTATTCGCATTATCTTAGTCATAATATTTTTCATGGGCTAGTTGAGCTCACCTTTCTTTCTTTCACCGTTTCTCTGTGAAATGAAAATATAAATGGGACTTAGTCGGAAAGCGGAGTGATGGTCCAGAGGATAGCATTAGTAGTCCTCACTATTTCATTAAATAGTGTGACAATAATTGTAATGAGGACTCTCGAGTATGGATATTGTCTAAATGACAATATTCCTATTAGAACTCTCGATTTATGTATTGTTAGTATTATACACTTACGTTATATTAGTAAGTTTGTATTTGAATTTATGTACCATGTAAGTGGCGACCCAAGATGGGTGACGTATACCTAATTTTGGGGGCGTCACATTTCGGGTTTAGAGAGAATGTCCAAGAACCCTTAAAATCTGAAAACCTTGTTAGGGTAGCAGAGATTTCAAGAGATTCAAGCTTCCAAGTCCAGCAAGAGGTCTCAGCTCCAAAAGTCTCAAGTCCAAAAAAGTGCCCCTTCCTTCATAGAATGGAAGGGGTATTTATATAGTTTCCTGCAACTTAAGTAGTCACATGTCAGACACATATCTTCAGAAAAATTTCAGAAATACCCTTTAGTCATTAGAATAATATCCATATCGTCATGTCCTTCTAGCCACCAATTCTAATCCCTCAATCAATTCCCAAAACAAGTCGCCTTCACGTGTTCACGTGTCTTGTACCTCGGGACACGTGAAGGCTTCTCTCGGGCCTAGCATATTTATTTTCGACTTTTCCGTCCTTCATAGAGTGACATTGTGAACCCTAATTTGTACATGGCCCCACACATTTAAAATTAAAGTTACATCTTTTAACCCATAAAAACACGCTCTTTATTATAAAAAAATATATAATTTTCTATAAATTTGCACAAAAATTAAATATTTGCTTACGCAAAAACATATATCTAATTCAAGGCATAAATCTACTTATCTCGCTTACTTAGAAGCATTTTCACTTTAAATATAAAAATTATTTAAACTTTTATATCTCGAATTTAAAGTTATATCTTTTAAACCATAAAACACATTTTTATTATAAAAACAAACATTTTTTATAAATTTGCATTAAAATATATATATGCTTGACTTAAAGACATATATATATATATATATATATATATATATATATATATATATTATAAATTGTTTTGATTCCAAACTTAAGCCAAACAAATAAGAAAGCATATCAATAAAACGTCACTCATAAAAATGTTGAGAAATTCACATTTTTTTGTAGAGCTGAAAAACACCAAATAAATCTGCATAACACATAAACTTATAAGCTGCAAATCCAGCTGCTCTTGCCAAGGCTCCAAATTCTCCTTCAGTCCTCTCTCTTCCCCCATGAGATAACATTAACATCCCAATGTCCAACTGTGCCACACACTTGGAGATGAGATCATTCTCCGGAAAATCTCTAAGCACCATATCGATAACGACTACTTTGCCGGATTCCGGTAATGCTTCATAACAATTCTTCAAAATCTTCAAGCATTCTTCATCCTTCCAATCATGAAGTACCCTCTGTAAATGGCCAAATGCATGTGTAGCTTAGCTTGTTAATTACTATTAATTAATTCCCTACTAGCTATATTTATAAATAAAAGTCATGTCACTCTAGCTAGCTTCTCTCATACAAATTAAGGAAGTAGTAAATCTTTGTTGATCAATTACAATTTTTCTGTGCCGTTGGACCCTACGCCGACTAACTTGTTTTCACGGTAGGGGTAGTAGGGCAGACGTCTTTAAGCAATAATAAGTTCAACTTTAGTGTTGAGGTCTTTAATTTGATATAGCATTACTATATATACTGATGATAATATTATTTTTTTCATTTCAAAATATAAGTTTTTTATCAGATCAATTTATTAATTTATAATTTATAATAAATTTTATTAATTTTGAATTTGAAAAATATTTTATATTAACTTTTAAAATTCAATAAATAATGATGAATATTAAAAAAATCATGACATTATTGGGCAGTAGGGTACCTAGGGCTGTAAATGATAACTGAAAAATTCGTATTCGTCTGCATACATATTCGAAAAAAAACGGATATTATCCGTATTCGAAAAAAAACGAATATATCTGTATTCGGTTTAAAGGTATTCACAAATAAACGGATACAAATACATATATAGGCGTATTCGTATTCGTTTAACATCCGACCGTAAATATATCCAGCAAATAACGGATATCAGGATTCGTATCCAAATAGCTTATATATATATTAATTATTATATAATAAGCAAAATAATTTTTTTAAAGTGGCATTCCTTATATAATAATTAGTTTTCAATAGTATATGAAAATTATTTTTAAAATATAGCATTTTACTTCTAAAAATTAGGAAATAACACTTTTATTCTAATATTAATAAACTAAAATAAATTGATTTAAGTATAGTTAATAGATTTTTACTATAATAAAGTTAAAATATCTAAAATGTATCATTTACCAAGAAAATTATATACTAGAAGAACAATAGTTATTAGCTTGTTATAAATTTTTTACTTTCACAACTTGCTCGCAATGTTGGGAGGTGGGAACAATGAATAATATAATTTTATTATTAAAATTTGTTAAGTCCGAATTAATCTAGAAGGAGAATGAATAATTAATATTCACGTTTATGAATTTTCGGGTGGAGTGAGTAATTATCACTTTCATTTGTTCAATTATTTAAAAATTAGAAGTCGAAATATTTAAAGTAAGTTCAAAGTAAATTTTGGATCAAGTTGGATTAACTAGTTGTCAGTTGTCACATATACACTCTCCATAAATATAATGAAATTAAATAAACTTTTTATAAGTATGTAAATTGTAATATATGTATTGAGGATATATAAATTATAAATAAAAGTTTTCATAAACATATTATTAATTAAAATTTTAATCAAGTATTTGAGAAAAATAATTAAATATTCAATGTAAACTTTTAAATCTAATTATAAATTATAAATATTCATTATACACACTATAGTATTACTCCACACACATAAAAATAACATCTAAACATTAACAAGTAGAGCATTCATTTTAAAAATTTGTTTTCAAAAATGATGAAAACTTATTTGAATTATAATTTAGAACATTGATTATTGTATTTAAATATTTATTAAAAATAAATAAATTAACATTCATTCATCAATAAACTATATTTTAAAACTCATTATTTTTTTATTCTAGTTATAGTTAGGGCTATAAATGTTAACCGAAAAATTCGTACTCGTCTGCATTCGTATTCGGAAAAAAACAAATATTATTTATATTTTAAAAAAACAAATATTATCCATATTCGATTTAAAAATATCTACAAATAAACGTCAAATTCGTATATATCCATTTACACTCCTAACATACCCTTCCGTCAGCAAAATCAGTTGATGCCAACATTTAACATTTAACAGGGTCTACCCCACTCTTGTAAAGTAGACCTCATTTTACTTGCACAATGGGTACTATGTAATTAAAAGAAATTGTTGACTTTTAGATATTGACACTTTTAGAAATAAAATTAAATCCAAAATGTGACAATTTTTAGTAAAATGGGAGGAAAGTACTGTTAAAAGTTATTTGACCACCGACGTGAGAGTTTTAATTTAGAGAGAAGAAAAGAAAGTTAGAGAACCCAAAAGTTTTCTTCTAACTCTTGAACACAAAGTTGAAGTTGAAGAAAAGAAAGTGAATCATTTACTTTCTTTTCTTTTTCTCTTTCTCTTCTTTTTTTTTAACTAAAAACTTCCAAAAGTAGTTAGTATGAAGTTTATTTTTTGCGTAAGTTAATTAATCGACCAGAAAGATCGACACGCAGTGATGATGACTATATGTGTCAAGATTCTACCTACTAATTAATTAATTCTAAAAAAAAATAAACTTCATACTAACCGAATCCAAAACTCGGGACGCATGGAGAAGAAAACACAATATAGGACACATCTCTCTCTTTCTCACACACTAATTTATACTATTAACTAATACTAACCTTAAGCAAAATTACTTGTCCTCTGGGAACAGCCTCAAACATATCACCCCCAATGTGCTCCACACCTGGATTCACCAAACTCGACAAAATGGATATTTTAGAAGAGGCTAGGTATCAAAATGGACTATATATATATATATATATATATATATAATCGATTCTCTTGATTTGAACTTAAAAACTAGGTAAATTCAAATGTAAATAGTACCTGGCAAGGCAGGTGGTGCATGTTTAAGCACATGAGGTAAATCAAAGTTAACTCCTTTAATAAAAGGATACTTGGAAATAATAGTGCCTAATGTTTCACCAAGTGATCCACCCACGTCTATCACCTCTTTCACCTCCTCAAATCCATTGTACATCTCAAGAATTTTGGCCATGGCATTCATAGTAGACATGCACATTGCTTCACTGAAAATCTGGTTGAGTTTTCTATCTTTTTCCAAGTACTCAAATATATGCATTCCTTCACGAGCCTTGTTAAATGGAATCCCTCCCTCCAGAATTGTATCTTTCAAACAATACCTACGTACACAAAAAACACACATGCATGCACTTATATACTACTTTCAAAACCATGCATAGAGATCATCATCCTGCAGACTCAGGAGAACATGCATACATAATAAATAATATATAGCAGCTAGGGCCAGGGTATGTGAAATTAATTAAGGTCGGTCAAATCAGACTAGCTAATAATAAAAATAATTAAGGAGAGAAATAACAAACCAACTATCCACGATTGCTTTGCTATGACCGAAGAGGAACATTTGAGCAACAGAAGGCCCACCTTGATCGCGAACAAAATATTAGACATAGGTGTTAAACCATAGGTTCTTGTAGGAGGAGGAGGATCATCATCATGATAATGATCATGATGATTGGTAGTACTAGTTTTCGCAAGAGTGCAGTTGAGGATGGAATGAGTTGCAAGTAGGCAAAGCATGCGATCAAGAATGGCTGGTGCTTGGGGGTTTTGAGTAGGAAGATGAGATGCAATTTCAACAGGAGAAAGATAACCATCAAGGCCAGCCTTTGCCATCATAATGTCAAATACATTAAGCTCAACAAGGGCCCTTAGTACCCCATGGATAACTGAAGATCAGCTAATTGAACAGCCTTTAAGAAGTACTCTTGATCTTCATCTTTTGATGCCATGGTCGATCGATCGATCACTTTTTCCTTGGCATGAAATGCTAATATAAAAAGAAGATACATGAGAGATATCTAACACTACTAAATGAGACTTGTTAATTGGCCGAGGGAAACATACCTGACAACTTGCTTGTGGATAAAAAGAAGATATGTCAGAGATAACAACGTACACTACTAAATGAGACTTGTTGATAGGTAATTTATCAAATATCAATTCCCTTCATATTTGATATTTTTTTAGATGTAACCAAAAGGCTATTATATTGATAATGTTAGAGCAATAATTTTACTGATAAATCAATAATTAAGTATCGGTGGAAGTTTAAAATGTTATTAAAATAAATGTAAAAGAACTCTTGCATATATATATTTTGTTTTAGCAACAAATTATTACGTTGAGAATAAAATATGTTATGTTTTTATTTTTAATATTTTTTTATATTTATTTTGTGCTTAAATGCATTCATTATTTTTATATTTTTATTTTATATATAATAGAAATGGTTTCGTGACTTTTAAAATAAGAAAAATGCTAAAGACAAACTATTCTATAAATATTTTACAAACTGCTGAGGTGACATATTCTACATCAACATATTGTGTAGGGCCGAAGACTACATTGAAATAATTTGTTGATTAATATGTTGAGATGGACTATGCCACATCAGCAATTTATAAAATATTTATAAAATAATTTATGTATGTAGCATTACTCTTAAAATAATTTGGATACAAACCAAATTGAGCATTATTGGAAGAAGGGTGCGAGCATTATTGGAAGAAGGGTGCGCAATTCAAGGCTGACCCAATTGGGCCATTTAATTCAGCACCAATAAAATTTCTGCCTCACTGACCATTCATGTGGGTTAATTCAGCATGCATGTATGGGAAGAGTAAATTATAAATCGTTTTAGAGTTGTGTATAAATACTAAAGAAATAATTATATAACATTAAATATAATATTAATTATTTATATTATTCTTGTATTGAAAAAATAGAGTGTTATTTATTGGACAAAAAATAGTACGAGAACTAAATTTATGTATTTAATACTTGGGATAATATTAAAAATTAAACAATAAATACTTACTTGAAATTCTCAAACGACTATTAATGGACAAAAACACTTCTCTAAAATGACTTAGAGCATCTCCAATAGTAGTAGTAAAATATACTCTTCAAATTGAAATTTGTTGACCCGTGTGACAATTTGAAGAGCATTATTTACTACTTCAATAAGTCTCTTCAATTCAATTAATGCGGTATTTAACTTAAAACAGTAATATTTGATAACATTTAAAATAATTAATAACATTCATTTTTTAAAAAGATAACATTCTGAAAAATAAATTATATTTAAAAAGAAATATTTAATTAAAATTAAATTCCCTTTCAAGAATTTTTTATTGACAATGCCGATAGTGCAATTTTAGAGGGCAATGGATTAATTTCTAATGTTTTCTTTTTCCTCTTTGATCGATGATGCATGTGTTATTTTCTGTTTTGCTTGATGATGTGTGTGCTTTTTTGTTGTTGTATTGTTTTCTCTGTCTTTATCTTTCTTTCTTTGTATTGTTTTATTCTCTTTTCAATGAAAAACAAGTTTATTTTATAATGTTAACATTGTAAATATGAATAACTGAGCAAGCAAACTTGATTATCCGAGGTCATTGGATAAATTTTTAATTTCACGTAATTATCCAGAGGGTTATAATTAATGTGATTATCCAATGGTAATCAAAATAATATTTTATACAATATTATAAATAAATAAATAAAAAGGAATGATATTAAATTTTAAAATGAGTTGTACATCAAATCTATCAAGCAAAATAAATATTTTTAACCTTTTTCATATGATTTTGATTCTTCTGAAACAAAATAAATGTTTTGAAGAGGCAAACTCAACTTACCAGTTTTGAACAAAGACTAGAGAATGAGGTTGCAGATTTGATGACTAAGTTTGGAAATGCTATTGGAGACAATTTTTTTAATGTTATTTCCCTATTTGAATATCAGAGTGATTGAAAAAATTATTAGAGATGCTCTTATATTAGGGTTTGAAGTGATCAAGTTACTTTATTTAATATTCATGTCAGCCAATTTACCACGGATTCTGAGAATAATAAATTTTAATTGGAAGAGGGTTGCAAAAAATTATATATTTTTTTATTAATTAGAAACTAATATGATTACTCCCTCCATCCTTAATTATTTAAGGGATGGACGCTTTTAAATTCTTTTTAATTGTCGGATTCTTTAATTTTAATTTTAGGTTTGTTCAAATCATAGGAGAATTAATGATAATTTTTTTAAAATTAATTTTATTACTCTGAATATTAAAGAAATTTTTGATACATTTATAATATCTCTGTTATTGAAGAAAATTCTTCTTATAGGCGGAAAATAAAAGATAACTAAAGTTATTATTTAATAATTTGGTAATATTCCTATATTTAATGCTTGAAATTTAAAATCGATTTATATTAAAAAAAGCAAAAATATTTCTACAACGCGACTTATATATTAAAGGAGAGAGAATAATATGATTACATGACATATTTAATTTTTACGAATTCCTAACAGTCGAATGATTCAATAATTGATGCCCTAATATGAAATTTCAGCGGATTCACTTTAGCTTCACGCGGGTAGAATAATTTCCGAACGCGACAAGGAATAAAAAAAGAAGTAGATTCTAAAAGATTAGTTTTTAATACTAATGTAATTAAGATTTATTTAGTTAGGATTTTTCAATTTTAAATTGGATGATTATGATATTTATTTCTTTTATTATTATGATTACTTTTGAGTAGTATAACGAAGGGACAAAGTTGATGTAATTGACACATTTCATTCAATTAATAAAATCATTGTCTACAACTTTCTCTGTATTATTTTTTGGTGATTCTATGGTCACCTGATCTTTCTATGTATTATTTTTTGGTGATTTCATGGTCATGTGGGGCTAAACTCTTGTTCTTGGTTTAAGGAGACGGAAATCTCATATTATTACACTGTGAGATCTAATTGATTTTAATTGTTCAATTTATATTTTGAGCATTGATTATTCTTCTACACTTAATATTTATGGTTGATATGTTTAATTGCTTGGATGCATACTAGTTTATTATTACTGCTAAATTATATCTCAAATCCGTATTTGTTTGGTCACTCTAATTTGTGAAGTAACTAAGGTTAATAATTAATATCATGAGATTATTATATCTTAGGAAGAATACTCAACTAAATTAAATATAACCGCTTGCGCTTGAGTTGTTTAACTTCATCGATTTTTCTCTCTCTTAAAACTGCTATTAGATTAAACTTTTAGCGCTTGTCTAGAGTTGTTTAGGAGTTACGGTTATTTAGATCGCTTATTTCTATCTAACTAAAATTAAGGAAAGACACGGAAGTAATTCGAACGATTAATATTCAAGATATTAATTGAGGTGGAAGTTAACTTAATTCAAAGATTCGTTTTCCTGATTTATTTAGTTAGATTATTTTGCGTTATTTAATTATTTAATCAACAACACTCAAAAACACCCTAATTTGATTCACAAAGCATAAAACTATATTAATCATTCTCTGTGGGGTCGACTATTGCTTTCACTACTACATAATTATTGTTCGCAATGAGATTTTATTTTTGGTTGTATGCGACAGCACGCCAATTACTCTGACATTATCAACAACCATTAAAAATAAAATAAAAAACTTCATTTATATTCTTAAATCCGGACGATGTCATATCTTTTTTTCTTTTTTCTTGCTAATTTAACACACACCCCTTCCTTAATCATTATCAATGATTGAACTACTAATCTCATGGTTAATATGAATTGGGTCACAGCAAAAGATTGAGATGTCATATCTATTTGTACTGTTTGTGCAAAGTTTCTAAACAGACAAATAAGCTCATCGAGAAAAATATGGAGCCCATTACAGGTCCATATAGATAGAGTACCAGATATCCCATTACCGCTTTATTGGGCCCTCGGCAAATGCTCCGTTTAAAGCATTCGGGTTCGATGAATACCATACGCTACCGTGCTTCGAATATCTCAACTCGTCTCTGTATCGAAAGGAGAATCCGAGAAACTAATCCAATTTTCATGGCTGCAATGGAAACTCAACCAGATGAGCAAATCTCTGGTTCCTTTGTTTGCTGCGTTTGCCTGTAATTTGCCTATAATTGTTTAGAAACCCTTATAATTGTTTGAGCATGTTTGTATACGTCTCAGATATAGTATTGCAATTTGTTATTTAATTAAAAGTTTCACTTCTTTTCGTCTTATATTGACCAGTGATTAGGTAGGTTATGAATTTATCTTATTGTAATTTAAGTTCATTCTTTCAAAATTTCATTATGTCCTAATTGGGAGGATTTTGTTGATTTGCAAATTTAGAATTCTTTAAACTCAAAAATATTGTTCTATTATTAATCTGACTTATATTGAACATAAAAAGCAATCTTTGTAGCTCGCCTTAATTATTAAAGGTTTTAGAGATTAGGTAGGGAATCCTAAACTTATCTAGTCTAGCTGATTTGAAGTTCATCTCTTGGACTATAATTTTAATATATTTGTCCTATTCTGAAGAAGAAAGAAGGAGACGAAGCGGAGAAGAAGCAAGAGGAAGAATTTGGGAGGGGAATTTTGAAAAATGATTTGCATAATTTAAAATTTTTTACTTCTCAAAACTCTTTAACAAAAAATATTTTGTTCTATTTTTTATTATATCTGATTTATTTTTTATTGATAATATCTTTTAATTTATTTTTAGATGGAAAAAAGTATTATATACTTTTTATTATATTTAGAATTCATTGCTTTTTATATTATAATGGACATTAAAGGTTTTTACATATGTTGACATTGTAACAGCTAAAAAAGTGTAACAATTAAATCAAAAACAATTTTCAACTTCACTAATCA
This sequence comes from Panax quinquefolius, assembly GCA_020205615.1. Lineage (NCBI taxonomy): Eukaryota > Viridiplantae > Streptophyta > Magnoliopsida > Apiales > Araliaceae > Panax > Panax quinquefolius. The sequence continues at coordinate 3,035,931 of CM035154.1, read as the reverse complement.
AGATTATTAGAATCTGTTAGATTAGAATAAATGCACAACTTCCAGATGTAATTTTGGTGGGATTACGTTTAATTAGTTTTCTTATGAGTGGTAGGGGTAGTAAGTTCTCGGAGAAATTTTTGTTAGGATATTTAAGTTGTTCGGTTACTTTACTTCCACATGTTATTGCAGAATATGAGATTTCTTATTTCGGATGAGTTTTTGTTTAGAGTACAATGGTTTTTTAGTTTGATTTAAATGAAGGAGAAAAAACCTACAGCAAAGAACATTTTTCTTTTGAATAAATAAATAAATAGAAAAATGAGAAGGAAAGAAGAAATCCTGATCCTCTGTTATCAAAGTGTAGCTGCTTATGCAGCAGATGTCCCAGCTGTAGAGTTCTAGTAACTTTGGTGACACCACTGTTTATAACTGCAGAACGGTAATGTGGTTCTTATCGTCTATAAATTTAAATCTTTTGTTGACCCTCTCGTTATCGAAGCCCTACATTTTTCATCCTGTAGTACATTCTTTTGACATTAACGGGATGCAATACGGACTTTTGGCATATTACGTTAAAGATGCCATCTTTGTGTTATGATGGAAAGCATGTTCTTGTTTATTGTTTAAATAATAGCAACTTTACTTGAAAAGTTTATTATGAAAACTCTTGTGCATTTGTGCTTGCTTTGCAATATGAAAAGTTGAATTGGATTTTGAAGCTTAATCATTATTAATTAATAAACTTCGAAACAGCAGGATATGTGTGTATGTGTGCTTGTTAAGAGACATAATTGCAATTGTTCCTTAGAGGCTGTGGATTGGTTCTGTTGTTTTTCTTTTCCTTTCTGAATAGCAGCTTCATGAAATTATTGACATATTCTTGTAATTGGTCATGAGCTTTCTGAAATAAAGTTTCATTGTTTTGGCTTATTGCAGAGATCTCCTATACAAGCCTATTGTTCTGGGTAAGATTTTACTAGGCAAGGATTTATAACTGTTTGGTACAGTCTAATAAATTATTTCTATTTGCAGCTTGTGGCCATGTTTCCTGTTTTTGGTGTGTCCATAAATCCATGAATGGTCTTCGGGAGTCTCATTGTCCAATATGTAGGAATCCTTATCATTATTTTCCCAATATATGTCAGATGCTTCATTTCTTACTTTTGAAGATCTATCCCACTACCTATAATAGAAGGGAAACTCAAACACTAGGTAATCACTTCTTTTCTATCAGTCACTTCATGTAATTAGTCTTCAACAAGTTTTCCAGTAAAATCTATGATTTGACGACAATGTTGTTTTTGCGTGCTTTAGAGTGTGAGAGGGCCAACGACTGCTTCTCGCCAGAGCTTAATGATCTTGTATGTCCGTCACATAATAATGACAAATTAAATCGTCTAGGTGATACGGGCCAATCGTCCCTGACAAATTCTAAAGCACATTTGTCCTCATATCCTTGTTCCTTGGAAGATGGGGAAGGTTGTGCAAATATGGAATATGTTAAGGTCTCTCCATCATTTCAAGGGATTGGCGGAAACCACCCAAATGAAAATTCTCCTGGAGGTTTTGAGGTGAATAGTAACCTTGCTGTCGAAGAAAACAAGTTGTGTGAAGGAAATTCTATTGAAACTCACGTGCAGGTTTCAATTGCTGATATGCTCTGTGTTGCATGCAAGGAACTGTTATTTCGACCACTTGTTCTTAATTGCGGCCACGGTAAACTTCTGCATGTTTTTTCCAGTTATGTGTTTTGGCTTTATCATCTGTGCTTACAAAATTTCAGTTACAAATTTGTAATTTACGCATTTTTTTGGGGAAACAAATGGTTCAGTATATTGTGAGACTTGCATCTGCATCCCAGCAAATGAAACACTTAGATGTCAAGTTTGTCAAAGTTTACATCCAAGTGGGTTCCCGAAGGTCTGTTTGGAGCTTCATCATTTTCTGGAGGGCCAATTTCCTACAGAATATGCAGAACGGAGAGTCAAGACTCAGATCAAAGAAGTTGACTTTCAGCAAGAGACTTCAACTACGCGTAAGTTTCAATGGTTTGTCTCTTTCATTCATAGTTGTAGTTTTGTTGTTTGGATTACTATTTAAGCATGGGTTACTAGTATAGATGCTGGCTGTTTGTCTGCAGAATAGGTTACTTGGAATTAAACCCGTTGCTTATTTTGGTTACTGTTTTTGCATTTCTTTTTCTTTTTTTATAATTAATTTTCAACTTTATTATGAAACACTGGAGGAATAAACAGGCACACAAACATATCCCAGAGTTCCATTAAATATAACGTGCACTTTTTCTCTCAATCTCCTTAATCAACTCAAGTCAACAATGCCTTTTACCCCAAATTAGTTGGGTTAGGCTGAAAATGAATCCATATGAAAGCGTAAAAGTATAAAGATGGGGTAAAAATAAAGGATAAAACAGATGGAAATGAAAAAATAAGAATATTAATAGAAATAAAAGCAATAGAAATGCATGACAATAAATAAAAGTATCCACTCATATATAAAAATACATACAACAAATATATAAAAAGCTGACTTCTGCAGATAAAAAAGCAAGGGCGGGAAAAGAGAGATAAAAACAAAACAAAAAGATGTAAACACCCTAGTCGACTTCTGCAGATTGCATTCCCTTCACCTGCTCCTAGCACAAGACATTTTCTCAGTTATATTTCATTTTTGCCAGTCTCTTTGTACCACTTTAAGTAATTACCAGAAAGTACACAAGTATCTTCTTGAATCATTCCCCACTGTTTCAGTTTGTTCCTAGTAGATCAGTCTATGCCTGCAATTTAACCATAAGATGAGTGACCATTTAGGAATATTATCTGCATATCAAATTATATAATGCAAAGGGAAAGCTCAATAAGCAAATATGCTGCAGTCTGCAAATTGATTTCGTGGTCTACTTCTGAACTTGTTTGAATATGGCTGCATAGAGAAAAGTTAACAGGATGATTAGGGGCTTCAATTGTTGCATAGGTCTTCCTAGAGTATCATTTGCAAAGAAAACTAAGAAGTTATTTACAGTTCTTCACCTAAATGATGGTTCCAGTAAGATGGAGCTCTATTTCAGTAGTTAACTATATCAGAGTACCTATGACTCTGATAAGCTCTGTTATTGCATTATAACCTTGTTGGAGCCTGAATCATAATTCTCTTTCTCTTTGCCTGTATGTGTGCATCTGTGTTTTTTTTTGTGTATGAAAGAGAGAGAGAGAAATGTTCATTGGATCTAGTTCCACCACTGTCAAGTAAATCTTTACGCATTGTGCGCTTTCATTTGTCATGTTATATGTGCTTTCAGGTTCAGCAGAAGCGGGTAAGGAAGGTGTCCACTTCTCATTTCCATCAGAAGAAAATTTTTGGCCATCGTGGGGTGACCACAACTTAAACGTTCATTTTGGAGTTGGTTGTGATTTTTGCGGGGTAAATCCATGTAATCTTATTTTATTTTAACCTTTTCTTCTCATGGTTCATAATTATGCCTGTGGTTTGAGTTGAGCACTACCTTTTGTCAGCAATTCGTGGTCAATTATGTTTCCATTCTTTTTCAGTGTACTTCATATACATAGCCAATCCTTTATTTTCAATATTTATAACCGAAATAGCGGAGCTGATCTCGCAATGTCTGTCTCGTCGGATAGGGCATCAATTCCCTATATATATATATATATATATATATATATATATATATATATATATATATATATAGGAGGGTATATTAATAATAAATTATGGTTATCAAGTTATCAAGTCGTCACTTAAGAGACGACTAGTCGAACTAGTTGCCTAGTCGCTGCTGGAGGTGCAAGTCCTGCGACTTGAACATTTGAGTTGCAGCCAAGTTGCGACTTGAACAGTTAAGTGTGGCCAAGTCGTGTGACTTGACAGTTTGTTGCTTAGTCGGTTCAAATCAACATTTACCCGACTTGGAACAAATTTAATTTAATTTATTCAACTCAATTCTAAATTCTAATTGTTCCATAACCCAGTAACCCACCCGATTAAAGATATCTAAATGGGGATAGTTCGTGTGCCGAAAGTTATGATATGAGCAAAGATTCTAATAGGTGTTTAATTAATTTTTATTATCAATAATATTTAATAGTTTTGATTTTAAAATTGTAATTTTTATGTTAATTGTTGAAAATTTATACATATATATGTGTATAAAATGAGTATTGTAAATAATTTGTTACTTGACTAGTCGCTGAAGCAGTCAGCCATCGACTCGTTTCGATTAACGACTTAACAACTATGGTGTGTGTGAGACTGGTCAGGCATGAACCTTCAGTATCTGATGGACTGAGTGATTGTTTGTTCTTGCAGTACAAATCACTTTCTAAATTTCATTGCCATATAATACTATGTGCTACGATAACCCCTTGATTCATTGCTGCAGATGTATCCAATAACCGGAAGCAGATATAAATGCAAAGATTGTGTCGAGGCTATAGGCTTTGACCTTTGTGGAGAATGTTACAATACTAGGTCCAAGCTACCTGGCAGGTTTAATCAGCAGCATACCCCGGAACACAGGTTTGAAATTGTGCGATCAAATTCCGTACGTAGTATGATTTTGAGGCTGATAAGGGGACAGGTAGAGGATGGTTCTGGTGTGCCTAATCTTCCCAACAACGATGTAGAAAATCCAGAAAATGTTGTTCCTCCTGTTGATGATGGTCAGCAGAGTGCCGAAAACGGATTGGTAGCCCCTGATACCCCAACAACTACTAGTCTTGTAGAGGATCAAAGTGACGAGCAGTTGCCCACCATATGAAATGGAATAGGCGAAACTCTGGACATTTGTGTCTGAGCATTGCCATTGTTGATTGTGTTGTAGCTTTGCACAACAAAATGGAAATCTAGCAATGCAGTATCTGTTGTGTATATTCTGGTCCTAGTGTGACGATTGAATTTATCTTATGGTGATTTATGCCTTCAGGATTTGGAAATAACTCTTACCAAAACAAACGTGTCTTGATGCCTAAGAATTTCTTTCTAGGTCCACATTCTGCTTCTGTCAGGAATTACATGAAAGGGTTTAATGCAGCCATCTTTACTGTAAAGCTTTCAAGTTTTTTTTGTTATGTATGATGATTTTTTTCTATATTTACCATGTAATATATATATATATATATATATATATATATATATAGCACAGTAACGAGAAGCAATATTATTCAGCTTATGACTGCATTCAAGGCTTTTGTCTAGTGTTGCATGTCAATAATGCAAAAATTTAATCATGATTCGAATCTTCAAATGAAATGTCAAGAGTTCACTCCACTGGAAGGTTGAAACGGGGCACTTTAGATTGTATTTTTATAATATATCAATTTTTTATTTAACATGGTTCAAATTGAGAGATTTATTATTGTAATTGTAATTTCATATATGATGATGGTGCCGTGCCTGTTATGATTATGATGAATATTGAGAGATACTTAGTATTTTGTTAATATTTCATTCGATTCATTCACAGCCACAGAGCAGGGGTAGAAAAGGCGGGAGGACTTGAAAGCATAATCTGTAAGTAGTTAAATATGTGGGCGGGAAGTCCGTCAGTTCGTGCACAAGTCATGATTGGCTCAGTAATCAATTGTACGTACGTATATGTACGGCTTTTTTTTACTGTATGTATATATAAAAAAGTAGGGATGGTTAGTTAGTAAGAGTTGCGCATTAGGGATGGTTAGTTAGTAAGAGTTGCGCATTAGGTTAGCTTATTTGGTATGTTAAATGGTATGGTATGGTGGGTGTATTCGGAGAAGGGTAATGCTAGAGACACAATTTGTTGATATGATATATTCTACTTCAGTATATTATATTGATGAATAAATTGTTTCAATGTAGTCTTTGACTCCACATAAAAACTGAAATGGAGTATGTAACAACAAAAAATAAATTGTAAAATAAGTTGTTTCTGGTATTATTTTTTGGAGAATGAATATGATGTGTTTGTGAATTAAAATAAGTTGCGTTTAAAAAATACTATATTTATGAAATTTTTAAACACGCAACAAGGGCATTTAGATCAAAAAATTATACTTGTAAACCAAATTATGTGCGTTTGTTAAGATAAACTAGATTATTTAAACCGTTAAGATTAATTCTTGAATATGTTTGAGCCACAATAAAAAAATAAGAAATGGGGACTACTCTATATTACGAATAACACTATGGTATGGGTCTTCCTTCCTTCCTATATGTTAGTTGGAAACTAGGCCATTAACATACAAAGTGTTGTCAATTAAGTATTAAGGGAGCTAGTATACTTAATTCTTCCGGGTTAGACCTGCACGCACAACATATCAAATTAATCGGTCATGTCCCAACAATGATATGATCATCTCCGGTGCAAGGGAAGTGAGATTTAGAGAGATATGTGATCCATGCATCTCATATAATTATGAATACAAGATCCAATTTTATACAAGTAGGATCAGATAGATCACACGTACTCATGACTCTTATCCTCATATAATAATCTCTTTTTTTTGTAGTATCCTCTTGTATCTCACTTAAGTTTTGTGACCATAACATTTAATGTATTTGGAATTTAACCATTTTTTTATACGTTGAAGAATTTGAACTCCTAAATATATTTATAAATTAAATAAACTTTTAAAAATATATATATTTATTAAGACGTCCAAACACGGCATGCATCGCTAAATATAATATACACTGCACTGAAACTGAAATATAGCCAGCCAGCCAGCCAGATTCCTATTCTTTCTTTTGTGGCAAACTAATGATATAGAGAAAGAGAGATACCTTTTTACGGGGGTACGCATATCGCAGTGCAGGGCTATTATTATTATTATTATTATTATTATTATTATTATTATTATTATTACTTATTACTAGTATAGTAGTGTAGTGAGTGACAAATATTAGGATTGAGTAAGTAATTAAATTAGAATTGAAATTGTGTTAAAAATCGCACGAACCGCATCAATTAAAATTGTACCAACGGTTCCGACATATGTGACGGTTTTAGGTGGGTTGAATAACCAAATTTACAGTTCTGGTTTGGTTACTAGCCAAAACCGCACGCATAAAACCGAAACCGCACCATATGTGTGTATGTATTATCTCTAGTAAATTCTAAAGTTACTTTTTACTTGAATACACTCAGAGAAAACTCCAGTCTTGCATTGTCATTTTTTCACCAATTAAAAGAAAATTGTTAGAGGTTATAGAGTCAAAAATTAAGCAATTGAGTTTTGAAATTTTGAATTTGTTTGAATCGTTATTGGAGGGGCTTATAGCTGAGGGGCCAAATTCGTTGGTTCGAGCATTTGATGCATTGGTTAAGGTCAATACTATAATAGTAATAGTCTAATAGATTATTTTTCAAATTAGGTATAGTTAGGATTATATTCTATAAGTCATCCCTGTAATATATAAGATAGAATTTTATTTTATCTCTAGTATATACTGTTAATTTTTGGGGAACTAGATAAACCTTCTTGTTTGTTATCGAACATATGGTCTCCGTTGTTTTATATAGCGTATGTTTTAGTTTTAAAGCATCATTCCTTTATTATAAACTAAAACTATTTTACGTGTCTCACTGTTCTATGATTTGATGGTGAAATATTTGACATGTTTGGCAGAAGAAACTTTGGTTCTATGCTTGATATAATTCTCATTGCCGACTTTGTCACTAAGTTAATTGCTCAATGTAAATTATATGTTAAATTTGATTGAAGGCTTAAACTTTTTTGTTGTTTTAATTGATTTTGTAACCGAAACTGCACCAATTTAAACCGCACCGCACACTTTAAAACTGCACCGCACCAATTACAAGTGATTTCGTGTGCGATTTTAAAATTTTCAAACCGCACTTCAGCGATTTCGAATGCGGTTTAAATTTCAAACCGCATCATGCTCATCCCTACCAAATATTACATACTCCATAGTTAATTGAGGCATCAGGCTGAAGGTGCAAAATAGTAGTAGTAGTAGTAAAATGTTACTACTATTACTAGTCCTTTAACCCTTGATTACTGTGCTTTTTTGTACGGCAAAGCCCGAAATTAGGGGTGGGAAAAAACCAAGATGGGATTAATTAAAGCTGGGGTTAATACTCTAGTCTAGACAACAACCAACTGAAACGAGAGAATTAAGCAGAATTTGGTTTTCCTTTTGTTTCTTCTGCTCCCACTCCCAATAAATGTGTGTTTGCTTTCAATACTCAAATATTTGACCATACATGTTTGACCAACCCATATAAAAATATACTTATGCAATAAGATATACTCCAATCATTCCATTATATCTGACGTTCTAGATATTTTTACATAAATTAAGAATAGATATAATTTTACTATTTTACCCTTAATTAATACTTTAATCTCATTTATTCTCCATTAACACCAAACTTGATTTCACACTCTTTCTCCTAATTTTCTCTCCTAATTAAAGAATAAAATTTGAATTGTTTTTTGAAAACAGAGAAATAGCCATTAATGGTAGTAGAAAAGGAAAAGTAGAAAAAGAAACAAGTAGGCAAAATATTCTTAATTTTATAAAACGTCAAATATTTTGAGAAAAAAAAAACTCTCTAAAACGCCAAATATGAGATGGAGGGAGTACTAATCATTATAGATTTCTTTCTATCTCAATTCTCATGTATGCATGGCATGGATATACTACTTCGGATCATGAAAATATCTATATATTTTAATTATCACTTAAATTTATTTTACTTAAAGCTAACAAGAGCTCAATAGTAATAATAATAATAATCCAGATATTAGAATTATATATGCATGCACAAATATATATATATATATATAGGGAGAATTTCAAGAGCATAATTATTAACTAGCATAATGCCTTAAATAGCATAATGTTATCAAAACAACGTAGTTTTGAAGGGACGCGGTAGTATTTTTGTAAATACGCGATGTCATGGTATTTATAAAAATGTCACCGCGTCCCTCCAAAACTACGTCATTTTGATAAAATTATACTATTTAAGGCGTTATGCTAGTTAATAATTATGCTCTTGATCCTTACCGATTATATATATATATATATATAATGAAGTACATTAACTCTTACCGTTTGATTATTATCACAAATTGCTAAACGAATACAAATGGAGTTCATTCCAACCACCATCTCCACTCCACTGGTATATTATCGAGTAGGCGGCTGTACTACTCATGAACAAAGTTTTCCAAAACCAATTCCATTTCTCAACACGTTAATCATTTTAATTAAGTAAATCGGAGAAATTAATGGCAAAGGGAATCAAATTGGTCAACTTTTTCTTTAATGCAGGTTGAAATTTATACTCTCCCTCCTACAATAAAAATATCTTTATTACTACTATTTTAAGTTATTACAAGTTAAGTACGGTCTATTTACATTAAATAATTTATTTTTTATAATAATTTATCTATAATACATTTAGGTTATATTTTTTTGTAAATATTATATTTAAGAATTGGATTATTAATCTCAAGTCTCTTATTTGTTTTTAAAAATAAATTTTGGGCCTACTAGTCCTGGGGGACTATTTAGTATCATATCCAACTAAGTATTTGTGACGCTCAAAATAGGTGATACATCACCCATTTTAGGTCAATCAATAAATACGATACGTAAACAATTACAACTTTATTAATACATCATAAAAGCGTGAGTTTAAATACAAATATTGTCTTCTGTGCACAATATCCATACCCAAATAAATCCTCATCACAATTATTGATACATTATTTTACAAAAATGGTGAGGACTACTAAACAACTTCTAGAATCATCATTCCATACCCGACTAAGACTCATTACATTCTCGTCTCCGGTAAGAAAAAATAGAACAAAAAGAAAAGGATGAAATTTCAACTACCAAAGAAAAGAATATTACGACTCAAGATAATATGTAACAAATTATCATTAGTCTTCAACAGAAAAAAAAAATCGATAAAATACAATAGACAACAAGTTTTGGATCAATATTCAGTAGCGAAATAATAATTCATAGAAGAGTTACGTAGAGAATAAAATCTACTATTACCTATGAATTTAAAAGTTCATCGTCAATATTTTATCCTCGTAACATCAATCAATATTCATCTTGAATCAAATTTTCATCTTCTTTGCATTCACAGCCAAAGATATTCATCATCGGTCATTTCATCTCAATAGCGTATGTTCATCTTCGCACTACTGCGCCAAAGATATTCATTATAAAATTATTTATCTTGCACTATGCATCAAAGATATTCAATAATATCATCATTTAGGATCGGAGGATGATGAAAAATATTTTAAAGGAAACGAATCCAAATTGAAACAAAAGAATAAATATCAAGGATTCAGTATTTCAAATTATTTCATGTCCAAAAATACCTTATAAATAATCATAGTGAAGTAAAATTCAAGAATAATCAAAACATGGATACAATCAAAGTTTAGTATTCATAATAGATATTTTGGACGAAAAGGAAAAATTTTATTTTTCGATGAATAGGCCAGATTCGTGAATAGTCAGATATCGTGAATAGTCTTAGTATACGTGAATAGTAACTCCGAAACACAAAAAATTCTAAATTTGATTAAAAGTTCAAACCAATATTTTAAGATAATGATATTGAAGAAAATAATATCATTTGAAAAGAAAATAACATCCCTTACCTCTAAAAAGATAAGATTTCTTGAAACATTTGGGATATAAAAGTTATGACATTGAACTTCAGACCGATAAGAACACTCAAAGTATTAAAATACTCACAAGAATACGCCAATATATCGAGAGAGAGAGAGAGAGAAGATTTCACGGTGTGATTTTCAATTCTAACCCAAGACCCAATTTATAAGAAAATGCTTGTAACACTAAAGCGTAAAATTTAATATAATATTATTATATTTACAAAATTATCAAGCCCGCCTCTTGAATCAATTCAGCCACCTTGCACATGTTTAATGCAGCCCACCAAGAAAAAAACGCTTTTGTAATTAAAATAATTAAAACTTTCAAAAATCAATTATTTTAACTACGGAACTTCAATAATTCATAATAAATAGCTCTTTTATATCAAAAAATTCGAACCACATGTCATTTCCATAGAAAATTTCATTTTCTACAACTTTGCGTAAGAAAGTTTTCCAAATTCCAAACAAAATTGACCGAAATCCACAAACGTGCGATTTTACGTGCTATAATCAAATTTTCCAAGAATTGGGGTTCACAATCACACAAAATATGTGTTAATCATTTAATGCCATAAAAATACTCTTCCTCCTTATATACTCATATATCCCACATTCATTGTAAAATATCACCATTAATATATTATTAAAATAATATATTTAAATGAATTATTTTATCAGAAAAAGATAAAATATTAATTTTCAACAATTAGCACATTAAAAAAAATTTCCATCTATATCTGCATAAAATTAATATTTTCCTCATCATATAAATTAATAATTAATTATTCACAAATAATATTACATAATCACATTATCGACAACCGTGCAGGTTCCTGTGAAAGAGGGGCTTTCCAATAAGGATCTCTCCTTATTATTTGCCAAGCAATTAGATGACTCAAACCTCTCCTGTATGTAACTTTCTAGACATTGCCAATAATGTTATCTAATAATATTATTCAGATAATATGAATTATTGTCCGATAATAAAAAAATACTGCAATGACAATTATTAAAACAACAAAGAATATAAAATATCAACGCAAAGAATTATTAAATCAATAAAATAAAATACTAAAAAGAATTATCAGAACAATTATCGAGTAGGCCTTCACGTAAAAATTAATAATTGGTGTGTAATACCGTTCGCTACTATTTTTTTAACCACCGAAGTATTCCAATAAGATTAATCTGAATAACTACGCCTGTTATTTATAACCAACTTATTCGCTGCTTTATTCATCCAATCGCTTTTTCGTTATGGGGCCCACACAAGGTCAAGGGGCCAGTCGCATTTAATATTCCCCCACAAAGAAATATTCCACGATCAAACGAATATTCTCCGTCAATAATGAATATTTTAAAACCACTTGCTTGTTTGAAATAATTGCGCATTTTACCCATAACTTACCACATTAATCAAATCAACCCTTACTATTTCAAGATAATAAATAAAGGAAATTTAATTTCATTAAATAATAAGTTGGGGTCTTACAGTATTATAATTCCTACTATTTTAGACTAAAAATTTGTAGATAAAATTAACCATCAACTTCTATCTATGTATATTTAAGCTAATGAGAATATAATATATATTTTTGTTATTTGTAGTAAGCATATGATAGTCTAAACTAGTAGTTTTTATCCAATTCTTTAAATAATTTTGGACAAAATAAACATAACTTATGATTATTTTAAGTTATTCGATGAATAATTTCATAAAAAATAACATGTGATTAGAACTATTTAATACTAAGATTAATAATCTTGGGATTATAATATATTAAAATATAGTCTTGGGATTATAATAATTACAAACAAATATGACATAAATATTAACTGTCATATTTCTATTATTTATACATATTTATGAATTACTATCACTAGTTATGTATAAAAAAAATATTTAATTAAATGAGAATTAAAATATAAATAATTTTGTTATTTTATTATTGGGAGAAGGGTCAAAAATGCCCCCGATTTTTATCGCGATGTCTATCGAGCACCCTATACTTTTTTTTGTCCAAAAATACCCTTAACGTTACATTTTTTGAGTCGATCGTGCCCCTGCCGTTAATAAATCTGCCAATTAGACTAACGGGTGTTAATGTGGCTGACACGTGACAATATTTACTGACGTGTACAAAAATTCATTAAGACAAATAATTAAAAAATCTATTTTTATTAATTATTTATTTTATTTTTCTTTAAAACAAAATAAATAATTAATAAACAAAATAAATATTTATATTTAATAAAAAAAATCTAGATCTAGATCTCAAATAAAAAAAACTCACCTCCCCACTAATTTTCTTGTTCATCTTGTTCTTGGCTGGACTTCTAAATTATCTCTCTTCTATTCATTATTTTCATTTGAATATTACAAGGAAGAAAGCTGATTTTTTAGTGATATAATCTTTGTGCAGAATGGTTCAGATCAAGGAATTGTATCCTTTCTTATCCATTATTGTTTTACATGGGTATTTAGTTATATGCGACATTTGTTGTTTGTATATTTCTGCACTTTTTTGGATTTCTGAGTTTCATTTGGCTGCCGAGGAAGAATAAAGAAGAAGTGGATTTTCCATCCATTTGATGGGGAGTCAAAGTGTTAGATCTAGATTGAGAAAATTTTGAGTACACCAGAAATTTAGATCTAGATTGAGAAAATTTTTATTTTTGAAAAATAAATTTATACTTTCAAAATTAGATCTGGATATTTTTAACATTTATTTTTGAACTAACATCCAAATAATGAAGGGATCAAAATCAGATCTGGATTTGCAATCAAATATCCATTAATGATAGAAGAACGAAGAACAAAGGAAGAAGAAAACCCAAAATTACCATACTTTGCAATCACCATGCTTTCCGGTGGGGACTTTCTTCAATCTATTTTTTCTTTGCTTTTTTCGATTTGGGATATGATGGTAGAGTTAGGGACGAAGTGGGATCGCTACTCCCTGCTCATCTTCGAATTCGAGAGAGAGAGAGGAAGGAGGAAACGAATCAAGTAAGAATCTTTGCTGTTACTCCCTGCTCATCTTCTTCACTTTAATAATTGTTAAAATAGTATATATTAATATTTAGTAAAATAATTTTAGTATGTAAAAAGTATATAATACTAATATTTAGTAAAATAATTTTAGTATTTTTTTAATTAATAAAATAATTTAAATTTTAGTATTTTAGTATTTTTTTAATTTAATTTTTTATTAGTATTTTTGAATTTTTTAATTAGTATTTTAATATTTTTTAATTAGTATTTAGTATTTTAATATTTCCATGCGGCAGCCACGTAAGCAATTTGGACGGATGTTAGTCTAGTTGGCAGATCTGTTAACGGCAGGGGCACGATCGATCCAAAAAATATAACATTAAGGGTATTTTTGGACAAAAAAAAAAGTATAAGGTATTCTGTAGACATCGCGATAAAAATTGGGGGCATTTTTAATCCTTCTCCTTTTTATTATTTCATAATGTGTAAAAAGTCAATGAGGACTTTAGAGTAATAAATGTATGCACTCCAAAGTCAAATGAACCCTCTTCTTTCATGCTCGGCTTAAATGGCCCCATTTGATTCAGTGTTCTACATTTTTTTTTTATTTTTTTAGTTATATTCGACTGAAATTTAATATTTTTATTAAAATTTTAAGACCTCATGCACCTAAATTTTATGAGTAAATTTTTTACCATTGAACCATGAAACTTGTTTTCTGCATCATTGTGTTTGTGGCAGAGAGATGACTTTATTACGTCTAAAAATGACAAAATAATACTCTCTACGTTCTTTATTATAAGTCGATTTAGATAACTATTTTTGTTCCTTAATATAAGTCGTTTGAAATTTTTTAAGTAATAATTGCTTAGTTTCTAATATTACCCCAAGTAATAAATATAACTTTAGTTTTCTCACTATTTTTTATCCAATAAATAACACTCTTTTTCAATAGAAGAATAATATAAATAAATAATATTATATTTAATGATATATAAATATTTTCTTAATATTTAAGCAAACTCTAAAACGATTTATATTAAAAAACGGATTGAGTATAACTTAAGTACATAGATTTCAATATTTTTAATTATGCTATTTATAAAATTAATATATTCTAATTCATGTATTTCTATTACGTACTTTGATCAAGCCAGCCCTATATTCATTCACTTGGTGTAACAAATGAAGATTGATTATACTAGTAGTTTATATATCCCGACATTTATGTTAATAATAAATGTTGACATGCATATTGAGCTAGAAAGAAATTAAATAATACGAGTAATTCATACATTATAATTTTATCTTATGCATAATTTAATTAGAGTTTTATATTAATGGCAATCCAATTTGGTCATAAAGCTCTGTTGGGTCGTGATATTTCTTCTATTGTGTCGAATAAAATGGGCTTACTTATTTCATTAGTCTATTGGGCCTTCATTATTGAATCTTGAAAGTCATTGGGCCTAGTCATCATATTATTTCTATTAAATCCTATGAAACCGGGTCATTTCATTAGACTAACCCATTAGATATTTTAATATCTATTACTTTTGCTTCAGAATGATGAAAAAGCATGATAGTCGATCGTTATAATCGTCATGCATTAATGTGGATGGGATCATAAGCCACGGCCAGAGAAAATAGTGACAAAAGGTAGTGGGTAGATCGTGATGCAACGCCGTAACCCATCGATCAAGGGGTTGTGTCGAGCAGAAAGTGGTGGTATTTAAACCGCAAAGAGAGTACAACTTAGAAAAGGATTCTTTAAGAGGAGGTACGTTCACATATACATTCAACTGAATATTATTATCTTTCTCAATACACTAGACATTATCATCCTCCATTGTTAACCATGTGAACACCGACATCGACTCTCACGCCGAAGTTATCCCCACTACCAAAGCCAAGCTTTTGGTGTCTTATCGTGTTTATCGCTCGTGATCGGACGTCTTACGTGATCGGGGCGCCGGAGAAGATCTTGCTAATATCATGGCGCTAGAAGGAGGGTGAAGTTCGGGTGTCATTGAGTCTTTAATCACATTCATTCAACCTGCTTCGTAAGATGGTAAGGAGTAGAGATGGTACGCCAGAAGGGCAGGCGATGGCCGTTAGCTCATCGTTGCCTCGTGTTTCGAAAAAGGATCGTCTGGGTCCTTCTAAAAGTGCTCATGAGAGTACGGCCTTCAAGCACGATTCAGAGATCTTCGTCTCAAGATTCATGGTGGAGCGCATTTGAGTAATGGTCTTTGATGCAGATAAAGAGCGTGATCATGGTCTGGAGAAGGACAGAGGTTCACCACCAAGACTCATCGCCAAGTGGTCAGAGGATGACAGATGCCAAATTAGCAAAGATGGCAGACGGGCAGATAAAGTTTTAGAGGTTCGCTAAAGCGAGAGAGAATATAGCCCAACAGATGCTTTCAAAGGAGAGTTGAGAGACGAGGCGCCTAGTCGCGTGCTCAATCCGGAAAGACGGAGTAGGCATAAAGGAGACACAACGGCGAGAGAGGGAAAGAGCCATAAGACTCTTTACATGTATCTCGAGATCATCCTCGCGATCGAAGAAGATCTAGGAGCAGAACCCCGTGGCCTCAAGAAGGCACTTATGGTTGTTGGTCCTCAAAGATCGACGCTGACGACAATGCCGAATGAGCAAATCAAGGAGATCGTGCGTGCGTAAGCGAAGGAGAGAACATCAACGCGAATATTCTCACCACGAAGATAGGGTTGCACGTCGGAGTAGATCCAAAAGTCCAACAAAGGTAGTGGAATCGAATAGGGGGGTCGGTCCATTTAGAAGCAGAAGGTCATTCAGAGAAAGAAGTCTCCCCTCGCACTCAAGGTGTTGATTTCTTGGTGAAGGAGTCAAGGAGCTCCAAAAGCAACAAGTGTAGCGCAGTCAACGGTGAAGGACACCGGGGAAGAAGGCGTCTCCTTTCTCTCCGGACATTCTTAAGGAAAAAGACATCACCAAGAAGTCGCCACGTATGGAGAGTTACGATGGGTCTGGGGATCCTTATGACCATAGCCAAAGCGCTCAATTTACCGGCGGATGGATTATTATGACTTTTACCGATGTCGCCAAGTGTCACACGTTGTCACAACACTAAGAAAAGATGCGAGGCGGTGGATGGGGACTTTACCACGATTCAATTTTTCTTGGACCGAGCTTTGTGATAAGTTTCACGCCCGCTTTGGGAGCAACGAAGAAGAGGAAGCCTCTGTGTTCTTTAAGCAGTCGACAAATTCACCAACGAATCTTTAGGCCAGTATGTGAAGAGGTTTAGGGAAGCAGTTGGTCATGATTTCCAGGCGGTAGGGTTGTTTTAGAATGGGCTAAATCTGGAGAAGTCCGAAAAGCTAGTGAAGAAATTGATGTTCCATCATCCGAAGAGCTTAGCAGAAGTTTTCGACAAGGCAGAAGGTTATATTGTGGTAGAGAGGCTATGAATAGCTTCAAGCGCCCTTCTTCGGACGCTTAAAGGAGGTAGATGTTCCAAGACCAAGGAAAGCATCAGAGGAAGACGGGGTATAATGATGATCGGCAGAGGCGCTCAAGAAGTATAACAACTCGTGGCGATGGTGAAGTAGTCGCCACCACGCGTCGCCGAAGGTGAATAAGGTTTACACCAAACTGAATACGAATAGGTCGGTGATTTTGGACCAGATCAGAAACCAGCCATTCTTTGAGCTACCTCGTGATAACTATAGGACAGGGCAGGGCAACTCTCAGAAATATTGTGGTTATCATCAAGCCGCAAGCCATGATACTAATGAGTGTTGCAATCTGAAGGATTTCGTGGAGAAGAAGATTCAAAGCGGTTTGTTGGTTCAGTATGTGGCCGGGAAGGACTAACAAGATCAGCAGAATATCGACCGTACTGTTCAGACGGTTCAAATGGTTCCACCCGTCCAAAATGCTCCAATACCACCACCAAGGCACGTCGTTGATGTAATAACCGGTGGGACAGCAGGGAAGTTAGTAGGGAAGGAGATGAGAGGATACTTGGATTCAGTTATGTCCGTGGCGGGTGCTCCCTTTAAGACTGACAGACCATTTCCAGGGACGGTTATATCATTCACCGATGCAGATTATCCTTCGGAGCCCATCGAGCCACATGAAGGGGCTTTGGTAATCACAGCACAAGTAGGCTCGGTAGATGTGAAGCGCATGATGATAGACAATGGGTCTTCTATGGATATTTTGTATACACATGCTTATCAGAGGATGCATCTTGATGGGCGAAAGATGGAGGTCGGGCAGGAGGCTCCTTTATATGGCTTTAGCAATGATCAAGTTAAAGTGGCAGGCACTATCGAACTCCCAGTAATCTTCGGCACAGCCCCCCAGCAAGTAGAAATAACATGTAAATTTTATGTTGTGCATGTAGATTTAAACATAACGCCATCATTGGGAAGACCTACATCGACGGCTCTCAAGCTGTGACCTCCATCCCTCACTTTAAAATCAAGTTCCCCACTACGCGTGGAGAGAGAGAGGTGGCGGAGACTTAGATCCGCCCGATTACCGTTATCTAACGCGCTTATTTCCTCCCGAGTTGGGGTCAATAAACGAAACAAACCATGGCGATTGAGATCGAGCCCTTCACCGAAAAGCACTCGGAGCCATTGGTAATTCTCGCAGAGAGATGTAAGAGATCGAAGTGGTCCTCGAAAAGGCAAATAAAATAGTGAAGATTGGTTGGGCCTACCGTAACCTCTTCTGACAAACCTTATGGAACTCCTTCACGCTATCATGGACATTTTTGCACGGGAACCACATGACATGCCGTGGATTAATTTTAAGATTGCGAAAGCATGACTAGATGTAGATCCTCAAAGAAGCGATTCGGCGAGAAAAAGGCGGATCTTTGCACTCTTTGAAGCGCAGAGGATTATAGATGAGGAGATTGCAAGTCGATAGGCTGCCGATTTTATCTTTGAGATCGACTACCCGCAGTGGATGGCTAATGTAGTGTTGGTGCGTATGCGAGAATGGAAAGTGGCGGGTTTGCATCGACTACACCGACCTGAATAAAGCTTGTCCGAAGGACTTTTATCCTCTGCCTCATATTGATCAACTCATCGATGCCACTTCGGGGTATGCATTACTAAGCTTTATGGATGATTTTTCAGGTTATCATCAAATTTCCATGTGCAAGGAGGACATTCCGAAGACAGCGTTCATTACACACCGTTCGGTGTATGCCTATAAGAAGATGACCTTCGGCCTTATAAATGTCGGAGCCACTTACCAAAGAATGATGAACTTCATCTTCGAGAGGCAGCTGGGGAGGAACGTGGAGGTGTACGTGGATGATATGATTGTAAAAAGCATACAGCTTCAGAAGCACTTGGACGATCTGAAGGAATGCTTTCAGACTATCCGTCACCACAAGTTGAGGCTCAACCCAGCAAAGTGTACCTTCGGCCTCGGTGCAGGAAAGTTCCTGGGTTATTTGGTCAGTCAGAGGGGCATTGAGGCTAATCCAGAGAAGATCCATGCTATCCTTGACATGTAGACTCCTCAGTCGTTCAAAGACGTCCAACGTCTGACTGGTAGGATTGCCGCTTTGAGGAGGTTCGTTGTGATGCCCCCAAAATAGGTATACATCACCCATTCTGAGTTGTCAATACATGGTACAGAAACAACTATAACTTTATTATTACAACAGTAAAACTGTGAGTTTGAATACAAATATTATCTTCTAGACAATATCTATACTCAAATAAATCCTCATCACATTTATTGATACATTATTTTACAAAAATGGTGAGGACTACTAAACAACTCTCTCTAGAACCTTCATTCCATACCCTGACTCGTACTCGCTATATTCTCGCCTCCTAAGAAGAAAAATGGAACAAAAAGGAAAAGGTGAGCTCAACTAGCCCGATAAAGAATATTATGACTAAGATAATATACAACAAATTATCGTTAGTCTTCAACAGGAAAAATCTAATAGAATACAATAGACAACAAGTTTTAAATCAATATTCGCAATGAAATAATAATTCATTAGAAGAGTTAAGTAGAGAATGCAAACTACTATCTTCTATGTATGAATTTAAAAGTTCATCGCTCATCTTTTATCCCCGTAACATCAATCAATATATATCCGAATCAAATATTCATCTTTGCACTACTGGTGCCAAAGATATTCATCATTAGTCATGTTCATCTAAACACTGCTCATCTTTGCACTACGCCAAAGATATTTATCAGAAATCATTCATCTTTGCACTACTACAGCCAAAGATATTCAATAATATCATCATTTAAGACCGAGGATGATGAAAATATTTTTAAAGAAACGAATCCAAGTGAAACAAAATGACAAGGATTAAGGATTAAGGATTCGTACTTTGTTTTATCCATGTCCAAAAATACCTCAAAAATAATCATAGTGGTGTAAAATTCAAGAATGATCAAAACATGGATACAATCAAAGCTAGTATCCATAATAGATATTTTGACTTAAAACAAAAAATTTAATTTTCCGTGAATAGTCAGATTCGTGAATAGTGCCGATACGTGAATAAGAATCTCAACACAAAAAGTTCCAAATTTAATTAAAAGTTTAGATCAATACTTAAGATAATGATATTGGAAGAATTAATATCATTTTTAAAAAAAATATATTCCTTACCTCGAAAGATCAAGATTTTAATTTGAAACACCAGGATATAAAGTTATGACTTGAACTTGCATCGTATAGCAATACTCAAAATATACTCAAAATACTCACAAGAATACACTCGATAATATAGAGAGAGAAAACTTCAATTTCTGGTGTAATTTTCAATTCTAACCTAAGCACCCTATATATAGGAAAATGCTTAGAACACCAAAGCAAAAAATTTAATAAAATATAAATATATATATCAAAATTCCTACGCCATTCTTGAAATCTGATTTCAGCTCAATAAGCACATGCCACCTTCTAGAAAAAGTAAGAAAAACGTTTTTCTAATTTAAAATAATTTAAACTTCCAAAATCAATTATTTTGAGCTTCAAACTTCAATAATTCACAATAAATAGCCCTTTTGTCGGAAAATTCAAACTCGTGACTTTTTATAGAAAATTCAATTTCTAAAACTTTACTGTAAGAAAGTTTTTCCAAATTCCAAATGTAAATTGTGAAATCCATAAACCAGGCGATTTTATGTGCTATAATCAAATTTCGGTCAAGAAATGGGGTCCACCAAACACATAAAACATGCTTTAAATATTTTGGTAACAAAAATACTCCTCCACATATACTCATATATCCCACATTCATCGTAAAAACATCATCATTATTATATTATTAAAATATAATAATATATTTAAATGAATTATTTTATCGAAAAAGATAAAATTTCAATTTTCAACAATTGTCACATTAAAAATATTCTCCATCTATATCCACATAAAATCAATATTTTCCTCATCATATGAATCAATAATTAATTATTCACAAATAATATTATTGTAATCACAATATTCGACAACCAGTGCAGTTCATAGGAAAGAGGGCTTTCCAATAAGAATTTCTTCTTCATCGCAATTAGGTGACCAAACCTCTCCTTAAGATGTAACTTTCTAGACATTGCCAATAATGTTATCTAATAATATTATTCAAATAATATGAATTATTGCTCGATAATGAAAAATACTTGTGTAATGACAATTATTGAAATAACAACAATATAAAATATCAACGCAGCAATTATTAAATCAATAAAAAGAAAATATCGAATAAATAATTATCGTAACCATTATTGAGTAGTGCCTTCTTACGTAAGAATCAATAATTGGTGCAATACCGTGCTTTCGTGTGTGTTAACCATTTAGTATTTTAACAAAGATAATTCTTGAATAACTACGCCGTTATTTTTAAACAACTTATATTTGTGCGTTTTCTTCATCCAATCGCTTTTTGTTATGGGGCCCATATACATGGTCGCACTGTCGCATTTAATATTCCCGACAAGCATTTAATATTCCTCGACCATACGAATATTCCCCGACAACAATGAATATTTTATAACCACTTGCTTATTTTGAAATATTTATGATTTTACCCATAACTATCCACATTAATCAAATTAACCCTTACTATTTCAAAATAATAAATAGAGAAAATTAAATTTCATTAATAATAAGTTGGGGTTTTACAACCTCCCCTCCTTATGAAATTTCGTCCTCGAAATTGACGTACGTACCTGGTGTTTCGAAAAGGTGAGGATACCTCGCTTTCATTTTCGCTTCCAATTCCCTGTGTCATTTCCTATATAGCATGATTCCTCTACAAAACTTTAACTTGTGGTATGACCTTTCATGGCGTAGGACATGCTCCTTCCTATCCAAGATCTCGACAGTACCTCCTCATACGTTAAGTCTTCTGGCTATCTCGTCCGGGTTTCTAACTCTATAACGTGGTTCGGGTCTTTCACATATTTATTTAAGTACGAGATATGTGAAACACATTATGAACACGAGATATACTCGGAGGTAACGCGAGTCTATAGGCTACATTTCCTACTCGGTCAAGAATTTGAAATGGACCAATAAATCGTGGATTGAGCTTTCCTCTCTTCCCAAATCTTGTAACTCCCTTCCATGGAGCAACTCGCAACAATACATGATCCCCTATACTAAATTCCATGTCCTTTCGATGAAGATCCGCATAACTCTTTTGTCGATCTTGTGCCGTTTGTATACGTTGTCGAATCATTTGGAGCTTTTCCGTAGTCATTTGTACCAACTCAGGTCCCAACAATGTTGCTTCACCCACCTCGTCCCAACATACTGGAGAGCGACATTTTTGTCCATATAATGCTTCGAATGGAGCCACACCTATACTTGCTTGATAACTGTTGTTGTAGGAGAATTCCACCAATGGTAAATACTTATCCCAACTTCCCTTGAAGTCTAGGACACTGAGTCTTAATAGAT
Source organism: Panax quinquefolius (assembly GCA_020205615.1). Taxonomy (NCBI): domain Eukaryota; kingdom Viridiplantae; phylum Streptophyta; class Magnoliopsida; order Apiales; family Araliaceae; genus Panax; species Panax quinquefolius. Next base: position 3,013,318 of record CM035154.1, on the reverse strand, counting down.
CTTCAAGAGTTTAAATAGTCCTCTCTGATTATCCGTCCGTTTGAGGATGGTATGCCGAATCAATCGTAAATCTGTGCCCATAGCTTTTTTGCAAGCTAACCCAAAATCTTGAAGTGAATCTTGGGTCACGATCCGAAACTATGGATCTTGGCATGCCATGCAACCTCACAATCTCATTTATATATATACTAGAAAGACGTTCAAGGGAATAAGTCTCCCGTATCGGTAAGAAATGAGCAGACTTGGTTAATCTATCAACAATAACCCAAATAGCATTGATGCTTGAGAAACCGTAGGAAGACCCAGAATCTAAATCCATGGTAATGTGTTCCACTTCCATTTCAGAATCTCAAGTGGTTGCAACGGACCCTTAGGTACTAAATGCTCCGCCTTTATACGTTGACAAGTTAAAAACATTGAGATAAACTTTGCAATCTCTCTTCATATTGTTCCACCAAAATGTATGTCAAGATCACGATACATTTTGTTACTTCCGAGATGGATTGCAAATGGTGTATTGTGTGCCTCCATCATAATCTTGTACTTCAAATCGAGTCATTAGGGACACAAAGTCCGGAGTGGACTCAAGTATTCCTTCTTCATCAATTCTCGCTCGAATAACACCTTCTTGTACTTTCTTCTTCATACGATCGACTCGGTCGATGGCTCGAAAGCAACCTTAACTTTTTCTATTAAAGTTGGCTCTGTCGTATACTTGACATCATCGCACTCATTCCCGAATATGATCTTCTACTCAACGCGTCACTACCACGCTCGCTTTCCGGGATGGTATTGAATAGTGTGGTCGTAGTCTTTCAATAGCTCAAGCCAACGTCACGCCGCGATGTTGAGTTCTTTTGAGTGAAGAAAGATTTAAGGCTTTTTATGGTCCGAATATATCTCCACTTTCTCCCCATATAGATAGTGCCTCCAGATCTTTAAGCGAAAACGCATTGCACGCTAACTCTAGATCATGAGTAGGATAATTCCTCTCATATTCTTTTAAGTTGTCGCGAGGCATAGGCTATGACTTTTCTACGTTGCATGAGAACACATCCTAACCCTTTTGCTCAAGCATCGTTGTAGATAACAAATCCATCCGAACCGGATGGTATTGTTAACAGCAAGTCAAATGAGTCTCCTCTTGAGCTCTTGGAAACTCTTCTCGCATTCCTCGTTCCATACGAATTTTATATCTTTCCGAGTCAACTGAGTTAATGGAGTAGCGATTCGAGAAAATCCTTCCACTAATCTCCGATAATAACCATTTAAGCCCAAAAGCTACGTGACTTTGGCCACCGACTTCGGTTGTTCTAACTTTGTATTGCTTCAATCTTCTTTTGGGTCCACGGATACTCCATGTTTTGACACCACGCGCCCAAGAAATGCTACTTCCTCAAGCCAGAACTCGCATTTCTTTAATTTGGCATATATTTTATTTTAACGAAGCCTTTGGAGTACCAGCTTCAAATGGTGCTCATGGTCTTCATGACTTTTGGAATATATGAGGATGTTATCAATAAAGACAACAACGAACCGATCCAAATATTCCTTGAATACTCGGTTCATCATATCCATAAAAGCCAGGAGAGCATTAGTCATCCGAAAGACATGACTAAGAATTCATAATGCCCCAGATCGAGTTCTAAAGGCGTCTTTGGAATATCCTCGTTCTAATCTTGGTGATGATATCCAGAAGCTAAGATCGATCTTTGAAAAAATTGTGCCCCTTCAGAACCGGGTCAAACAAGTCATCAATACGAGGTAGAGGATACCTATTTTTGATGGTGACATGGTTCAATTTCAGATAGTCAATAAAGTTGCATACTCCCGCCTTTCTTCTTTATTTAATAAAAGCAGGAGCACCCAAAGGAGATGTACTTAGGCCGAATGAAACCGATGTCCAACAATTTCGTAGTTGGACCTTTAACTCTGAAGTTCAATAGAGCCATTCGATATGGGGTTTTAAAATGGGCTTTGTACCGAGTTCAAGATCAATAAAGAATTCAACTTCACGCTCGGGGTAGGCAGGGAAGTTCTTCAGTGAAATACGTCGGGAATGTCAATAACAATGAGGAATATTATTCAAATTTGACGTGTCTTTATTCAAATCCATAACATGGGCTAAGAAAGCTTGACATCCGCTTTTTCAATAAACGAATAGCTTTATGATTAGATATGGCGTTGATTGATTTTAATGGTTTAGTTGCTTGAATTCGTATAACAGGTTGGTTAGGAATATGAAAACTAACAACCTTACGAAAACAATCAATTTTGGCATGATGAGTAGTTAACCAATCAATCCCTAAAATCACATCAAAAGCAAGTATCTTTAAAGAGATAAGGTCAACAGGTAAGGTGATGGTGCCAACTTGAATCAAACAAGATTTATAAACAATGGATATGATGAAAGTTTCTCCTAACGGAGTTTCCACAGATAGGTCAAAGTCTAATTTCTCCTAAGTCAAGTTTAAACGTTGAGCACAAGCAGGAGAGATAAATGAATGGGTAGCACCGGTATCAAGTAAGGTATAATGTGACGCCCCCAAAATAGGTATACATCACCCATTCTGAGTTGTCAATACATAGTACAGAAACAACTTCAACTTTATTATTACAACAGTAAAACTGTGAGTTTGAATACAAATATTATCTTCTAGACAATATCTATACTCAAATAAATCCTCATCACATTTACTGATACATTATTTTACAAAAATGGTGAGGACTACTAAACAACTCTCTCTAGAACCTTCATTTCATACCCGACTCTACACTCGCTTATATTCTCGCCTCCTAAGAAGAAAAATGGAACAAAAAAGAAAAATGGTGAGCTCAACTAGCCCAAGAAAGAATATTATGACTAAGATAATATACAACAAATTATCGTTAGTCTTCAACAGGAAAAATCTAATAGAATACAATAGACAACAAGTTTTAAATCAATATTCGCAATGAAATAATAATTCATTAGAAGAGTTAAGTAGAGAATGCAAACTACTATCTTCTATGTATGAATTTAAAAGTTCATCGCTCATCTTTTATCCCCGTAACATCAATCAATATATATCCGAATCAAATATTCATCTTTGCACTACTAAAGCCAAAGATATTCATCATTGGTGGCATGTTCATCTAAACACTGCTCATCTTTGCACTACGGGCCAAAGATATTTATCGAAATCATTCATCTTCGCACTACAAAGCCAAAGATATTCAATAATATCATCATTTAAGATCGAGGATGATGAAAATATTTTTAAAGAAACGAATCCAAAGGAAACAAAATGACAAGGATTAAGGATTAAGGATTCGTACTTTGTTTTATCCATGTCCAAAAATACCTCAAAAATAATCATAGTGGTGTAAAATTCAAGATCGATTAAAACATGGATAAAATCAAAGCTAGTATCGAGAATAGATATTTTAGATTAAAAAGAAAATTTTTATTTTTCGATGAATAAAGGCCATATTCGTGAATAAGATCAGATACGTGAATAAAGGCAGATACGTGATTAGTAACCCCGACACTAAAAGTTCCAAATTTGATTAAAAGTTCAGATCAATACTTGGCATAATGATATTAGAATAAATAATATCATTAAAAAAATAATATCCCTTACCCCGAAAGATCAAGATTTAATTTAAACACAGAATATAAAGCTATGACTTGAACTTGCACCGTATAGCAATACTCAAAATATACTCAAAATACTCACAAGAATACGCTCGATAATATAGAGAATGAAAACTTCAGTTTCTGGTGTAATTTTCAATTCTAACCTAAGCACCCTATTTATAGGAAAATGCTTAGAACACCAAAGCAGAAAATTTAATATAATATTAATATATAAATTAAATTTTCCTACGCCAACCTTCCAAGAACTGAATTCAGCTCATTCAACACACACGTGTAATAAACCATAATGAAAAAAACGTTTTTGATATTTAAAATATTTTAAACCTCCAAAAATCAATTATTTCGGAGCTTCGAAACTTCAATAATTCACAATAAATAGCCCTTTTGTTAGAAAATTTGAAACTCGCGACTTTTTTTAGGAAATTCAATTCTCTACAACTTTACAGAAGAAAATTTTTCTAAATTCCAAACAAAAATTTAGCGAAATCTACAAACGGTCGATTTTACAAGCTATAATCAAATTTTAGTCAAGAAATGGGGTCCACCGACACATAAAACATGCTTTAAATATTTTTGGTAACAAAAATACTCCTCCTCCACATATACTCATATATCCCACATTCATCGTAAAAATATCATCATTATTATATTATTAAAATATAATAATATATTTAAATGAATTATTTTATCAAAAATAAAATAAAATTTCAATTTTCAACAATTGTCACATTAAAAATTTTGTCCATCTATATCCACATAAAATCAATATTTTCCTCATCATATGAATCAAATATTAATTATTCACAAATAATATTAGTAATTCACAATATTGACAACCGTGCAGTCCCAGTGAAAGAGGGGTTTTCAAATAAGAATTTCTCTCATCATGGCGTAATTAGGTGACCAAACCTCTCCTTAGATGTAACTTTCTAGACATTGCCAATAATGTTATCTAATAATATTATTTCAGATAATATGAATTATTACTCGATAATGAAAAATACCGTGTAATGACAATTATCAAACAACAACAATATAAAATATCAACGCAAAGAATTATTAAATCAATAAAATAAAATAATCGAATAAAGAATTATCAGAACCATTATTGAGAAGTGCCTTCTTAGGTAAGAATCAATAATTGGTGCAATACTGCAAGTGCTTCTTGTGTGTTAACCACCAGAGTATTTTAATCAGATTAATTGGTAATAACTATGCCGTTATTTTTAAACAACTTATATTTGTCGCTTTTCTTCATCCAATCACTTTCCGTTATGGGGCCCATACATGGGCTGCTGTGGTCGCATTTAATATTTTCCAAGAAAGATTTAATATTCCACGCACCATCTGAATATTCCCCGACAACAATGAATATTTTATAACCACTTACTTATTTTGAAATATTTGCGTATTTTATCCATAACTATCCACATTAATCAAATCAACCCTTACTATTTCAAAATAATAAATAGAGAAAATTAAATTTCATTAATAATAAGTTGGGGTTTTACAACCTCCCCTCCTTATGAAATTTCGTCCTCGAAATCGACGACGATTCTGTGTGTTTTGAAAAGGTGAGGATACCTCGCTTTCATTTCGCTTCCAATTCCTGTGTCATTTCCTATATAGCATGATTCCTCCACAAAACTTTAACTTGTGGTATGACCTTTCTTGCAGTAGGGACATGCTCCTTCCTATCCAAGATCTTGACAGTACCTCCTCACACGTTAAGTCTTCTGGCTATCTCGTCCGGGTTCTAAATCAATAACGTAGTTCGGGTCTTTCACATATTTAATAAGTACAGATATGTAAAACACATTATGAACACGAGACATACTCGGAGGTAACGCGCGAGTCTATAGGCTACATTTCTACTCGGTCAAGAATTTGAAATGGACCAATAAATCATGGATTGAGCTTTCTCTTCCCAAATCTTGTAACTCCCTTCCATGGAGCAACTCGCAACAATACATGATCCCCTATACTAAATTCCACGCCCTTTCATGAAGATCCGCATAACTCTTTTGTCGATCTTGTGCCGCTCAGTATACGTTGTCGAATCATTTGGATCTTTTTCAGTAGTCATTTGTACCAACTCAAGTCCCAACAATGTTGCTTCACCCACCTCGTCCCAACATATACCGGAGAGCGACATTTTGTCCATATAATGCTTCGAATGGAGCCACACCTATACTTACCGATAATCTGTTGTTGTAGGAGAATTCCACCAATGGTAAATACTTATCCCAATCGCCTTGAAGTCTAGGACACGTAGTCTTAATAGATCTTCAAGAGTTTGAATAGTCCTCTCGATTGTCCGTCTGTTTGAGGATGGTATGCCGAATCGAATCGAACCGCGCCCATAGCTTTTTGCAAGCTAACCCAAAATCTTGAAGTGAATCTTGGGTCACGATCCAAACTATGGATACTTGGCATGCCATGCAACCTCACAATCTCATTTATATATATACTAAAGCAAGACGTTCAAGGAATAAGTCTCCAGACGGCAAGAAATGAGCAGACTTGGTTAATCTATCAACAATAACCCAAATAGCATTGATGCCTTGAGAAACCGTAGGAAGACCCGTAACGAAATCTATGGTAATGTATTCCCGCTTCCATTTCGGAATCTCAAGTGGTTGCAATGGACCCTTAGGTACTAGATGCTCCGCCTTTACACGTTGACAAGTTAAACACATTGAGATAAACTTTGCAATCTCTCTCTTCATATTGTTCCACCAAAATGTACGTCAAGATCACGATACATTTTGGTACTTCCAGATGGATTGCAAATGGTGTATTGTGTGCCTCCATCATAATTTTGTACTTTAAATCGTAGTCGTTAGGAAGGGCAAAGTCCAGAGTGGACTCAAGTATTCCTTCTTCATCAATTCTCGCTCGAATAAAGACCTTCTTGTACTTTCTTCTTCACACGATCGCCTCCGCCCGGTGGCTCGAGCAACCTTAACTTTTTCTATTAAAGTTGGCTCTACGCGATACTTGACATCATCGCACTCATTCCCGAATATGATCTTCTACTCAACGCGCCACTACCACGCTCGCTTTTCGGGATGGTATTGAATAGTGTGGTCGTAGTCTTTCAATAGCTCGAGCCAACGCCACCGCCGCATGTTGAGTTCTTTTTAGTGAAGAAAGATTTAAGGCTTTTATGGTCCGAATATATCTCCACTTTCTCCCCATATAGATAGTGCCTCCAGATCTTTAGTGCGAAAAACGACTGCTGCCAACTCTAGATCATGAGTAGGATAATTCCTCTCATATTCTTTAAGTTGTCACGAGGCATAGGCTATGACTTTCCCACGTTGCATGAGAACACATCCTAACCCTTTGCCTTCAAGCATCGTCAGAGATAACAAATCCATCCCAACCAGATGGTATTGTTAGAGTAACAGCCGAAATGAGTCTCCTCTCGAGCTCTTGAAAACTCTTCTCGCATTCCTCGCTCCATATGAATTTTATATCTTCGAAAGTCATTTGAAAGTTAATTGAGTAGCGATTCGAGAAAATCCTTCCACTAATCTCCGATAATAACCAATTTAAGCCCAAAAGCTACTTACTTTGGCCACCAGAGCTTATTGCTCTCTAACTTTCAGATTGCTTCAATCTTCATTGGGTCCACGGATACTCCATGTTTTGACACTGACGTGCCCAAGAAATGCTACTTCCTCAAGCCGTAACTCGCGATTTCTTTAATTTGGCATATATTTTGTTTTAACGAAGCCTTTGGAGTACCAAATTAAAAATGGTGCTCATGGTCTTCATGACTTTTGGAATATATGAGGATGTCATCAAAGACAACAACGAACCGATCCAAATATTCCTTGAATACTTGGTTCATCATATCCATGAAAGCAGCAGGAGCATTAGTCAATCCAAAGATATGACTAAGAATTCATAATGCCCATACCGAGTTCTAAAGGCGGTCTTTTGAATATCCTCGATTCTAATCTTCAATATTGATGATATCCGAACGAAGATCGATCTCCGAAAAAAATTGTGCCCCTTGAATCGGGTCAAACAAGTCATCAATACGAGGTAGAGGATGTAAGACCCCAACTTTTATAAATAAAGATGAATTTTCTATAAATATTATTTTGAATATTATGGAATAAATTTGATATAATGTTATATAGTGTGGGTAATATTTATAAATTTTGCAAAGTACGCAAGTGGTTATATTATTCGATTGGTCGGGGAATATTCGGTTTAGCAGGAATATTCAGTATAACTACTCAATCAATTGTGGACCCCACAATGTAATTATAGTCTGATTGAGAAAACGACAAAAATATTTTATTGAAATAACGACCGGAAGTTTTACCGTTGATAATCGCTGAACTACTTTCAGTAGTAAAGTACGATGAATGGCGTGGTTGCATAAGAAGACACCAGTATTGATTATCGATGCTTATGTGAGAAGTCACTCGGTTTGATTCCATTATTGTCGATTAATAATATGAATTATTATAGTGATAATGACGTTTTGTTTTATTCAGTATTATTAACGTAATAAAACGTAAACATCTTTTTATATAAAATGTAATACTTTATTAAAGTTATTCTATAAATAAAATATATTATATTTTATTATGCATAGTGTTTGCATGTATAGTGTTTCGTATAGTGTTGCATATAGTGTTTGCATAGTAAAATGTTTTTATATAAATAGAATATATTATATTTTATTTAAAAGATTTTGCTTTTAAATATGGACCGTCGATTAAAGTAAATCAACTGGACCGCTCATGGATTAATTACTATGCATTCTATTTTCCTATAAATAAGCTCATTCCTTCATTATTTTCTTTTAATTCAATTTAAACTCTGTAGAGAGAAACTATAGAGAAAGAAGAAAAGTATTTCGCTACTTCACTTTGCCAATATTCAGGTTCTTCTAAGGTAGGGAATATTATTTTGTTGACTCGTAAGGGGTGTTATTATTTTCTTATTCATGAAGAGAACTGCTGTTATTCCATTGCTTATTATTATTCGTTGAATAACTCAGTATACGTGGTATACCCTATACTTGGTGACATTCTTCTATTATTCATTTGGAACATCTGAACATCGTCATGTGTTTTACACCGGACTCGGTTCTTCTTTATTATTATTCATTGGAACATCCTCGTCGTGTGTTTTACATTTGACCGGTTCCGCCTTTTTATTATTTCTCGTTGAACATCCTCATCGGTGTTTTTTACGGACCGGTTCCGCTTTTTTATCATTCTCGTTGGAATATCCTATATGTGTGTTTTTACACGGATCCGGTTCCATCTTTATTATTCATTTGAACATCCCCGCTTGTGTGAATTTCACCGAATTCGGTTCCGTTATTATTATTTCATTGAATAACTCGCCTATGCAAAGTACCGCATGCGTGGTGATTTCTTTTGTTATTCCATTCTTTATTATACCCAGTTAAGTTAAAACTTTGACTTCTATACTCCATGAAATTAGTAGAATATCCTCGATATTCAAGCGTTTCATCCAAAGATCTTTTCATGGAAATATTCTTCCGATCATTCTTGATATTTACTCTACAAAACAAAGATCATGTCGATAATTTGACGTTAATAATTCCTGAATAAAATAATTTTGAACTTGTTTTTATGAATTCTTATATCATTGTCATCATCCTCATGTTTATATATTTTTTTAAAGTCATCTCGTGGCCCAGTAGTGCATAGATGGACTTGGTATGATTATGCACTGAGACTATTCGAATGTAATCATGACCGTAATGTTACAAATGATGTGGTAAAATCCTCAAATGGGGTCAGAAAGTAATGATGGGAAATTGTTGGCATGATCATGACCATTAATGAATACACAACTATTCTCGCCCAGAAGTGCATGAATAATTGTGGGTCGATACTAAAGAATATCCTCGGCCGTCAGAATAAGGGGTGATTCGATGATGTGGATTATTTATTAAAGTTCGAGTCTCGCCTATAATAAAGTTGATGAAAAACCTTTAAATCATAAAAGATAGTAGATTTTATTTTCTACTGACTCTTTTAATGGATCGCTTGTTCACCGCAGCTTAAACTTGATGTTTATTATATTTTATCGCTTTAACATTGTTCAAGGCTAATGATAATTTATTCGCATTATCTTAGTCATAATATTTATCGGGCTAGTTGAGCTCACCTTTCTTTCATTGTTCTCTTCAGAAATGAGAACATACCGGGCAAGCCTGGGAACTGAGTAATGGTCCGAGGATAAGATTAGTAGTCCTCACTATTCGTGAAATAGTGTGATAATAATTGTAATGAGGACTCCTTTTGAGTTTGTATAATATCTAGTAGATAATATTTGTATTCAAACTCACAGTTTATGTCGATTGCATACCTACGCTTATATTAGTAAGTTGTATTTAAATTTCGTACCATGTATCCGACTACCCAAGATGGGTGATGTATACCTAATTTTGGGGCGCCACAGTTGGTATCAAAGCTTAGGATATGATCCCGGCTAAGATGTGAGAATAGTACTAGGAGGGAGAGACGGGAATACCTTCTCTAGTATTTGACCTACCTAAGTTTATGTGCTATTTTATTGGTCACGCCGTAATATAGGGATAATTTGTTACATGTCAATTAACCTTTTGTTTTGTGGCAAGATTCGAAAATGACATCCGAGAATGTTGAGAATAAGCATGGAGCACAAAGCGATCGTTGATTCGCCACATATCAATAATCGTGATAATGTGCATCGTGAAGGCGATAATACTCATGCAAACAACAACACCGACCAAATGATGAATGATCAAATGTTCAGAGGCTTTATGCAATTTATGCAACAAAGAAAGCAGAGCGACTCCTCGCCCAAAACGTAGGTGGAAACATCGAAAACTCTCAAGCTGGTCACCGCTAAACAATTCAAGGAGGGACCACCGGAGTTTAAGGAGAGCCAAACCACTCGCGGAAGCATGGATAAAGCAGATTACCAAGATATTTGATGTCTTGGGATGCTCCGAGGAGCAAAAGGTTCCCTTGCCGCCTTTTATGTTGCGCGAGAGAGGCAGACATCGGGTGGGAATCCAGAAATGTATTCAACCTCGCCAGATCAAGATATCTTGGGAGAAGTTCCAGAGCTTTTCAACGACAAATACTTTCCCGAAAGTATTCGCCACACGTAAGGAGGTGGAGTTTATCAAGTTGGAACAAAACAATATGACCGTATCGCAATACGAGGCAAAATTTATGAGTTATCACGATTTAGCGCCCCACTTGGTGGATAATGAAGAAAGAATGGCGCTAATGTTTTTAAGAGGTTTGAAGTCGAGATACGCCAACATCTTATTTCTCATAAACCGTGTTTGTATTCAGATGTTGTAAATAGGGCTCGATTAGTGGAGCGCGATAACGAGTCAACGCAACTAAAAGAGAGAGCAAACCGTACAAAATTATAATACCAAATGAGAGTAGTCATCAAGCGGTGACAACAAGCGTGGAGGAATCAACAAAGGCAGATATGGTAACCACTTTGGTGGTAATCGTGCCCAAAACAATAAGAATGGACATTTCAAGAAAACGGAGATTCAACAATGATGGAAAGACGTCAAAGACCAAAGACTCGTTGTTAAGGAAGGAGAAAGACCACCTATCATATGCTTCAAATGCGAGAGAGAGGGACACATCATCCAAACTGCGCCATGCCATCCAAAGCATGTTATAATTGTGGAAGAGAAGGTCACTTAGCTCGATTTTTGTTTTCATCAAGACAAATTCAACTAGGATGGAGGCACCAAAGGTCCGTCCCGTAAAATTCAAAACCCAGAAGTGTAAGGGAGAGCGTTTGTTGTGACCTCCCAGAGAGCAAGGAACCCGAATGAGGTCATCACGGTAAGCTTATCATAAACTCTAATGAAGTTTATACTTTATTTGATAACCTGGTTCTACCCATTCTTTTATTTCTCCTACTTGCGCCATCGATTAAATTTGACTCAGGAGAAATTAGACTTTGACTTATCTGTGGAAACTCCGTTGGGAGAAACCTTCATTACATCCACTCGTTTATAAGTCTTGTTTGGTTCAAATCGGTGCACCTCACATTACCGTCGATCTTATTTCATTAAAAATACTTGCATTTGACGTGATTCTAGGATTGATTGGTTAACTACTTATCATGCAAAAATTGATTGTTTTCGTAAGGTTGTTAGCTTTCATATTCCTAATCAACCTATTATACTAATTCAAATGACCAAACCATTAAAATCAATCACTACTCATCTCAAGCCATAAAGCTATTCGCTTATTGAAAAACGGATGTCAAGCTTTCTTAGCTCATGTCACGATTTAAACAAAAAATACGCCGCTTTTGAACGATATTTCTATTGTTAATAAATTTCCGACGTATTCCCTCAAGAACTTCCCCGGCCTACCCTCGAAAGCGTGAAATTGAATTTTGTATCGACCTTGAACCCAAAGACAAAACCTATTTCCAAAGCCCCATATCGAATGGCTCCTATTGAACTTCGTGAGTTAAAGACCCAACCACAGAATTGTTAGACATTGGCTTTATTCATCCCAAGTACTTCTCCTTGGGGTGCCCCTGCTCTATTCGTGAAGAAGAAAGATGGGAGTATGCGACTTTGTATTGATTATATGGAGTTGAATCATGTCACCATCAAAATAGGTATCCATTGCCACGTATTGATGACTGTTGGACCAAATTGTAAGGAGCCAAATCTTTTCAAAGATAGATCTTCGATTCCGGATATCACCAATTGAAGATTAGAACCACGACATTCCAAAGACGACTTTCGTAACTCCCCAGACGGGCATTATGAATTCCTAGTCATGTCATTTGGATCGACTAATGCCCCGCCGCTTTCATGGATATGATGAACCGAGTATTCAAGGAATATTTAGATCACTTTGTGGTCGCCTTTATTGATGACATCCTTATTTATTCCAAAAGCCTTGAAGATCATGAGCAACACTTGAGGTCGACACTCCAAAAGCTTCGTGAATATAAGCTTTATGCCAAGTTGAAGAAATGCGAGTTCGTCGAAGAAGTAGCATTCCTTGGGCACGTGGTATCAAGTCATGGAATATCTATTGACCCAAAGAAAGATCAAGCTATTCAAAGTCGGGAACAACCTAAATCAATGGATCAAGCACGTAGCTTTCGGTTAATTGGTTATTATCGGAGATTAGTGGAAGGATTTTTCTAATCGCTACTCCATCGACTCAAATTGACTCGAAAAGATACAAAGTTCGGTTGGAGCGAAGAATGTGAGAAGAGTTTTCAAGAACTCAAGAGGAGACTTATTTCAAAGACTGCTCGACAATACCATCCGCTCGGAGGATTTGTCATCTCATGATGATGCTTTGGGCAAAGGGTTGGGATGTGTTCTCATGCAACATGGAAAAGTTATAGTTTATGCCTCGCGACAACTCAAAGAATATGAGAGGAATTATCCTACTCATGATCCGGAGTCAGCAAAATTGTTGTCTTTGCACTTAAAATTTGGAGGCATTATCAGATGGGGAGAAAGTGGAAATCTTTACGGATCATAAAAGCCTCAAATATTTCTTCACTCAAAAGGAACTCAACACGCGACAACGACGTTGGCTTGAATCTGTTGAAAGATTATGATCATACCATCCAATACCATCCTCGAAAAGCGAACGTGGTAAGCCGACGATTGAGTAGTAAGATCATACGCAAAGCACGAAAAGCGTTATTGTCAACGCAAAGGCCCATTTTGTGTGACTTGCAAAGGATGGAGATAGAGTTAAAGACTCAGGACGCATGTGATGATAGCGAATATACGAAAGTAGAACCGACTTTAATCGATAAAGTTAAAGCCGCCAAGCTACTGCACTGGAGCCGATGCGATGAGGAAGAAAGTGCAAGAAGGTGCTACGCGGAAGCAAGAATCGATGAAGAAGGAATACTTGAGTCAACTCCTGCATTTTGTGTTCCTAACGACCCTAATTTAAAGTATAATATCATGATGGAGGCGCATAAACACACCATTTGCAATCCATCTCGAGGAGTACCAAATGTATCATGATATTCTTCATACATTTTGGTGGAGCAATATGAAGAGAGAGATAGCACTGTTTATCTCAAGGTGTCTAACTTGTCAACGAGTTAAAGCGGAGCATCAAGTACCAAAAGGTCCATTGCAACCACTTGAAATTCCAGAATGGAAGTGGGAGCACATTACCATGGATTTCGTTACGGCCTTCCTAAGGTTTCTCAAGGCATTGATGCGATTTGGGTCATTGTTGATAGATCGACCAAGTCCGCTCATTTTTTACCGACACGAGAAACTTATACACTTGAACGCCTTGCTCAGATGTATGTACATAAACGAGATTGTAAGATCGCATGGTATGCCTAAGATCCATAGTTTTCGATCGAGACCCAAGATTCACTTCACGATTTTGGGTTAGTTTGCAAAAAGCTATGGGCACAGACTTACGATTTAGCTCTCAAGATATCATCCTCGCACGGACGGACAAATCGGAGAGGACTATTCAAACTCTTAAAGATCTATTAAGACTCGTGGTCCTTGATTTCAAGGGGAGTTGGGATAAGTTCTTACCATGGTGGAGTTTTCCTACAACAACAGCTTATCAAGCAAGTATATCGCATGGCTCCATTCAAGCGTTGTATGGAAGAAAGTGTCGCTCTCCAAAGATCTTTGGGATGAGGTGGGTGAAGCAACGTTGTTGGGACCGAGTTGGTACGCATGACTACTTAAAAAGATTCAAACGATCCGACAACGATAAAAACCTCACAAAATCGATAAAAGAGTTATGCCGATCTTCATCGAAAGGACGTGGAATTCGATATAGGAGATCATGTGTTGTTAAGAGTTGCTTCCATGAAAAGGAGTTACAAGATTTGGAAAGAGAGGAAAACTTAATCCTCGATTCATCTGGCCCATTTTAATCCTCGATCGAGTAGGAATCGTGGCCTATAGACTTGCTTTTTTACCGCCAAATACGTGTCTCGTGTTCATAACGCTTTTCACATATCCATGTTACGTAAATATGTGAAAGACCCGAACCATATTATCGAAAGTTAGAACCGGACGAAATAGCGGAAGATTTGACGTATGAAGAGGTTCCTGCTCAAATTTTGGATAAGAAGGAACATATTCTACGCCCAAGGTTATACCTCAAGTCAAAGTTTTGTGAAGGAACCACGATGTTGAGGAAATGACTGGGAGTTAGAATCAAATGAAATCAAGGTATCCTTACCTCTTCGACATACCAGTACGTACTCTAATTTCGAGGGGTAAATTTCATAAGAAGGGAGGTTGTAAGACCCCAACTTTTATAAATAAAGATGAATTTTCTATAAATATTATTTTTAAATATTATAGAATAAATTTGATATAATGTTATAGTTGTGGGTAATATTTATAAATTTTGCAAAGTACGCAAGTGGTTATATTATTCGATTGGTCTGGGAATATTTGGTTTAGCAGGAATATTCGATAACGGCTCAATCATTGGTGGACCCCACAATGTAATTATCATTGCTTGATCGAGAAAACGATAAAAAATATTTTATTGAAATAACGGCGGAAGTTTTACCGTTGATATCGTTGAACTACTCGGTAGTAAAAGTAGTAAAGAATACGTGTGGTTGCACAAGAAGACACCAGATTGATTATCGATGCTTATGTGAGAAGTCACTTCAGCTTTGATTCCATTATCATTTATTAATAATATGAATTATTATAGCGATAATGAATACTTTTTGTTTTATTCAGATTATTAACGTAATAAAAGTAAACATCTTTTTATATAAAATGTAATACTTTATTAAAGTTATTCTATAAATAAAATATATTATATTTTATTATGCATATAGTGTTTCAGTATGTAGTTTTTGCATAGTGTTGCATAAGTATTTGCATAGTAAAATGTTTTTATATAAATAGAATATATTATATTTTATTTAAAAGATTTTGCTTTTAAATATGGACCGTCGATTAAAGTAAATCAATCTGGACCGCTTTCATGGATTAATTACTATGCATTCTATTTTCCTATAAATAGAAGCTCATTCCTTCATTATTTTCTTACTTAATTCAATTCAAACTCTGTAGAGAGAAACTATAGAGAGAAAGAAGAAAAGTATTCTCGCTACTTCACTTTGCCAATATTCAGTTCTTCTAAGGTAGGAATATTATTTGTTGTACTCGTAAGGGGTGTTATTCTTTCTTATTCATGAAGAGAATCGTTATTATTCCATTGCTTATTATTATTCTCATTGAATAACTCAGATACGTGGTTTACCCTATACTTGGTGACATTCTTCTATTATTCTGCTGGAACATTCATATCGCTCTGTGTGTTTTACACCGAACCCGGGTTCCGCTCTTTTTATTATTCTCGCTGAACAACATCGTAGGTTTTGCTGCGTGTTTTTACATTCGTTGACCGGTTCGGTGTGTTTTCCTTTTATCGCTTTTTATTTCGTTGAATATCCTATCTCGTGTGTTTTACACCGGATCCGGGTTCCATCTTTATTATCTCTGTTGGAACATCCCGTTTGTGAATTTCACCGACTCGTTCCGTTATTATTATTATTCTCGTTGAATAACTCATCATGCGCGGCACCGCATGCATGGTGATTTCTTTTGTTATTCCATTCTTTATTATACCCAGTTGGTTAAAACTTTGACTTCTATACTCCATGAAATTAGTAGAATATCCTCGATATTTGCGTTTCATCCAAAGATCTTTTCATGGAAATATTCTTCCGATCATTCTTAAATTTTACTCTACAAAACAAAGATCATGTTGACAATTTGGACGTTAATAATTCCCGAATAAAATAATTCTTGAACTTGTTTTATTGAATAATTATATCATTGTCATCATCCTCATGTTTATATTTTTTTTAAAGTCATCTCAGGGCTCTGAGTGCATAGATGGACTTGGTATGATTATGACCAGAGACTATTCTTGTAATCATGACCGTAATGTTACAAATGATGTGGTAAAAATCCTTAGTGGCCGTGAGTGCATTGATGGACAGCTTGTTGGCATGATCATGACTATTAATGAATACACAACTATTCTCGCCCGTAGTGCATGAATAATTGTGGTCGTGATACTAAAGAATATCCTCGTCGTAGTGGGGGGTGATTCGATGATGTGGATTATTTATTAAAGTTTCGAGTCTCAAATTATATAACAAATGATGAAAACCTTTTAAATCATAAAAGATAGTAGATTTTATTTTCTACTTGACTCTTTTAATGGATTGCTTTGTTCACCGCAGCTTAAACTTGATGTTTATTATATTTTATCGCTTAACACTGTTGAAGGTTAATGATAATTTATTCTCGCATTATCTTAGTCATAATATTTCTTATCGGGCTAGTTGAGCTCACCCTTTCTTTCACCGTTTCTTCGTGAAATGAGAACATAAATGGGATTTAGCCTGGGGAACGGAGTAATGGTCCGAGGATAAGATTAGTAGTCCTCACTATTCGTGAAATAGTGTGATAATAATTGTAATGAGGACTCCTTTTGAGTTTGTATAATATCTAGTAGATAATATTTGTATTCAAACTCACGGTTTATGTCGATTGCATACCTACAGTTATATTAGTAAGTTGTATTTAAATTACGCACTACGATCCGACTACCCAAGATGGGTGATTTATACCTAATTTTGGGGCGTCCACAGGATACCTATTCTTGATGGTGACATGGTTCAATTCCAGATAGTCAATACAAAGTCGCATACTACCGCTTTTCTTCTTTACTTAATAAAACAGGAGCACCCCAAGGAGATGTACTAGGGCCAGATGAAACCGATGTCCAACAACTCCGTAGTTGGACCTTTAACTCACGAAGTTCAATAGAGCCATTCGATATGGGGTTTAAGAAATGGGCTTTGTATCAGTTCAAGATCAATAAAGAATTCAACTTCACGCTACGGGGGTAGCCAGGGAAGTTCTTCGTGAAATACGTCAGAAAGTCAATAACAACAGGAATATTATTCAAATTTGACGTGTCTTTATTCAAATCCATAACATGGGCTAAGAAAGCTTGACATCCGCTTTTTAATAAACGAATAGCTTTATGATTAGATATGACATGTTGATTGATTTTAATGGTTTAGTTCTTGAATTCGCACAACAGGTTGGTTAGGAATATGAAAACTAACAACCTTACGAAAACAATCAATTTTGGCATGATGAGTAGTTAACCAATCAATCCCTAAAATCACATCAAAAGCAAGTATCTTTAAAGAGATAAGGTCAATGAGGTAAGGTGATGGTGCCAACTTGAATCAAACAAGATTTATAAAGCAAAGGATTTGATGAAAGTTTCTCCTAACCGAGTTTCCACAGATAGGTCAAAGTCTAATTTCTCCGAGTCAAGTTTAAACGTTGAGCACAAGTAGGAGAGATAAATGAATGGGGGTAGACCAAAGATCAAGTAAGGTATAAACTTCGCAAGAATTTATAAATAGCTTACCCGTGATCACCTCGTTTGGGTTCCTCGCATTTTGACCAACCACAACAAACGCACTTCCAGAACAGATTGACTTTGACTTTATTGGGACGATCTTTTGAGTCATCATCCCCATTGAACTAGGTTTCGCCATCTGCATAATCTCGGCGATATGTCCTTCCTTTCCACAATTATAGCATACCTTGAACTGTTGTGGGCGGTTTGAACTGATATGTCCCTCTTTTTCGTGATTTATAGCTTATATGGGTGGTCGTTCTCCTCCTTAGAACCGATTCTTCTTAAAGACCGTCGTCTTCACATGGTTGTTGTTAAATCTCCTCTTTAAAAAATCTCCTCCGACTCGCTTTCTTCTATTTTCATGGCCATGATTACCACACGAGTGGTTACTATTTTTGTCCGCTCTTTTCTTTCTCCTTTGGTTATCGTTGTTTTGTTGACCGCCATCTCCCAGATGATCCTGGTTGGGTCCTCGGTTGATAGTACTTTTCGTTATCTCGCCTAATAATTGAGCCCCTGTTTACAACATCTCGAATAGAGAGAAAATTTATGAGAAATGAGATAATCGACGTATGCCGAAGTTTCAAACCTCTAAGAAACATTCGCGGCCACGCTCCTCATTCTCCACCAAATGAGGTGCAAACTGGATAACTCGCAAACTTTGCCTCGTCATTGAGACACCGTCATGCTTTTTGTTCTAATCGATGAACTCCATTTCCTTCATACGATTTAACACTTTCGTGAAAGTATTTGTCATTAAATAGTTTCAAACGTCTCCCAAGACATTGAAAATGTTTGGATGGGTACGCTTCATGATTCCCACCAAAGAGTCCGCTTCGCCACGGAACATAAAGGTGGCGAATGGAACCTTCGTTCTCCGCATCCCAAGACATCGAATATCTTGGTCATTTGCTTGACCCATGTTTTCGCCATGATCGGATCCGCTTTCCCTTAAATTCTCGTGGTCCCAACTCTTTAAACCGCTTTCATTTGTGATAACCTTGAATTGCTATCATTTCCTCCTCAGTATTTTGAACACGAGTCTCCCAAATCGATTTTGTATGAAGCGCAAAAAGCTTCTAAACATCCCTCGTTCATCATCTCGCTTCAATGGTGTTGTTCACAAGAGGAACATTTCCAACCTTTTGCACGCTTCTCCTCGCTGGTAAAGACAGTGCATCTCCACTCTGGCCTCATTTACTCATTGTTAATATTCTCATCGACATTCTCAAATACCGTCATAAAATAAGGGTTAATTAAGGAAATCAATATGTAAGACCTCAAATTTTTAAATAAAAGGAATTTCCTTTATTTATTATTTTGAAATAGTAAGGGTTGATTTGATTAATGTGGATAGTTAAGGATTAAATACATAAATATTTCAAAATAAGCAAGTGGTTATAAAATATTCATTATCATTGGGAATATTCGTTTGGTCGTGGAATATTAAATGAATGACACAAGTGACCATATTAGGCCCCATAACGGAAAGCGATTGGATGAAGAAAAGCGACAAATATAAGTTGTTTAAAAATAACTAGCAGTAGTTATTACCATTACCTTATTATTGGAATACCCGGTGGTTAAAACATAATAATACGGCGTTGTTGCACAAGAAGATTACCAGTATTGCACCAATTATTAAAGGCTTTACTCAATAATGGTTACGATAATTCTTGTTCGAAGATTTTATTTTATTGAGTTAATAATTCTTTGCGTTGATATTTTATATTCTTTGTTGTTTGATAATTGTCATTACTGCGATTATTTTTCATTATCGAAGCAATAATTCATATTATCTGAATAATATTATTAGATAACATTATTGGCAATGTCTAGAAAGTTCATCTAAGGAGAGGTTTGGTCACCTAATCAAGGCTAGCAAGAAGAAAAAATTCTTATTGGAAAGCCCCTCTTTCCTGAACCCGCACGGTTGTCAATATTGTGATTCGTAATATTATTTGTGAATAATTAATTATTGATTTATATGATGAGGAAAATATTGATTTTATGTGGATATAGATGGAGAAAATTTTTAAAATGACAATTGTTGAAAATTAATATTTTATCTTTTTACGATAAAATAATTCATTTAAATATATTATTTTAATAATATATTAACTAAGTGATATTTTTACAACGAATGTGGGATATATGAGTATACGAGGAGGAAGAGTATTTTTGTTGCAATAAATGTTTAAAACATGTTAAACATGTCATTGGACCCCATTTATTGATGAAATTTGATTATAACGTAAAATCGCCTGCTTTGTGGATTTCGGTCAATTTCTATTTGGAATTTGGAAAAACTTTCTTCGCAAAGTTGTAGAGAATTGAATTTCCTATAAAAACTCGCAAGATTTGAATTTTCTGATGAAAGGGCTATTTATTGTGAATTATTGAAGTTCGAAGTCTCAAATAATTAATTTTGAAGTTTTAAATATTTTAATAAGAAAAACGTTTTTTTGAGTTAGGCAAGGTGAGTCACTCTTGGTGGCTGATGGTTTGAATCAGATTTTTTTGGGTGCGTAGGAATTTAATAATTATATATTAATATTTTATTAAATTTTTACGCTTTTTTGTTCTAAGAATTTCTATAAATAGGGTCTTGGGTTAGAATTGAAAATCACACTAAACTCAAGTTTTCTCTTTATATTATCGAAATTTATTCTTGTGAGTATTTTGAGTATACTTTGAGTATTGTTAGGCAGTGCAAAGTTCCTTCAAGACTTATATCCAGGTGTTTCAAATAAGATAATCGATCTTTCGAGGTAAGGATATTATTTTTTTTGTAATGATATTATTTCTTCAATATCATTATCTTTGAAATGTTGATCTCGAAGTTTTATCAAATTTGGAACTTTTCATGTCGGGGTTACTATTCATGAGTTACTATTCACGAGTTACTATTCACGAGTAGTACTATTCATAAGCGTGAAGATGTTTTTGTGGAATTTCTATCTTTTGGTGTCGGAGTTCTTATTCACGATATCTAAGACTATTCACGATATCTAAGACTATTCATCGAAAAATAAAATTTCTTCTTTTTTGTCCAAAATATCTAATACGGATTAGCTTTGATTGTATCCATGTTTTGATCATTCTTGAATTTTACACCTTTAGGATTATTTTTGAGGTATTTTGAACATGGATAAAACAGCACGAATCCTTAATCCTTAATCCTTGTCATTTTGTTTCACCGGATTCGTTTCTTTAAAAAAAAATATTTTCATCATCCTCGGTCTTAAATGATGATATTATGGAATATCTTTGGCACCGTAATGCAAAGAAATGATTTCTTAAGAATATCTTGACACAGTAGTGCAAAGATGAATGATTTCGATAAATATCTTTGGCCCATAGTGCAAAGATGAGCAGGTGTTTAAATGAACATGACCCAGTGATGAATATCTTTGGCTGTAGTGCAAATGAATATTTGATTCGAGATGTATATTGATTGATGATCTACGGGGATAAAAAATAGGCGATGAACTTTAAAATTCATCATAGAAGATAGTAGTTTGCATTCTACTACTTGCTCTTAATGAATTATTTTGCGAATATTGATTTAAAATTTGTTTGTCTATTGTATTATATTATTCTTTGAAGACTAACGATAATTTGTTGTATATTATCTTAGTCGTAATATTCTTCTTGAGCTAGTTGAGTTCACCTTTTCCTTTTTGTTCCATTTTTCTCGGAGGCGAATATAAGCGATGCAATTAGGGAGTATGGAATGAAGGTTTTAGAAAGGATTGTTTAGTAGTCCTCACCATTTTGTAAAATAATGTATCGAATAAATGTGATGAGGATTTATTTGAGTATAGCAGAAGATAATATTTGTATTCAAACTCACGATTTCTTGTTGTAATAATAAAGTTGTAGTTGTTTTACGTACCATATCGACAACCTCGAGAATGAGTGATGTATACCTATTTTTGGGGCGTACACAATATATCACATAATATCCCTATATACTAACCAAATAACAAATAAGCTTAGGTAGACACACTAGCAAGGATTTATTTACTCTCTCCCTCCTAGTTCTATTCCCCGATCTCCGCCAGAGATCATATCCCTAAGCTCGATACCAACCATGACGCCCCAAAATAGGTATACATCACCCATTCCGAGTTGTCAATACATGGTACGTAAACAACTACAACTTTATTATTACAACAAGAAAGCAGGTGAGTTTGAATACATATATTATCTTCTCAGACAATATCTATACTCAAATAAATCCTCATCACATTTATCGATACATTATTTTACAAAAATGGTGAGGATCGCTAAACAACTCTCTAGAACCTTCATTCCATACCCCGACTGTTTTCGCTATATTCTCGCCTCCTAAGAAGAAAAATGGAACAAAAGGAAAAGGGTGAGCTCAACTAGCCCAAGAAGAATATTATGACTAAGATAATATACAACAAATTATCGTTAGTCTTCAACAGGAAAAATCTAATGAATACAATAGACAACAAGTTTTAAATCAATATTCATAATGAAATAATAATTCATTAGAAGAGTTAAGTAGAGAATGCAAACTACTATCTTCTATGTATGAATTTAAAAGTTCATCGCTCATCTTTTATCCCTTTAACATCAATCAATATATATCCTCGAATCAAATATTCATCTCAGACTACGCATCAAAGATATTCATCACTTGGTCATGTTCATCTAAACACCTATTCATCTTTGCGACTACGCGCCAAAGATATTTATCGAAATCATTCATCTTTGCACTACAGACAAAGATATTCAATAATATCATCATTTAAGACCGAGGATGATGAAAAATATTTTTAAAGAAACGAATCCAAAGTGAAACAAAATGACAAGGATTAAGGATTCAGACTTTGTTTTATCCATATCCAAAATACCTCAAAATAATTATAAGTGGTGTAAAATTCAAGAATGATCAAAACATGGATACAATCAAAGCTAGTATCCGTAATAGATATTTTGGACTTAAAAGGAAAATTTTCATTTTTGATGAATAAGGCCGATTCGTGAATAAGATCAGATACGTGAATAAAGGCAGACGTATACGTGAATAAGAACTCCGATAACTAAAAGTTCCAAATTTGATTAAAAAGTTCAGATCAATACTTCTAAGATAATGATATTAGAATAAATAATATTATTAAAAAAATAATATCCTTACCTCGAAAGATCAAGACTTTAAATTAAAAACCTGATATAGACTATGACTTGAACATGTATCGTATAGTAATACTCAAAATATACTCAAAATACTCACAAGAATACGCCGATAATATAGAGAGAGAACTTCGCCGGTGTAATTTTCAATTTAACCCAAGACCCTATTTATAGAAAATGCTAGAACACCAAAGCGTAAAATTTAATATAATATTAATATATAAATTAAATTTTCCTATGCCAACCTTCCAAGAACTGAATTCAGCTCATTCAACACACATATGTAACACACACCATAATAAAAAACGTTTTTGATATTTAAAATATTTTAAACTTCCAAAAATCAATTATTTTGAGCTTTGGAACTTCAATAATTCACAATAAATAGCCTTTTGTCGTAAAATTCAAACTCGCTACTTTTTTATAGGAAATTCAATTCTCTACAACTTTACAGAAGAAAGTTTTTCAAAATTCCAAATGAATTTCATCAAATCCACAAACTACGATTTTACAAGCTATAATCAAATTTTAGCCAAGAAATGGGGTCCATCGACACATAAAACATGCTTTAAATATTTTTGTAACAAAATATCCTCCTCCACATATACTCATATATCCCACATTCATCATTAAAAACATCATCATTATTATATTATTAAAATATAATAATATATTTAAATGAATTATTTTATCGTAAAAAGATAAAATTTCAATTTTCAACAATTGTCACATTAAAATTTTCTCCATCTATATCCACATAAAATCAATATTTTCCTCATCATATGAATCAATAATTAATTATTCATAAATAATATTACGTAATCATAATATCGACAACCAGCAGAGTTCCAGGAGCAGGGCTTTCCAATAAGAATTTCTCCTTATCATGGTAGCAATTAGGTGACCTCTCTTTGTATGTAACTTTCTAGACATCGCCAATAATGTTATCTAATAATATTATTCAGATAATATGAATTATTGCTCGATAATGAAAAATACCGTGTGTAATGACAATTATCAAACGAAAGCAATATAAAATATCAACGTAATAATTATTAAATCAATAAAATAATCGAATAATAATTATCGTAACCATTATCGAAAGTAAAGGCCTTCACGTAAGAATCAATAATTGGTGCAATACTACGCTTACATCGTGTTTTAACCAATTTAGTATTTTTAATAGTAAGAATGTGAATAACTACGCCAAGTTATTTTTAAACAACTTATATTTTGTCGCTTTCTTCATCCAATCACTTTTCCGTTATGGGGCCCATAAAAGATCGCTACCATTGCATTTAATATTCCCCGAAATAAAGAATATTCCACCACCAAACTAATATTCTCGACAACAATGAATATTTTATAACCACTTGCTTATTTTAAAATATTTGCGATTTTACCCATAACTATCCACATTAATCAAATCAACCCTTACTATTTCAAAATAATAAATAGAGAAAATTAAATTTCATTAATAATAAGTTGGGGTCTTATATATAAACTTCGCAAGAATTTATAAATACCTTACCCGTGATCACCTCATTTGAGTTCCACGCATTTTGACCAGTCACAACAAAACGCCCGCCAAGAACCGCTGACTTTTCCTTTTTTTGGGGATAATTTTTAAGTCATCGTCCCTCATTTAACTAGGTTTTTCATACAAGATAATATCGAAGCGATTTGTCCTTCCTTTCCACAATTATAAGCGACTTGAATGGTTGTGGGCGCTTTGACCGATATGTCCCACTTTCCAGATATTTAAAGATACGACCGGTGGTCGTTTTCCTCCCATAGAACCGGGGCATTCTTTGTCGACCGCTGCCTTCCCATGGTCGTTGTTAAATCTCTCTTTTAAAATCTCCTCCCGACTCGCTTCTTCTATTTTCATGGCCATGATTACCACCAGAGTGGTTACCATTTTTGTTCGTTTTTTCTTTCTCCATTTGGTTATCGTTGTTTTGTTGATCGCTATCTCTCAGATTATCCTAGTTGTGGTCCTCTACGACCGTACTCGTTATCTCGCTCTAATAATTGAGCCTCATTTATAATATCCTCGTAGTAGAGAAAATTTATGAGAAATGAGATATCGACGTACGCCGGGTTTAAAACCTCTAAGAAACATCCCGCCATACGCTCCTCATTCTCCACCAAATGAGGTGCAAACTCGATAACTCGCAAACTTTGCCTCGATTGGGACACCGCTCGTTATTCTCGCCTCCAATCTAATAAACACCACTTCCTTCATACGATTTAACACTTTCGTGGAAAGTATTTGTCATTAAATAGTTTCAAATGTCTCCCAAGACATCTTGAAAATGGCATTTGGATGGGTACGCTTCTACGCACTCCCACCACTAGTCCGCTTCGCCACGGAACATAAAGGTGGCGAATGGAACCTTCTCGTTTCTCCGTGCATCCCAAGACATCGAATATCTTGGTAATTTGCTTGACCCATGTTTTCGCCATGATCGGATCGGCTTTCCTTAAATTCGTGTGGTCCCAACTCTGAATCGCTGCTTGGTTGTGACAACTCGTGAATTGCTATCATTTTTCCTCAGATTTTGAACACGTGTCTCCTCGCCTCGATTTTGTATGAATCGCAAAAAAGCTTCTAAACATCCCCTCGCTCATCATCTCGCCATTGGTGTTGTTCATGGGAGGAACATTTCACTGTTACACGTTCTCCTCGTTGGTGAGTATTGGCATCTCCACGGCCTCAATTCCACATCATTAATATTCTCACCGACATTCTCAAATCATCGTTATAAAATAAGGGTTAATTAAGGAAATCAATATATCACATAATATCTCTATATATCGACCAACTAACAAATAAGCTTAGTAGGACACACTAAGCAAAGGATTTACTCGCCTCTCCCTCCTAGTTCTATTCCCGATCTCCGCCAGAGATTATATCCCTAAGCTCGATACCAATCGTGACTCATGTCCCAATCATGTGGACAAGACCTCAAATGATACCTATGGCCACACAACAGAATGAGCAGGCGTCCCCTACGGAGAGTCTCAGCCTGGTATCCCACACAAGGAAATCACAAGCTCTGGGCTCAAGGGCTCTTTATTTATAGCTACGATACCAACCGTGACGCCCCCAAAATAGTATACATCACCCATTCTTAGTTGTCAATACATGGTACGTAAACAACTACAACTTTATTATTTCAACAAGAAATCTGTGAGTTTGAATACAAATATTATCTTCAGACAATATCTATACTCAAATAAATCCTCATCACATTTATTGATACATTATTTTACAAAAATGGTGAGGACTACTAAACAACTCTCTGTAACCTTCATTCCATACCCCCACTGCACTCGCTTATATTCTCGCCTCCTAAAAAGAAAAATGGAACAAAAAGGAAAAGGGTAAGCTCTAACTAGCCCAAGAAAGAATATTATGACTAAGATTATATACAAAAATTATCGTTAGTCTTCAACAGGAAAAATCTAATGTAATACAATAGACAACAAGTTTTAAATCAATATTCGCTTGAAATAATAATTCATTAGAAGAGTTAAGTAGAGAATGCAAACTACTATCTTCTATGTATGAATTTAAAAGTTCATCGCTCATCTTTTATCCCTCGTAACATCAATCAATGTATATCTGAAATCAAATATTCATCTTTGCACTATGTGCCAAAGATAATCATCATTAGTCATGTTCATCTAAACACTGCTCATCTTTGCACTACGCGCCAAAGATATTTATCGAAATCATTCATCTGCACTACACAGCCAAAAAGATATTCAATAATATCATCATTTAAGACCGAGGATGATGAAAAATATTTTAAAAAAACGAATCCAAAGTGAAATAAAATGACAAGGATTAAGGATTAAGGATTCAGACTTTGTTTTATCCATGTCCAAAAATACCTCAAAAATAATCATAGTGGTGTAAAATTCAAGAATGATTAAAACATGAATACAATCAAAGCTAAGATCCATAATAGATATTTTGGACTTAAAATAAAAAATTTAATTTTTCTCATTAATAGTGTCAGATTCGTGAATAGTCAGATACGTGAATAAGAATCTAAGACAAAAAGTTCCAAATTTAATTAAAAGTTTAGATCAATACTTTGGCATAATGATATTGGAAGAATTAATATCATTTTAAAAAAATAAAATAATATTCCTTATCTCGAAAGATCAAGATTTCTAAATTAAAAACAGGATATAAGCTATGACTTGAACTCAGCATCAGATAAAGAATACTCAAAATATACTCAAAATACTCACAAGAATACGCCGATAATATAGAGAGAGAAAACTTCAATTTCGGTGTAATTTTCAATTCTAACCCAAGACCTTATTTATAGGAAAATGCTTGTAATACCAAAGCGTAAAATTTAATAAAATATAAATATATATATCAAAATTCATACGCCACTCTTTGAAATCTGATTTCACTCAATAAGACATGCCACCTTCTAGAAAAAGTAAGAAAAAACGTTTTTCTAATTTAAAATAATTTAAACTTTCAAAAATCAATTATTTCGGAGCTTCAGAACTTCAATAATTCACAATAAATAGCCCTTTAGTCAGAAAATTCGAAACTCCCGATTTTTTATAAGAAATTCAATTCTCTACAACTTTACATAAGAAAGTTTTTTCAAATTCCAAACAGAAATTGACCGAAATCCACAAACAGGCGATTTTACAGGCTATAATCAAATTTCAGTCAAGAAATGGGGTCCACCGACACATAAAACATGCTTTAAATATTTTTGGTAACAGATATTCTTAAGAAATCATTTCTTGAGAACCCCGACATGAAAAAGTTCCAAATTTGATATGAAAAAGTTCCAAATTTGATAAAAAGTTCCAACCAATATTTCAGCATAATGATATTGAATAAATAATATCATTCGAGAAGAAAATAACATCCTTACCTCGAAAGATCAAGATTTAAATTTGAAACATTTGGATATAAGCTATGACTTGGACTTGCAACCGTATAGCAATACTCAAAGTATACTCAAAATACTCACAAGAATACGCCGATAATATAGAGAGAAAACTTCAGCTTTCGTGTGATTTTCAATTCTAACCCAAGACCCTATTTATAGAAAATACTTGTAACACCAAAGTTAGTAAAATTTAATAAAATAATAATATAATTAAACAAATTCAAGCCCACCTTAGACCAACTGAATTCAGCACATTTATATCACACGGGATTATAAAAACGTTTTTCTTAAATAAAACAATTAAAACTTCCAAAATTAATTATTTTAACTTCGTAGCTTCAAAAATTCATAATTAATAGCCCTTTCATCGTAAAAATTTAATCCCATGCAAGTTTTTATAGGAAATTCAATTTCTACAACTTTGCGTAAGAAAGTTTTTCCAAATTCCAAATGTAAATCGAATCAAATCCACAAACAGACGATTTTACAAAGCTATAATCAAATTTCACCAATAAATGGGGTCCAACTGACATGTTTAATATGTTTTAAACATTTATTGCAACAAAAATACTCTTCCTCCTCAGATACTCATATATCCCACATTCGTTGTAAAAATATCACCAGTTAATATATTATTAAAATAATATATTTAAACGAATTATTTTATCGAAAAAGATAAAATATTAATTTTCAACAATTGTCATTTTAAAATTTTTTCCATCTATATCCACATAAAATCAATATTTTCCTCATCATATAAATCAATAATTAATTATTCACAAATAATATTACAGGAATCACAATATCGATAAACCGTGCGTTCTCGTGAAGAGGGCTTTCAATAAGAATTTCTTCTTCATGCTACAAGCAATTAGCGTGACCAAACCTCTCCTTAGATGTAACTTTCTAGACATTGCCAATAATGTTATCTAATAATATTATTCGGATAATATGAATTATCGCTTCGATAAAGAAAATATCGCAGTAATGACAATTATCAAACAACAAAGAATATAAAATATCAACGCAAAGAATTATTAATCTCAATAAAATCGAATGTAATTACCGTAACCATTATTGAAAAGTGCTTTCACGTAAGAATCAATAATTGGTGCAATATCGTATGCTACTATTCAACAACACGATTAGTGTGTTTTAACCAAGGGTATTCTAACAAGATAATCTGTGAATAACTACGCCGTTATTTAAAAACAACTTATATTTGTCGCTTTCTTCATCCAATCGCTCACATGGGCCCACACATGGCTCCTACGTGGCGCATTTAATATTCTCCAACAAGATTTAATATTCCACTCACCAAACGTAATATTCCCGATTATAATGAATATTTTATAACCACTGCTTATTTTGAAATATTTCATGATTTAACCCTTTAACTATCCACATTAATCAAATCAACCCTTACTATTTCAAAATAATAAATAAAGGAAATTCCTTTTATTTAAAAATTTTCGGGTCTTACAACCTCCCTCCTTATGAAATTTCGCCCTCGAAATCGACGACGTATTCTGGTGTTTTCAAAAGGTGAGGATACCTCACTTTCATTTTCGCTTCCAATTCCTGTGTCATTTCCTCTATAGCATGATTTCTCCACAAAACTTTAACTTGTGGGTATGACCTTTCATGCGTAGACACGCTTTCCTTCCTATCCAAGATCTTGTTGTGTACCTCCTCATACGTTAATTCTTCAACTATCTCGTCCAGGTTCTAACTCAATAACGTGGTTCGGGTCTTTCACATATTTACTTAAGCATGATATGTGAAACACATTATGAACATTTAGACATACTCGGAGGTAACGCAAGTCTATAAAGCTACATTTCCTACTTCATTAAGAATTTGAAATGGACCAATAAATCGTGGATCGAGCTTTTCTCTCTTCCCAAATCTTGTAACTCCTTCCATTGGAGAAAGAACTCGCAATAATACATGATCCCCTAACGTGAGACCCCAGATTTTATCAATAAAGATTTAAATTTTGTCAAAATAATTTTTAATATTATGGTGTGAATTTGAGATAATATTATAGTTCAGGTAGTATTTATAAATTTTACAAAGTATGCAAGTGGTTATATTATATTCGATTGGGTCTGGGGAATATTCGGTTTAGCAGGAATATTCTATAACTACCAATCATTGGTGGACCTCTATAATGTAATTCATCATTTGATCGAGAAAACGACAAAAATATTTTATTGAAATAACGGCGGAAGTTTTACCGTGGTTATCGTTGAACTACTCTAAGAGTAAAAGTACAAGAATAAGTGTGGTTGCATAAGAAAGACACCAGATTAATTATCGATGCTTATGTGAGAAGTTACTCGGTTTGATTCCATTATTGTCGATTAATAATATGAATTATTATAATGATAACGACGCTTTTGTTTTATTCAGTATTATTAACGTAATAAAATGTAAACATCTTTTTATATAAAATGTAATACTTTATTAAAGTTATTCTATAAATGTAATATATTATATTTTATTACGATAGTGTTCAGATAAAGTGTTTTGCATAGTATTGCATAATGTTGTTTGCATAGTAAGAAATGTTTTTATATAAATAGAATATATTATATTTTATTTAAAAGATTTTTCTTTTAAATATGGACCACGATTAAAGTAAATCAATCCGGACCGCTCATGGATTAGTTACTATGCATTCCATTTTCCTATAAATAAGCTCATTCTTCATTATTTTCTTATTTAATTCATTGAAACTCTGAGAGAGAAATTATAGAGAAGTTTATAGAGAGAAAATTATAAAGAAGAAGAGTATTCTCGCTACTTCACTACTTCTATATTCAGCCTTTTTACTAAGTAGTGGGTGTTATTCTTCTTTCTTCGAAGAGAACTTCGTTATTCCATTCATTATTATTCATTGGAATAACTCGTAAAAGTGGCATACCCTATACATAACCTCGATACGCCAAGATACCCTATACTGGTGAAATCCTTATGTTATTCCATTGCTTATTATTCGTTGAATAACTCAGATAACGCCGGTTTACCTATATACTTGGTGACATTCTTCTATTATTCATTTGGAACATCCTCGCTCGCATGTTTTTTACCGGATTCGGTTCCGCTTTTTATTATTCTCATTGGAACATCCTCGTCATGTGGTTTTTTAATCCGGACCGTTCCGCTCTTTATCATTCTCATTGAATATCCTATCCGTGTGTTTTACACCGGATCCTGGTTCCATCTTTATTATTCGTTGAACATCCCGCTTGATTGTGAATTTCACCGACCGGTTCCGTTATTATTATTCTGCTGAATAACATACTATACAAGCACGGGCACCGCATGGTACGGTGATTTTTTGTTATTCCATTCTTTATTATACTCGGTTGGTTAAAACTTTGACTTTATACTCCATGAAATTAGTAGAATATCCTCGATATTTGCGTTTCATCCAAAGATCTTCTCATGGAAATATTCTTCGATCATTCTTGAATTTTACTCTACTTAAACAAAGATTATGTTGACAATTTGGACGTTAATAATTCATGGATTAAATAATTCTTGAACTTGTTTTATTGAATTACTATGTCATTGTCATCATCCTCATGTTATATTATGTTATCTTCTGGCTTACGTGCATAGATGAACTTAGTATGATTATGACTGTGGATCATTCGGTATAATCACGACTTGATATAAATGATGTGACAAAAGTCCTCAAAGTGGTCTGTGTAATGCAATGATGGATAGTTTTGGTATGATTATGACCGTGTGGTGATTCTTTTTAGTCATTGACCATCGATAATTTGATGAAAATCCTCGACGCGTGGTATGGGATGATTAGATGTGGTGGTTTATTTATTGTCGAGTCTCGGTGATAAAAATTGATGAAAACCTTTTAAAACCTAAAAGATAGTAGATTTTATTCTCTACTGACTCTTTTAATGGATCGCTTATTCCTCACCGCAGCTTAAACCGGTTGTCTATTGTATTTTATCGTTTAACATTGTTGAAGGCTAATGATAATTTATTCTCAGATTATCTTAGTCATAATATTTCTTCTTTGGGCTAGTTGAGCTCACCCTTTCTTTTCACCGTTCTTCTGTGAAATGAGAACACAACCGCCGGGACAGTCTGGGAACGAAGTAATGGTCCAGAGGATAAGATTAGTAGTCCTCACTATTCGTGAAATAGTGTGATAATAGTTGTAATGAGGACTCCTTTTGAGTTTGTATAATATCTAGTAGATAATATTTGTATTCAAACTCATTACAGTTTATGTCAGATTTGTACTTATAGTTATATTAAGAAGTAAGTTGTATTTGAATTTATGTACCATGTAAGTGGCGACCCAAGATGGGTGATGTATACCTAATTTTGGGGCGCCACACCTACATTAAATTCCACATCCTTTCGACGAAGATCCACATAACTCTTTTGTCGATCTTGTGCCGGTCAGATATACACGTTGTCGAATCATTTGGATCTTTTTCGGTGAGTCATACGTATTTAATTTCGGGTCCCAACAATGTTGCTTCACCCACCTCATCCCAACATATTGGAGAAGCGACATTTTCGTCCATATAATGCTTGAATGGAGCTACACCTATATACTTGCGATCGATAATTGTTGTAGGAGAATTCCACCAATGGTAAATATTTATCCCAACCGCCTTTGAAGTCTAGGACATGTAGTCTTAATAAATCTTCAAGAGTTTGAATAGTCCTTCGATTGTCCGTCTGCTTGAGGATGGTATGCGATAAATCCCAGTAAGTCTGCGCCTATAGCTTTTTGCAAGCTAACCCAAAATCTTGAAGTGAATCTTGGGTCACGATCCAAACTATGGATCTTGGCATGCCATGCAACCTCACAATCTCATTCACGTACATACTAGAAGACGCTCAAGGGAATAAGTCTCCCGATCGGCAAGAAATGAGCAGACTTGGTTAATCTATCAACAATAACCCAAATAGCATTGATGCCTTGAGAAACCGTAGGAAGACCCGTAATCTAAATCCATAGTAATGTGTTCCCACTTCCATTCCGAATCTCAAGTGGTTTGCAACGGACCCTTAGGTACAAGATGCTCCGCCTTTACACGTTGGCAAGTTAAACACATCGAGATAAACTTTGCAATCTCTCTCTTCATATTGTTCCACCAAAATGTATACGTCAAGATCACGATACATTTTAGTACTTCCGGGATGGATTGCAAATGGCGATTATGTGCCTCCATCATAATCTTGTACTTCAAATCGAGTCGTTAGAACACAAAGTCAGAGTGGACTCAAGTATTCCTTCTTCATCAATTCTCGCCTCCTAATAGCTCCTTCTTGTACTTTCTTCTTTATACGATCAGCCTCCCGGCTGCTGGCTCGAGCAACCTTAACTTTTTCTATTAAAGTTGGCTCTATGCGATACTTGACATCATCGCACCTCGCTCCTCGCATATGATCTTCTACTCAACGCGCCGCCAATTTACCACGCTCGCTTTACCGAGGATGGTATCAATAGTGTGTCGTAGTTTTCAATAGCTCGAGCCAACGTCACGCCCGCATGTTGAGTTCTTTTTGAGTGAAGAAATATTTAAGGCTTTTATGGTTCAATATATCTCCACTTTCTCCCCATATAGATAGTGCCTCCATATTTTTAATAATAAAACGATCGGGCCGCTAACTCTAGATCATGAGTAGGATAATTCCTCTCATACTCCTTAAGTTGTCGCGAGGCATAAAGCTATGACTTTCCCACGCTGCATGAGAACACATCCTAACCCTTTGCACTCAAGTATCGCCAGAGATAACAAATCCATCCGAAACCGGATGGTATTGTTAGAACAAAGTCTTAGAAATAAGTCTCTCTAAGCTCTTAGAAACTTTTCTCGCATTCTTCGCTCCAAACGAATTTTTTGTATCCTTCCGAAGTTACCGAAGTTAATGGAGTAGCGATTCGAGAAAACCTTCCACTAATCTCCGATAATAATCGGCCTAAGCCCAAAAAAGCCAACTTCAGATTGATTCAATCTTCAGACGTCCACGGATACTCCATGTTTCGACACCACGTGCCCAAGGAATGCTACTCTCAAGCCGTAACTCGATTTCTTCAATTTGGCATATAGTTGGTTTTCACGAAGCCTTTGGAGTACCAAATTTCAAATGGTGCTCATGATCTTCACGACTTTTGAATATATAAGGATGTCATCAATAAAGACAACAACGAATTGATCCAAATATTCCTGAATACTAGGCTTCATCATATCCATGAAAGTCAGCAGGAGCATTAGTTAGTCCAGAAAGACATGACTAAGAATTCATAATGCCCATACCGAAGTTCAAGGCGCCTTTTGAATATCCTCGCTTTAATTCAAATTGATGATATCCGTAATCTAAGATCGATTTTGAAAAGAATTGTGCCCTCAGAATTGGTCAAACAAGTCATCAATACGAGGTAGAGGATACCTATTCTCGATGGTGACATGGTTCAATTCCCGATAGTCAATACAAAGTCGATACTCCCGCCTTTCTTCTTTACAAATAAAACAGAGCACCCCAAGGAGATGTACTAGATTTATCGAAACCGATGTCCAACAATTCCTCAGAGTTGGACCTTTAACTCCTCAAGTTCATCAGAGCCATTCGATATGGGGTTTTAGAAATGGGCTTTGTACTGTGTTCAAGATCAATAAAGAATTCAACTTCACGCCTCGGGGTAGACCGGAAGTTCTTGAAATACGTCAGAAAGTCAATAACAACAGAATATTATTCAAATTTGACGTGTCTTTATTCAAATCCATAACATGGGCTAAGAAAGCTCGACATCCGCTTTTTAATAAACGAATAGCTTTTATGATTAAATATGATAAAGTTGATTGATTTTAATGGTTTAGTTGCTTGAATTGCATAACAACAGTTGGTTAGAATATGAAAACTAACAACCATTTAAAACAATCAATTTTGGCATGATGAGTAGTTAACCAATCAATCCCTAAAATCACATCAAAAGCAAGTATCTTTAAAGAGATAAGGTCAATGTAAGGTAATGGTGCCAACTTGAATCAAACAAGATTTATAAACGGTGGATGTGATGAAAGTTTCTCCTAACTGAGTTTCCACAGATAGGTCAAAGTCTAATTTCTCCGAGTCAAGTTTAAACGCTGAGCACATGCAGGAGAGATAAATGAATGGGTAAAGACCAGACAAGTAAGGTATAAACTTCGCAAGAATTTATAAATAGCTTACCCGTGATCACCTCGCTTGGGTTCCTCGATTATGACCAAATCACAACAAACGCCTTCCTAATCGTTGACTTTGACTTTTTCTCGGGATCTTTTCGAGTCACCGTCCCTCAATGAACTAGGTTTCGCCATCGTATAATCTCTTGAGCGATATGTCCTTCCTTTCCACAATTATAGCATACCTTGAACTGTTGTGGGCGTTTGATCGATATGTCCTCTTTTCCGTGATTTGTAAGATATGACCGGTGGGTCGCTCTCCTCCCTTAGAACTAGTTGTCGCCAAGACCGCTGCCTTCATACATGGTCGTTGTTAAATCTCTCTTTTAAAATCTCATCCCGACTCGCTTCTTCTATTTTCATGGCCATGATTACCACCAGAGTGGTTACCATTTTTGTCCGTCTGTTTCTTTCTCCGCAGTTATCATTATTTCGCTGACCGCTATCTCCGAGCACGATCCTCGGTCAGGGTCCTCGGTTGATGCACTCGTTATCTCGCCTAATAATTGAGCCCTCGCTTACAACATCTGAATAAAGAGAAAATTTATGAGAAATGAGATATCGACGATGCCGGGTTTCAAACCTCTAAGAAACATCCCGTCATACGCTCCTCATTCTCCACCAAATGAGGTGCAAACTCGATAACTCGCAAACTTTGCCTCGCATCGAGACACCGCCATGTTGTTTTATTCCAATGATGAATTCCACTTCTTCATATAACGAACACTTTCGTGAAAGTATTTGTCATTAAATAGCTTCAAACGCTCTCCCAAGACATGCCGAAACTAGTACCGATGGGTACGCTTCACGATCTTCCTACCGAAGAATCCTACTCGCCACTTTAACATAAAGGTGGCGAATGGAACCTTCTCCTCTCCGCATCCCAAGACATCGAATATCATGGTAATTTGTTTGACCCATGTTTCCGCCGCCATGATCGGATCTGGCTTTCCTTAAATTTCGTGGTCCCAACTCTTTGAATCTGCCGGGTCAGGATAACCCGTGAATTGCTATCATTTCTCTTGTATTTTGAACAGAGTTTTCCTCGCCCGATTTTGCATGAATCGCAAAAAACTTCTAAACATCCCTCGCTCATCATCTCGCTTCAATGGTGTTGTTCACAGAGGAACATTGCCACGACTGTTGCACGCTTTTCCTCGCTGGTGAGTACAGGCATCTCCACTACCTCATTTCCATCATAATATTCTCACGACATTCTCAAATACCATCATAAAACAAGGGTTAATTAAGGAAATCAATATATCACATAATATCCCTATATATTGACCAACTAAAAATAAGCTTAGGTGGACACACTAGCAAGGATTTACTCGCTTTCTCCCTCCTAGTTCTATTCCCCGATCTCCGCCAGAGATCATATCCCTAAGCTCGATAATTAACTGTGATGCCCCAAAATAGGTATACATCACCCATTCCGAGTTGTCAATATAATGGTATGTAAACAACTACAACTTTATTATTACAACAAGAAACTGTGAGTTTGAATACAAATATTATCTTCAGACAATATCTATACTCAAATAAATCCTCATCACATTTATTGATACATTATTTTACAAAATGGTGAGGACTACTAAACAATCCTTTCTAAAACCTTCATTCCATACCCCGACTCGCACTCGCTTATATTCTCGCCTCCGAGAAAAATGGAACAAAAGGAAAAGGGTGAGCTCAACTAGCTCAATAAAGAATATTATGACTAAGATAATATACAACAAATTATCGTTAGTCTTCCACAGAAAAATATAATGTAATACAATAGACAACAAATTTTAAATCAATATTCGCAATGAAATAATAATTCATTGAAGAGTTAAGTAGAGAATGCAAACTACTATCTTCTACATGATGAATTTAAAAGTTCATCGCTCATCTTTTATCCTCGTAACATCAATCAATATACATCCTGAATCAAATATTCATCTTTGCACTACAGCCAAAGTAATTCATCACTTGGTCATGTTCATTTAAACACTGCTCATCTTTGCACTCAAAGATATTCTCAGAAATCATTCATCTTAGCCAAAGATATTCTTAAGAAATCATTCATCTTTGCACATGTGCCAAAGATATTCCATAATATCATCATTTAAGACGAGAGGATGATGAAAATATTTTTTTAAAGAAACGAATCCAAAGGAAACAAAATGACAAGGATTAAGGATTAAGGATTCGTACTTGGTTTTATCCATCATCCCAAAAATACCTCAAAATATTCATAGTGGTGTAAAATTCAAGAATGATCAAAACATGGATACAATCAAAGTTAGTATCCGTAATAGATGTTTTGATTTAAAAGAAGAAATTTTATTTTAGGTGAATAGTATCAGATATCGTGGATAGTCTCAGATACGTGAATAAGTCAGACACGTGAATAAGAATCACACAAAAAGATAGAAATTCACAAAAACATCTTCACGCTTCGCTTAATAATAGTATCGTGAATAGTAACTCGTGAATAAGAACTCCATGAATAAGAACTTCGTGAATAGAATAACCCCGAATACATGAAAAAGTTCCAAATTTGATAAAAAGTTCAACCAATATTTCAAAGATAATGATATTGAATAAATAATATCATTCGAGAAGAAAATAACATCCTTACCTCGAAAGATCAAGATTTAGCTGAAACACTGGATATAGGCTATGACTTGGACTTCACCAATATAGCAATACTCAAAGTATACTCAAAATACTCACAAGAATACCGATAATATAGAGAGAAAACTTCAGCTTCGTGTGATTTTCAATTCTAACCCAAGACCCTATTTATAGGAAAATGCTGTAACACCAAAGCGTAAAAATTTAATAAAATAATAATATAATTAAACAAATTCAAGCCCACCTTAGACCAACTGAATTCAGCACATTTATATCACATGTGGGATTGCAAAAAACGTTTTTCTTAAATAAAACAATTAAAACTTCCAAAAATTAATTATTTCGTAACTTCGTAACTTCAAAATTCATAATTAATAGCTCCTTTCAAAAAAAATTCGAATCCAGAGTTTTTATAGGAAATTCAATTCTCTACAACTTTGCAGTAAGAAAGTTTTTCCAAATTCCAAATGAAAATCGATCAAATCCACAAACCAAGCGATTTTACAAAGTTATAATCAAATTTCTTACCAATAAATGGGGTCCACCGACATGTTTAACATGTTTTAAACATTTATTGCAACAAAAATACTCTTCTCCTCAGATACTCATATATCCCACATTCGTTGTAAAAATATCACCGTTAATGTATTATTAAATTAATATATTTAAACGAATTATTTTATCGTAAAAGATAAAATATTAATTTTCAACAATTGTCATTTTAAAATTTTTCCATCTATATCCACATAAAATCAATATTTTTCTCATCATATAAATCAATAATTAATTATTCACAAATAATATTATGTAATCACAATATTGACAACCGTGCAGCTCCTCAGAAAGAGGGGCTTTCCAATAAGAATTTTTCTTCTCATGCTGCCGTTAATAAAGTGACCAAACCTCTCCTGTATTGTAACTTTCTAGACATTGCCAATAATGTTATCTAATAATATTATTCAGATAATATGAATTATTGCTTCGATAAAGAAAAATACCGTAGTAATGACAATTATCAAACAACAAAGAATATAAAATATCAACGCAAAGAATTATTAATCTCAATAAAATATCGAACAAAGAATTACCGTAACTATTATTGAGTAGTGCCTTCACGTAAGAATCAATAATTGGTGCAATACCGCATGTGCTATCTGTTTCAACAACGCCAGATTAGTGTGTTTTAACCAACGGGTATTCTAACAAAGATTAATTGCAGAATAACTACACCGTTATTTAAAACAACTATATTTGTCGCTTTCTTCATCCAATCGCTTCAAGTTATGGGTTCACACGGTCAAGGCTGTGCATTTAATATTCTCCGATGCATTTAATATTCCACGACCAAAACTAATATTCCTCACGATAATGAATATTTTATAACCACTTGCTTATTTTGAAATATTTCATGATTTAACCCTTAACTATCCACATTAATCAAATCAACCTTATTATTTCAAAATAATAAATAAAGGAAATTCCTTTTATTTAAAAAATTTTGGTCTTATAAACTTCTCGACGGACGTCTCACCTGGGCAAATTTCAAATTTAATCCCACCAAGGCCCATCTCATGATAAGGCTCGGGATGGTATTCGATAAAAAGTTGATAATTCCATAGTCCACGCCGCTTAATCTCCAAATTTGGTCATTATCACCCTTCTTCAATGGTCGATCCGTAAATCGACTCAGAGTTCCTACTTGAAAATATTACAAAGTTTGATCAGCAATTATCAAAGCAAAGGCAAATTTTTCAATATTCGGGTACCGTTTCAAAGATTCCGTAGAACGTGGATCGACATAATAATCGGACGTCGCTTCCCACCGACCTTCTCAAACCAAAGACCGCTTCCAATCATAATCTAACTCGGGCCATGGAGGTACAAATACAAGGTCTCAAATGTGCTTTACCAATAGTGGCAGTAAGATAGATATGTTTTACGTAAGACCCCAAATTTTTTAAATAAAAGGAATTTCCTTTATTTATTATTTTGAAATAGTAAGGGTTGATTTGATTAATGTGGATAGGTTATGGTTAAATACGCAAATATTTCAAAATAAGCGTTGGTTATAAAATATTCATTATCGCTTGGGAATATTCGTCAGTCGTGGAATATTCGTATCATCGGGAGAATATTCGTATCGATTTTACAGGTAAATGCAAAAATGGGCCCCATAATCTGAAAAGTTATCGATGAAGAAAACTACAAATATAAGTTGTTTTAAATAACGGCAGAAGTTGTTACCAAGTTATCATCGCTAATACCCTATGGGTTAAAACACACTAATACGCTATCATTAATAAAGAAGACACCAGATTGCACCAATTATTGATTCTTACGTAGAAGGCACTACTCAATAATGGTTATGTGAATTATCGCTCAAGATTTTATCGAGATTAATAATTGTCGCGTTGATATTTTATATCATTGTTGTTTCAATAATCACATAATACACGATTTTTCTTTATCGGCTAATAATTATATTATCCGAATAATATTATTAGATAACATTATTGGCAATGTCTAGAAAGTTCTCGTCAAGGAGAGGTTTGGTCACCTAATTGCGCCACAAGAAGAAGAAATTTTATCGAAAGCCCCCTCTTCCTCGAACCGCTGTCACAATATTCAGATTCTCAGAATATTATTTGTGAATAATTAATTATTGATTTATATGATGAGGAAAATATTGATTTTATGTGGATATAGATGGAGAAAATTTTTAAATGATAATTGTTGAAAATTAATATTTTATCTTTTTCTCGATAAAATAATTCATTTAAATATATTAATTTAATAATACATTAATTCATGATATTTTTACAAATTTAATGTGGGATATATATGAGTATACGAGAGGAAGAGTATTTTGTTGCAATAAATGTTTAAAACATGTTAAAACATGCTCTGGGACCCCATTTATCGATCGAAATTTGATTATACTGTAAAATCGCCTCGCTTCAGGATTTCCTCACGATTTCTCATTTGGAATTTGGAAAAACTTTCTTCCGCAGTTGTAGAGAATTGAATTTCCTATAAAAACTCGCGAGATTCGAATTTTTGATGAAAGGCTATTAATTATGAATTTTTGAAGCTCAAGTTCAAATAATTAATTTTGGAAGTTTTAATTGTTTTATTTAAGAAAACGCTTTTTGCAATCCCACATGTGATATAAATGTGCTGAATTCAGTTGGTCTAAGGTGGGCTTGAATTTGTTTAATTATATTATTATTTTATTAAATTTTCTGCATTGGTGTTCTAAAGATTTTCCTATAAATAGGGTGCTTAGGTTAGAATTGAAAATCACACCGTAAATCAAGTTTTCTCTCTATATTATCGAGTCGATTCTTGTGAGTATTTTGAGTATACTTTGAGTATTGCTATACTGGCAAGTCCAAGTCATAGCTTTATATCCTGGTTTCAGCTAAAAGATCGATCTTTCTAGGTATAGTGGATGTTATTTTCTTCTCAAATGATATTATTTATTCAATATCATTATGTCAAATATTGGTTCGAACTTTTATCAAATTTGAACTTTTTCATGCTCCGGTTACTATTCACGAGTTACTATTCACGAGTTACTATTCACGAAGTTATTATTCATTCACGCAGTACTATTCTATGTAAGCGCCAAGATGTTTTTGTGGAATTTCTATCTTTTGGTGTCTGAGTTATTATTCACGATATTAAGACTATTCACGATACTCTGCAGACTATTCACGATAC